>CM050404.1:36791673-37500621 GCA_027580255.1 Therioaphis trifolii | reverse complement strand
TTAAGTACATAAAGAAATTTACTAATTTGTATAAATTAAAAAGAAATAAGAACAATAAAGGAACATTGCAATAAAAAACAATTTAACTAATAAAAGAAAATAATTGTTTAACTTAAATTAACTTCATAAAAAAATATTAGGCATTATTCATTAAATTAATATATATATATATATATATATATATATATATATATATATATATATATATATATATATATATATATGTATATGTATATGTTACAGTTAAAACCCGAAATCCATCTAAACTAGTTTTAACTAGTTAAAACTTGTTTCAACAAATACCTTTAGTCACTTTTGGTTTTAAATAGATAAAACTAGAATTAACCACAGGTTCAAATAAGTCAGTATAAACTAGATTTAACTAAAATGCATGTATTCGTACTCATACTACATAAAACGCACGCAACCACAGACGATATATTCTATAAATATTTGGGTGTTGGGGTTCGGATATCAAACGAATACGTCACATAGTATAAGAACGGACCGCACTTTATTTCAGTAATTACAATAAATGCAATAATAATAATATAAGAGTATACGTCCAGCGACCGTTGTTTAGGCTAGGCAGTAAAAATTGTTTAAGGTCTGAATTTATAAAATGTGAAGAAAAATTCGTCACAGAGAATCAAGTTCCGAAAAATCATATTTCCCTCCGTGCAGCCACAACAAAAGCATCAGCGGGGTCAGGGCAAAGCTTTGTAAAATGCACATGTAAAAAATCCTGTGAAACAAATCGCTTTTTATTTAAAAAAAATTAAATTCGGTGTAACTCTAATTGCCACGATAGACCTGTCAAAATAAATAATATAATAAATGTTTATATATTTTGATAATTATCCTAATATTTAATTATTAGGGAACGGATTTATATGTAATAAAAATACAGAAATATGTACATATATATGGAGGTATAATTTATAAAATATGTGCTAAAAACATACGAATATGTGGGAAAAAAATGTAATTAAAAAAAAAAAAAATACAATTATAATTATTAAATTATCAAAATGATTTTTCGCATTGAATTATTACAATTTCTTTTAAATTATCGTATATTAAATGTCGCCTATCAGGTCTCAAAATCTTTTTAAAACGGCTAATGTTCGTTCCACATCAACCGACGTAATTGGAGAATATTTGAAACGCATAATATCAGAAGGCAATAATTCCAAATTTTTCGAAGGGTGTCTGCCACTCATTATGTCATTGATTATTTTAAAATTAATAAAGCTTGGATTTTTTTATTTTTTTGTAACAGCATCAATTTTCTTTTTTACAACATCTCCTATTGGTCCGCTTACGAGTTTTAATTTTTCAACCGCTGATTAAACAATTTGCATACTATCATTTAAGGACATATTTTTTGTTTCTAGTTTTGTAATTTTTTTCCCCGCCGATGACGTTTTTAACACAATAATTTCAGTCTGAAAACGAATACCGGTTACCGATTAATTAAAATAATGAATTCGGACGAAAAACAATTAATGTAAAAAAACGCGATTGCGATAACATACGACTCTGTTTCCCTCATAAATATATTTATATACATTATACAGAGTTCAACCGAAACACATAATAGAACAATATATACCTATAGAAGCTGATGTTAGCAAAAATAGTGCAATAAAACTAAAATTCACTGAGATGAAAATTAAATTATTTTTCAATGTTTCATTTTGAATAATATTTTGAGCTTTTCCAATAGCGATAGAAAATTCTGGATCTAATTTTGAAATAATTTCTTGTATTTTCGAATAGTGTTCAAAATAATATTGAGCAGATACCAACCATGTGCCCCACCAAGTAATTATAGTCTAGGGTGTTAGAGAAAGATCAGGGTATAAATCTTTAAAAATTGTAGTACGACTAGGAGGTTTCAAAAAATTGTTTTTTACATAAGCTATGAGTGAATCGATGATAGGGTATTCCGCACTAATTGTCTCTGTTACACGATGACAACTTAGGGCTAAACATGATGTAAGATGTATTAGCTTTGGATAAAAAATATTAAATGCTTTCTCTGCCTTCGCCATATAAGGAACTACATCAATAACGAACAAAAGTACATTTTCGTGTTTTATTCCACTTGACCAGAGTAAACTCAAGATCAATTAAAAAATGTTTGGTCGTCGAAAATCGATGAAAAAATCAAAAATTACTAAAATATGCACAAAATATGTACTTATTTTCCAAATATGTATAAATATGTAACTATACCAAAATATATAAAAATATGTAAAATAAAACTAGCATCATTTTAATATTAATGATTTAAATCATGAACATTTCTTATCAAATCTTAAATATCTTGTTTTAATAAAAATATGTATTTACATATAAATCCGTTCCCTAGTAATTATATTTCTACTTTTCACTCGTTAAACTAGTTTTACCTATCAGTATTAACAATATGGATTTTCACTAGATAATTCTAGTTTTCACTAATATATTTTAGACACAACTAGTTCTAACTAAATAAAAATAGGTTAAAACTAGTTTTGACGGTGACGGTCTCAGTAAATTCTAGTTTTAACTAGTTAAAACCAAAAGTGACTAAAGGGATTTTCGGGAACTAGTTTTGACTAGTTAAAACGGATTTCGACGGATTTCGGGCTTTAACTGTAACATATATATATAGTAGAGCTTTCATTATTTTGACATAGACATAAATTAAATTTAAAAATGGATTCATCAATAATTATATGATTTGTTTTTAAATACTTTACTCTACTCTCAAAAACAAAATCGAGGCGTAGAAAAATATTAATTTTATGATCTGTTCAACAAAATATGCTTGAATATGCCATTTTCTTCTAGTATGCTGTCATCCTTAACAAATGCATTTGTATGCACTAACAATGGTTTCCTATGAATTCTCAGTTAAACAATTTTTTCGACATTTCTAATTACTTCCATCATCGCGATGAACACTCTCAAAACAAATATGAAAATGCATTTAAACCAAGACTCTAGTTATCAGTATACTTACTTAGGACATTAATTCAATGAAAATCATGTTATGTGCGAACGAAGAATAAAATGCGATATGAGAGTTACGGGTACAATTATTTCCCTTTGCCACTTTTTCAAGACTCGAGACTGGCTACGAATACGAGCATTTAAATAATGACTTAAGACTAGAGATGTATCAAACAAGAACGAATAAGGTTGTCACTGAACAGGTTCAAAATAATTGTTGAGCGGCCATCTTAATGATCCCGACTTAATAGCAATGCCGATGAAGAGTATTTTCCTATTGTTACAAATAAATAATCAATGATGTTAAATGTCAAAATAAAGCACGAATCGCACAATGTCAACATTTGGAACTTCTCCGTAATTTGTATGCCACCTTTTTAGGTTCCGTTAGCAACTCGCGTGGTTTTTATTACGTACTTTGTCCACAATTAGGAAGATCCGTTAACGCAAATATGTGCTTTGGAATCTTCTGTGTTATCGTTCATAAAATTGAAGTATGCTGTTATGAGTTTATAATATAAATATATAACATTATAAAAATGTTCGGTCTCAAAAAGCGATGATTAATATCATAGCTCAATAAAATATCGTGTCAGTGAGCCGTAGTTAGGTTCTGTGTTGAATTTTGCTGACGCGTCTTTTCTGTTATTTTCTCAATTTTCGTTCGGCTTACATGTACGCTGATTAGAAAATTCCCATCAAAAAGTCAGGCATAACAATACGTTGATCCCAGGGACAAATATATATATATATACCTCCTCTTTCCACGAGATACGCCACTGCGTTTTTTATCGTAGAAGCAAGTGAACTTCGTGTTACCGAGTGAAATATTATTAAAACAAAGATACTCGTATTTCATCATTATTTTCACTCCGTTTAAATTCGATGCGTGTGAATTCAGTGATTATTTCTCTGTTAATTTAATAATTACATTTTCTTTTGTATGTGAATAAGATAATGCTTTAGGTAGTGAATATAGTCTCTCAGTGTTATCACAAAAAAAAAAACCCAAAAAGCACCGTGATTTTAGATGATTGAAACGGTGATTAAAATTATAATATTTATAAGATATGTGTCGAAATCTGCACTAACGTATGCAATTAAACTTGTTGTTCACTGATTTATAAAATATATAATTTATAAAATATATATGAAAAATGTCCTAAAAAAATTCTTTTATGACTTTAAAACTCTAAATTATGTCCTAAAAACCCCCGAAAAATGCCCTAAAAAAAATGCTTTTATGATCTAAAATTTTTTTATTTTTAATAATTTTAGTATAAATTACAATAAAAGTTTAAAAAAATTGCATTATAAAAATCTATTACAAGTGTAAACTGTAAATACATAGTTTTAGTATAAATATAAAAAAAAAAGTTGTACACAAATATATATTATATACAATATTTAAAAACCATGTTGGTGTAAAAATCTTAAAATAAAATTTTAAATTCATACACTTGGTTTCCAAAAACTCAAAATATGCTCCAAAAACTCTAAAATGCCCTAAAAAATTAAGAAAATGACCTAAAAACTAAAAAATGCAAACTAAGCATTCTTATTCTCATTCAATTGTACATAAAACAAAATTGTGATAAGACGAGCATTGCACAGTAAGCTTTGGAAAACAATGCAAAGTGCATCGAAATCCCAGCCCTACTTATGACATACTTTGTATTTTTTACTTAATATCTTGAATTCTGTTTTCACGTTTTTAGTTACTAGTGCCGTGTAGTTAATGTCACTTTTAGATTAATATGATTAGATAAAAAAAAACACAGCAGTGACGTACAGATCACGAGCAAAAAGTAGGACTACAGAAGTAAAGTATGAGTTTTTTCATCAACTTAGAAACAAATAACATCCATTCTTATGTAAATATGTTCTTGTTTAATAACATTTCTGTAGATGGAAACTGAAATGGCTCGTCCTATATAATTGAATTGTTTAATTTATTTCGTAGCTAGGTGCCACTCGTACTCTTTTATACTTGTCTTCGAACGCTACCCTCAAGAACGGGGTAACTTGAGTAAAAGTTCGTGATGGTGTATATTAATTTATTATAGAATAACGTACATATAGGGTGAGTCAGATTAATTTGACAAAAGTAATAACTTTCTTTTATGCATTATTTATTTATTTATTTATTTATTTATTATTATTATTTTTTTTTTTTTTAGTAAACACTTGAGTTATTCACTACAACAAAATTTAATTTAAAGATTTTATCATTTTTATAATTCAAATTTTAAAAATTTGAATTAAAATGCACCGTTTAGTGAAAATTCTAAATAGCCATTTTGTGAAACGGATTTTTAGAAAATTGTTAGTGCTTGAATATTTAATATAGGTTAAAAAGTAGGTAAAGGTAGAGTTATTAGGTAAAGTTTATGAAAAAGTTAACAATAATATTGTATTTGCACAATTTTATCACATATTATTGTATACCACTATTAATAAAATGTTCGATCCAACTTTAATTTATTCCGAGATTTTTGTTATCACGTGCAGCTTGAAATGCATAGAGATTAACTGATAAAATATTAAAACGTAGATATTTAATAATATTAATAAAATCAAATATTATTATGCAGAGAATAATATTTTAAATAACATAATATGTGGTTTCAAGGAAAGAATAATCGAAATCACTGACTTCATCTTGATAGAACGTACAACAATTTATACAATAATTTTAATTCGTATTTTCATAAAGTTTAAAAAACCATTATAAAGTAATCAACAAACCTTAATAAGATATTTTAAAATCATAATTTTTCTTAACATCTGGTTTACAAAATGTATTGACTTTTTTTTCAATGATAAAATGTGTTAAATAATCGCACTCGCGATATTATAACATACGCGATAGTGTTCTTTATTAGTCTTCGACAAAATGTTTTATGTAACTGTTACGATTTTACACGCGTATACAATATGTCCAATTAATATAATATGATAGTTAGAGCGTGATTTTGAATATCATTAAAAAAACCTGCCAAACGTACGACTAAGAACGTTCAAATATGCACAAAAAATTTAAATGTATCCAAGATTATTAATTTAGAATTATAAAATTATTATAAAATAGATTATAAAATTTAAAAAAAAAAAAAAAAAAAACAAAACAATCATGTATTTCTTCTTAAACATTTTTAACTTAAATAATACCAGTGTTTCGAGATCTGGATCGATAATCTCTTATTTCACACCTATAGCAATAATTAATTTCAATAGTTATCGAACATTACCTTATTTATTTATTTCGTATGGTTCGCTAATAAACACATATCGTATACTTGGTTATAATCACAATAATTACAATAAGCGTCATAATACGGATTTAAGGAGAATTTTATAGATCATAAGTCTACGTTTAAAATTTGACAAACACACGACACGATCAACTACTAACATAACAATGAAACGATTGAGCTTACGGTATAAATTGATTTTTTTATAAACACCTTACAAATACCAATAAACGGTTCCGAGAAATATCGTAAAAAATAATCTCGTTAAACGGACATTATGGAAGATACAAAAACAAAAATCTGAAGTTATCTAAGTGTTATTCAGTAGAATAGTAAAATAAAAATAAAAACTGTAGTAAATAAGGCATTAGTTGATGTTGTACACGATTTAATTTTGAAAATATTAATTTTTGACAAAAAAAAAAAAAAAAAAAATTAATTAAACATTTTATTAAATTAAACGGTTCATTACTGATATGATTGTGTTACGTTGTTTGATAACATAATAAAAGAGCTTTAAAATAAAGAAATCATTACTCGAAAAAATTGAATAGTTTGGAAGATACATAAAAAAATGCGTGGTAGGTTCGATTTAGATTTGAAAAAAATTAAATCACCCATAACTTTTTAAATAATTAAGTTAGACCCACTCCCCTTTATAAGTGGTTTCTGTATGACTTTTGGTATACTCTCCTTTGACGCCGGTCGATCACTTCCTCCCGGACATATTGTATATTTCATGCGTTTCCTCTGATCATCGCACCAGATCGACTCGGTCACAGAGACTCTCCCTTCATGCTAAACTGTACTATCCTAGTAATCGTCGTTGTCGTCATTTCTGCGTGCAGTGTATATTAAGTAGTATACCCATTACAATTTTAGGCGCTCATGCGTTTTGACGGTTACCTACATTATATCGAATTTCTCGATGTGAGTGGTCCCTCAATCAAGCGTCATTATTGACGTTTTTCGAAATACGTATACAGACGTGTTATAATTTTTTGGAATTCGGACTAATTGAAAGGTAGGATTATATTATAGAATTTTAAACTTCTTCGGTTGGGTTTTTTTATAAATTGAGGTTCGATTTTCGAGCTCGAACCGAACTTTAAGTAATGTTTGATTTTTTTGAGCTTTAAACATTTTTGCCCATCTCTAATACATAAATTTAATAAAACAATATTTCAATTCGTTATAAAATGAAATGAATAAAATTTCCCTCGCACTAAAATATTGTCATTAAAAATATTTGGTTTTCTTAGCCACAAGCTGAATAATTTAATGTAAAGAATGATGTGTAGGTAATCGGCCGACTGATATTGGACAGTAACACTAATCAGTTGGTGCCGATTCGTTTTCGGGTCACAATCAAATTCATAATATAGTTTCATACTTATAATAATGAAGTTCAAAATTGTTGCTAATGAACGCGCGAACGAACTGATATCAAACCAAAATGAAAATTTGTAAATTTCAAATTTTGTAATTGGTGTAATCGATTTTTGTGGAGTCGATAGGCAACTATAAATCTGCCTGTACTGACGAAATTTAACCCTCATAAAAAAAAAAAAAAGTCCGACAGAATCAATAAAATCCCGTTACGGAGACGTCGTGAAGTCGTTTAAAAAATATCGTAAAATATTGTATTTAACGAAGTCAACATTCGTCTACATCAGGCGTGTCAAACTCAAAGTATCAAGTGGGCCAAATATATTGAAAAGTTTACTCTGCGGGCCATACAAATTTGACAAAAAAAATAAAATTTTATACCAATTTTTCAATTTTATTATTTACGTTTACAAATACAGTAGATACGATTAAATTAAAAAGTTTAAAAAAAACCATTTAAATAAACCATATTAATTATTCATAAGATAGGTGTTGTTTAAACTGCAAAAAATATACATATTAATAATTCTTTTTGGACGATATTTGACATCTCTGTGTGTCGGTTAATCTGGATCTAGCGGGTGATTTATTACTGTTCATTAATGAAAACAGTTGCACACATTGATAAGTACTACACAACATAGAATTGATTTTACAAGCAAATTTACGAGTTCTACATATTATCGGCGCAAAATTGTAAATCAGAAAGATCAGAACAGAACACAGTATGATAATATATAATCCATATAAATATACAGTATGATAATATATAATCCATTCTCTGAGAATCTAAGATAGTTGTGACACAGTATTAATATTTAATTTTTAATTTTTCCATTTTTATTGGTAGTCACGGGCCACAAAAAAATGAACCGAGGGCCGCGTGTTTGACATGCCTGGTCTACATACATGTCCTGTCCCCACACCACACGGCTCTGTATATACGTATTTGTGTGATATACGGCCTAAAGCGCTGTGTCCCCTAAAAATTTAATTTTGTCATCTGAATTACAAATGTGTGTCCTTAGTTGTATAACATGTTTTTAGTTTTGATTTTGGAAATCACAAATATTTTGAATTTCCACACAACCGTATCATCATTTTTTTCTGCTAATATGAATCGAGTAATGGTGTTTTTCATTTTAAGTTGTTTTATATTACATTAAGGATAATATTTTGTACTTAAACTTGTATTTGTTTTGAGTATTTTTATTCCAAGCGTCATGTAAACAATACAAATGTGCAGAGTAAGTGGTTATAAAGGGGCGAGGAAGATTTTGGGTGCTACTTCCGCGACAGGTTATTTTTGCTATGGAAATCTGTCAAAGGTAAAAATTGAATTACAATGTGTGTCCTCTGAAATCAGATATATTTTTGGCCCCGGCGAGATGTATCGTATTGGGTAAATCATATTATACGTGTTTTCATTCCGAGTAATATTCCGTGACAGCCTATGACCACCGCTCGTTTAAATAATATTATGTGTGTATATTTATTATATAAGTGCGGGTACGCAAATCAAGTAGAGACGGGCGTGTGGTTTCGCCCGGTGCATTTATGGTCTGTTCGAGCGGTAATGATGCTGTGGTGCCGTGTTCTGCAGTCTGTTGCAACTGATCTCACGGGTTTTCACTCTTTAATCATCTCCGAGAACGAAATGCATAACGAGATCCAGAGCAGCAATCGTTCTACTGACGTTTTGTTTGATCGCAATGATCGACTCAGGGAAGCATTTTAAGATTTACTTGTATTGTAAGGTACCATATTTAAACAATATTATTTATTATATTTGGGAAATGTCGCACAATTATTTTATATTGGGTATATACACGGCACGCTAGCTATAACATTATAATTACAATTGAGCGTAATATTACAATTTAATATGTATGAAGCACACTATCCGTGAACTAAAAATGTAATAGATTAAAACAAATTTTGCGCATAGTTTATTCTAAAATAGAAAACTAATAATACGCCATAAGTTTAATATTCATTACATTAAAAAAGTTATTATGATATAAAATAATCAGCTTAATTGCGGCTACGCCCTAATTTTAAGAATTGAAATCATTATAATATATATATTATATTAAAAGGTTATTATGATGTAAAATAATAAGCTTGATTGCAACTACTCCCTAATTTCGAGAATGACACGCCACTATGGGATCACATCATTAAAAATGTTCATCACCTAACTAGATAAGGCCTAATCCGAGAGGTCACGACATCGGGGAGGACCAGCCCGAAAATACACCAAGAATCAAACGTATTCAGCCACTCAGTATATAGGCGCAGACTCCACGCTTGTTTACTCAGTCTATTCAATTACTGTTACTTAAATACTTTGTACTTCGCGTTTTGTAATGTGTTGCGTTTTACTTGTTACACTGTTTCTCGTCATGGTTACAATTTATTATTTTATCATTCACTACAGTTTATACACAGTTTTATATTATGTATTTATCAACCCTTTTCCCTTCAAATACATACGGCTCAACTTGGTCGACATCACAATTGAAGTTGGAAGTGTCATCGTTCCACACGGGTTGGTGTAACACGGTTGTAGAACGAAACAGTATCACCAACAATATCTATTACCGTTTTCCCTCACCATACAAAAAAACGTATAAATGATTTGGTTACTTTTTTTTTTTTTTAATAAAGGCGTCATCAGGAAACGTTTACGGACCTTTGCTAGTATGCAATGAGACACACATGAGTCGTGCCGACAACAGCTTGTGTTTATGTATTATAAGGGTTGATATTGTACTGATAAGTCGAACTTACGTCTATGTGAATAACAGTATTTAAGTTTTCGATTTAAACTGATAAATAATACAAATATTTGACGAAAAATTAGGCATGGGTATTGAAACTGTTGGGCTATTTAAAAACATTTTTCATCATTGTTGTTTTATCATTATTTAAGAAATCAAGTAGAATTCTAGTTAGTTTTTTTTTCTTTCACTATTTGATATGCTGTCTATAAGTGTTAGTTCAATAAGAGTCTTAGCTAAATCAAGTAAAAAAAAAAAAAAACTAGAACTTGAACAACTCGAACATAAAAACACACCCTGATTACATTAACACATTACAGCGTCATATTACTTAATATAAAATTTCTAAATATGACAATAGATGTCATAGAAATGACCTCCTTTATAATTAGAAATACATTCTTTCGATAACTATCGTAGTATAAATACAGTGTTAGGCTTTCAACAGTAATACATGAATAAAATATATTAATAATAAAGACAATTTTAATCACGTTGTATCAAATGCCTCATCTTAAGTATTACTAATAAAATACACACTTCGAAATAAATTAGTTTTTTAACTAATTTTTTTTTTTTTTTAGCCAACAAGACGGGAATTCATTATCTGTTATATTGAATCCATTGGTCGTCACTGTATAAAAGAAGTCCAAAAATAATTTAGATTTAATAAAATGGAATAATAGGAATGAATTATAAGGGAACATAAGTATATTTTACAAACAATTACAACCATATTATTATCAGGTAATATATTATATCATCCTGTTTGAAAAACAATATTTATTTTATTTTACGTTTTTTTTTTTTATTTTTGTTTAATAAATAATATAAAAAGTAAATCAAATTAAAAAGTAAATTAAATTTATAATACAAATCTTACATTATGGCTTTTTACAGCTCTTAACTAAATTGTTCCCGAAGAGAATTCAACTTGGATTCGATCGGGGCAAAAATGACCATCAACACCAAGAACGATGTTATCAAAGCAATAAACAGCACGTGGATGAACAGCCAGAACTTTCTGAACCCAGAGTGCTGAAACAATATACACGCATCATATATAATTTTTATACAATTATCAACACACAGATTTACAAAATAACTATCGATTAGATATTATTTTGTTTTCTGATTGAGAAATTATTCAAAACAAAACATACAATTTTAAATTTTTAAAAAAATGCAAAAAAGTTTGAAATTATCGAGAAAGTGCATTCCGTTCATTAAGTCAATTTTAATAAATATTTTTTTCACCACACACAGTAGAATTATCGTAGCAATTTTTTTATTAATTCAAAAAAACATTCAACCTTTGATCGCATGCCTCTAATCATTTCAATTTAACATAGCGTTTTAATCATTAAATATTTATTCCGGTTTTTTGTTTATGATTTACTAAATTACACCTTTAGAACAAAGTCATCTGGAGATTGGTTACTTTTTTTTTTTTGTAAATAGATTTTTTTTTCAAAAAATAATAAAAATAATAATGATCAACGATTTTATTTATTTTGCATATGCCATCAACGGATTATAAAAACAAAATGAAAATAAGGTACTATTACTACAATAGAATAGAATGATCAAGATATTCTATAATTAACAATGAAAAAATGGGAAACTTTTGTTCATAAAACAATTTTGTAAGTCGACTGTTACCCGAATAATTTTATTTTTATTTTCAACACATATCTTATCATAGACAAAATGTTTCAGAGTATTCGTTTAAATGGCATAACAAAATTTTTACTTCACAATATTGATTCACTAGCTATTATAAAATTATAAAAATTAAAGATTAGATCAGAGGTTCCTAAGCTGGTTGAAACACAAAAAAATGGGTTCAAATGACATCTGTAGTTAGTCACTGAATATTTTTAAATGACTTTTTGTTTTCACAATCATACAAAAAAACATTGAAGGCTTCCCTTGGTATTCAATGTGTATTGCAAATTTGCCTGGTAATAAGGAAAAAGTGATTTGTTACGATGACTATTGACTCGCTAAGATTTCAAATTTTTCAAAAGTTAATCGACCTGTGAAAAGTTCAAAAAATGATGAAGACTTGACCGTTATTTATGTTATCTCGCCTGAATTCGTCAACATTTAAAATGTTGCGTAGATAACATAATATGTAAGTTTCAAAAAATTCTAAACTCTTGTATTGTCAAAAATGAAATTATCGTTTTAAACCCATGAGTCCGGAAAACAATATTACAAATACCGACTAGAATCAATCGGACGAAGCACAATAATAGCAAGACCGATCTTTGATTTTTAACGACCATCGGTCAATCAAACGTCACATAAAACCATTTTCCATTCGACGGGATCGATTTTACGAAACGCAGTTTAGTCGTGATTCCGAAAACCACGTCGAAATGTTCGCAAATCGAATGCAATCGATCAAAAATCGCGTCACAGACGTGTCCGAGATCGATAAACGTCGATGAACGCACACTGCCGTGAGTTCACTTACCGGCGCGTCTTTGTGCTGCTCGTAGCTCATCGGGCTCCTTCCGTTGTGCAGGTCTTTCATGGGGAACGTGTTTATGCGCATGCTTCCGGATTTTTCACTCAAGCATCCGGATATCTAGACCACAAAATTTCACACGATTAGTGATCAGCAAATGGACCGCGGAAAACGGTGTCAGGGCTGGCCCTTGGCTATGGGAGGGGGGGGGGGTGGTATTTTGTTTCTTTTCGGTTATCTGTCGTACTTACGGACAATATTAGGTGGATGACGACGTAGAAGGCCACGTACGCCGCGATGATCCAGTCGGCCCAGCCCGGGAGTTCGGCTTTTCCGAGACCGCTGGCCAAAAATATGGTTAAAACTGTAAAACACATAAAGAAGCAATGGTTATAGTGACTATATAGAAATGTGAGGTCAAAAATTACAATAACCATTGAAGGTTTTCAAATTTTTTCACTACCGGTTCCTCTTAAAAAATCATCAACTTTGTGGCGGTTGTTTGACGGTTGGTTATACAGGCCACATATTGTTTAATTATTATTTCGGATAAAATACAGTCGTCCTTAATAAACATTTTATTATTTTATAGTAAAAGTAAAAAATATATCAAACCCTGATTGATTGATTGATCATATTTATACGAATTTAAAATAATTATTTCAAGTATAAATTATAATTGAACACGAATAGAAAAACATAATGACCGTTGACTTGAAAATAATTAATCGTGGTACAATTTCGGTAACCTAATAGCTATTACTAGGGCTCGGAAGTTTTATGAGCTAAAAAAGGTTAACTATGCATGCAAATATGCACGAAAAAATTGCAAAATATGCATTGAAAATGTTTAAATATGGAAAAAAAATTAATGAATATGCAAAAAAATTATTCTCAATCCCGAGAAAAAAAAATACAACTGATGATGTAATAAATTAATAATATACACAAAAACTATTTAGAACCTGACAAAAATGAATAGCTGGTTGGCATTTTAAGTATTTTTGAAATAACGAAAAAAAATAAATGTTTTATAATACCTGTTAAATTATTGCATTGAACCACCAATACTTTCTACTTGATAATTTTGAGTTTCATTTTCAATATTAATTGAAATATACAGGTTAATAAAGAAAAAAATAATTTTTTTTCACAAATTATTAAATATGCACAGTATGCATATTAAAATCCACGTAATATGCACTTTTTTCCTAAAATTGACCAAATGTACAAAATATGCCATTTTAATTTTCAATTTTCAAATTCATGGTAGTATAGATCGAATTTCTAGCTTGGTCTACTAGAAATTTAGAGCATATTGATCAATATGCAACTCCTACAACTTCCGAGCCCTAGTTATTACTAAATAATTATTGACTTATATGGTATTGTTTGTGTGTAACTGTATTAATTATTTAAAAATAATAAATAAACACTAATATTAAAATTATTGAAATATTGAAAATTAAAATACAACAGAGTAGACAAAATTTATTTGTACCATTAAGTGGTTTAAAACTTCAATATACAAGTAATGAGATACCTAATATAGGGTTAATAGTTAATACATATGTGCCGGCCGGTTTTAATAAACTAACTTTGTAGTCATCAATTTGAAAAATTGAAATGTTTTCAATTTTGGAACATTTAGTTTAGTTTACAACGTAATTGCATTTATATTATTTTAGATTCTGAGTGAAGAAAAGGAATGGAATACATAACTCGTATAATGAAGTAGACTGTTTTTGCGTTCGCATATTAGAAACTATTGATATTATATTTTTTAACAGTCTTGGAGTGTTTATGTTTGCTATAGATTATAATTTAAACTAAATTTCCAGTAATTTGTACTTTGAGACTGGCACAATTTTAGGTAGGACCAAGGGTATGCAATGGTATATTATATTTTAAATTTGAAACAATAGCAAATAATTTCTTAATGGCCGTAATAATTAAGTACAAATAAAAAGCATTTCTGATTTCACTACAGAAATAATTATCGAACATTTTTTAAAACTATTTATATACCTACGAAAGTTGAAACGGAAAATATTAACTACTGACGATAATAACGACAGAAGATGCAAATAAGATTTTTTTAAACTCAATACGTTCCCCTCGTGGGTAAATATGAGTTTTCGATCCATCCTCCGTTCTCATCATTTTTCTCGTAAATAATTCTGTGCCACGAATACCAATAGCTAGGGTTGTTTGTGTCTTCGACGAGAACCAGCGATTACTCACTGGAGAATATGTGCGCGGCGTTCCCGACCAGCCAATGGATCCAGTTGAATATCGGTCTCTTCGACGAGTCCGGGTGTGGTCGGAATGCAGCGAATATCGGCTGGAAGAACGCCAGGACGGTGGTGACGACTCCCAAGAGGGCGTGCGTCTGGCTCTTACCGCTGGACACCCATTCGCCGAGTTCCACGAAGATGCACGCGGATCCGGCCAAGGTCAGAATCCAAGTGAACATCATCAACAAACGATGCCACTGCGGGAAAAAAATCGATCGTTAGGTTTTTTCGACTTCGTTAAATGACGTGATCGTAATAACTAATAAGTGACAGTTGGTCGATTCATCGAAGACAATAAACAAAAAAAAAACAAAAAAAATTAAATTTCCTATAATTTCTGTGTACATCTGAAATATTGTATTAATATTATGATATAGTTAAGTGGGGACATGAGATTAACAGGCGCACGAGTGAAGCTAATTGAAGCGAAGATCTTATTGGTTGTCGAGAAACTTAAATCATCTCTAAAGAAATCAGATCGGCGGAAGAGATTATCTAGATCAATCGAATTATGTGAAAAATCGTTTTGACCACAGACTAGTGATTGTTCGAATAATAATATTATTATTAATAATTGCTTTAAAACGAATTACTTTAATCTCTTAAATTTACTGACGCGTGAATACTAAAAGCGAAAACTTTTAAAGATGTTTAATTACTATCGAAAACATTAACGAAAACTAATTTGTTAACAAACACGTAACGCAAATATCACTTGAATTTTGGCACGAACTATCGAGATTATTACTCAACACGACTACCCACCTGTTCTATTCACGCACCATCGACTACGTTATTAAATTAGTTCACTAGTCTGACCGCTGGCAACGCGACCAATATAATGCCAAGCAAGGTTGGGCACATCAAAGACACTTTGCATAGAATTTATGCAACTCGGTTACGTGTATTTTGTGATTTGTACTTATATAATTTTAAATTTAATTCTACGTATGGGTAATATATTGATTATATGTATATTTCTTTTACGAAATAACCTAAAAGTATTAATAAAATATTTTTAAAGTATCACTTTTTCATATAATTTATTATATTATGTATCAATTGTAGAATAATAGAAGAAAAACTACGATAATTCGATAGTTAAGAGAATAGAGAGCTATTATCTTAAGTCAAAAATACGATTATAGATAGGTAATGAACTTTAAAAATTAAAAGCTACAATCGAACTGTATTATTGTTTATTTTCTTACTATAGAACCCATTGTTATGATAGGTATCACGACCGAAAAATCTTAAGTTTTATTTTGTTATGTAATTGTGGTTTTTATTTCTAAAATCGGAGGTTTTTTAATCACATCAGACATAATATACTATTTAACATTTCAATATTTCATTACATCTCGTCCTAGTGCAATAAAATAGAACACATTAATGACAAAATCATAAATGCATAGGGTTAGATAGGGTTAGTGCGCCATTTGGAGTAAGTGCGTTATTTAAATTTATACATTAACAGATATGTATATTATAGCTGATAATTTGTAAATATTAAATGAAATATTATTCCGAACATATTTTTACAAATGGCTACACTTTATTATAAATAATTGATAACATAAGTAGGATTTAACAATTTTTTTTTCGATATCAACTTGTGTGATTTGACATAGAACACAAAAATATTCGTATTTAATTGAATGATTTATCAAAACGGACAAATTCAAGTAAGTATGAACTCAAAATATATTTGTGTTATCGGTGTTATTTTGAATGAATATTTGACTGAATAACTACAAACGTTTATACGGGGTAAGTACATTATCTAATATCGAATCAAGTGGGTCAGTTATTATTTGCATTCAAAAACACATTGTCATTTATATTTTATCAATTTTTTCATTGAAACTATATTACATTCTGATTAGCTCTTTTACATGGAAAACAACCTATTTAATATTAATTGTTTTGTAAAATAAGTTAATATGTTTCATTAAATAAGATAAATTATATTTAATAAAAAATTAATTTTTATTCTTATATAGTTAAATATCTGATATCTAACTAATTATTTTGTAATACAATAAAATATTTATAGGTTTATACCAAGGTAATATGTTTATTTTGTTTAAAAACTATGTTATAATTTCATTCGATGAATCTTATTTGAAAACTTATGGTACCTAATATGTAGGTTATTAAATGTTTGTTCCGCTATTTAATAAATTTAAAATATTGTCATATACCTATTTAAAAATTTAATTTTGTTTGATATGATAAATATTAACCAATTAACAATCACAGTATGTTGAAAACGTAATTTTAATTTGTATGATAAGTTTTTTCATATGCACCTATGAAATAAAATAATTTTTTTCTTTTATTCAAACGGTTATTTTGAGACAATTATTACAGATATTTTACTTCTGAAAAAAAAGACTTATTAAGAATGTTTTATATTTTAACACTCTTACCCTGTTGTTCTTCCTATAAATTCACATTTAGAGATATGTTTCGATAACGCACTTTTTAGTTATGGGGAAAGTGCGTCATTTAAAATATTTTTTTAAGAAATTCTTCTAAAAATTTAATTTAAAACCGAATGCATATCCGATACAAAATATTAATGGTTTATAACTTATTACGAATATGATAATTTTACCAAAATAATAAACCTACAATTTTAAAATGTAAGAATAAAATAAGTTATACTTTTTTTTAAGTGACGCACTTTTCCCTACTAACCATAACATTTCTATGAATTTGATAGTAACTTGTCACCAATTATAATTAAATGACTAACTCGTCCTTGTAAATTTACAAGGTAAACAAAATACGTATATCTATCAATTATGATCTTTAAAATTTTAATTTTTTTTTTCTTCTATTCACTTTCATTAATATGCAAATAAGCGTTTATTACTCAATTCAACCTCCGTATAAAAAATTATAACTCCGTTCTAGGATACCTTTAGCGGAAACAAATCAATGTATCATTAATGTAAATAAATAACCCCAACTGTGGTTACACCTAATACGTCTCGTTTAAGGTCGCTAAAAATAAATTTTGAATTTTATAGGTAATAAGGTCGGTGTGAAACGTTAATGTTATCCCTACAAATTGACAGTGGCATACATCTTTAAGTAGATACCCTCGTGAATTATATATATATATTTTTTTTAATATTCGTAATTTAACGTGTTAAGAACGATGGTATAAAAAAATTTGCATGAATTAAATGTTTTAAGTAACTTTGATTTGAAAATTGTAGATTTACGTGTATTTCAGTGCAGAGACTGTGGCATAGAATATCTAGTTTAACGAGCCCACGCTTTTCAACTTTTTTTTTTTTAATCCCTTGTTGTTTTGAACGCGGAGAGCGACGGAGTGAAGAAAAAATATTTAATTAACTCAGGTATAGGTTTGTTTCTATCTGATTTGATAGAACAACAAAGATCGACCGAACAACGATTAATCACGTGTGCGGTTTTCGGTCACCGCGTCAGCCGTGACGGACTGTGATCGAGTACGAACAGTAATAATGATAAAAAAATTAATGAAAATCAATGAAAAACCCCTCTCGCCGCCGACGACTTACCCCAAACCACAAGTCCTTGGAACAACACGACGCGCCGACCCACGTCTGTCTGTAGTACCGAGCGATGACTATGCCAATGCTGGCCGCGCCGATCCACGCGACGATCATGAACGAGCCGTGCAGTTTCACCAGCAACTTAGACGAGGTCTTCAGCGACCTGACTTCCGACAGCGTGCTCGCCTCCGCGGTTGACGTGTAGGCCAGGTCGTGATAACCCACGCTCCCCTCTGCGGACATACGTGCGTTTTGGTGAGTATCAGGTAACAGTCATAATGAAATAAGTCTTTGTCAGAGGCGTAAGCAAAGAAAACATTTCTATGATGGGAAGGGAGTAGGTAGAAAAACGTAGAATTGATTCAATTACAATTTTTCATTAAAGTGAATTTGTTTTACGATTGAAATAACTTATCCTAAAATTTTTGATAGAGGGTCTGAAGTAGTGCTCTTGATTTGATGTGTGTATTACCCGGGTACCCACAAACCCAGGTACCCGGGTACCAGTTTATTCGGCTAATACCCGATTTTGTGGGTAATCAACGTTTTTGGGTAGTGGGTACTATACAATACTATATACAATGTGTCCGGGGGGGGAAGTGACCGCCCGGCGCCATATGAAAGTACACCAAAAGTTATGCAGAATCCACCTTTAAATGGGGGGTCTAACTTTATTATGTTTTAAGTTATGGGCGTTTAAATTTTTTTCTTACCAAAACAAAATCTGCCGAGAATTTTTTGATGTATCTTCAAAAATATTCAACTTTTTTAAGTAATTTTTTTTTTATTTTAAAGCTGCTTTATTATGCTATTAAATGACATAACACAATTAAACCAGAAATGTACAAATTAATTAAAAAAAAAATTTTAATGAAATTTTTTTTGTAAAAAATCAGCATTTTTATAAATAAATCGAGTATGACATCAAATAATCTCCTATTTACTACAGTTTTTGTTTGTATTTTATTATTCTACTAAATAATACCTACAATTTTCTTAAATCAATTTTTTTCGTATCTCTCATAATTTCCAAGTTATACGCTGTTAAACTTGACTATTTAAATTTTTTAAATAAAAAAAAAATTACTTAAAAAAGTTGAATATTTTTGAAGATACATCAAAAAATTCTCGGCAGATTTTGTTTTGGTAAGAAAAAATTAAAACGCCCATAACTTAAAACATAATAAAGTTAGACCCCCCATTTAAAGGTGGATTCTGCATAACTTTTGGTGTACTTTCATATGGCGCCGGGCGGTCACTTCCCCCCCGGACACATTGTATAATACAATATTATTATATTGTTATACGTAAACGGTTGTTTGAAGTATTAATTTAGAGGTATTTCTTTTATTTTATTATTAATTAGAGGTAATCAGTATTAAATTATACATTACACAATTATTCGAATAAAAAATATTTCCTCTTTTAAATTAACAAAATAACGGTTTTAAAATACAATTTTAAGTACTTTATGTGAGTCCTATTAGGGATATAATACTTAAATAATTATTTTTTTCAAGTACGTATAATGTTGAATACTATGTTAAAAGCTATTATAAAATCTATATTGCAGATAACGGATATAGTGGCCTTATTCGTTACCTTTTATTTGTATAGCTACCCAGATAATAAGTAATCACAATCATACAATTAAATAGATAAAATGCAGCACGTGCGACAATATGATATTATTAATAATACTATATTATCAGTCTCTCTCTGAACTGTGAATTTTGAAGTCCAGGTGGTACCCAATCAATAACGGATACCCGAAATATTGTAAATCGGGTAATACCCGTAAAACCAGGGTACCCGGGTAGTACCCGGGTACTCGGGTATCAAGAGCACTAGTCTGAACCCTCAACCCCCCCCCCCCTGCGTCCACCTCTGGTCTTTGTGATATTTGTGGCTGTCAGGCCTAGACTAACAATACCAAAGACCTTGTGCACTTTTATTTTCATTATTATTATTTTATGTATACATATATATATATTTTTTTTTTTTTTTTTTTTAGTAATGAATGTTCAAGATTAAATTAAAATATTAATTACTAAGGTATTTATGACTTGCACACATAAAATTATGAATAACTTGTGATAACTGCAAAATATAAATACGCGAATGTATCAATTGTTCGATAAAAAAATATTTACTTTTTTCAAACATTATAATACCTAGTATGTAAAATAATAACAAACAATTGAGCATCATTATTTTTTCAATTTGGTAATTAAAAATCATTAATTAATTTACTTAATTCAAAGTTAATTAAAATATTTTCCATACCGTTTGAAGGCCCATAATTGTTTGTAGACTCTAGACACAAGACTCATGTAATAATTATGTGGTAACACGGTCTTGGTGGTGATAATGATAATATTGCGATATTCAATAAAGTCATCAATAGCACCACCAATAAAAATGCGGGTTATCAACAAAACACAACGATTTACCTTTCAACGACGAGCCAGAAGCCAGCAACAAGAAGTATTTGTTCCTGATCAAATCGAAGTTAACTTTTTCGACCTGAGTGACTGCATCTCGGACCACTTTGCAGTAGATAGTGCCGTCGACAAAAGACGATTCCAATAAATTCAGACCGTTTTGATTCTGTAAAATCAAGACATTTTTTCAAAATTTCATTCGTGAAGACCGAGTCAATACGACGTAATAAACCATAGACAAGCACAAAAACGTGTCAAGTGTTTTGAAGATAAATAGTTTGGGTCATTTAATAATAATATAGATTCATGAGACGAGCCCTACACCCACATATGTTCGAGTTGAAGAAAAAAACAATAACTGTTATGAAAAAACGATTTGAGTTTTTTTTTCATATGAAAATAAATGAAAATCGTTATCATAAACAACTTTGGTCGAGAAAACTATTCACATAACATTAAATCTAATGGATTTGTCTCATGAGATTCGCATATTATGAGAGAGTTTTAACCCTGCACCTTGTGAGCGAACCGTTGAACGCAATTTTAAAATTTTATTTTTTTTACTCACCGTCGGACGCTTGTTGGCTTTCTGATTAGCAATGTTCCACGACATGTACGCATTGATCTGGTTTGTTCCTACGTTTTCGTGCACGCATTCCATAACACTGTCTCCTCCCTAGGCGGAGAATAAAACAAAATATTTAATAAATTAAAGGACAGACTTTTTCTATCAATAAATCGTGGTCCGGGGCTATTTTTCAAGCTACAATTTCGGTGAGTGTTGTCGTCGCGAATTATTATTTTTTTTGTCCGAGTACTCATCAAACAGTGCATATTACAGTTCCAGACGGATTGGACCAACTTAAATACCTTTGATTTTTTTTTAACATAAAGTGATTTTTTTCTGTTTAAATTCTACAGCCTTGTTTTGTACCATGATTATGTGTGTAGAATGTATACTTGGAAATTCAACTAACAGTGTTTTTCTTGACATTTTTCACAATCGTTACTGTGTTGTAACAACTTTGGAGCGAGATATAGATACTTTTGCAACTACACAAAGCGTGACACTCACCATTTTCTGATCGTTCGACAATCCGACGGCCACGTAAGCTGCGTTTTTGGCTTTCATCTCGAAAATGTACCTGGTGCCCTCGGCTTTGACGGCCGTCACGGCCGAACAGTCCTGCGTAGCCAGACATCCGGCCGGAGTTCCGAAGCAAGTTTTCGTGTCATCGCAATCGTTGTAGAACGGATCGACCACGGGGGCGGCTCTCAGCTGACCAAGTTTCCTCTTGTCGGTGCTGCTGATGAACGCCACGTCGTGGTAACCGACGCTGAACGCTGCGGAAACCGTGAAATGTGAAAAATGATCGTGTTACAGTAACAGTATTTATATCGTTTTGTTTTGTTTTATTATTATTATTATTTTTTTTTTTGAGTAATTTTACATTTTTTTACGCAACATTAGTAATAACTAATCTCATACGAATAAAGTTACACAGAACGAAAGTAGGGTACAATATTTTAACGTGTAGATAACAACTTAATAATCGACATTAGCGTGCCTCTTCCTAAAAAAAAAAAAAAATGGAATTTCTTACCTTGTCGAAAATGCATGACCTATAAATAAAAGGTTTATAGTTTATTTTTTTATTTTGTTTCACAAAAGCAAAATTCGATTGGGAAAAAATGAAGAAGTCACACACGCCTGAACAGTTATTTATTTATATTTTCATTGTAAACTTATACTAAGAAAACTGCTCAGGATGGTATCGTCAGGCCCAACTAGTGGAGGGAGGAGGCCTTTGGGGGTCTAACCTTCGGGAGCCGGACTTTTTGAAGGGTCGTACCCGGATGAATATTGGTACAAATTCAATAAACGTTTTTTTGAAATGGTGCGTGACGTGCAAATAAAACTCGGCGTGTTGTATTGATACGCCAGATGCAACGATGAACAGAAAAGATAAAATAGTCTAGGCATTTTGGCTATAAAAAGTGATATGAAGAAAAATAATTAATTACGTAAATGTAATTGAAGACTTTGCACGACAAAGAGCGAGTTTCAGAAATTCTAATGAATAAAAATGAAATTTCGTACGAAATATATACATTTCATAAATTGAATTTATAATTAAAAGAAGTAAAGTCATTATTTTATTTATTAATAACAATGTCGAAAGAAAGTTGAGTTCTGTTTTTTTGTTTTTTTTTTTTTTATTATTATATGATTAAACCACAATCAAACCTATCTTAGATTTTTTTTTGCTTATTTTTCCTAGATAAAAATTGTATTGTCCTTTTATAAAATGTTTGATTTGTTTCTTTTCCTTTACACACGAAACTTTTAAGAGCGGAGAGAAAAATCTTGCCACAGGGCCTGACGTGGCTCTCAACGGCCTCGGATATCGTACACGACCAAAAAATTATCTGACAGCTCATTAGTCTAGTTTGATACGTAAAAATAGTTAACTTTTTTTTTTTTTTTTTTGGGGTTGGGGCACAAAAATATCTCTGTCGTCTTGGGTGTAATTCTGTATAGTCAGGGATTCATATTACGCTAATCGCATAACAAAATACATTTTTTTTTTTTTAAACAACAACTACCAAACACAAGCCAAAAGTTGTACATTGTGTTGTTTTTCAAAGAATTCATATCGCTATTCGTTGTGGATCTAATTGCTATTCGAATCGGCGGCTGACAAGGCACTTACGTTTCAGCGAAGATCCGGCGGCCAGCAGGAGGAAGTATTCGTTTTCGTCCAGGTCGTACAAGTTCTCTTCGATTTCGAAACGCGGTTCTACCACGAGTTTACAATGTATCGCGCCGTCGATCACCACGGCACTCTCCATGGCCACGCCCGACCCGTCGTCCACGCGTTTGTTTTGCTTCCGGTTCGGCAGATTCCACGACTTGTACGAATTCACCGTGTTGCTGACGCCGTTGTCCTGGTGCACGCATTCGATGACGCCGTCACCGCCCTGCGGACAAACTTCGATCAGAGGCGAGTTCCGCGTCACGCGACAGCCACCCGTGGAAAGAAAAGCCGGGGGGGGGATCGTCACCGACACGTGATCGAGAGACTTGAATCGAACTCGTGGACTGTCATATGAATTATTCGCTCGGAACACTGGCGTTATGGCCAAGCGCGCCGTAATATGAAATCCCACCAGGGGCAAGATTAAAATTTAAATGCCAAATTCACCATTATTTAAAATGTTTATATATTTCAAGTATCTTCATTCTAAATAGCGCCGGGACTAAAATATACCGAATAAAGTAAACAACATTATACCATAACATGAGGCCCTTTTACAAACAGATGTATAATATAATATGAACACTTTAAAAAAAACACATTTATTTAAAATTGTGTGATAATTACTAGACATGATGTAAAATCATAAAATATAGTTTCTAAAAATTCTCCGGGAGGCCAACCAAAGGGGCCCTTTGCCCACTCCCCTCAGTGGGCGCCCTTAGTTATGACGAAATCGCAAAGCCACGAGATAATACGTTGTAACGACTCGAAATGATATTAGAATAATATGATTATGTTAATCACACAATACACTCTCGAAAATGTCGAGTTCGCTCGGCGAGCGGTTCAAAAAACCTCGAGGTCGGTGTAAACCAGCGTTTCCCAACCTGGGGGCGCGCTCCCCTGGGGGGCGTGTAAACATTTCTGGGAAGGCGTAAGCAGTCATTACAAAATACAGTTTTTATTTATTATATTCGTTTTATTTTAAAATGTAGGGAAAATATGAAAAATTAATAACGACCGGTTATTGAGTATTATTCATATAGATTACAATTATTTAAGATCACAACTTAATCGTTAAATGTCACCACGCCGCGCCGCCACACTATCTGTAAATAAATTGCTACGATAAGAACGCCAGGTGTAAAGGTTATTATTGTATATTAGGCTGTAGTACTATTTTACTATTTCACTATTTCACTATGATTTATATTTTATAATTATTATTACCAAAAATCTCTTTCAAAAATCTACAAATGGGGCGTATAATAAAAAAGATTGGGAACGACTGGTGTAAACGTTCTCGATCGAAAAATCTGAGTCACGGCGGACGTTACGGTACGATTTCGCGTGGGATTTCTTTCGACGTGTAAAAATCAAATTGATTTTATCAAATCCTCGCGTACGCGGTCTCACGTTGTTCACTCCGTACGTATTGAACTTTATTGTGGTATTACAGTTCATGGTTCGGTCTTATGCACTTATGTAGCTATACTTTTTAGACGCGCGTTATTTGATAAACGTATGATATCAGCTATTGAGAACGAAACGACAAAGAAACGAATCTGGTTAAAAATTCAAAATACTATTTTTGTTTTTTTTTACATTTTTAAATTACTTAAATTCATTAATTTTGATTAAATCACTAATTAGATTAGAGTTATTGACCGGAATAAACAGTGAAAATATCGCAAGTCGTCATCGTATCTTAAAAATATCTGTTGCTGGAAAATAAATCACACTTAATGTAAAAAGTGGCGCGGTATCAAAATTGCATTTGATTATCTGAAAACTTACGATCGGTCTAACTTTGGGACACGCATACCGGTTTTTGTCGTATTCCCGTAGCGAGTCGCCTCGCACGTGACCGTTTAAGCCCGACAATGGAATCAATCATCGGGCAAATAATACGATCTCGCGGCGTATGCGCCATTGTACTCCGAGGTCGTTGGTGTTAAAAGCCTCACCGGTCTCATAGGTACATGAAAACGTTTAAAAAAAAAATATATATATATATAAATATATTTAAATGAGCGCCATTCAAAAACGACGCAAAGAAAAGTCACACGACGACGACGATGGTGTTCAACAACTGGCTGAAAACGGTTAGCCTTGGCGCGCGCCTCGCCTTATAGGACGACATTGGCTCGGAAAGCTAACCCACGAGGAATGCGGTGCGTTTGAATCGGTAAATAATAGAACACGCACTCGGCCTGTTAATCGTTGTCACGTGAAATAAATGAGTTGTTATTTTTTTTTTTTTTTTTTTTTATATTATATCTTTGTGTCAACACTCCATTTCCGACTGCGTGTTGGTCGACGCGGAAGTGTGTAATAATCATTGGCGTAACTGGTTGGGATAAGGGGACTTAGCCTTCCAGACAAAGATTCACTAGAAAATACACCGATATGAATTTAATATTTATTAAATAGTATGATTATGTTAATTTAAAAGAATGTTTACCAATACATTAAAAAAAAAAATTAATGATTCTAGTCAGTACAATATATTTTCAAATACAATTATGATAATTAAAAAAAGGTATAATATCGATAAAAAAAAATCTATTATAATTTATCTATAATTCAAATTGAGAGATACTTATAAAATAATATTGAATTATTTGCCAGATTTTTGAAACACATTTGCTAGGGCTAATGAAAAGAAAATATCTAAAACGTGTTATGATTTTTGTGTTTGTAAATTATTAATTTATTATTCACGGAAAATATTAATTTTGTCGTCATTAAAATTTTGATATAAAGTTGACCATGACATTTTTTTTTGTTATATTCACGTGTAATAAGTAAAAAAAATGTTTTAGTGATTAATGAAAAAATATATGTAATGATATGAGGAAGGTACGATTTATTTTTAGTCAAAGTTTCGGTAAGGACTGTTGCCCTTCTAAAATTTTAATTTCGGTCACGCCAATTGACTAATGGGTAGACCGTCGTCGACGGAAGTATTACGGGCGATTGTTGTAAAAAAAAAAAAAAAAATGTAAACTTACCATTTTCGTGTCGTCGGACAGACCGAACGCCACGTACTGACTGTCGTGAGCCAACATTTCGAACAGATACTCGTTGTCGTCGGACGGTTGCAGCGCGACGACCGCGCGACAGTTCATCGTTTGCACGCACCCCAGGGGCGCACCCACGCAGTTTTTGAATTTTCCACAGCCGTCGTAGAGGTTCAACTCGATTTTCCTGAGTTCCTGCAACACGAAACATCCCCGGATTTGAATACCCTCTCTCGAACGACCGACGTCCGGACACGATCAAAATAAATTATCGTGTCGTCGCGTCATTTAAATGATAACAATTATTATCATACAGGGCTCGGATTTTTACGCTTTTTTTTGTTTTTCCTCATTGATTGAACTTCATGCTACGTTCGCACTAAATAAAATGTTCCACAGACGCATACATTACCATTATCAATTTTTTTGGACCGTAATATCGTATTTCAACATCTTACATTTTAAAGTTCTTAATTACAGCTTAATTTTCAATTATATTTTGTATTTTTCTCACATACTCATCTATTCTATAATTAGACGCGTATTTTATTCATTTATGGATTCATTAATAATTAACCTTTGAATAGTGAATGCTAATAAGTAAATACATATATGGTATAGCAATAACATAATCATAGGCGCAAATCGCAGGGGTGCTAAGGGTGCTTAGCACCCTGAATTTTAATGCTAGCATCCCGAATCCCGTGATTATAACTTATAGTACTACCACCTGGTCTGTTTCCTGCAAAAAAATTTTGGTGCTTAAGCCCCCTTGATATTTTTAGGTGATTTGCGCCTATGAACATAATGGTAGTGTACAAAACAATAGTAATAATACAATAATAATAACAATAATTTTAGAAATTAGTGTGCCAAATTTCGAGAAAATAAAAATAATGATTACTACAATCGACCTTTACTGTATCTTATCAAGTGATAATTTTTTAATGATTGTCGGTTAAAATTTTAAATTTGAAATCACATTAGTCGTCAGCTGTGGAATTTTCTGGTTCATAATTATGTAAAGTCTACCGTCTCAATATTTCCATATTTATTTGATAGCTTATTATTATAATTTTTTTTTAATAACGGTTTTTACGGGCCACGTATTTGGGCCATTTTCGGTGTAAGTATATTGTAAAATATTTTTAAGACCATAATCCGTGACTTTTCAGCTCATATAAATCCGAGCCCTGAATCGATAATTATGTTTTCGTATTACGCTCTCTGTTCCGCCGGTTTCGGCCCGTCCGGCCGCCGGAGGTGCATCCGCGGATCGTATGACTCGGACAGGATTTGAAGTCACGCCAACCCAGAACGTGGAAAAATCGAATAAGACCGTGGCCCTGTGTATGACAGTACAAACAATAATACATTTATAAATCATAATAATATTTGATACTGGACTACAAAAATATAATATGGCAGGCATTATCTGTGTTCTGTTATATTAAATTAGACATTTAATAGCCAATATCGTTGCGAGTCGAATCAAAATTTTACATATTTAACTCGATTACCTATTAAAGGGAAATATCTAATAAATTGAATATAATCGTAATAATTTGATTATAATTAATTAGGAAAGAATTGCATAATCTAATTAATTTCGCACGTAATATTCATAATAGAAACGAGTTGAACAAAACAAAACACAAATGTATTCCAATTCATTCCTTTACATCGGTAAACTTCCCATAGGGTCGTACCTATTATATTTATATTGGCATCATTAGGATTTTATTTAATTGATACAACATAGTCGTTTTTAAATTTGATTTAATTTTACGATTGAAATGAAAACAGAATTTGCCATGGTGATAATGTAATTTGAAAATGTTCAAAAAATATGGTATTGAACTAAAAATGAACCCAGTAATTCATACAAAAGCTAACATTAATTCAATTTTAACAGAAACCGCGTCGAAGTAAAGCCTCGTGTTGCGTCGTGAACGGATCACGAATTCGCTATTACTTTGTTATTTCAACTAGTTTGATTAGTGAAAACGTTTTGATTGAGTTGAATGAAAAATACTTACACGAAATGGACTTGACCGTCAAAATTTCCGGGTACTTCCCAATCGAATTCTACAGACTTCTTCTTCGTGTTGCTGATGTGTGTCACGCCAGATCTCTAAACATACAGATCGAGTCGATTATTATTAGCAAAACCACATTCCTACGGTTATTGATAATCACTTGATTACAAATACATCGTTAATACGTTGCACAATCAATACTGTGCACTTAGCCCCTTGGGCGTTGAAAATTCAAATAAAATAGGGTCGAAACAATATCGTAACTATTCTCAGACGACAGTCGTGGTTTTTGAAAATTTTCGTTTTTTTCGCCAGTAAAAAACTACCTACTCGTTAACGACTAGAAAAAAAATTACCTAGTCAGAACTCAGAAAAATAACAACATAACATTACAATCCGTTATGATAAAGCAGTCGGCAAGTCATAACGACAATGGTATGAAAGTCCGGCGGCGCGTATTACGATTAGGGTACTTAATTTGAAATATTTCAAAATTGAAAATTTCACTCATCTTGAAATGTTTCAATGAAATTATGAAATATAATTTTTTTTTTTAAATACATGACATGATGTTGGTAAATAATAATATGATATGTATTAGTGAAATGTTATCAATCAGATTCTATCATTCATTCATTTTAGACTTACAGTTTGACCATAATATAAACTAATAATTATTTTGTTACCTACGCACTGAATTTATAAAAATCTATGCGACACGGCGTATTGTGAAGGCTCCATGTTTTATACCAGATACCAAATAATATAACATATTGAGTTTTATAAATTTTAGGTTGTAACCACGGTCTTACAAGATATCTTCTAAGACCGTGGTTGTAACTATTAATGATTTTTGGAGCTAGAAGAATTTTATTTACTTGATAATAGTTCGTTATTTCGCAATGATTATTTATTTATTTTTTCTTGTCTTGTGTTGTAAATTGTAATTTGCAAAATAAATCTTAAGTGTCTAGTTACAAATTAGATACTTGTCTAATATTGTATTTTTTGTACTTATTTAGAGATAATATCATTTCATAAATAATTTTGAGAAAAAAAAAAGCAAAATCTGTAATAGGTAGATAAATAATATTGTTTTGTAAAAAACAAATGTATAGATAACATTCACAAATGCAAGGGTTAAAAATGAATAGTAAGTATGTTTTATGTATAAGTATAACTGTTTAAGTGTATATGTTACAGTTAAAGTGTTGAATCAGTTAGTTTATGAAATAACTAGGTAATTTATAAAATAACTAAAGCTTGTAGGTAATGTATATAATTTATACTTTAACTAGTTATTTTATACATTCCCTGGCATCACTTAGTTAATGTGTCAAATTGTAAATAACAAAATATCATGACAAATAAATATAGTTCTAACATTTCAACAATTTAATATAACACATTAAATCAGATAAGATTATCGGTGAACGCAATGTACGTTTATCGTGTTATTATAAGATAATCGTTTATCGTGTTATTATAAGATTTTCGTTGTTGGTATTTGGTACATGTATTATACAGGTTTAAAGTTTAGTAATAGTTTTACAGTCACACGTGTTCGCTGTTAGTTCGTTTGTATCTACACTATTATTTTAAGTATTAACTATATTGTTCACAATGAATGAATTAGATTTAATGAAAGAAAAGTTTTATATTAGTGTTAAAAATCGTTTATTAAAACCAAATAGTGCAGTTTTAACAAAAGAAAAATATGCAAGTTTGATGAAAGACGTGAGAAAAATGAAAATAAAAAAGGAATCTTCTCGTGACTATTGGTTAGAAAAACATTACGATATTGTAAAAATAAACATATTCATAATTCAGTAAAATAAAATATTATAATATATATTTTAAATTTTAATGTATTTTATACTTTAACGGATATCAAACTGAAATTGTACAGAATAACTAGATATTCTATGAAATAACTAGTTAAAGTACAATTTTCATGTATTATTTCATACTTTAACTAATATTCGTAGGTAATTCATGAACTACCTAGTTATTTCATAAAATAACGGAATTCAACACTTTAGCTGTAACATATATACTCGTAATTTGGTTCAGGCTATATTTAGGTATCACCTTTGTTTATACATTATAAATTTAGTAAAAAATTAAACACTATAGAACTAAAAGTAACATAAAAAAACATAGGCATTGGGCATTTTGTGCTTAAAAATTATTTATGTTTTCAGTGTTTTCATAGAATAGAATAGAAATATACTATCTAATTAAAACGTGTTTTCTCATCTTTATTACATAATATAACTGGATAGCTCTAATATGTATTAATTGGAAAACAACCCTTTTTTAATTTATTTTGGGAAAAATTTATTTTTCGTGTAAATGAAATATTTCATGAAACTTTTATGAAATATTTCACGAAACATTTCAAGAAAATAAATTTCATGAAATTTTAGAACCCTAATTACGATATTCACCGGTATCGCAAACGAACAATGTGCGTCTGTAAAAGTCGCTCGACGCTGCACAGTCGTTTGGTTATTGTTATTTCGGCAAGATGCAACCTACTTTTTTACCCATTTTGGAATTGACCGGATTAATATTAACCTTGGTCCGCACAATGCGCTCGTGACTCGTGGGAATCTACGGTTATTGCGATAGTCCCGCGACGACATCATAGGTTATAATACCTCTACTCCGAACCGCGTAAACACCACGTACGTACGATAATAATTATCATCCAGCTTCTATACGCTGGTAAATCATTCGAAATTTTTTTTTACAAAACCCGTGCGCCGAGCCCGACGACTTCGTGACGACGTAATCCCTGTCGTTTGCTCGCGCGTACGACGTTTCGACGGCCTCTGTTTTTTGGTTTTACGTTGCGTTACACCGACCGACTCGTCCGAAGAGTCGTGGCCGTCGAAATTTGATTTCTTTTTCACCGTGCACTCGTGCCGCACTGACCTAACCTAACATTACCTAACCCACCTAACACGGCATAAGACTCTCGTCGGGGACCCGACACGGAAAAAATAATGACTGCACGCGTATCTACTCGTTACGATCATGGCGATTTTTCGTGTCTACGAAAAACTAGCCACGATCGAAATAACAACGATTATACGGAGACGAATAGGTAATAGATCATTTTCGATTCTGTATCATTAAAATTTAAACCCGTGGTAAGTGTGCACTAATTAAAGTACAAATTGAGCTATAAATTGATATGATGTAGATCTAATATTAATTATGAAAAAAAAATAAAAATTTCTGGTTGAGAAAGATTATGTTTTTTTTATGTAAAAAAACATAATATTTGATATTTAAAAGTGTATGCCATACTACGACAGGTGTCGAGAAACATTCTTCAGACTCAGGCGCGTCTTTGTGGGGGGGATGAGGGCGACCCCCCCCCCCCCGTACACCATATAATGTTTCATGTTTCCCCAAAAGAAATATATTAAGTATAACGTTTCTATGACTCAATTAAAAAATGTATTTATATAATTTTTCATTGTAATTTGTTTCTCACATTTGTTCATGTGGCTACACTGAATTTTTTGATGATACATAATAGGTGTAAGGCATGGAATAATACCAATATTCTTATTACTCTATGGTGTAAGCCGTAAGGTAACAATGAGCCAAGGTGGATATATATATATATATATATATATATATATCAATCCCCCTTGTGCTAAACATAGCTGTAGATAACGATTATCTACTACAGGCCGTGAATAACACAGATGTTATTATTATTATTTTAAATTATAGTTGTTCGTTGGTTTTAACCATAGACTAAATGGTCCTTTTAGACCGTGGTTTAAAATATCATTTGCGTTTGGCCGTTTGGCGTTTGGGTTGTTTTTAGCATAGACCTTATACTAGTATAAGGTCTATGGTTTTTAGTTTGTTTTTTTCTTGTTGTTACCTACGTTTGGCCGTTTGGATTGTTTTTAGTTTGTTTTATTTCTTAGTGTTACCTACTGTTTGTCATTTTAGTAAAACTGTAAAAGTGACAACTTACTCGTGATGGACATGAACAATGGTAAAAAATGAATTGTATCTGGCAGTGTTATGTCATGGTTATGCAAACGACCAAAACCTGACAGCACCAGTATTGATAGTACGAGTACTACACAAATGATGGGATCAGATGTAAATACATCTCATAATGAAACAGCCAATACCAGTACTTCACAAATTATTAAGGTAGGTATCTAATTTAAATGCAACCCATGAAATTTCAAATAATTTACCAGTTAATAATATACCATCGAGTTTAAATGATAGTAATGGTGTTAGTTCTGATTTTGGGGATTATTTGAATGGCACAAAATTGAATGATTATAATAAAGCCCGACTGTTAGAATTACATAATATACCTGATGATAACCTTATTTACCCTTATAGTGTACACAATAAAAAAAGTAAGGAAGAAAGGTTTCTTAAAAGAGTTCATTTCGAGAATTTCAAATGGCTTGTCTATTCTAACAAAGCTAAAGGTGTTTTTTGTAAAAACTGTGTTCTATTTGCACACAAAAGTGACAAAGACAAAAATGTTCCTTTAAATTTCTTGTAACTATTCCATTGACCAAGTATGCTAAACTATTAGGCAAAGATGGTGATCTTGTAAAACATGACCAACATTTATATCATAAAAATTGTGTTTTAACTATAGTGATAATTTTTTGACTTGCTATAAAAATCCAGAACAAAAAATAATAAATGTCAATACAAGTAGGATAAAACAAGTTGTAGAAAACCGTATGAGACTAAAACCTCTGATCGGGCGCGTTCCCAAGGAGGGGCGAAGGAGCGTTCATAAAAATTTTGAAAGTTTAAAATTAATATTATATCGACAAAATTTTAAAGATCAAAATTTTAATTTATTGTTATACGTAAGTAGAAAAAACTATATCTCCACAGAGATAATACATTAAAAGATAATAACTACTAATTAGTCATTAGTTGTTTGCTTTCACCTAATTGCTTGCTATTTATATGATGATTTTTAGATTAAAAACTTGGTTAAAGAGCCAAATGGGGCAAACCAGATTGACTCGACTGGCATTAATGTTTGTGCATAGAAATATAGATTTAGACATAAATAATATAATTGACCGGTTTGCAAAAAACAAACAAAAAATAGATTTTATTGTATAACAGTTATACAGTTACTGTACTTATTTATTTATTATTATTATTATTATTATTATTATTATTATTATAAATAATAATACGAAGGTATAATAATATATCGATTTAAAAAATAGGTTCGCCTCCGCCCCCTTGAAAACTGTCTAGGGACGCCCCTGTACAGACTATAGTAGTGACTATAATTAAGTCACTAGTGACTTAAAAATTAAAATGTGATTTAAAAATCGATGCATATTAATAACTTCAGTCGAACATCTTTGAAAAAGTAATTATTTTTCTCTCAGCCTGGTTTTTCTATCGTTTTGTTTGACTTTTATGAACAATAATACCGCAAAAACATCTAAAAATATGGCATATATTGATGATACAGCACTCCAGAAGACATATTAATCATATTATTGAAACAATATTACAATTATGATAACTTGTACATTGTTTATTGTGTAGAAAAGACATTGAATTATTAATTCGTAAATCCTTTACCATAATATATTCATATATCTAATAGTTAGTAGAAGGTACTTTTTAATATTGATAATGAAAAAGCTCGGGTTGCAATTTAATAAAAATGTACGAAAAGAGAATATTACCGTACCATATATTTATCATTTTCTGTAAAACAATTCAATATAATAAATGAAAAGAAAAACCTATGAGAATTTTAAAGATTTTTTGTTAGTTTTTTTAATTTTGAAAGTCGTGACCATGGCAGCAAACATATATAATTGTTTACGTTTTCACACATCAGAGTGTGTTATTATTTTGGTAACCATGAAATAATTTAACACGATTAGAGTTATATGACATATTTTCCACTGATCTCAACCGTGAGATGTATTTGTGTAAAAAAATAATAATAATAATAAATGTATTTTAATATTTTTCGTATGATAACAAATAACAATATATGTTATCACGTCTCACACTCTATATTAATTGTATAAACGCCAGTTATTTTGTACTGGCTGGGGGTAATCGCTAACCAGTTAGGGATGCTGACCCCTCCAACATAATTAGTCGCGATCGGCCAAAAAAAGACAGAACGAAAAGACTACCGTTTCAAAAAAAAAAAAAAAAAAATTGCGTGTATTTAAAGTACGCGAATCCAATTTTCTGTGGTATGACGAAAATATTAATCATATTTCGACAGTCGCGATTCCTCGAACGAGTTGAGCAGCGAGGCGTGTGCACGACCGACACAAGACGAAAACAGAACACGCACACGCCGTAAAAACATAAAATACGCACACGTTAGGAACACGAAGCCTCATCGATAACGCAAACGTTATCGATTCGATGCCAAAATATCGCTTTGATCGGCCTGCACCGGCAAACGACAATAACCGCTAATGTAAACACGTGACCTCAGTTTCTCATGAGTTCAGAACCGCAAAGTACAAACTGGCCTCGAATGGAAAACACGCCTATCTATTCTTTTATCTTCTGCGGTAATTACTCATTTTGACAAAATTCGTAAAATAAAAATATGCGTGTACTAAGTACGTAATTCGAGCACTGAGTAGGACATATCGTAATAGTGCGGTGATTCGTGGTAGATATGTTTTTCGTTTCCACGCCGTAATCGTTATTATTATTCTTAAATTCCTATATTCTTTTCATAAAATGGTGCCGTATGTATTGACGCGCGTGTGTTAAGAGACAGAGAAGGAGAGCTTAGAACAAAGAACATTCAAAATATTAGTTTTTTTTTTTTTATTCATTTATATAAAGGATACATATTTTTCCGAATAATTATTATTAGGTATATCAGACGCTGTTTATTTTTTTATTTTTTTGCGTTTATGAAGTGACATTAGTCTTAATAAGACTTATTACTATACTAATTACATAATATGAAGTACATTGAAAATTGTGTCAAATCTGTGGGGATTCCGTCTGTTGTCATACAATTTATCACATTAATTGCCACGTATAGAAAAAATAAGCAAGTGTTATGGAACGCAGCTTTTTTGATTCTTAATAAATTGGCTTCAAAATTCTGATGAACAGATTTTATACTCAGGAAATAGTGATATAGTATGAAACGTTAAAGTTGATAAAATTATTTGTTGTTAAGTTTATGTAATCATTTTAAATTATTTTATTTAACAATTGAATTAGTTTATAATTATTAGACGTCATGATATTTGTAATAAATAATTTTGGTTTTACAAATTAATGATTTAATAATTACTAAATAATATCAAAATAAGGTTGAAAATAAATTAAAATTAAACATGATATAATGCTTGAAAATTTAATCATATTTGTTTTATTCATTAACTAAAGTATATTATGCACGAGAATTTTGAATATACGTATAATTTGGTGAAAATAATGAAAATGTTTTAAACTTATAAAACAACACTCAATTTTTATGAAAATCTTACAAATTTACACAAAGTGTCCACAAAAAAAAATCATAGATAGATTATAGAAAAATACAAATTTTGTAAGTCCTGTATTTGATTACATAAACTATCACAACTTATTCCAATATTAAAATTAATGAAATCTCTCGTAAACAAAACGAAACGATACCTTTAAGAACATGGTTTAATAAACAAATCTTTCCAGAGGCCAATTCCTTTTTTTTTTTAATCTTGCAGTATATTATTTAATTTTTGTTTTCAGTTTTGTATATATGACTATACATAGTGAGAAAAATTTGTTTTGTTGTACATAGGTATTTTGAAAAATAATGACTTCACGTGAAAAAAATACATTGTAATTATCATTGTGTAAAATGTTAAACGTCATTAAAATCGAATCAGTCGATAAAATCAATAATATAAACTTTATATCAATAATAATTATTAGGTCACTTTAATTGAATCGGCGAGTATAAGAATAGTACTAATCCAATCTTTTTTCACTTGCCACGGGCATATTTATAATTTCGATGAGCGGAAAAACAGGACTTGTCCTGTAATAATACAGTTAAATACTAAATATTCAAGACATAAAAAATTTGGAGAGATACATACCCTCGGAAGCAACTGATTTTTATCAAAATATATATTTGCGAAAGACCACCAACAACGTTGAAAAAAATAAATAACTTTTTAGTGTCTCACTCGTCTTTTTTTTTTGGTTTTTAATAAATATATATTTTTTTATGAAAATGCAGTAAGCTTAAGTTTTTAAAAAACAAAGTTTTATTATATAAAACGTGTTTTATTTTTTTTATTTTAACTATTCATTTTATACTATTGTTTTTTAATTTAAAATAAATTTTCAGATAAATTATAAACAAAAACATAATCGAGAAGAAAAACAGTACTTGTCCAATGATTTTTTTTTTCAATTCGTTTTTTGCGGCTTCTACAGTTTATAGGATATAGCAAATAGAATTTTCTAATTTTAAACTAGATTATCTCAAATTAAACTTTTCGGACTAGCACCGTTAGTCCACTCGCCACCGATTCAATTTTAAACGGTGCATACATTTTTTTTTGTGCAATCATAATAATAATATGCATGTACTCACGGGCGCGTCGTTGCAGTCGAGCGTCTTGGAGTCGTCCGGCACCAGGGCGAACGAGCCGACGGCGTTCTGGTCGGCGCCGGGCACGCGGGCCTCGATCAGGAACCCGACGAAGTAGTCGTTGGGCCGGGGCGCGGTGAGCGTGACGCGGACGCGGGACGACGTGACGTTTTCGGACGGGACCAGCCGGTACGGGGCGGGCGAGATCTGGGCCGCGGCGCCGTGGCCGGGCACCATGGTGCCGCACGTGAGCGCCGGCGAGCCGGACTTGTACGCCCCGGCCGGAGCGGGCGCGCACAACACGGCGGCGGCCAGCGCGACGACCGCGGCGAACGCGGCGGCGGGCCGCCCGCGTCGGTCGGACGAAGTCATCTCTGATGACCGGCTGCTATTATTGCGGATGGCTGCTGATGCTGCAGATGCTGCGGCGAAGGGGCGGCGACTACGGCCGTCTCGCGGTGCGTTCGCCCGTGGGTCCTGCGAACAAAAACGACCGTTTTTAGATTCCGAGAGCAAAGCGGCAACGGTCTACTGGTTTTGACAACGACGTTTATATTTATTTTTATGTATTTATTTATTTTTTCCCCGTTCGTTACTTTTCAACGCACTTGACTCGGTCCGAAAATTTCTCAACCCGACCAACCGTGTAGGTACCTTGTAACAGCGGTCTTCAAACTTTTTGAGGACGACTACGAATTGGTTCCCAATTGTCGAATTGGTTCCCGAGTTGTCTACAGGTAACATACGAGTTGGTTCCGGGGTTGTCTACATGTAACATACGAATTGGTTCCCGCAAGCTTTCATAATATTACAACCTTGTTAAATTAACTTTTCAAATTATTATGATATATTCAACCAGCAACAATTTTCTTCCCATTTATTCAGACTGAGGACTGTCTAGAATTCAAATAAGTTTGAATAGTTCAAACACTATGAAGAATACCTAGGTATGGTTAAAAATGTTGCTTAGTAGTTAATATATCATAACATCACTTCCACTTTAACGCACTCACCCTTAATAACGAAGATATTTTTATTTTGTTCACTTAACATCACTTCCATTTTAACGAACGCACTAGGTTAGTTGTGACATGACTGACGAAACATAATCAATCTATTAGATATAAAATCATATTTATAAACTTTCCCAGACATCGTAAAACCTAATAAAATATTATTAGATTATCGATTGTACATATACGTATTTTGTAACATTGAGTTTATATACTGATAAACTGATAAGTAATTTTATTGGGGAACCAATTCGAACAGTTGTATACTGGAAAGTATTTTTTGTCGGGAACCAACTCGTACACTTTAATTGACCCGGGAACCAATTCGACGTTTACCCTTTTTGACTCGCGACACACGTGAGCATTGTTGGCCACAAAAAAAAAGGTTCAAATTGCATATAATGTCTTAGTATACCGTTATAGAAATGTTTTTATAACTGAATAAATACAAATTACATTTTTCTAGGTAATATTTAATTTTTTATCGCACGAATTGAAACATAAACAATACATTTCAAGATACTGGATATGAGTAGTCGGATTTTTCACCTCGGATTCACCTCTTACCCCAATGAGCTTAATATTTACTTATATTATGATAGACTGGTAAACAAAAAATTCCGTAATTATCAAAAAAAAAAAAAATTAAAAATGATGGCGAGATTGACAGATGACGTGCAACTCATTACCGTTGATGGATCCTTTGAAATCTTCGGATCAAAAAATATTATAATCTATCAATCAGGCGCAAACATGTCATTCGAGTGATAGCTCATACCTAATTGATCACATATTAAGAGCAATCAATATGGTTTGATCTATCGCCAGCGCGATTTCGTTAGAATGAAGAATAATTCTTCATAAAATACTGTTAATAAAATAATAATTATGTAATTATTTTATTTAGTTTTACTATACAATGATTATAAATTTAAGACTAGGTATATTGATTTGTGATTTGTGTTTTTTATAAATTAAAATAATCAGGTTATGAGTTTATGAAAATCTAATGTATTCTTTTATTTTACCGTGTTATTTAATTTGTATATAGTTTATCGATGGAAAAATAATGAGACTTTTAAAAATTACTTCTTTAAAACTTCTAAGTATGTATCTAAAATTGCTTACCTTCGAGGAGCTGTGTAAAACCACGTTTACTATTCAAACTCGTGATCATGAGCCTTAAATATTACAGTAGATATTGTAAATTTGTAAAACAGAATATGTTGGTTTTATAAAGTGACCGCTTGGCTCAGAAAACAAAATATAAATTAAGCGTTCGGTAATAATACGCCTCAGCCCTCGGAAAAGCTATATCAATATGCAATACATTATGTTTCATTGAAGAATGTTCATTATTATTTATTGGTTTTATTATTATCGTTTTTTTTTCTTTTTGTTGTCAGCTGTATTGATTTTCAATACTGTGCACAATGCCAATTAGCCCTTGAGCTAGGTCAGACTACGCCGGTGACTATAATTTATCATTCGCAGTACTTTCCGACAAGATTGCGCTGTTTTGGGGGCCGTCAAACGACCACACGAACGAGTAACACGACCTGTAAACACTTCCTAATACGAGTACGGAGTAATATTCCCGAAAAACGGCAGACTTAACACTGTCTATGAATTCGTGTGCGTCATAATTAGTCACGACAGTGGCGGCGGGTTTAACCTCGAATCGCGCCCGTATTCTGTACCGAAACGTTACTATTATTCCCACCTATTCCGTCGTAAACCCGACGTTGGGCGTTTTCATGCGAGTACGTAGGACACTGTTCTGCACGGCGCAATTTCAAAGGCAAACAATTTTAATTCACGGTGAATTTAAGTTAAAATCATTGGTTCGATATATTAAGTGGCCCCATCGTGGTTTATTATGAAATATTAATATGCATGTAACACATATTACACAAAGATAAATCTTTAATATAATATAATAAGTAACATTTTAATTATTATTTTTCATTCGCTATTATTATGAAAATATAAAGCGAATTAAATTTAAAAAAATAAATAAATTACTTAGTAAAACGTTGAAACATAACAACGCCATAGATTTGACGTATAATTATAAAAAAAAAAAAAAAAAAAAAAAAAAAAAAAAAAAAAAAAATCGTTTCTGGAAAGATTATAAATCAGTATCCAATCTAGTGGTTTTGTTTAGCGTAAAAAATAATCGAATCAGCACGTGATACACGGAGTAAAAATGGTGTTTGCTGACTCTCAAATTCAAAGATTTCTTGTAAGGACGGAATCGTGGGTATAATTACGGACGCCGAATATCATATGAATCATGGGCGTATTCGGTTTTTAATTTTTTCCATACGTTTTTTCGTGAAACGAGTGCCGAGTTATTATTATAATATGATGAGACTACTACATGTGTCCGTTTCGTTTATGGTCGATTTGGTTTCTTCGTACGATTCTACCGACGTCGTAAAAAAAAATAATCATACAGTTTACTCATGATTATTTGAAATTCAGGGGATCTAGATAAAAATTCGTTTTAAACTTAATGATAGTTCGAATATAACAGAGGTAAAACAATTAAATAATTGAATTAAGAAGAGATCAACACATTTTTTGACATGCATGTTTATAATTTATATTGTCGGTGTATGTACATCACATATGTATTATACCTCATTTATTAAAAAAAAAAATCATTATTTTCCGATTAAACGTAATCAATTACAGATGTTTGGTAAATAATAAAATTAATTTAAGAATAGAAAATTTGAACGAGATAAACTACTATAAAATACCATAACCGTCGTTATTTTTCCATGTTAAAATTATATATTTGTTTGTTTTTATTATTATTATTATTATTATTATTTTTTGAAACAAGTACTCTTAAGTTCAACTTGAATGTGGCATTAGTAATTAAATTAATCCGAACTAAAATATAATTAATAAATTCGAATTTCAAAGGCCCTGGACAAAAAAGTTCGAATTATAAAGCGTCATTCGCCTACTCGCTTTTAATTATTTTCGATTCGTCGAGAGCGCCGAACTACACGTGGGTTTTTTCGAATCGTATAGAGGTTTTCGAATTACCGAGGCTCGAATGACATCGTCGATAGTCTACTGTAATACCTAATAACATCAACATGTAACAATAATAATAATTTATTTACCTTTATCCGCCACTCGTTATCGTGACCGCGAAATGTATACCGCGGACACGGAACTACAGCTACCACCGTGCACGACCGTAAAATATCGTCGACTGAGTAGAATTTTGCGCGGCGTACTTATCGCGCGGAATCCCGTCGGCCGAGAGCCGGCACACTACTGATCACCCGGGAGATCTCGACGCGGGTACACGTTATGCCGCAGGGCGTCGACGTGTAAAACAATAACACACACACACACACACACACACACACACACACACACACACACACACACACACACACACACACACACACACACACACACACACACAATTATTATTTTTCACGTTCCGGCTCGTCGCGATGTGCGTTGAAAAACTGATACCGTCGGACTGCGGAATACACAATGATAGCGGCGTTTTCGGCGATACGACTACGATAGTATGATTATTAATATTATTATTATTATTATTTTTATTTTAACACGTTACGGACCGTTGTCGAACGTATATTGCGACGCATAATAGTCGTTTAATTCTATCGTCCGTACACCGTCGCGTGGCCGTTCGATCGCCATTAACTAACGCGGTTTTTATTTACCGTGCGCGAGCGAACACATACCTACATTATTGTGTTACGCACGCGGGCGGGCGGCGTTACCTAAGCGAATCGCAGAGACCTCACGTTATTGCGTCCTGCATGTGAGTCACGGGGAAAATTCAATGTCGGACGATTAATTTATGCGCGCCAGCTGAAAACGTGTTCCTGGTATGACGATATCGTAACGATATAGGTATTGTAACGTAACGTAATGTGTAATGACGATAATAGTGTGTTATGATCGCTCGAGAAGAAGGCGTGACGGTGTAATAGATTAGAATATCTACATAATATACAGGACCGTCGTTTTATCGCCCTACACCAATTTTTTCAATTTTGGGACATTTAATTTAGTTTTTTTTTTTTCAAAATTTGGGAATTAAGATCTCAAAACGTCGGTAGATCTTCAGATTTTTTTCCCTCGGAGATTTTTCGAGTGAAAAACTTTTCTTAAACGGATTTAATTCTATTTGAAACACATAAAATTATTGTCAAATGATAAAAGAATCACCCTGTACATTGTCCGCTAAAACGCGCGTTTGCGGACTTACGGTCGTAGAACTCCGATAATTGTATTATAATTCGAAATTATTAATTACTCGAGACACAAAAGATATTTCGCCGAATCATAATTAAAAGCGAAAACGTTCACACTCGTACTATAATGATATACATTATTTTACACGAGTCGTTTTTAAACAATGGCGATATTACGTATTTACGTTTCAACGACACGTTGTAGTTATAAAGAGTAAACAACGTTTAAGCCATTAACATAGTTAACACCTGATTGCGTGATTGACATTTTCTTCGATTCCCACGAATATGTATGTATTGACACAGGCGTTGAGGAAATGTTACTCAGAAACGGAAACGGCTTGTCGGGCAAAACGAATCCTATTTAATAGTTCCCTCGACGACTGTATGAGTGGTTTCTACATTTTTTAAATGCAAATCGATTGTTTCGTAAATCACGAGATTGACACGCGTGAACTGCAATAGTAATTGTACATGATAAACATTGTTATGTTTTCAACTCCATTAGCTTCTTATCAAATCTAAATCTGTGATACATAATTATAAATACGAAAAGAAATAATTACCGGCAAGTGTCGTGATTCCGAAATAGCGAAACGAGGTGCTAAAATTTGAGGACATTTTGAAAACTGTTTAATTAAATTTTTTTTTTTAATTTTTCACAGAAACGGGTGATATTTGTTCCCTTAAAATCCGTAACTGTTTTTCATTTTGTATTTCTCGAATTTCTCTGATAATATTTATACTTGTTATATCGAATCATATTTATCTGCCGAAATTTCAATTGGTAGTATCCACTATCAATATAGTCACGATCGACCGTAAACAGCTGCACGTAAAAGCACATCTCACTCGTTACTATTTTCTACTTTAGACCGAACAATAACCTCGACGTCATGCATGTCCGTAGGTAAACATAAACATACAGAGCGTTCGTACTCGAAGCGCAGCGTAAGTCCGTAGTAGGTACCGATCGTCCGTTAGAAACAAAACAAGAGTGTAGTGAAGCGTTTACTCAAATATACGGCGTATTTTTACTTTTCTACTATATCGCAAAAGTGTATTCTTTTAAAATATAGTATGATACGCGGGTTTTTTTCGTTTTCGACAATATTTTCCACTAATATACAATATGAATTGCTTTGTCACACAGATTTGAATTAAAGTGTTTGTTTAATATATAATATCTAAGGATATTTTATTATAGCAAAATTTTTAAATTTTTAAATTCATGAATGCCATATTTTGACAAATATATTTCATGAACAAATTCCTATGATGTTCATTGTTCATGTATAAATGAGCAAACTGTACACTAAAAAGTTGTTAATGATAACTATTTGAAATTTGAATACTAAAATACTATTCTGTGTAAAAGTTATAATTATTCGATATTTGGTATTAATTTATTAATTTAATAATTATTTATGTGATATTAAAATAATAGCTTGAAAATAAAATGTGTAGTTTTCAAAACAGTTAATGTCAATTTTTTAATAAAGAGGTTTCCTCATTCCGTGTCACAAATTAACGTATTTTACCGTATACGTATAATCAATACTTTTTTTACGACTACACGGTGTAGTGTGTACTCATAGGCTATGCACGTGAATCAAAGTAGGCATAAAATATTAATAACGTTATCGAATGTACTGTTTGCGAGACGTGTGTCGCGGAATAATAATAAAAAAAAAAAAAAATCCAATGCATTACGTGACGATGTCGTGTGGCCCGTGGATCGCTATGGTTTCCGGGACGTTCTAAACACACCGAATGCATAAGAGTGAGACGATAACGGTAGTAATAATAAATCGAAAACCGAGCGCGCGGCGTGGCGGTCTGAAATACGGCATTCGACGCAGGTAGTCAGTCACTGGTACGAAAATATTATTGATACTGTATTTTGATTTAATAATACGCTGCGTTCGACGCCCTGTAGGTACGTATTTAGGGGGGAAGGAGAGGAAGCAGCAACACGTAAACGTAATAATACATATCAAACGAATACAATTATTGGCACGAGGAGAGACCGAAAAAATACTGTTAACTTTGCGTACGGGGTCATGCATGTAAAGGTGAAGCGGACAAAAGGAAAAAAATAACGTTTTCCATTGAGCATTTGGCAGCGATATATTTGTATTCTACTTTTTCGCCGACGGAATTTCAAAACACTATCGTTGGTCCGTCGAACAAGACAAAAAAAACAAACGAAAATTATTCACGACCAGTGACCACTTTCGCTCGGACACCATTGAATGTTATGGCGCCTAACCCATAAGTCATACACTCAGCCGCTGCGGCAGTATTTAGAGCGCCTTTGTCGTTTTACAGTCTAAAACTCAGTCGTCCGGCTTTGTGTCCGTAACATAATACAGAGAGTCCGACGATCGCCTGTTTTTCCATATTGTGCGTTTTACCAGCACATTGCACTAGAGTTTCGCCCGGTCGATATGAACCCGACGTGTGCATCGCATTAAGTTAGCCGATTTAGCACGGCTTCTGTAAGATTTGCTGGTGTTACGATAACGTTTTAACAAAACAAAAAAAAACAAAAAACACATTTCTTTAGAAAAAATTTTTCGAACAAAACTTCACTGTGACATATTTTACCGTTTTTAGTGGAATTGCCGTTAGGTAGCTTTTTTAACGTCATCAAAACCTTGTAAAACATTAAATTTTTAATCCGGTAGAAATTCTCTTGCATCAAAAAAGTTTGGAACTAAATTTTCCATTTACATCTCAAGTTTAAATAAATATTGGATCGACTAAATACATTTTATCATGCACATTCAATTTAAATTTAAAATTAGAATTTGATGTCAAAACAATTAATTTTATCAAAATTCGAATTAAACGCTCACAAAAAAAAAAAAAAATCCTTACAAACGGTTTTTTTCATTTTTTTGTAAAGTATATAATTAGTTTAGAGGGATGTAGAGAGATTAATACCTATGCAATAAAGTAAAATATTAAAATGTATGGTTTGAATATCAATAATTACAAATTCTATCGGTTAAATAACATTTTTGCAGTTTTATATTTAGCCTAAATTTGGTTCAATTTTTTATTTTCAAAACGTATGTCAAGTCTTTATTAAAGTGTAACTGATATTTGGACATAAATAAATTCAATTACGTTATATAATACATATTGAAACAAGACAGCATAAAAATCGATTTTTTTTCTTCGCTATCAATATTTGTGTTGCAACTTTTAACGTAAAATAAATTGTGTAAATTGCTTTTTTTTCACGTTAAAAATGACCCATTTAGTGGAAACATAACAATATTAACGATAATAATAATAATAATTGTTACAATTAAAAAAAAAACGACTATTAATTGACAGCTCGGTTGAAAAAAAGTACAATTCGCACGCTGTGGCAACATAACATTGAATAAATCGCATGTAGGAACAATAAATAGACAAACGATTCAAGGTGATCGAGACGTTGTCGGAGATCTAAACCAGAAGCCTAGTGCTAGTCTCAATAAAATAGTCGGATAATTACTGTAATTTGCCGTTAAAATTCATAAAAACAAACCTATTACCACTGATTATAAATAAAATGTTATTCATAATCAATGCTATTACGACTGTACGCGTTATTTTAGCGTGTCGGATACCCTGTACAGGTGTGAATCGTGATATTTCCGCAAAACGGACAATCGGATCATCGGGCTTGGTCGTTGAACGCGATGTTATTTATCGACCTTATAAGATCAATGCGATTTGAAACGGATCGGTGAACGAAAGGTACCTACTGTGGTCGCGCAAAATCATTTTCCTATACAAAAGTGTAATTTGCCGTTACGCACGTTGTCGAAACATAGGAAACGTCGCATACGAACGAAACCCGACGGCCGTCGTCATTGTAATATTACGATTTTCGGTTACGAAAAACGTTTCGTCATTGCTAATAATGACGGATTTTCGAAAATGGCGTTTTAAAGTATCATTATTGTATCAAAAAACTCATTCGGTGCATTCGGCCGGAGTTCAGGACGATCAGACAAAAGTTAGGACTACTCCCCTCGAGTAGTATCACAGACGAATACCTACACCGCGGAACCGGATTATGATATGCAGGGTGTGCTCACGAAGATTTAACAACTGCCATATCTCCAGAGACGAAGAAGGCGATCGAACTCGGTTTTTTCCTAGGGGTTGCAGGTTGCAGGACACATCGTAGTCTTTTGCCTTGTGAGTTGTGAGTCAAGTAATGAGATAAAAAATCGTAATAACAGAGTTAAATTACCTTTAGTAACATAGGAGATGTTTTTCAGTGCGGGAAAATTGAACTCGGATACATCATTATGGGACATCCTGTATTTAGACAAAGCCACACCGCGAGGCTTATTACGTTTTACGAAGTGAATGTACGTCTGCGAAAAGCGAACGCTCGTCGTCCGATGCTCGCGAGTGTATTATTTATCGCCATTAAAATGTGTGCGGGTAAAAAAGAGACGATAGAGAAAAAAAACCGCACCGAATCTAAATGGCGGCGGCGTCCTTTGAACGACGGTCCACGGCGTATTTCGTTTGCAGTTAAACGAGCGCGAGCGCGCGCGCGTTTCGTTCGTTCACAGGATTAAATCGCTTCGGGCGTCCGGCGGCGGCGGCGGCGCGTTTCACTCGGAAAACGACGTGCACGACAATAACGAAAATAACAAAGAAGATGATATAATACGTACCCTATATATTGTGCGCGGATCCCGTCGTACAATAGACACGCAAATTCGGTGAAAACGGAAAGCCTCGCGAATTTTTCGCCCGATAACCTTTCGTTGTTGTGGAGTTTACGCGCGGAGGTCGCGGTATAGCCTATATCATAATGGATACCGCCGACAATATTATGTTTTGACGAGTAAACAAAAATAGTGATATCGACGGTCTTGTACGAATTACGTGACGACAAAATACGATGTACGACAATGGGTGTTTATTGGTTTTACGCGCATTATCGTCGACGACAGCGGAGCGCGGGGTCGAGTGACACGCGTTCGTCCGAAAAGCATACACAGTGATTTTCCGAGCGTGCAAACTCTGTTTTTCACCGTATGTTTTTCACCGTTTTTTAATCTACGTTATTTTGTATTAAATTGTTTTAGTTTTCTTCAAAAATTATAATCTCTATTAACAACGTAATACTATGAAAGAGATTATTTTATTAGATATTATTATGTTGTCATGACGTTTTTTTTTCAAATCAAGTTCAGAGACTAACCGAGTAATGACGTAACATGTCTTTGAGAACCCTTGCAACTCGTCACCGTTGTTCTAGGCTAAAAACACTCGTACCCCTCATAAATTTACCGTGAATTATGTTGATCTGGTACATTTTGATATAATTCATTACGCCAGCCCTTTGAACTCCTCCAAAAACGAATCTCTGATTTTTTTTCCCCCAATCTATTATATTATTGTATGAATGCAGATGATTATCTTATTATAAAAGTATCACAGTCTTCACTTAATTATTTATTGATTAAAATTTATTATTTGTGCAAAATATACTTAAATATCGGTTTACTATAAAAATTCCTCCATCGGTAGGTAATTTAGTTTTGGACTAAAACAAATAACACGGGTGAATCTATCCCTCATTATTCCCCCGTGAGAACGCCAATGGCCACATGATATCGTTTATTCGTATTACTGACTTTATTGTATTAAATCATACGAGCTGTAGCGCATTCGTGAATAACGTTCTTACTTTACACCAAATCACCAACGACCAAACGGTATAGGAATCAATTATTATATCCGAGTCGGGTACACTAGAAACAAAAATGGTGGTACGTACTAAAATTTTGGTGATAACATTGATGGTTGATTGATAATATTATACCCTATTGTAGGGGTCGGCAAGTGATTTCTACTGGAGTCCGGAAAACCAAAATAATTCGTAAACGGGGTCCGTAGAGAAAAAAATTAATTTTATTACATTATTCAATAGTTATTACTAAAATTTTAAAATTATATGAAGAGTTAACATGCCTTGCCTTGTGATATTATATACTAGGGGTGGCCAAACGGTCGATCCCGATCGAGTTCTTAAGGCTCAAGGTAAGAATCCATTAACTTTGTTCTCTACTTATTTATAAAAAAAATTGTTTTACAAAACGATGTCTTTTTTAATAATCACGACGGAAATTGAAATAACGTACCTACTTATTAAACTATCAAAGAAAGATATGTCGGCTGTCCAGATCACTGCCTTCCGCGGTCCAGATTTGGACCGCGGTCCGCCAGTTGCCGACCGTTGCCCCATCGGTTGTATGTGTCGAACGTTTCATTGTTTTACATTTCGATATCGGCCATTCCGTTCTAACGATATTTTATGATCGTTGGGCTGGCAAAGACTTGAAGATTTGGAGTATCGTAATACTACGCCAATTTTTTCGGTAAATAAGAAAAAAAAACGTACCGGTGTAAAAATAAAATCGGTTAACACGCGGTAAAAACGCGCCCGACTCGCGTGTCCGATTTTTTTACACATACCACACGGGCGAAACACCCGTCGCGGCCGCCACCGATCGCTTTACAAAACATATAATCGTCAGCGCTATCGAACTCCTACAGCGGCCGCGAGACGCCCACGCCGCGTCCCCCGCTCCGCCGTGCCGCAGGCGAACGATCGAGGCGACGACTCGCGTACTTGTACCAGCATACATTAATATCGTATACGAGAGCACGTCGTCGTTTACTCCTGTATAGGTGCGGCGTGAACCTTGACCTCCACGCGCGTACGATACGGCGGCGGTGGTATAATAAATAGGCGTACGATATAAAAAGGAAACGTCGTCATGATGATTATTATCATTATTATTATTAATATTATTATTAGGTAAAATTGCAGAGAGGCGGCTTATGGCCAAAATGACTAAAAAAAATTTTTTGTTTGTTGTATAACATAGCTTATTTCTTTTTATTCACGTTTGTATTTGCGGAAAGTGACATTTTTTATTATAAACATTAAAAAAAAAAAACATAAAAAAACACTTTGCTTAGAACGATCACGTAGAGGTCAATTTTGCCAAATACAGATCAATGTCGAATGTGAAAAATGTGTAATTACGTACGTGATAAGTGTCGGACAATGCTGAAGTGCGTTTTGGGAGCTGTGTAATTATATGATTTCATTGGTAAAACGTGGAAATAAATAGTGAGGTTATGTGACTTATGTTTATGAGTTCTGGGAGTTGTGCGATTCTCGATTGTTGTGATAATTGTGATGAAACCAGGATCGATAGTTATGGGTATATCGATATTTTAGTAATATTCTACATGCGTAGGTATTGTGTGTATGTATTTTTCATAGATGCCTTTACTTTTTCGAATGCTACCCTATAGAATAACGTTCAAAATAGTGAAGACATCCATGAAACATACTGTACAAGTAACCTTATGTATACTAATGGCGAACCTTTATACGGGAAATTGCAATGTGCGGGCTTCCAAATTCATCCAAATTGACCTCTACGTGATCGTTATAAGCACAGTGTTTTTTATGTTTTTTTTTAATGTTTATAATAAAAAATGTCACTTTCCGCAAATGCAAACGTGAATAAAAAGAAATAAGTTATGTTATAAAACAAACAAAAAAATTTTTTTTAGTCATTTTGGCCATAAGCCGCCTCTCTGCAATTTTACCTATTATTATTATTATTATCATTATTGTTAGTATTATCGTGTACGCGCGGGTGGGTATGTGGTGTGTAGGTATACGATAATAGTTGCGGCGCGATGCTGGTGGCGACTGCAGATATCCGTAATGCGAGTACTTACGAAAACGTAATAAATCTCACAACAACACACGATACACGCTACGTGTACGCACAGGGGCGACCTTGGTCGAATCGCTTCCGGATGACGTGTTGTGCAGTGCGGTGCAGAAACACGCGCCGACGACGCCGACGACGCCGACGACGACGACGACGCCCGCAGAGTCCTTAACGTACATTTTCACGCCGACTCCGTAGCGGCCAAATCGGTTTTGTTTTTTTTTTTTTTTTATCGTCGTTCCGTGACCGGGAGTAGTCGTCCGCGTCGTAATCAAAAGACAAACTAATCGTGGCTTGCGCTACGGCTAGTGTATTAAAATCGCACGATTCAATCCGTACGTTATGATATACTCCGTGTTCCGGGATACCGCGATAACTATTATGATCTGTTCAATTTTAATTCGAATTCGAAAATTTTAAATTATTAAAATTTTTAACGCCGACATTTTTCAAAAGTAAGATTCACAAACAGGTTATTTTGATTTTTAATAAAGCTATAAAATAAAGTTTTAAATTTTGAGGTACAAAATTAAAATTGTATTTAATTATTATAATTATAGCTCGGTAATATAGTATTAGTTAAAAAACAAAAAAATTTTTAATAGTACCTACAAAAGTCGTTGCATTCGTCAAATCGTTCTGGGACGCTGTATAATAGGATACACGTATTTGGACAATGTTTTCGTGCTTACACGCGCCGTATCAACCCTCGAACGTGGGAGGGAGGATAAAAACTCGTGGTCGTTTCCACCATTTTGGGTTAGGTTTGGTCAAGGACGAAGGAAAAAAAAACGGACAGATCCATATATAGATACAAAACATACGACTGACGTGTGCGAAGCGCGTTATTATTTGATAGCGATCTCGCGGCGGCGGTCTCCGAATTAAGGTTCGTCCGGGACCACCGCTATCGCGTACAATTTTATTTTCGAGCCGAGGCCGTAAACAACAGATGTTTGACGATGATATTATAAACGACGGCGATTCGACTCCACGGCCGTCGCGAGTTAAAATCCCTATTCATACCATAATATTTTAGCCCGTATACGCGTATGACCTTTGTTTTTTTTTTTTTTTTTACTACCGTCGTATTTCCCGGCCCGTCACGACCGTCTTTCGACGACCGTCGCGATTCTCCATTTCCAGTAGGACACGATCATTTTGGCGATCAAAGAACCGTCACCCTGTCATGCCTTTCGGGTGTACGTCGGGATCATCACTCGAAATTATAGCAGCGGTTATAGGGGCATTTCGGTTCAGTAGTCTTTAGTCGGGAACGGTAACGAGAAGTTTCCGCGTAAGATAATCTTAGAAGTCCAGATCGTTGAAATATTTACTTGCGTTATTTGGTTTTATTTGATTTGTGTAAAATGTATTGTTATTTGTTGAGTGTACAAGAAAAAATAGCGAAAAGCCGATAAACATGTCAAAATGTCTTACAGCTATCTTGAAATTCTGAGTTTCTCACAATGACGTAATGATACCGTGAATTCCTATTAAACTGATGTGAATTACTCGTTCGTAAAATGTGTTTGAACACGTTACAAACGATTCCAAATAAAACAATCTTAGTTTTTGTCAGGTGTTTTGTAAAAAATTATTTCATGCACATTCATTTCAAACGAAACGGCAGAATTTTCGAACATGTAATTTAAAAACAACTAAATATATTGATGTAATTGCGTAGACAACAATAATAAAAAAACACAAAATTAAAAAATTATGCGTTAAGTTTGCTTACATATGTGTGTGTGTGTGTGTGTGTGTGTGTGTGTGTGTGTGTGTGTGTGTGTGTGTGTGTGTGTGTGTGTGTGTGTGTATGTACACTGTTTTGAACATTAAATACTGTAACTATATACGTGATGAATTAATTTTTACCTGTTCAGAATATGCTTGTCCCTTGTTTATTGGACAACCTATGTATACGAGCAGGGGCGCCGAACCTATATGTAAGGTGTGGCGACTGCCACACCTAATTTAGGGGGTGGGTACCCCCTAGCATTGGTAGTTTTTAAGTGTGCAAATAGCATAATTTTATAATTAAGATAAGAAGGAATACGAAATTCAATCTAACATGAGCTTATCAATGCCAAATATTTCGCCGTGTCTGTAGACACTACATTTGATATTTCTCGAAAAGAGCAGTTGTCAATAGTGTTTCGGTACATGAATAAAAACACCGGTGATGTCTGTGAAAGACTAATAGCTGTCCGAGAAACCTTATCAACTACTGGCCAACATTTGTTTACAATGTTCAATGATATATATGAAGAAATGGGTATAGATTGGAAAAAATATCCAATTGGCCAACCGTACGATGGCGCAGCTTCAATGAGAGGTACCTACAATGGATTTCAGGCAATAATAAAAGAACATAATCCTTCTGCTTCCTATTTTGTAGTTTGAAAAATCGGTATGGACTAGGAGGGGTGGGGGGCTTCGCCCCAAATGTCTTAGGTTTCGAACTGTGTAGAGGTAGGTGGGTAATAATTAATGTCTATTGCCACACCTAAAAAAAATTAATTGGGCGCCACTGTATACGAGAACATAATACGTATATTGCTAAATATGTGGTCGATTATTATATCGGAAAGTACGTATAATTTAGGCAATACTGAATTTTGGATATTAAGAACCTAATTATAATTTTTTTTTTTTTTTTGCTGCTCGAAAGTTTCTTCTTGTTAGCCTCCGTGGAGTATAAGACTATATTTGGGCAATCGTTAAGACTGATATATTTTTTAATAAAATAAAAAAAAAAAAAAATCGAAAACAACATTCAGTTCTATTTGACTAAAAGTGTGATCGTAAGAGTATAAGAGACGAATAAAATCTCAAGTCTGTACAATAATTCACGAATTCACTCGTCGGTGTGTTCAAGACTTGACCGGAAACTCGCATCACACGACGCAGTCGTTTTTTTTCTTTTTTAACTTTCGCAAATCTTAACTTCAGACGTCGGTTCGTTCGGACCGTATGGTAAACAACATATTATCGGCTGTCACAGAACACGATATAACGGTATGTCACTCGCCCGAAGGAAACGTTGTCTGGTCGGTCCACTGCGCGTATGCGTCTTAGGCAGTCGTCGCACGTTTTACGGCCGCATCGCTCGCGTCGTCACTAGAATACACGATATCGTCGGCCGAGCGAAAAAACGACACCGCCTCGGTGTTATGACGCACTCTGCGCGTATACCGGTAGTACAGTGACGGTTTGGCCTGAATTGTTTTTTTTTTTTTTTTTAAACATTTCTGATAACCCGATTTCGGCCATTACGTATCAGGTAGTTCAGTGGTTATCTAGAAGAAATAAATTTTAAACATAATAAAGAATGGACAGAACGTAGAACTCGTCATTCATAGAGTGTACATAATATCGCTACGAGCAATAAACAATTTTATATCATTAAACGGATTGTAATTTTTGCAAATCACAATCAAAGTATTTTTTTTTTTTTTTGTTTTGTTTTTAAATAATTTTGTTTAATACGTATTTAATTTATATTTTGCGCTAAAGGCCTATTATTATATTAACTGTTGGATTTTTTAACACAATACGATGACACTTTATTTAATATCCTCATTGAGACCGTCTGTCAGTAGTTCCACGTTCATAGTTTCAGGACAGTACCGACGTAGACGTATATAATATTATAAAATACGTTTTTACTCTGTTTATAGTGATTTTAAGTGTGACGCGTGTGTTGATCAATCAAGAATGTGAAATAACAATATTAATGAATTGCAACACCGTTGTTCTCGCCGAGTTCACATGCAAATCTATATTTATATATTATTACATTATCATTTTTTCTCGGCCACATTGAGCGTCACCGAACTACGAAACGTGCGAAAAGCGCAACGACTCACGTCTCACGTCAATTCCAATGAGAATTTCGCAAAAAAAATTACTGTAGTGTTTATTACATTTAAGATAATATTTTATGAATAATCGTGTAAAACCCAGGTTTTAGCGGTAGAAAATAAATTTAAAAAGTATAGTTGTTAGATCACCCCCACTCGATGATTAATGGCGCCGTTCGTTTCAGAAAAACCCTGTGTATATACGTATTTATTTGAATTTTATTCAAAACTGTCGTTTCATTGAAAATTGAAACAAACGTTAAGAAACCGGTATTGCAGTACGCTCACTGATCCGACATTTTCCTATTTGTTTATTTCGAGCACTTTTCATTAATTTGTGCATAGTATTAAATTATGCTTATGACTAGAGGTCGGATTTATATGATTTTTACATATTTGTTTTTAGTCTCTGTGGTTAAACGGGAGTGAGAAATCTTTACGATTCATGAAACACAGAATTCATAGGAAAAAATTTATTTTACATAAAAAAGCATATTTTAAGGGTTAGAGAATATTTTACACGTTATAGAATATTTGAGAATATTATTGTCATATCGCCATATAATGAACATATTTCACGTATATCAGCACTTTGATAGATAAAATGTTCACTAAATGATTAATATCTGGGTTTTAATAAAAATTAATCTCCAGGTACACTTCCGGAAAATTATTCACCGACTGTGGTAGCCGAATTGCAATATTCTCCAGTGACATCAGTTGATGTCGAACGGTCCTTTAGTACAAAAACATTCATACAAACCGGCGTATACTAAAATGACACCGGAACACATTGAACAATATATAGTTATTAAAAGTCATTGTAAAATTAATTATATTAAATATATTCAAAATCAAATGAATAAAAAATAAATTTAAACCGAATTTTTTTTTGTTAATATTAAGAGGATATTTTGCATAATTAGGACATAAAACATCATATATTTGGTATTTTAAAAGGATATTAAGAGAATATATTGCCTATTTTATGTGGCATAAAAACATCATATTTTAAGGATTTTAAGAGATTATAAATCCGACCTCTACTTATGACTAAACGTCCGAATGATGCTAAGATTGTTTTCCGTTATGATTAGATATTTTATGAATTCATATTTTTCGAGTCGTAATCGGGTTTTATGCCCGGGGTGTACGACGGTCGACCACTCGCGTTTTCCCGTACGGTAAATCCCCGTTCACGATAATTTTATTACTATTATAATAATTATTGTTATTATAATATTGTTATCATTACGTTGTTACACGAAGATAATGACAGCGGGACGGGTCGGTTAGGTGGTGTCACGATGACCTCGTTTCCGAAAATTAGCCCACTTAAAATTCACGAAATTTACATAACGAAAGTGCGCGACCGCGTAATGTTATTCCGAGACTGCGGTAGCGTGAAAAAACGAATCGCGTCCGTGCAGCAGTGACCACCTGTCGATGCGCACTCGCTGACCGTCGGAGTGTACGAAATTAAAAATATTTCGCTTTAGCCGGCAGGAAATACGGACCGCGAGCTTACTACGATAACAGTTATTATATTATTACGTATTCCCGTGCCCTCGAAGAAAACGGAAAAAATCCACTCGACCGTTGTGCACGTCTATTCCCAGAGCGGGTTCGTCCAGTGAAGTGATCATAGTAATAATCAGAATATTTTTTTTTTCATTATAACTATTATTCAATGCGCTCAAGCCAATATAAATTAATTTTAAAATATTTTTACTTTCCGTATAATATGCGAGTGTGCCGTGTCGTAAGAAAAGCCACGACCGAAATTTAGCCACACGGTTGGAGGGGGGAAGTGGTACAGAGTAACGATTGTCCGAAAGATGGTCATATCGATGAGGAAAATCGAATCGAATGAGCTGATTGGACGGACGAGCGTCTAGTGTAAAGGTCAATGTGTGTTTGATGAATTTCTTCGAGAAATAAATGTTTTGCCTAATTGAAATGTATGCGAAATCATTGGTGGACGGTGACAAACATTTTTCTTGAAGGGAGTTTTTTTTTTTTTTTTTTTTTTGCCAAAAACTATTTTAGGATTTTAGAATAACGAGCGATCATTGTGACAATTATTATGATAATGTTCTATACTTCAGAGTTTTAAAATTTTAACGAACCGTTTTGTTGAAATGCGCAGACAGTGATGACAGGTAATTATTAAATTTGCGACTGAATAATTTCTAAGCCGTTTGAATACTTCGTTTGAACCTGTTTCTTCAAAAGTAAAAGCATTAATATTATCTTATGCGCATATCATTTGTTTTATTCTCCTGTTATAGTGGCCATCGTAGAACAATGACAAATAATGTAAAATTTCAATTGTTTTCCAAACAGTTATACGCCCACAGAATTGAATACTTTATATTAGGCAGGATTATGAAAGTTTTGCTCTGAAGATTTTTAGTTTATTTTTTTGCATGTTGTGTCATACATGGTCTCACCTCATCTCTAACATTGTGTAAAGTAACTGGAAAAAAAGAGCCAATGCGATAAGAATTGAGGCCAATTAAATAAATGAAAGTTCGTTGCAACGACAAGAAACTAATCGAGATAACATTTTAAAATAAATTTACTATTTTAATTTTATTATTTTTTTACTATTTTTATCTGAATCTTCTTAAGAATAAATTATAACAACATATGAATTCAGTAAAATATTTTTTTCCCATCTGATCGAAACCACGCACTGTTGTATTTTGTAATATTATTATATTTTTATTTCATAACATTTTATCTTACACATAATTGCATTGTAATTAAAAATCGAAACCGTTTGTTCGTGACTATATTTACATTATTATAACGCATTACACTTCATGTTTTTTTATGGAAAAACGAATAACAAATAATTTTTTTTTTTATTTATCGGAAACGCTTTGCGAATGCCTACGCAGCGGAGTCGTTTAAAGATCGAATAAGTCCTACCACGCCAATCATTCGAATCTTCCGACTTGACCCCTGTGACAACATCATTATAATATTATTATCACACCTATTATATTAAAGCACTCGCGCACACTTAAACATTGTATTATACCACAGTGTACTAGACCTCCACTATGATTTATGATATTATTGTTATCGCGAGGTCCGGAGATATTATCACAGGTACCTATATAAAATATAATATTATAATATTATCATGAGTTTGTTATCCGCGCACGAGTATATTACAGGCACAATCGACGAAACGGCCGACAACGATTTATTATAATAACGACGATGGTTACGTGACGATACAACGAACGAATATATATAATATATTATATTGTTTTTCCTTAAGAGCATATCACTAAAACACGAACATCAACCGTGGGTAGATCGTTAATTATTACCTCCAAACGATATCATAAGTTAACCGACGTTCTTAAATCGTGCAAAATTAGTAGGGAAAAAAACGAAACACACGCCATTAATATCGCTTATACACTGAACCGTGTAATAGACGTCCAAGGTGAAATACGCGTGTGTTTATCTACGCACACCTATTAGACAAAAACGATTTTTTTTTGTGCTCGACTGATAAACGTTTATGAGATAAAAAACAACTAATTACACAACAGTGTAAACAAGCGATAGTAAAAGTAACTTTTGAACGATATGTGAACAGACGAGCACGAACGCGGATAAACCGTTAGGAATGAAAATCGACAAAATATGATTGATATTGTGTATTATTATAAACCTAAGTTAATAAATTATAAATCGAAAAAATATCTCGAGTAATTGAAAAAAAAATAAACAATTTTCAATTATAATTATGATAAAACACAAAAAACTACAACGATCATCATTGTCAACGATGAGGACTCATTTTACTCACCACATATAGAATTATATCTATTTTAGTAGGCATGGACAAAATAGTTGTTTTGATTTTTCTCCCATAAGATTTTCTAAGTTGACTCGGCAGTCGATTAAATTTAACTAAGACGACTTTACAAAAATACCCTAGAAAGTCATAAGAATTCGATAACACGACGTGCATTGGGTAAACAGCTTTATAAGAGTGTTAATGTCCCGTATTGAACCTTCAAACCGAATCTTCAACACTAATTCACCAGAAAAATATATTGCACAATAGATACGAGACGTGCAAATACGACCCGAAGATTTTGCGATCGAAAAAATAGAAGAACCTCTGAAAATCGACTCGGGTACGCATTATTTTCCCCTTTCTGTCCACACGAGTTTGTGACATCAATCGGCAAAAGAATTTTCGAAAAATTCGAAAGTTTAGCCGTCTGAATCTCGAACACTCGCGGACAGGGTGCAGGTGCCTACTTAAAAAGTCACGCGTGAAAATAATCATAACGTAAACGTTTTATCACGTCGGTTTTATAGCTGACGGCGACGGCGCTTACAGGAAATAGCATACAGTGACTAATGGTCGGTCCGACACCGGCCCGTGGATTCGAGGTCATGTGGTACCGTACGCGACGTCCAGCCTGAGTTCGGATCGGATTTCAAACTCTAGCCTGACAATGCTAGATTGTGGGGTTTTCGACAAAACTCAGAGCGCACAATATTATACGGCGCGGACGCGTAGTTTGAGACCGGGAGGTGATTTCCTTCCGGGGAGGAATATCTATGTTAATGCACCGGAGGGAATAATACTATTAGTGTAGTTGGAAAATCACGTGAATGGCGTCAAACGAAAATCAAATCATCACTACTGACGAATTCGTTGAAACCCCGACGGTTTGAACTTTAAACACATTTAATGGCATCGCGTGTCAGTATAATTATCGGTAAAATCTATGATATTGATTCTACCGTGAGTCCACTCAACAGGTCGAATCGTTCTAATGACGACGAACCAACCGGATACAGATCGGGAAATAAAATCAAGTTTGGAAATTACAACTGATGAGCTACACCACAACGATGAACACATGAAAATAATTTGTTTACTTAGTTTTTTCAATTTATACCACTATAGATTCCGAGAAAGAGTTAAGCAGTAAAACGTATTGAGAACCACTGCCCACTGGCATAAATACACGTGAGAGCGGGTTCGTGTGTAAATCATTGTGTTTGTGGTTTGTTTTTGTTTTTCATTCAATCCCACTGCAACTGCGGGCGAACGCAGACTTTCAGTCGACGGCCCTTCCAAGGTGCCGAAACCAAAGGCAAAGCCTTGAAGAGTAATCATGTCATTGTTTGCGTGAAACGTTCAAAATGGAAAATCTTCCCAGCGACTAACTGACGTTGCCGTCATTTAGTTGTGACATAAATTTCGTAGCGAATGCTGTGTACGACTTGGTCTCGTTATACTATACTGGTCGTAGATTTTTGTCATCCGATCGGTTATTTTTTCTTACCAAAAAGCACTTTTGGTGTTTTTCAAGTTTAGACTTGTTCACCGACGATCACCGTCAACGTAACAATTTTATTTGGTCATCATAATAAGTCAATCAGTCGGTGATCATCGGGAAACAGAAGTTTAAATACTATTTTTTCGTACGAAACATCATGTTGCACACATGAAAAATGTGTTATACATTTCGTTTTCAGTGAAAGAAGTCTACCGAAATGAAGTATAAATAGTACGACCTGATTTGAAATGTTTTTACTGGGTGGTTTGATTTTTCGAAACCGTATTAGTCTGATGTTAAGTAAAATCAATAAGCGAAAGTCAGTGTTTTTACACCACTATCATTTCATATTTCATAGATCACACCGATTTTTCACCCGCTTACAAATTACTGATTTTCAAACAACTGACGCTCAACGACGGCATAATAATACATTTTGAGGTGCTTATTTACCTCGTGGAATCGCCTAGAGTAATTACAATTATTTTAGTATTGAAATCCCCTCGTTAATATCCGAAACCACTGCGAGCGTTCGATTTTTTACTCGATGTCGTTAATGTCGTTATGATGACCTCTTTTTCTCTGAAATCATTGCACATGCAGGGTATCGTTGTAAACACTATAAATCGAACGTTGAATAGATATTGCCTAATCACACGAGAATAATACAAGAGGTGTGTACGCCGTGCAGATGGTGATAACACACAAACACACACACACACACGAACATTTCATATCCATAACGTTTAACATAAGTAATATATTTAATATTATACAGGTATATATAGTGTACTTAGTAAACCGTGTCGCCGTGAACCCGACTAGACATCATTCCTCGAGCCGCCTTGCGACGCCATTAATGTGTTTGAGATGACGAAAAACATTAATTGAAAAATGGATTTTGATAGATAAACACAATACCTCAACACGCGCATAATACACTAAGCTACAATACCGTAGACGTGTGACCTCGTGTCCGATGTCTATAAACTGTGGTAAAATATCTATATCACTGCAGCGTCTATCTTTAACACGCGCCGTTGCGGCATCAGCCTTCGAGACACCGTCGGAAGCAACAATATTCGCAGATAGTCATGATATTCATAATAATAATAATATTACTAATAATGATAACTACATACACATGCAGTGCACCACAACAACGTATCCATTAAAGCACCGGTTATATCGAGAAAACAGATCTGTTTTCATCGGCCTTTTTTTTTCTTTCACTCTTCTCCCGTGTATTGTTTCGCGACATACGTGTTCGTTCGATATATAGACACGCGCGTACGTCACTGGATATTTCATAATTGTTATTGTAACGTTAATCGACGACTCGCAAATATGATATAAAAACACTCGGAGTGAACGTTTTACGCATTATAGACACTATGCTATTATTGTTGTTATTACTGTCCGTATGCGTCGGCGATGAAAGCTTGACTGAAAATAACGTAATAATAACGTAACGAACGCAACGGAGTAAAATGACGTGCTAGTCTAATGCTAATAATACGTACCTACGTGAAATTATTGTGTCTGTGTGCTTTTATGATTTTTTTTTCCTTGCTCGGTGTGCTATTTTTATTGGTATTGTTTTCAAATTCTAATTACGTTCGCGTGTCGAGAGAAAGAGCGAAAACAAACGCTGGCGGCAAAAATAGCCGCGATCACTTAGAAACGCGAGAAAAGTCAAACGAGAAACTTAAACGAGTTCGACGAAATCTCAATCGAATCGATCTGTGAAGCAGTTTTATACGACGTGGACGAGGAGAGTAAACGAGCCCGGAATAAGAACGTCGAGGTCCTAAGGTAAAAAATTAAATGAGGGCCCTATAAAAAGTAAATAAATATACATATATCAACAAAATAAATAATCTTTTTTTTTTCAAAATTAGAGAACCACTAAAATGTCTAATCAATGTCTAATCATTTCAGAGTATGAACAAATTTACAAAAAATAATATATCGAAATTTAAAAACGTAGAAAAACTTAGCATTCAAAAATCGATAAATTACAAATTCATAAACACGCATTTTTTTTTTTTTATCACGATTCACATATTATCAAACATTATCATCAAATATGATATGGGAATGTTGTGCGAGAATAGCTTTTGCTCGAATGTCATATAGTAATTCTTAATCGGCTGACAGTTAGCGGATTTTTGATTTGATGATTATTTAAATCCCCATCATATACCTCCCCCCGATTAAAATCGGTAATAAGTACAGTGCCATAACATCTGGGGAGTTATTGGCTACAATTTTGTGAACAAATGTCGTAAAACTATTCAGTTACCTCGACGAAAAACCATAGCATTTAAATACAATACACTCCCGTTCTCTCCCCACGTCAGATAAAAAATTTTAAAAAAAAAATTGGTGACGTGGAGACACTTGTGGGAGTGATTAGGACAACTCTGTGAGAAAGAATGGTAAAAAAGTTCGATAGTGTCTTTATAAATGCGGTACATAAAAAATGGAAAATATAAATAAAAAAATGTATAAGGATAAGGACACAAATTGTATACACACGATATGCTGGTATCGAGCATATTACGAAAAAAAAAATAGTGAACAAATCAGAGGCTCCCAATTATTGACGGCCGGAGGGCCATTTCCCCCCGGTCCTCTGCTTAACCAAAGCTCGAGTGTAAAAGGTTGGACGGCTACGATTTCGAAGCGTCGAAAACGGTTCGGACGAGATGCCCCGCGGACGACTGCCGTAACGTAATATTGTTATTACCTACGTTGCACGGGCGGGGCGGCAATTATTCCGAATGAGTTGCGCTTCTCGTTTCGGCCGTCTGAAACGAAGACAACGCAAGGTCCCGCCGCCGCGGCCGAAGAATGGTGTGGTGCACATCGTCTGCTCACGGCGCTGTCACAGGCACCCACACGCGCGCGTTTCCGTCATAACATTTATTCTCGGATGACGGTCAGACAACAGTGCGCAATGTCTGCGGGTATCGGTGCCGTAATTTAAAGGACGTAGTGAAGGGAACAGGTCGTCGTATTATTATTATCATTTTTATTATTATTATTATTATTATAATAGATCCTGCCCGGAGATTTTGTTAGATCCTGACCTGACTGCCTGCAGAGCAGTAAATGTATTTGGTTTTGCAATAGAGCGTTTTGTTTTCGGATGATCGAAATGATCGTAAAAGTTTTTTCACCATTCCGTTAGACCAGAGATGTCGCCCACTCGGTACTCCAAATCGTTTTTAATTCTTTTTCGAAATCGTTGATATCCTATTCAAATACTTAGAGAAAACTACGAAAAATTCAAGTAAAACCAGTCATATTTATTTTGATAGTTTATACAACACATTAACTGTTGAGTACATCTTCATAAATCGATTTTGTAATATTATAGACGATTTGGAAAAATGCTTTGTAAATTAGTACGTATTTCATTTAGAGACGTAATTTTTTTCAATTTTTTAATAATAATAATACATTTAAACATTTAAAATTAAATATCCAATATTCACTTTAGAGTTTTATTTTTATTATTATTATTATTTTTTTTAAGTACTGTAAAAAATTTAATTCATTTATCGTCACTGGACCGTCAATATAAATGTTTATTGATGTATTTTGCTAATTATCAGAATTCGTATGGCAAAGCAACAGCTTGAAGTCTAAGAATATGACAAATAATGTCTATTTGTCATTCCGTTTCCGATTTCTGAATTTTGTCGTCTCGTTCTCGAGACTCGAGCTACGGTAATGCCCCGTCTGCTGCGGTCTGCGGAGCTGCACTGGTATTGTTGTGGGCACAGCGTACTGAGGAAAATGTTGTGACCGGCGAAATTTCTATTTTTACGTTAGTCGACCTAACCGACGAAATAGATTCGACGAATTTGCTTTGTGGCACGCGAACGTGTTCTCGACGTACGTTTCGAATCCGACGCGGTAATTCAAGACAAATAAAAGAAATATGCCTATATATATACGTCTACAAAAACAATAGTACGACAATAATGACCGACCGAAAGTAGTGATTGGTCGATAAAACCGCAAAATAAAAAATAGCCAAAAAAAAAAAAAACAATAAATAAATCAAATAAACCATTGGTCTAAAGAAGTAAACAAATTAATTTCGGTCGATGTCGGGAAGGTTATTGGCAGTAGGTACTTTGTTTGCTCGCAGTACCCGATGATTCAACACGATGACAGAGTCGTGACGACGCACCGAACAGCGATCTTAGTACGTCGACACTAATACGTCTATTAAAATAGCTCAAAACGTATGCGCTAAAATGAGATTGTTATTATTATCAATAAATATTATAAATCGACGTCGTACACGAATATCATCGCAGCATTTCAAAACGAATAAAATTGTATTCTTGAATTATGAACTCAGAAAAGGAGAAATGTATTTCGACTTTTTTGATTCATATTCTTCTTCACTACTGTAAACAAAACTCTCTCCGTCGTTACCATGATGTGAATGGTCAATTACCGAAAGTTCTTTTTTCAGTAGGTTATATCAGATACACTTATAATTGTGAATTGACTATATAATAATAACAGTATCATAGAAATATTCCATGTAATATATACATGCGATTTATAATAAAAACTGGGTAAAAGAGTTTTTTTTTTTTTTACACAAATCACTCGTGTATAAATTCCGACAGTTAGACTCTTCGGCTGTACTAGATGCAACCCGACGTGCTGATGTTCTCATGCAAAATCATATGAATAGCACTTTGAGTGATTAAACGAGTCTCGATAACTCGAATCACAGGGGGATTAAAAATTAAATCATATTTTGTTGTTTAATACGAACAAATTCGAGTTAGCTTTGATTATTCATCTACAGGCGTGGATCCAGAGGGTGGGCCGGGTGGACCTGGGCCCACCCAAAATTTTCTACGATCACGATTTTGATTTTTGAAATTGTCATCAAATGTTTGAAAATACTTAATACTTTATCCAATATAGTAATAATCGCGTAGAAGAGTAAGAAAACAACAGTTTATCTACCTCCTAAAATAGGTATCATGTAATTCTTCCATGTGAAAAATGTATTTTTATTTATAAATATCGATTGTCTTTTGTTTCCGAATCAAATTATATGGAAGTGTATATCTTCATCAAAGGCGTGGGAGCATTGTTTTTAGAGTTGGATGAAATATACAGACGAATCTTCGTTATTCCGATTTCAAGTGCTACAGCTGAAAGAAGTTTTTCGACCACGAAAAGAATAAAAACCTTCAACAGGTCAACAATAACCAGCAAACGCTTACATAACCTAGATCTGCTATCTATTGAACGAAAAAAAAGTGAAGATTTAATGAAAAATCCCGAGGAAATTCAAAATGAGTTGGCATGAGACAATATAAGAAGATTGCATTTTTCATTTTAACTTTATTTTGATACTAAAAACTGAATAAAAATTATTCTGTAGTTGATTTAATAAAAATAACAATTTTTAATTTTACTGTATTAACTTTTGTGATTCAACGTATGGGCCCACTCAAAAAAATATATTCCTAGATCCGCGCCTGTTCATCTATTAACTACAATCTGATTAAACGATTACATTTAAAAACACCAATCACGTACGGAACATAACGTAAAAACACGTCGATAATTGACGATTAAATTCAAATACAAACGTGTTTCACGTACACCTTTATTACTTGGAAACCGCTTCTGGTGATAATATCTAATAATATACTTACCATTACCGACTTTGAGTTATCTTGGTTTTACCATAGATTTATCGTGACAGATTTTGAAATGAGTATACAGAAATGTTCAAAGGCTAGAAAAAATTCGCGCTATCGAAGCTCAATTTTTATTATTGTACTGATAAACATTTGTCTGTTTAGTGGAATGATAAGGTTACTTACAGTAGGAACCAAACTCAGATCTCAAATTTAACACTCCTAATTTTATTTCGTGTTGTTAATTCAAAGGGAATTATTTATTTCGTAATTATTTTAGTAAAAAAATAAAAAATAAATAGCTTGTTTGTATTGAAAAAGTTAATCTAGATAATTCATTGATTTATATACGATGAATGCCGTAATAAATCATAATTATCGTCTGTTATGTTAATCGTGAATTGTAGGTCATCTCATTGCAATTAAATCATGTCATGTTTGACTCGTGTTACACACGTATGAGAACGACGTCGACGGCAAAACCAAATATTGTCAATTCAAATTTTTGGAACCCTTAATCCGATGTGATGAGATTTACACGTAAATGCCATTTAAAAACATTCCGTTTCGACGTGGATCCGAGATTATCGACTATTAGGGATGATAGATATAGGTGAATTAACCGATTAATCGTTTCTCCTAGTAAACGAGTATAATGCGTGCTGATACGGCGACACAGGTTAGAGCGTTGAACCCTAGGTCGCGTAGCCAATCAGACGCGTGCGGTGCGAAGAGTGGAAAAAAAACCGTTTATGTCCGATCGAAGCGAACGATATGCGTCACGACACAGCGTGGTGTCGGTAAAAACTGTACCGACTTCGTCGTCGTCGTCGTCACCGCGAGAATTTCGAACAGGATAAATATTCAGCGGGAACAACACGTTATTAATATTTTATTCCGCGCTGACGACGACGGACGGCGGCGGCCCCGCGTCTTTGCCCCGTAACGATAAAATGATTAAGGACCGTGAGTTTCAAAACGTTATTAAAATATGTTCATCCGAGACAATACGAACGCGTACGCGGGCAGTCGTAATTAAAACGAGAAATCTCTCTCATACCGCTCGCGCAGGCTTTCGTCCGAGTAGACGACGACGACGACGTTGCTCAATCGCGTCGCTTCGGAGAAAAAAAAAAACTAGTCGTAGACAGACGGCCGCTCGGAATCACTATGCGACCAGAGGTTACCTAACCAGAGGAGGTGTAGTGAAGGAATAATTTCTAAACACTATTATTATTATTATTATTAAATAAATACACGCGTGTGTGTAGGATTTACTAGAGCAACGGTAGCGCTGTTGAGATAGAAAAAAAAATCGCATAGCCAATAATAACGAGGACACAATAATATCGTTCGCGATTCTAACCGAATAGGAAAACGTTTTTTTTTTCCACGACGACGACGCGAATCAAAACGAAATATGATCACGGTCGATCGTAATAATCAAAATATTAATAATAATAATAAATATTGATATCTTTCAGTACTTTCACGGTGTCCGTCCGTTTGTCGCACGCCGTACCGCCTAACCTTATATCGATCGCCGGAACAGGTTTAATGTTTGTCCTGTCGGCGTTCGGAGTGTAAAGCCGCGTCCACACCAAGAAAAATTTGTCGGAAACACGTGTTTTCGACATTGTCGGCGACAAAATTATAGAGTATGCTTTTATAATATTGTCGACGACATTGTCGGCGACAAAATTTTGTTATCAACCTAGTAGCGGTAAACTTAAAAAGATGTTTATCAACATTGTCGTCGACAATGTATCGGCAGGTCCAGACCAGTCGTTGTTGTTGTCGACTTTTTATATTTTATTTTATATTTGCTATGAAATTGTATAATTTTGTGTTCAGTTGTTCAATTAGTTATCTTTCATTCACTGGTATAGCGTCTCTGAAATTTGTGTTTTTTTTTTACCGATCCGGTGACCAACAAGATTAATTAAAAACTCAAAATCTGCGCTAGACATACGTAGAAAATTTTTGAAACTACCATTACACCTATTTAAAAAAGTATATATGTATAAATATTATGTATTTTTCTAATTTAGTAAAATAAATTATACATCGTTATAGATATAAATATACAATGGTACTATATAGCAAACCTCAATTCTCCAGATAGATTAATGTCATCACGTTGAAGATCAATCATTAAATCACTACCACTATAGTGAGTTCTCTTTAAAAGACTTGGACGAACCCAAAATCTTTTTTTCTTTTTTGTTTTTTTGACTCTGCACTTAAAATTACGCAAGCAGCAGCAGCGATCACAACGTCGTCCTCAAACTACATTATGGTAAAGACTAATAATGTTTATAGATCGACCAGTCTGGTGTGGACGCGTCTGTTTTTAAAGTTTTGTCGGTGACATTGTCGGAAACATTTTGTCGCCGACATTGGCAACAAAGTCAACGACAAATGTTTCTTGGTGTGGACGCGGCTTAACGCGACGGCGCGGCGGCGGTCGACCTACCATCTCCCGCGGACTACGCCCGGACAACGCGGCGTAGTGAGAATTATTAAAAGTCGTGATGGAGAAATGATTTTAACACGTTTTAAACACAATGCGATTTATACACGATATGATTTGTTTGCCCCCGACGACCGCACCTCGTCGACGTTTAAACGGTCGTTAATAACGCGGTATCCGACGACGTGACGTTGACAACCGCTCGGCCGCGGCCCAGCTGCAGTCCTCGTCCGGTGATCGCACGGCGTTTCCGCAAAGCCTGGCGCGTGCGTGCGCGCACGAAGTGAGACTTTATTCGATCGTGCACGAATCGCCACACCGCACGAAATCGTTAAACGATTTTGTTTTCATTTACTCGACCCGACTCGTTGCGACATAATCGTGTTGTGTTCTGGAAACGGGTTGAAAATCAGACCGCGTTTTTCGGTCATAGATCTCTACAAATATTCAAATTATTTATTTATATTATCATTTTTTCCAGTCTTGTAACATTATTCTCCTTTCAGATTTTTAGATTCTGAGTGAAGCGAAGGATCTTATGGTTTTACAATGATGTTTATTTTTTAGATTCTGAACGAAGTGAAGAATGTATTGATTTTACTATGATGTGTGTTTTTTTTTTTTTTTTTTTTTTTTTTTTTTTTGTTTTTGTGTCTGTGTACACCATAACTACTCGAAATAATGCTTCAATTTTGAACTTCAGGGTATGTTTTCGGTGGCAAAACGAATATCGGAGGTACCTTAGAGAGGTCACAAGTGAAAATTCCCAAAAGTTTTCAAATGCCACGGGAAAAACAAACAAAAAATGAGGAAAAAACGGTACTTTTTGTGCAAAACCCGTTTTCGACGAAATCGATTTTTTTATTTAGCCGTTACTCAAAAACCAAAAATTGTAGATACTTGAAATTTTCACCAAATGTTTATATTGAAATCATCTACACGTGGTAAAATTTTTGAACACTTTTGACTTTTTTTGAGCTTTTTATAGACAATTTAAATCTTTGACATTTCTTAGTTTTTTTTTCTGAAAAGTGGATAAAAAAAATTTGGCTGGACAAAAAATCTTGAAAATTTAATATAAAGTTCCTCATAAGAATTACTTATCGGTATAAAAAAAAAATTCAAAGCGAAATGCACACCTTTTTTTTTATAAGCATAAAAAGTTTAAATTTTTATGAAATATTGAAAAATCGCGAAAATTTGAACTTATTTTTTTCTGAAATGTGGATAAAAAAAATTTGATTGGCCATAAAACTTTGAAAATTTAGTACAAGGTTCCTCATTAGAAGTACTTATTGCTATTAAAAAAAATCAAAAATCGTGAGTCACAATTTTTTTTTATAAGCATCTAAAGTTCAAACGTTTACGAAATAATTACATGATTGCGTAAAATAATAATTTAGCCTTAAACGATTTTTGATATTTGTTCTTATTCAAAAAGTATAAGTCGAAAAAACTTGAAACTTTCACCAAATGTTAATATTGGAATCATCTATACGTAGTACAATTTTTGTAAACTTTAGACTTTTTTTGAGCTTCTAATAGACAATTGAAATTTTCAACTTTTCTTTGTTTTTTTTTCTAAAATGTGGATAAAAAAAATTTGACTGGACAAAAATTCTTGAAAATTTAATACAAGGTACCTAATATGTCGAACTTATCGGTATAAAAAAAAAATTCAAAGCGTTATGCACATTTTTTTTTTTATAAGCATAAAAAGTTCATATTTTTACGAAATGTGTAGAAAATCGCGAAAATTTGAAGTTATTTTGCAGTTGAAAATTCATAAAATTTTAAGTATTCAAAACTAAGAATTGTAAATTCGGTACAAAGTTTGACATACGTTTTCCTTCAATTATCTGTAAAAAAATTTGCACTGGAATAAAATCAAAAATTTTTATGAGTGTTTGAAATTACAATTTTTTCACATAATCGCGTAAAATAACAATTTAGGCATCATTGATTTTTGATATTTGTTCTTATTCAAAAAGTATAGGTCGTAGAAACTTAAAACTTTTACAAAATGTTTAAATAGGCATTTTCTTTACATAGTTGTATTTTCAAAATATTTCGTTTATTTTTTAGCTATTTATAGGCATTTGAATAATTCGATTTTTCTTAGATTTTTTTTTATAAAAGTCGATAACAATTTTTTGGCCCTACCAAATCGCTTGAAAATTTAATAGAAGGTTTTGAATAAGTTGATCTAAGAGTGATTCAAAAATTATTCAAATACATAGGCACAATTTTTTTTTATAAGCAGTTGAAGTTCAAAAATCGACAAAATTTGTCAAAATCACGAATATTTGCAAATTATTTTGTAGTTGAAAATGTATAAAAATTTTTGTATTCAAAGATAAGAAATGAAAATATTATGTAATATCACAGCTGATAAAGATAATTAAATAGATTAAGTTTATTATAATATAATCAGTAGCTGACAGCTGTTCTATACAAAATATTGGTAGATTGTGAACACAAGGTGTATAACGTACCTTTACATGGTTGAATAGAACGTTACTAACTTCCAATTTCCAGTTATTTTAATGTGTGTATCAGTTCCATAAACATGCGGATTTTATATATTATTATTAATTATTAATATTTAAATAGACGTAGCCACGGAGCATTCAGCATACATGGACGGCGGGGTCGGGTGGTACCGTCACGATAGTGCATTTAGGCAAATAATATGGTATTTACCTACGCCCTATCTATGCACATCCTGGTTTGTCCAATGCTCACGAGCAGAAGTCACATGAATAGACAAATGTAAATTTAACCCAATCTAGGATATTAAAATAAAATATATATTACAATTTAAGGCTGACATCTTCATCTTCGTTCAGAATCGTTTTTTTTTTTTTATAATATAAAATAATTCCAAAATCTATCCAATAATGCCTAATCTAGCAATGCATCTCGTGTATCCCACCCAACTACTGTATCCTGTACTTAACTTACAATGATTTATCATTGCATTCAAATGTAAAGTACCATACAACTAAACTATCGTAAACCAGGTGATCCCATGATAGAAAGTGCTATACACTCCTCACCATTATCTTGTCCGAGGAGCGAAGCGACGAAGGACGAACTTCCACCACCATTATCTTATCGGCTTTTTTTTTTTTCTTTTTTTTTTTTTTCTGTAAACACTTTTTCGTATAGAAATCCTTGTCTAAAAGTTTCGTCCAGCAATTTTTTAGATTCGAAATTGAACTGAGATGGTACTTTAGAGAGGTCATTTTTCCAAAATCTCCATAGTTTTTCCAGTAATCAAGAATAACGATCGAAAAACTGAGTAAAAACGGTAAAATCGGTAAAAATCCGCCATAACGAGATTTTCACTGTTCAGATTTTAGGTATTTAGTCATAAATCGAAAAGTATTGAGGCTAGAAACTTGAAGATTTTATCCAATATCAAATACATACTTTTTTATATTGGACAACATTTTCAGAACAATTATAGCACTTTTGACTTAAATATAGAACTTTTAATTTACCAAATTGTTTGAAAGTTTTTATGTAATATAATTTTAAATATTCGAGAAAAAGTTCTGAAAATTTAATATGACCTTACTCATATACCTACCTAATTATCCTAACAAAAATTCAAAAATCGAGACTCAGGATTTTTTTTTATACACACTTTAATAAATTATTATACGATTTTTTACGATATTGTCTGATTTCTTTTTAAGTTTATTTCTAATGAAATATTGAGTATTTGTTAGAAAGTTCTGAAATTTTAATACAAGTTTACTCTTATACTAAACTATCAATACGGAAAAAATATCAATAATCGTGACTCAAGATTTTTTTTCCAGGCATTTAAGTAAATTATTATCCCGATTTTTACAGAATAAACTGTTTTTATATTTATTTTCAACTTTAAATATTTATATATGAAATTGGTTCATCCTATTATAATGAAATTTTGGATTCAGATATAACAACATGTTTAAATCTATTGTTAAAAAAACTCACCAAAAATTATACAAATAACCGTAAAATACGTAAATAGTATTTAAATAATAATATATTATATTACACTGAAGCTTTGCTCAGAATCGTTTTATACTAAAGAAATGAGTCATCATTTCTTTAAAACTTAATACATTCATCACCAATATCTTGTCCGAGGACCGAAGGGACGAAGGACGAACTTGTACCACCATCATCTCATTTACCAGCTTTTTTTTAATGGTAGATTGCATTTTTCTAAGAAACTCCGATACCGTTGAAAAGGTTTCTTTATAAGTTCTCGTCGAAAAGATCTACGAGTGACACGAGTTTGAATTGAAACACGGTAAGGACCGCGACGCGGCTCGTAATAATACGTCGAAAATGAAAACGGCAACACTACGGCGTTTGGTATAAGGCGTACGTCTACAGCGGTGTAGCCATCGCGGTTGTTCCGAGCCGCCTTTCGCCGGTGCGCGCGAAAAGTCGCCGCCAGATATTATGAAATATCGTGACTGATTCAAATCGTATACGAAAGCGTGTTTTCTCGGTGCGGTTTCGCGTGTCATTAAACCGTCGTTTCGCGTACGTCCGCCGTCCACCGATAGCGTGTAACCGCAGCATCCGGTCGTCTGACGATATCGTCCGAGGAAGAAGATTTTCGTTTAGTCGTAACTCGCGCAGTGTTCGCTGTCGACTCGGTATTTACGACCAGAAATTAAATTACGAAAAGATACGATTGTCGAAACGCAACACGCTTCGGAAGATCAATGATCATTTCGATTAACCGCGGTTGCTGCGGTGAGTCACGTCGGTAATCCTTGTACGATTAGCTCGTATAATGTTATAGTCGTACGCACTTTTTTCGAATCTCACTTTTTCATCGTACGCACACACGCGAAGCGTTGACAAAACGTCTACGAAAACAATAACGAGTTACCAAGGCCAAGTCGTTGCTACACGATTACACGGGCGGACGACGCGACGACGGTCGCTTTTCTTTTTCTTTTTTTTCTTACAAAGACGTAAAGAAGTTTTCTTTCAATTTTTCATTGACTATGGTAGGTATCTACCGCATGAAATGTTTTGTTGTGGAACACGTCGGTGCGGATAATACGATCAAAGAACGATTCAAGGGCGGACGTGCCGACGAAGAGCACCCGAGGGACGAGCGCTCCCTCCGGTCAAGAACACGTCGTCGCCTGTTAATGGCTTATACGATGTGATGTTGTACACATAATACTTTTTCTTTTCTATGCCTTCGTTGAATCCTATTCAAAGTAATTAGACCAGCACATAATATGTCACTGCGAAATAGTAAGAAAACTTTTGTGAATAGTTACGAATAAATTCGCCGTCCGTATACACGTGCAGAAAAAAATACACGGTTTTTAAAACGTTCCATTTTCAAGCAGACGACACTGTGCTCGATGTACAGTCATCATGAGAGATTTTTTTTTTTTTTTTTTGGCCATATGTCAGTGCCTTGTTAAAATTTATAATCCAAAGCGTAAAATATCATTGAATCACATCATTTCCATTGAGTTGTTTAACAAGGTATCTGAATCTGTGGTCGGTACATTCAAACGGGAACCAAAACACGAACTTTTGTACTAGAAACAACATTGCTAGGACGTGTTCGAAACAGACGCACGGAACCTTTTTATTCTCAGATCACGGGCTACAGTAATTATTATTGTTGCTTTATTCGGGTGATTCGACCGTAAAGAGCCGTTGCATTTGCCCTTGGAATAGTTACGGCGCAATCGTCGTCGTATTTATGTCCAAAAATCATATGTGATATATTCATAATCGGTCGACAAGTCGTTATAAATACGGTCGTGAAACTTTTACGATGCACTATACATTTTGAAGACCACGTTAAATGACTATGTTTGGATACTATATATTTCATTGACCTTCGTCGTGTCAGCTTTACTGTAACGTTAACGTTAATGTCTGTGGAAACAATGTAGTAAAACGAATGCGTCGAGTAGAAATGCACTCAAGTTGTTCAAAATAAAAATATTAATAGTCTTAAGTATCAGGTAGATAATACTTATAACTGAAGTTCAAAGAAGAATTTTTGTTATTATCAATTGATGAAAAGTATCAATTATGAGTATAATAATAATAATAATAGAAAGAGTGTACAAAACAAAATTTTTTACAAGAACATGACCAATGATCAGTACAAAATCTTCCAAGTATACAAACGAATTTATCAGATTTTCGATTCGATCAAATAAACGTAATAACTATGATAATATATTATTTTCGAGCGTTTTTTTGATGTTGACGTAAGGTATACAGAAAATATATATAGGTCGTCTAGTATATGATTTTTCACCAGTTTGGTTTATTGTGCAGCCGGTACTAGTCTGTAAAAGCTAGTCGTATCAGATCATCTGCAGATTAATCTGCAAATTAAAGTACTTTTAATCACTATTTGAGCCTCGTCCGGTCCGAATAAGGCGTCTATACTAGTAAAAGAGTTTAATTATGCCATAGCATAGACCGCCAATACGTAAAAACGAAACTGTAATATTTTCAAATAAAACGATAATATACCTTTAAATTAGTGTGGAGGTGAATATCTTATACTCGCCCCGGTCGCAAAATCATAGGCAGTGTGTACATAAGACGCGAGCCTATAAACGCGATCGACGATTAAAAAAAATCGGCAACCAAACTCCGACCGTGAAACCGTCGCTGGCGCACCGGCGAGGTGTGAAATCGGAACGGCTTTAGCACGGGCGTGCGTGTACAAAACAGAGTTCGCGGAAACGTCGGCCGACCGCGATTGATTTACGCGTGATCAGAGATCAACGAATCAGAGTGGTGTGCGGACGCCGCGGTAGAAACACGACGGACTGGGAACCGAAATAAGACGTAGGAAATCGATAAACAAATTACGAAAAAAAAAGTTGTGACTTTCTCAAACACAAAATACGTTGTAGATGCGGGCCAGAATCCGGTACGAAAGAAAACGCGAATTAAATACGTGACGCATGGACACGACACGAATGGTTTCGACGTCGTTCGCACACGGTGGTATTAACGTTACGCGGTAATGACCGCGAATTCAAAAAAAAATGTTTATCCTTTAGTATATCAGCTGGACGTGTGGTCCGTGCGCGATGTCGATTAATCGAGATTGAAAAATCGTAGTAATCATAATATAAAAAGTACGTGTTATTACGCGCAATGATATTTGCATTATGATGCGTTACAATGTTTCGATTATTAATATGCTTCTGCCGAGAATACAACGACATTAGAATCGACCTCAAGCTAGCTGACAACCTTCAAGAAGCCCTAGGCCCCGATCCGGACAACATCCAAAAAATATTCTCATTCTTAAAAATAACCAAATTATATAACTTAATCTAATAATGCCCTCACATCCCAAACTTTAATTTTATTAAACTTCAAGTATCCGATCAGCTCGCAGAAATATTAGGTCCTGATCCAGCGAACATCGTCAAACTCATCCAATCCATCTCGGAAACATCCCTCATTGGCCAAAAAATATAACACCCAAATTTTTTTTTTATATAACTTACAGTACCCAAATGCTCTCATTTAATGTATAAATTCCAAATGTTAATGTAAATGTTCTTCTTCTCTTTTGTTTTCCTTCTATTTTTTTTTTAACTGTATACAACGCCATAATCTATAAGTGTTAATACAAAACCATGTATACATTGTTACGTCCAATGGCCACAGTAGCCGCGGATAGTTATTCACAATAAAAAAAAATAAAAAATGTTCCAATCGTTCTTCCAATATTATACCTTGCACGCCTATATAGTTTTATATCGTAGAACGCGCGTGTAATTAAAACGAATTATACACTCCGTAAAAAGAGTGTAATTTCAAATAATGAAAAATCATTACACAAAAGTCAACGCTTTGTACAATTACACGGTACACCTGTGTTTTTAACTTCTGTGTTTAGATTGTTGAAACCTAGCCGGTATGTACACGTTGTGTACCGATCGCATTGATACCTACTTATTTTTCTTTCGAGCTCCGGCTTTGTGCCGATTAGCCGGCAGTGAACAAACCAGAAGCAAATCTCAATACTATTCAGAGGGTTTGTAAACTGCAGCGTCCAAATATGTATTTGATCATAATCGATTTTATTTCGTTAACATTATTCGCACGACCCTTGTGGCTAACCAATGATCGTGCGTATTACCCGCCGTATTATGCCGACGCCATCAAAAGTGTTCACGTTACCTGTAACACAAACAAACACATACATTAATAACACGACGTCGTAACATAACACAACCGTATTGTATTATCAACCTCGAAGATAAGTACTGAAACGAAACTGAAGGTAAAATTCTGACGATGGGAAATAGGAAATTAAATTTCTTAATTTTCTTAATACGAGGAACTACGTACTTTGTTTTGATTACGGAACGAGCGTCATTGGTTTAGCTTTAGACCTCGGTGGAAGGAACGAGGTAAGTGTAATACAATTTAAGATCGAATAAATTTAGAAAGTCGATCTGATGTTTAATGGACACATAATTAAGGCACAACACACAAGCCTAACCCACAAAAAATTAAATTTCGTTTTATGTGATAAAACAGTTTAAAATTATATGATATTTCAAAACTTAGAAGCGCCAACCCTCGAAAAAATATTCAGGTAGATGACAGCTTTAGTTCGTTTTAGCGTTAATAACGGCGGATAGGCCTTTGAGTCGGCTAACTTTAATATTAATGGTTTAAAATCTGCGGAATGTTATACACTAAAGAGTGTTTATTATTTTTCTTTGAGTGGATTCATAAAAAATAAAAACACAAAAATGTCGAAAAATAGTCAATACTTCAATTACTACCCGCCTTGTACAAATTAATTTTTTTGGGTTAAACGGTTTCGATTTAGTGTGCCTAGATTGTGAAATCAAAGAGGTTTTTCTATTTCTCATTGTCGAAATCGGACTACACATTTAATGAAAAAAGCGTATTATAGGTAATACAGACGTAAAATTTGTTTGAAATTCTACTATTGTATTTTCGTCGAAACGATAACTCGTGCACGCCAAACGAAAAGAAACAAGAATAATTTCCCGAGAGTAAAAGAGGAAAAAATTCGGCAGCGGACCTCGTAGATCGACACCTCCCTTTACACATCCCAGAACGAGATGAATCACCACGATGATAAAATCACAATATGACAACGAGATGCGAGAGTGCGTCCGCGCCGATTGAAGTCGAATTAATCGCGTAGGAGACGTGGACGACACGTGAAAAAACACGACATCATACGGGTCGGCGGCGGTTCAGGTGGTAATCAGGTCGTTTTGCGGTGAATTATCGCCAAGTATAGTGTGCGCCGTGTACTCGTCGCACGGAGAGCCGGTCGCGTGCGCGTTATGAATATTCAACAGTTTTCAAAGCCGACACGCGTGCGTCGAGTCGAATGAGAAATAATTACAACAATAGTAATAATGAGAGTCGAATAAAGAAACGATTTATCCTTGGCGGTGGACAACGTTTAATTTACCCGCCGAATATCATTGTATTCCCCTGTCGAGGCGTTTGTGCGTTATGCCTGCCGTGACACAAAGTATAACACACACACACACACACACACACACACACACACACACACACACACACACACACACACACACACACACACACACACACACACACACACACACACACACACACACGCACACACACACACACACACACACACACACACACACACACACACACACTCCGTCGACGAAATGGCAATGAGAATGTTGTCATTGTTTGATTGTTATCGCTATTATCATAACGGCTTTTTAAGCCGGCGCGCGTGTCGTAATGAATAAGGTTAGGGACTTGTAGGAGAGTTTGCGATGTTTTTCCAACTATCATTCAAAACATACCTCAGGACCTGAGTAAGGTAATATAGAAATATTTGTAACTACGTAATACTAGGAGTCTGAGGCGATTTTTTTTTATTTTGCGTGTTTAGACACTTTTTCAATAGAAATAAATGTTGTGTAATGTTAGTATTTTTAAATACATTTTTCATATCTATTTAACAATGTTCATATGATTTTTATTTTTTTGTTGAAAATAAGATGAAAAAATCTATTAAAATTATAATTCATAAAACTTATTAATGGTCGCTCGTTTGCTTTTGAAAATATTCCAATAGTTTTAGCCGCATAATATACCTAATTCTTTAATTAGGTAAAAGTTATATAATTATTTAATCATATTACTGCAACATAAATTTATGTTTGAATTTTTTTTTAATTTTTGTTCAGAGGCAAGCTTAAAAAAGAAAAGTGTATGGTAATATAAATACCTAATAAATAACATTTCAACTTAAGTTTTTTGTTGTTTTAATGGTAAAATAAAATATTTTAAAGAGTATATTTAAGTATTTTTCATATTTTTAAAGCGTATTTGGTAAATTTTATAAACGCATGCATTTTTTAAGATTTTTTAAGGCCTTTAAAAAAGTCCTAAAGCCAATAATGAAAGACCATTTATGTACAAAAAAAAAAAAAAACGGTTTCTTTCGGCACGCGTCCGCAACGACGACGCACCCTGTTTACGCACGTCTATCCCCCGTCCATCAATCGATTACTGGTCCGATTAATGATATAAATTATAAAGGTTTTTTTTTTTGTCAAAAATAGAGTTTTCACCATTTTTAAAATTTTCGGTTTTATTATAAACACTAATTTAAACTCAATAGGTGAAAAAAAAGTTTTATTTTGAAAATTTAGATACTTAAATTTTTCTTTTTCGACCAAAATGTTTAGAGATAAATACTATACATTTAAAGTTCAGTGTCACGAGATGGAAAACAGAAGTGCTGCACACAAATTTACTGCCACAACTGTAGCGTATAGTCAAATCTAGTGCGGTCACACAATATTTTCTTACCCGCTTAAAAACCATTAGCTGATTTTATAAAGTCAAAACACGGCGAGACAAAGAAATCGAAAACCGACAGACCCCGGACACTCGCACTTCAACGGTAAGGCTACCGTTTACGTTTGATCGGGACGAAAAAAAGATTTATTATCATATTCGTTTTGATTCACGCGTGGGTTCGAATACATCCGAAATAACTTTTCTTTGTTTCTTTTTCGTTACCCCCGCTCTGTACGTCATATCTAGGGCCCGGATTTATATGCAAATGCATATTCTTCTATAATTCACCTAGAATAATTTTGATTATAAATGTCGACGTTTCGTAATGTGTAGATTCTATGGTTAGTTTTTTTTTTTGCATATTTTTGCATATTTGAATGAAAATGCATATTTATTGCATATTTCTTTTTAGTTGCATAAATGTTGCATATTTTACAATTCATAGATTTTACGTCTGTAAAAATATCTACTGTCGATCGTAAGTAATCCATTATAATAATTAATACTATCGATAGCCGATAGGTGTACATCGACGGCGAAGTAATGGAATGTGACGACGACGAGGAACTGTCGGTTGAAGATCTATTCAGTTTTAAATATGCACCAATTGTATCTTGTGACGTGGAAAGAAGTTCTTCCAAATACAAAAGTATGCTCCGAGATAATCGTAGATCCTTTCAATTTGAAAACTTAAAATCTATAATATGTATTACTTTATGCTGGTACTCGTCTCAAAATAATAATTTAATATAAATAGTATACCTATCTAATACTTTGAAACACAATTTTATAAAAATAATGTTTTCAAAATAATAATTTTTTATCATACTTACCTAATTAATTTATAATATTTCATACTTACACGATGTAACTGTTTAAATTGTGTGTACGTGTATGTGGTTTTTTAAAAAATAAATTTTAGCAAATTTTTATACACATTAATATATTTAGATTGTGTAATTTTTTTACTCAAAACATTATAGTTTGTTAATTTGAAAAAAAAACTTATTTAGCATATTTTTTGCATATTTATGATATGAAACTGCATATTTTATAGATTTTTGTTGCATATAAATCCGGGCCATAGTCATATCCAATACTGTTTCTAAACACTTTGAACGAACATTTTTCGTCAAGTCTCGCGGTCGACCACCCGACCACCCGACTCGATACGTGCACGATTAACACACGTACGCATCACCACGCGGGCACGCCTCGTGTACACACGGGTCATGCGGGCGGGCGTACCTACGGGCGGTAAGTGAGAATTACCGCGGCGCGATGATAATATCGTTTTGGTTCGACGGTTCGAGACTCGCATCAAACCGAGGCCGCCGAAAAACATTCCGGGGGGGTATAAACGAAATCGAAATCGTCCGGTCGTATGTGTTCGAGTAACGTTGCGGCCGCGTCGAATAATAATAATTGCGACGAGTGGTTTATTCAGGTCGCGTACGCGCGCGCTATGCCAAGTTACGGTCGTAATCGCGCGTGAGAAAATATTTTAACTGCAGACGAATAAGGAGATGATGATAATAATAATAATAATAATCACAATGAAATTACAGAAATCAACTCGTTTGCTTTTTTCTCGGCGCGAGGACATGTTTGGCGTCGTCGTCGATAATGACATCAAAACGATTGTCGACTTTGTCGCTACCGACCCGTTTTCGGTTATGTTTGACGTTCGCCGCGCGACGCTCCGGCATTCGCCTCTATGATCTATTATTGCAGGGGTCTCCAACCTTTTTCTTACGGCGAACCGAATCTGAGATACGCTTTGGCACCGCAGACCAATCTTTTCAGAGGAATAGAAAGGTATTGAGATTGAAGTATAGATACGATTTATTCGGAAAAATTTATATTTATTTTCATAATATTTTTGTTTTGATGAATGAAATTGTAAGTTAATCAACGAGAAATTTGGAATTGCTTCTTTTTTTTTTTTTTTTAATTTCTCGATAGTTTACATCAAACATTGTGGTTTCAATTAGCAGCGTTGTTTGTAAATGTTTGTCGCTTAAGTTAGTTCTACACTTGGACATATTTAATTTTTGAAAATGTTTGCTCATTTAAGTGTGAAGAGCTAAATATTGACATCATTTCACGCGTGTGTTTTTTGAGATTTGGAAAGACTCCTTTGGCAACATGGCGTAAAATCGTAGAAGATTAGTTTCCTTGAAATAGTCTTTGACATTGTTGTTTGATGTGAGCTAGATGACTTCAAGCTGACGCTTCGTTGGTAACGTTTCTATTTCTGTGTCAAATGGATTTTCAAAAATTCGAATACCGTCTTCTGCACACTCGGAATTTCTAAAGCTAGTCTGCAACCTTTCTTCAAATCAGATAAGAACTCCATCAGGAAAACCGGTAAGGGATTTTTCATAATTTTCAATTTTGAACTATTTTTTTTAAATTAAATAAATTAAAAACAACGAAAACTTATTTATTATTCTTAAAACATAAATGTTAGCTTGACGGGCCGGTTCGAAAACCTGGACGGGTCGAATCCGGTCCACTAGCCGTAGATTGGAGACCCCTAGTCTATAGTGTTCACTTCGGTCGGCTCGCCGTCGTGATCGTCGAGTGTGTGCCGCGAAGTGACACGCGTCAACGCGTAAGAGCGGTACGCGAAACAGTGAGTACATTAAAAAAAGAAACGTTCGTGACGAAACGTCTACGACCGTTTCGATTGATCGATAAAATGCACGTGGTGCTTTTACTGTACTACGTAAACCAACAATGGTGACAAATCCTGTGACCACGTAACGACCAAAATCGTGGTGATTTTTTTATTTATTTACAATTTTCAATATACACTTCAATATAGAATACACGCGTCATGGGTTATTGATGAACTTCACGAATACGACACTACGTGGTGCGTCTCCGACACACGAGTGCGATTCGAGTCGTATATAACGAAAAAAAAGTAATAGCATTAAAGTGGCAAGGGCGTATTTCTGGGGGGGCGATGGGGCGATCGCCCCCCCTGGGCGTTTTCAATTTTTTTTTTTACTTTTTTTTACATTATCTGTATTATATTATAATAATCATGACAAAAAAATTACGAAATTATTTAAAGTCATAGATTATGATATAGGTGTGTTATAAATTGATAGAAGCGCTCGGAATTTACCCAGCTCGTATCGTATCGATTTTATAACGATAGAAACTTTTAGATACACGTTATCTGATACTGAACGTTCGATAATTTTTTTTTTTTTAAACACGAAATAGTAATGATATTATTGTAGTACACGAATACGTCTTCACAGTTCACGTAGTGCACTTGATGCGTGCAAAATAATAGATAGATTTGCAGAACACAAACGATTCAAAGAATTTGTTTTATAAAATAATACATTTTAATTAGTTTGTGCTTCATTTCAAAGAATTTTTATTTATTTTTAATCCTAAATATTACAGTTTAATTATTTTTGTTTATTTTTTATTCCTCAACAATTCAAGTCTTAAAGTCGGCCCCCCCTGAAAATAAGGTCAGGGACGCCCTTGTAAAGTGGTGGTTTATTTTTTTAAGTAGACACTCGAAAAAAGGCTTAGTTGAACGCCAATTATCACCCAAAAGATTAAATAATAATGACTTTTCACTCGATTAAATATATTTACACGACTCGTATCTCATATAACGTCTAGTCGTATCAACGATAACGTTAATGTTACAGCTTAAAGACGATTTCCCTCGATGTTATTTTATCGTATTCGATTTAAATACTCAACATTTTTTTTTTTTTTTTATGCGCTGACACTACTTAGCCGCTATAAACTTTAAACGTTCATACCTCCAAAGATCATCGGTCAATAAATTATTATTGAAAATAAAAAAAAAAAAAAAAGAAGATTATCAAATCATAATATGGATATGGTAAATAATGATTTTCATAGAGAATAATAATTTTAATGAAATGAAGTAGCATTTATTTCACAAAAATTTATAGTTTTATTAGCGTTTTACAATGTATACGAAAAAAATGCATGTTTAACAGACAGAGTTAAACGGCTTTGTTTAAATCTTCAAGGAACACACGTCAGTATAAATCATATTCACAAAGCAAAAAATGAACAGTTAAACATATTAATATATACGGTCTCGCATCAGAATTTACTCAACAACTTCGGTACTCAAAAGGTGTGCTCGTATTCACATTTATTAGGAGAAGACTTGATGGGCTTAAAGACTGTAAGTGGTTTTATCAAAATACATAAGTCCTCTCAAAAAGTAATTTTTTACATTGGTTCCATCGGCTGCTTTGGTCTTGAACCTGCGTTTTACGGATTCGTTCGTTTACCAATTCTGTATTTCACGGTCGTGAACTCGTGACTGTATTCTAAAGTAACGTCAACGCGTGTGTAGCAACAACTTTTCATGAATCGTCAGTATATAGGCTAGTAGGTTTACTGAAAAATCTTAAAGGTATAAACGTTTTGAAACGGCAGTTATATTTATTTGATTTATCTTTTATCACTCAGTCGTCACAACGAAAATGTGATACTATATATGACAGTAAATTATCATAATCGTCTGCGTTCGGCCGTCTCCCTAATGCAATAAATTTTCGTAACTGTATGATATTGTAAAAAAAAAAATTTACTTATTGTATTAAGTATACAGATTGTAATATTTTCTTAGTAAAAAAAAAAAAAAAAAACTGTATGATAATAAAATTCCCATTTAAAAAAATCTGTATCGTTTGTCTGAAATATTATGTTCGTGTTAAATTTGTAACTTTTCCATTTCTATAAATAAAATTTGATTAAGTACACTTGAACGTAAACATTATCTGAGATTACGTGAAACCGAGCGACTTCTCGACCTAACACCAAACCTATTCGTCGGACGGTTAGACGCACGTACGACGACAAGTTTAAGACGTGCTCTTACCAGATGTGTGTGTACTGACCGAGATACGACGTGATGATATTATTGTACGCGTTAAATCGAACGTTGAGGAATAAAAGTCGTTCGACCGTTAGTATCGACTAACGCACGCGCGTAACGTTCCATATAAAGTTTTACCCAACCTGCAACGTCCATGTAGAAATTCCGTGTCGACATTTCAATTTCGTGAAACAATATCACGTTTGACAGCACATCGACCTCGAAGAGATTTAATTACACAGTCTGGACAGTAAGCAAAGTAGAGCATTTTCATACACGCGTGTTTACGTTGAAAATCCATTTTTTTTTTCGTACGAAACGAAATCGCCCTGAATACATTACGTCAATAATAACGATGTTATTACACGAACGTACAATGAAATTTATCGCCAGTTGAATGACACATCGTTTTCAAAATGTATTCATGACTTAATGATTTGTTCGGAAAACAGTGGTGTTATCCTATCCAATCAAAATAAAATCTAAATCGAATTTAACATTCAGAAAACAAGAATTCATCAACACGTAGAAATCTTGATAATATAATGTATTCACTGGTGACAACGGTAATAATATTTTTTTCAGATATCACGTTATAAACAATGAGTTACTGAGTACGGCGATTCAAAAACCTTTTCAGGTTGATTTTCTGACGACACGCGTATTTAGAAAAACTACTCTTATGCAAAACAATAATAAATAAGTTAGATATACATAAAACATTCGGTGTCACGTGATAATTGACGGGAAATAAATCGCATGATATAAACTACCCTTAAAGCTTTCGTTGGAAAAAAAATGTGTTTCGCAGTAATATTGCAACAAAAAAAATAAACTCTCGTTTCACGAAAAGAATGTTCAATGTTTGAATAAAAAAAAAATAATAATAATAAAAACGTGCCAACTCCGATGTCGAAAAACTTACTTGTGCGTGTTGGCAACTTTTTTCCAAAGTGAAACGGTTATTATTAATATTTAATTCGCCTACTCGGAATAGTATTCGTTCATACGTGTCTGTCCTTTTTCGTGCACAACAGAATTATTGTTAATAACTTATGAAGTTTTCTCGTGAACACGTGAAAAAATAATGTACCGGTAATAACGAGGCGAAATTATCGTCGTGCCGTACACACGCGTGTTCCGTCGTGTTCACGTGTAAAATACCGAACGGTTATTTCGTTCACGATATGAATAAAACGAACGTTCCGCACACTGTCAAACGATTATTACTGAAGCGACCGTAAACGAGCACTGATTGAACTACAAAAAATACTAAGAACATAAGGCGAACCGGCGGGATCCGTAAAAATGAAAAAAGTATACGGGATCGAAATTAGTGATGCCTAAAATTAAAATGAGAAAATAAAATAAAAACGAAATCGTATCAAACGTATTTCGTCGAAACAATAGTGAAGTATCATCTTGTAGGACGGCTGAGACTTGTCGCTAGAGACGTTAATATTTATTTACCATACTTTGGTTGAAATTGCAAAAAAAATAAGGAACTATTAAAAACATGCCGAGAGTAGGTAAGTACGTGCTTATAAAAATCGACACGCACTCGCAAGCACAACAGCTTCGACTGTTGTAATGAGATTGGGATTAGAATTCACATGAGTTCGCATGTTTTTATTTTTTTTTATTTTGGGATTAATCATCTTATACCTTTGTATAGTGCTAAACGAGCAAAAAAATACATATTTTTATCGTGCAGGTTAGAAGAAATGAGAACATGTCAACCGCATGCTACGTATGCGATGTATAAAGCAGATATTTTTTCTACGTGTTTTCAATGTTTTTATGTTTTCGGACATATTTCGACCATTAAGGTTGTACGTAGTACACAAAACGTATACTCATCTCGAAAGTCATTTTATTTTCTTGGTTGCGGAATCTCAAAAAAAAAATAACATACATATTACGATTAAACGTGGACTTTTATTTTGTTCTTTTATATTAAACATTGATATTATTGTTTCGATCGTCTACTAAAATGATTAAAAATGTTGATTGATATAAAAAAATCACGTTCTGTTCCTTGGCGTGCCAACGAGACTTTTTTAGTCCCAGAACGCTTTTCGTGGTCTTCATAAATACCTTAGTACTACACGTCTTGTTACACAATATATTATGCGTCGCATGTGAAAATAATAATAATAATAATATTATGATGACAATTCCACAAACAATAAAAATGAAAAAAAAAACTCCGTTTCTTTTATTTCGAATGAGTTTTCATGATGATTTTGCGTTCGATTCGTTTACGTGTCGTCGTTTTTCCGACATTGTGTTCGCATTTAATTCACGCGCGTTTTGTTTCTCACGATTAAAACGCAATTTAAAGGAAAAAAAACGACTGGAGGCGCGTATAACAACGTGGTATAAACTTCAGCGCCGAGCGCACGGCGCGGCCTGGATAACCGTCGTAACGCGTCGTCGTATATTATTTATCGTCATTACGCGACGTCGTAGCATAAAAACGGATTTCGCGGAGAAGTGAAATACGAAAAACTATTACGCGCGGTGACGACTCGGGTGGACCGCGAAAACGGTAGTCGACAACACGACGGCAATAATGTTACTGTTGATAATAACGTCACGTTAAATCGTGCGAAACCGCGACGCCACAGGCCTGTGTCGTCCTCGTGAAACGGCCTCCAGACTTTCGAGACATATTGTTCCGTGCGTACGGACCGAGCCTTTGCGCGTCGGTGTATTGTATATTAAATATATACGCGTCAAGTGCACATACGCACGCGCGTTACGATCCGGTGATGGAAACAAAAAATTTCTCGTCTCGCGGATTCTGAACGTTCCTTTGGATCTGTCAGGAGCGAATATGACTGTTTATAGCCGCAGATTGTGAAAATTAACCCTGTGTTTGTGTGTGTGTGTGTGTGTGTGTGTGTGTGTGTGTGTGTGTGTGTGTGTGTGTGTGTGTGTGTGTGTGTGTATGCGTGTGTGTGTGTTTTATTGTCATACTGTGTGTTTCAAGATGATTCGAAAAATATAACTTTAGCACCATTCAAAATTTTCATTTTATTTTTAAATTAATACCATTTCCAATTTAATAAAATTTTTCATTTAATAAATATTAAAATTTAATTTAAATCAATATAAAAATCAAATCAACAATTTTATTTTGTAAATCTGATTTTTAGAAAAAACGATGGTGCTTAGAATTCTAATAAAAATTCATCAATTAATTTTCTGTAGTTCTTTTTTTTTTTTTTTAACTTTTCAGATGATCTTAATAATATTGTCCACTGACAATATTAATTTTGAATGTAATATTTCATAGAAAAATAAATCGATATCACTCATTCGTTTGATTATTAATCAATAATTGCATAAATAATAACGTACGTATATCGAACATGCTATTTCATTAGAACAACATTTTCAATAAATTTAAAAATCATTATAGATACATGAAGTAATTTGAATGACATTTTACCGCTAACATTAAAAAAAAAACTGGTTTACAAAATTGCTATTTAACTTATTATTTAAACTGTAGAATATAATTCTCAATTTCAAAATTTGAATTCCAAAAACAAATATATGAATACATTTTTATTACAGTACAGTATTATATTATGTTAAAAAAAAAAAAAAAAATATATATTGAATAAAATAAAAGTTGTTGCATTTATCGAATCATACTGGGACACTCTGTAAATGTATATTGTATACCGACCATCGCGCAGTGGTTTATTTACGGCCTGCCAGGAAGAATCCCGGTTCCACGATCAAAATCAAGTTATTGACTTAAGCCAAAAGCGTCCGCGTTTTCCACGCGAACAATAGTATTTAGATACACGCTATATAAATGATGATTCTCGGCTTAGCCACGGAGACGTTAAAAGATTTCGATTATTAGAACGCGGTCGGAGAGGAGTAAAACTTTGATAGATTACACGTCTTGCCACGCGAACAAGAGAACACGGATCTACGTGAGTGCGAACGTATTTTGATTCTTTTCGGAAATTCGCGATCGAAAATTACCACGGTCACGGTCATCGAAAAACCGTGATCGCCAACAAACGAATACGCGACGGGGAAACGGAAAAAATATAAAAATGTGGTCACGTATTATTAGCACTCGAAATCGTGAAAAAAAGAAAAAAAAAAGAAATACACTTTTTCGGCGTATCTCGGTGTAATGAAATCACCGAGTGTGCGCGAAAGTAATAACTAATAACTAACATACACAAAAAATAAACAATAGCAATAACAACGATAAAACGCGGGGATATCTAGCGATACCTATGTACACGACTGTTTCTCGTCTAGAAACGTCGAGCCGTTCTCTACGTCTAGGGCTCGGATAAAACCGACGAACCGTTGTCGAAATCTATTCCGCCGGATTCCGATCGGATTTGACGTGGTCGTGACGTGGCCGACCTGGCCTAACCCAACCCGTGTGTTCCGAGCGTCGGCGGAAGTGCTGAAATCCTGTGAGCCCGCGGCACGTCCGACGCTCGAGACGAATCACGCGCTGCAGTGATTTCAACAAGACCCGACCCGGTTTATCATTGTTTGCGCGTACGGGCTACGACGCAAGGCTGAGCGTTCACGAGTCAAAGTCACAAAGTTAAGTTAATTTCAATCGAGCGATTTATTGCGTTATTTTTTTTCCAATCGATTTTTAACTTAATAAGTTACTTTCTTTTAAACTCGACTTAACCGTGTACAGTAAAATCTAAATACAGTTCAATTTTATGCGAAGAACGGTGTCTGTACGTTGTAATGAAGATGACTGTAAGTTGAGTCCAACATACTTTTTTTAATGTAAATTGCGTTTGTAATATTGTAATTTTCGTTTCCAAATATATTTTTCTCAGACGTTTCCATTTTTTCTCTTTTTACAATTTTTGTTTTGTTTTTTTTTTTTTTTGTTTTTTTTTTGTTTAGTAGAAATAATTGTAATTATTTTTTTACTCGACTTTTCTGGAAGACTAGAAAATTTGGACCTCGACCCACTGATAAAATTCAACAGTGGTACAATGGTATGCTTAAAGAAGGGTTAATAACGTTCCGATTATGACTCGTTTTATATCAATAAACATTCATAGGTATTCCGTTGGCCGCAATGCACGTAAGTACCTGAAAAACACGGGCCGCAACTCCTCACATCATATGTTTTATCGGGACGCAACTCATGGTCACCGCGGAGAACAGAGTAAATGTTATAAATGAGAGGTTTTTAGTTGTTTTCGTTTTATTTCGAGTATTGGCGATATAACAGATATGACATGCATACGAATCACGCAATCGATTGAACATCGATCGATTAATTAAAACCTGTTTGAAGTTAATACTACAGTCGATATGAAAATAATATGCGTAGATATAATGAAGTAAAAGTGTAGACTGTTTTAAATCGGAATTCTCGATATCGTATTTTTATTTATTTTTTATTGTGACAAATTCCTCGGCAACTATGGGCCATCGGCTACAAAAAATACATAGTATTTACATTAATAATAGATAGGTTACATTAAATATGGTAGATACATTATACTTATAATATATATTAAATTAAATTTCTTTATGAAGTTCCTTAGGAATTTGAGAACGTTGGTTGTATCGATGTTGAGGTTTTCAGCGAGATAGTGAGTTAGATGGCATTTTTTCCGTTGTAATTCGTATTTTCTGCAGTCGGTGATGATGTGTTTAACTGTTATGGGATCGTTACAAGTCGGGCACATGGGTGGGTCTTCTTTCTTCATTAGGTAGGCGTGGGTTAATTTAGTATGGCCTATTCTGAGCCTATTGAGTATTGATAACTACTTCTTCTTTTCTGGTGAGTGTGATGTTCGGCCAAGGGAGAATGTGGTTTTTGATTTCGTTTAATTTGGTGTTAGAAGTTTTCCATTCGTTTTGCCAGATATTGAGAATTGATATCGTATTTTGTATGAAACACAAAGTCTGTATCGTTTCAAAACGCGACACTTGCTAGCACTAATTATTATGTGTGTAGTACGTATACCGGATTAGTATTATTATAATATCAACTGGCGTTGTAAAACATTTTGTGAATTCGTAAAATTAATAATCTCGCACGAAAACGATCTCGCCAAAACGGCGATGTGAGGAGAAAAAAAACGGTAACGATAATAATTATCGTCGCGTCGCACGCCGGTCGTACACACGAGGCCGACGATAAACGCGCGTATAATATTATTATGTATACGACGGTAATATGTGCCACGGTCACGGGACCCGGACCACGTTATAATTGCACCACGCCGCCTCGTAGTCGTCCGGTGTGCCGGTGGCGCGGCTACTACAATATTATCACGATACCGTGTGTACTTTGACGACGACTACTATACTGCGTACAGTGTCCCAGGACGATTTGACAAATGCGAGAACTTTTGTTCAATTCGTAATTTTTAAACCTTTTTTTTTTTTCGACGTAAACTGCGCTGCAATAAAAACGAATTTAATCTGAAAATTTTACCCTACACTTAAAAAAACATCCTAATTGGAAACCACGTTTTTAGAAAAAATTTGGTAGTAAAATAATGTATGATTGTTAATTATATAATATATATTTATCTTTATGTATCAACATTTTTCTACATTTTTAAAAATACGTATTTTACAAAATGGTATGTTCAATAATCGAGTATGAATAAGTGATATAGATTCACTATATTCGAGTAGTTTCTGTGAAATGTTACATAAGAAATCACTGATAGACAATCAAAGACAAAATTAATATTGTTGGAAAACTTTTTAGAAAATCAGTGGATAAAATGGCTATTTTGATTTTTTTATAAAATTAATAAAATCAAATTTAAAATGTTGCGATACTATTGTTTGCTCAGATATAATATATAATCGAGCGTAGTAATAAAGTAATATTGTTTAAGAAGAAAACCGGAATTTATTGAATAGCATAAAAGTTATATTGCGTTTGTCAAATCGTTCTGGGACACCCTGTATACACGACCACCGCGGTTCTCCTCCTTTACCGCGACCACGATACCGTTCGCGTAACTACTGAACGTTACGATATGCGCTTTACTCCGTATCTCTCTCTCTCTAAATTTTTCTCTCTGTTCCTCCGCGGCCGAGTTAGCGCATAAACACGCACGACAACAACATAACATAACGACGTTTCCCCCGAGTGTGGGAATGCGCGTCCGCGACCGTTGCGAAACGTTTTCAGTTTTTTTTTTCTACCAATTTCCCCACTGCCCCGACACCGTTTCGTGCCCCAGCGCGTTCGTCCAGCCAGCCGTGTGAGAGACATAAATCCTGCCGGCCGCGTCACCCGCGGGACCTGTCGCAGTGGTAGTCGCGGATTCCAAGTCTCGTGATATTATTATTATTATTATTATTATTATTATTATTATTATAATTATTATTATTATCATTATTATTATTAATTATTATTATTATTATTACACGACGCGCGATGTTGTCGACGATAATCGAGTGCGTCGTCGTCGTCATGTTTTGAACGTTCTCAAAAAAAAAAAAAATTAGTTTTAATTATAAGTTTGTATCTCCGGAGGTTCTATATGAAACGATTCCGAACATCGGACGCCCAGCGTGCTTATATTTTGGAACGTAAGATAAAAAATATCTGTCGGAAAAAAATCGTAAAATACGTCTCATGCTCGTCCATAATAATATTATTATTGAACGTTTTTACGATTGTTGAATAACCAGATGCTGAATTCTTTTATAGGACGAAACGTTTCAAATGGCTCAATTTATATGAAACAAAATAACTTCAAGGGTAAAAAACACGAATACGTCGAATTCGACAAAACATCGGTACCTACGCGTGCGATATCAATCATAACTCATAAGTAACAATATAATAATTGATCACGCTAACGGTGTGATCTCGTATTTGTCGGTCGCGCGAAGTGGATCGAAATTAATTTGCGCCGTGCACTCGACAAAACAAAACAGTGTGTCGCGTTGACGTTTATATACCGGGTGTGGCGTACAGGAGTCTTATCTCTGTGATCGTATTATAACAGGAATGGATTACTTCAAGTTACAAAGACGGCCAATGTCCAAAGCTTTCGTGTATTGGACGGATTAGAAAGTAAAAAATAAAAAAATTAAGAAACAAAAAATCCATCGCGTGTATGCATGAAAACTATGTGTTAAAAATATGTTTGTATAATATTTAATCATAGATATCATGTGCTTTAGATAAATATTTTCCAAAATTTTCTCGAGTAAGTAATTTTTCTTTTTAATTTAAAAAGGTAACACGGGCCAGATTAAAACGGTACGCGGGCCTCTAATTTCACTTCTCTGATGTACACGAAGGATCTTGTTCGATCGACGATACGGAGTGCACGAATGATAAATCGCGTAATCGTTATAAATCATTATATATTAAATAATTATCGGGTATCGCCCGTCTGTTCCGATTTCGACGAGTGCGTTATTCGCGGTCACCTGGAACGTAATTCCGCGGAAATCATCGCGTTAATTTAAACATTAATGACACACGCGCGAAACTGAACTGACTCTAATAGAATACATTTTCTCAGGCGGTTTTGAGTTTTGACCACCGTTATTCAGATTCCAAGGAAACTTTGTGAAAACGAAGACCGAGCGAACGGGCGACCGCATCCGAAACGATCAAATCTAACTGCGTACACCCGATCGATACGTCGTCGATACCGTCTGAACGGTCTAAACTCTAAATACTGAGGTCGAAAATCCGGTGTAAGAGAGAGACCGGGACTAGTCGGCTTACTTTTTATGCTTGTATTTTTAATTCTTTGAATATTGTGCATTTAAAGTTCAGACTACATCAAACAGCTTACCGACATGTTAGGCAAATAATTAATTTAAATAATTAACAAAATAAGTAATTTGTGAATGAGAAAAAAATAATATGAAAAAAAAATCATGCTAACTTTTTCCGTCGACGGAACATGTTGACAATGCTATTGGAGTATATTGACACAAATAGATATTTTTTGTCATTAAAAAAATGGACAATCTATGCAATATAGTATATTATGAAAAATTATAAAATTATATAATATATATCAACTGCATCAAGTATTTAAAATTAATTTTAATTGGGTGAAAACAAAATGTTTTAAATCATATATAAAAAAAAAACAATTTATAGATTAAAATACGATCGAATGATTGTAAACCTCATCGACTTGTAAAAATGAAAGATAAAATTGAATGATTACGTTTTCAGCTCTAATACTATATAAAACCTACTCGGTCTCCGGTGGCTATTTTTTCTGATTTCCCGTATTGCACATTTTTATATTTGAACTTTATTACTAATAACTGTTAGCAAATGTTGAATTCACAAATAATTTTCTTTTTCTGTACCTTTTATATGTTTACATTTCGTTAATTACATGAAAAGTTTTTAAAAAAAACTTTAAAAATCGGCATTTCTTACACACTTCCATTTGAGGTGTTTTTACATGACTAAATCACCTTTAGTTACCAAATAAAACATAGTATCAAAATCAAAAACTATTTTTAACTGAACGTTGGGTGTTCATTGCCTTCATCTTCCTCCTCATCGGGAAAAATACCTTTGTTTTGTGGCTTGTGGATGTAGGTACCTTATTATGGCGATTTTTTTAACTGAGCCGTAATTAAATTGCAGGCAGTGGACCAAATTCACTTAAGGTCAGCATGTTCACTTTCATGTCGAGAGCATCATTAATATAGAGACAACATTGCCAAATGATAAATGCCTAATAATATCGCATAGTTATGTTCATAACACGACTATTATTCTTTTTCTTTGAAAATCGTACTTTCCAACTAGATATTGGTTATAAATTATAATTATACGTACATATAATGCCACAAAACGGTGGGTCAACGCCATACGGTTGGAAGTGTAGGTAATATAAATAAAAAAAAGTCAAAAGAACTAATTATCTAATTGTTTCTTGTGAAAAACGTATTTTTGATATTTATGAGAAAAAAAAATCATTCCCACTGCTTAAGGTACGATTGCAAATACCTAGTACCATGCGCGCAGCTTGTTCAAAGCAAAAGAGCAAGCGCACACTTTTATATTTCGTAGAGCACGAAGTGTGTCGTATAGTGCACACACAAAAATAGCCACTGCCGGTCTCCCCTACCTACACCCGGTCCGCGGAACGTAGCGATACAGTTTGGCATATCGTACACACGCGTCGGCGCAATCACAATACACACACACACAATGTATGTTTTACGTGAAAGTTTTCGACGTTTTCCATTCCTACGCCGGCGGATTGTATGCATGTGTGTAAGGCGTAATTGTATGGTACGTACCACGAAATTTTAAATTACCGTCGCAAAACTCGTGTGCATATATTATTATTATTATTATCATAGTATTGTATCGAAAGTGTGTGTGTGTGTGTGCGTGTGTGTGTTATTACGCACGACTATCTGACCTTTCTCGCCGAACGTCGGTATCGTCATTGTATTTGTTTTGCTAACGAACCTCGCTCTCTTTTTCACACGAAATTAACGTAAAAAAATATATATACATTTCCATATTATTATCGTGTGTAGATTAATATTTATATTATATAGACCGCACGCGTCGATTATTCCGAGTACCTATTCGGGCTCTCTTCGGCGCGCTTCACGATCTTCCTATAGGCGCGTCGCGTCGCTCGAGAAAACTTATCTACCCAGACTAGGGACGTTAAAAGTCTGAGAGTCACACGTGCCAAAAGCCACAGACAAAACCTCGACGTGTGCAGTGCTGACGAATTATTTTCAATGCCTACTTGAATAATTTATTTTTCTCGAATTGGTCGTGAAAATGTAAAGTTGACAAGGTATAATCGACGATAGCGGAGATCGGGATCTCTCGAACCGCCCACTAAAGGTCTTGCCCGAGAGTCTTGAAAATTTAACAGCGAACGTACAGCTACTGTTATTGATGCGCGATCGATGTCATATTTCAATGATATTTTTCACTCGTTTTTCAAATTGACCCTTTTGAAATTAAACCATGTTTAAAACGGCCTGATTATGAGTTTACATGCGTACGCCGCACGGTCACAGAATACGAGTCTCGGTAAAGTAAAATATACCTACTAGGAAATATAATAAAAAACGTCACACACACAAATTTAACAAGAAAACAATTTTCCTGAATTACTTTATCTAAAAAGTCGTATGAATGCATTCATTTTTCGTTTAACTTTTAGTACGCTTTGGGCTTCTTTTAGATCTAAATAAATCTAAAATAAACACAAACCGTCCACCATTATTTGTCAATTATTATGAGAAGGTGCCAATAAATATAAATCTACGGCGCAAAATGTCTAAATGCGTCACTGTCTCTTTCGGGCATCATCCGAACTTCTCGGGGGGGAACCATTGGCTTGCGCTAAACGTTCTAGCTGTGTACTAGGTGAATTAAAAATCATCATTTAGTGTTTTACCGTCAATTAGCGCGTGTCTTTAAACGGACCGAAAAATTGCATATCAAAAGTGCAGACCGCCTAATTATGAATAACGTTAATAATACGACATGCTAACGAGCTGTACGAACTCGGGTGTGTTCACGATAATTTGGTTTTCCGAACGCGACCGCTTTCAAAAACAATAATATTTTGACGTTGTCCTCTGTGCAGTCGTCTTCGATCAAATGTCAACAACACTAAACAGCGTTCGTTCGTGTGACAAGTACATGCCGTATCGTTAACCACTCGGAGATACCGTAATAATAACATAATGAACCTTTTTATATATATATATATATAATTCCTTCGATGCACGGTAGTTCAATGCAAAGCGATTCGATTTCGCCCTAATGTAACGATTTTCGCTACATGATTTATACACGATTCGTCATGTCGATGATTGACATATTATTGTTATTATTATTATTATTATAGTTTCGGTGTTATTATGACAATATGTCGAATTGTAAAATACGGATTAACGATTCGTATTTAAAGTCGTGATTTCCGACATTTTTGGCACATCACGTCTGCGAAGTTTCTCACGCAGTGGCGGCTTGAGTTTCTAAAAACCCAAGGAGCAAGCTTCATAAAACCACCCACCCACCTACCAAATTTATGAAGCTGTTGCATATTATTTTTGTAGGTTCTTCACAAGTACAAAACATAAATTAGCCGGTACGAATATTTTTAAAAAAAGACGTCCATATTGCTTTATTATTACCTATTATACGTTTTTCGTATTACTTACTTCGTTATTCGTTTGGTAATTAGAAGTAGGTTGTAGGTACCTACCTTCCTATCTATAAATATAATATGAGTACCTATTCTGCTGTAGATTAATTTTAACAGGTACAGAGTATATAGTTTGATGAACTACTTGTATTAGATACACACCCATCCCTTTTTTTATGAGGATCAACTGCTCCTGGTAATCTTATAACAAGCCGCCTCTGTTCTCACGTGAATTCGAATTCAAACGTTTCAACGATCGAACGTTGTTAACCCAAACTTACAACGTACTCGGTGTTATCAACGGTTCGGGTTTTCTCCCGTCGTATTTCAGTACATACACCGCAAGTAATTTAATGACTATAGTAAAAATGAATACTTTTTTTTCGTACACTTTAAAATGCGCTACCACGTCTAAATAAAAGTGCGTTCGAAATACGAATGTGGAATCCGCCATTTTTTTTTAATCAGCGTGAGAACGACTCGCAATCTCGTGTACTCCTAGCGCACGACAAACGACGAGTAAAAATAAAACAGTACACGGGTAAACAAACAGAATATATAATAAAACAGTGTTACGTCATTGGTGACGAAACATACGGGCTACGGCGGAGTCGACGCCGGACGGGCGGACGATCACGCCAAAATTGCATTACGTTTGCGCCGAACGTCATAAAATAGTTGAAGCCGTCGCGTCGCGGCTCATATTATTATTCTCGCGATCAGCGATATCAATTTCAAATCCGACGAATAAACGTCACTCGTCTCACGCCCGAAAACACGGTGCACACAACCAGGTTCCCACTAGGGAGGGTCAGAAGGACCCGCGGTTATCGGGACCCGGCTTTCGTGCAAATATTTTCACTTAATTTCATGTAAGGAAAATGTTTTAAATACATTTTTTCAGTATTCGAATATTGTCTCGAGATCTTTTTTAATCAACTCGAAAATCACACGTGAAAACTATGGCTCATAATTATATCTTAAATACCATATACTATCACCCCGTTATCCCGCTAGGAGTAGTTTTAAAAAAACCGATCGCCGATTGAGGTTACTCTCCGCCTCGTACGCCTAACTAGTTCATAACGATTCATTCGTACAGTATTAATAGAAGAATATTTTTCATACATTCAAATATTTTTCGGTACAACAATTTTCGCAAAAATCACACTATTCGTTCAATATACACGTCAAGCCACTAACGGCTATCGGTCGTATTTTTCTCCCCGGCCGACTCTTTCCGCTGTGTAATATAATTATCACCGAGGACATTCGACCTCACCTACCCCCCTGTCTTGATACCGGTCGCGATGTCAGGGCAAGGTCTCAGCGTTGGCGTGCCGATCACGTTGTGCTTTTTGTCGTATTGTAATCGTCGTAGTAACATGTATTCACATCCCGTGAACGTGTGCGTGGGACCGGGTGTAGGCGTTGTTTTTTTGGCTTTTTGCTGGCCGCCTTGACCGTCGCGGTGTGTGATATCGCGCGGTCGTTTGTCGGACGCCTCGTGTCCGCCCGATTATAGATCACGCGTGTGTTGAACGGTCGTCGACGTCAGTGGCGGATCCAAAGGGGGGCAAAAAGGGACGTTCATCCCCCCAAACTACTCAAAGTAATACACTAACATTCAAAATACCTAACTATATTAATAGAATATTCAAAAATATTTTCCCTTATCGTAATATTATATTGTTGGAGCGTGGTCGTTATACGTAGCGTTGGTGCTCATAGCTCTGTCCCACGTACACACATTTAGTCGAATTATATAGTACTTTGAAATTCCTCCCTCCCCTGCCAAAAATTAATTTATGGATCCGCCACTGGTCGACGTTGCGTCATATTGTCGGGTCGGCCGTTTGGCCATCGTCGTCGGCGTGTTGAAGGTGCCCAGCCGTCCCCCCCGGTTCATGCGTTCGAGTGGAGACGACTGGATCAGGTCATATACCGTACTGTCGGATTGATTATTGTTATGATTATTATCTGTATTTTGTATTATTTAAATATTATTAATCGTGTGAGGGTGCCCATTCAGGGTATACCGGAAATATTTGAGCGAAGATTGGTTGAGTACAGCCAACGTAAAAAAAAACGACATCGAGCATCTTTGGTCGTATGCAGTGAAGGTTTCGTTTACACTATTAAATAATTACTCGGCAAATGTTTTATACACACACGCACACACACATATATATATATATTATACATATATATGTATTTTTTTTTTAACTCTTAACATACATTTATGTAGTATATACCTACTATATATTAGTGTTTTTAGTTGATAAAGGATACTTATAAATTCGTTGATATTTTATTTTAAATAAATTTACTCCTATAATCTTATAATTTTAAAAATCAATATGAAAGGTAAATTTATGAAAAGTAATGAGTTGTTATTTAAATGAGGACCTGGTTTACTTTTGTACCGGGGCCAAAAATATGATATGAGGGCCTGCGTACTTCGGCGCACGGTATACGACGATATAATATACGGACGATCGATCGGAAGAGGCAAAGCGAAAACAAAACGAATATTTTCGGTCAAGTTTTGATGTTTCATCTTATAAGCGAATCGGGGGTCTGCAATCGAAAATCGGGGTTGCAATGAAAAAGTATATTTTCAAAATAATAAAAAAAAAAAAAATACAAAAAAATCGTTGCAAACCGTCAAACGCCCACGACATCGGCGATATTAAAATCCTAGTTCCGAAAGAGTATACGATAGTATAGTATGTATTTGTATGTTCTGAATCCATTTGAGAAGCCAAATTTTTCCGGTTTGGCGGGCGATTTCTACCTATTTTTTAGTGTATGATTTTTTTGCCGCAAAAAAACGTATGTATGTTCTGAGTCCATTTGGCTTCTCAAATTTTTACCACTTTAGCGGTTAAATTCCACCTTATTTCACCGTGTAAAAAAATAAACAACATTTTTAAAAAAAATGTACACACTATTTTGTTACACGGTGAAATAAGGTGGAATTTAACCGCTAAACTGGTAAAAATGTTTAGAAGCCAAATGGACTCAAAACATACATGTTTTTTTGGGGCAAAAAAATCATACACTAAAAAATAGGTAGAAATCGCCCGCCAAACCGGAAAAATTTGGCTTCTCAAATGGACTCAGAACATACAAATACATACTACTTACGATATAATACAATGTTGTGTTTTACTGAAAAACGATCGTTACAGTGACTATTTCTCGCGTGCACGCGCGGCGCGACCCCGAGAAGAACCGATCAAAGCCGTCGCTTAGACGGAACAGCGTTCATAAACTATATTTCGTCGAAGCCGACCGCGTTTAAAAACGACTCACGAGAGCGTCGCGGTGTCCGCGAGTTATCGCACGCATAACACTCGTAGGGCACGGGTCGGCGACCTCTCTCCGACGCGCGTTAATGTATAATTAATAATCCGTAAAACCATATGATATTTCCAAATCCGTTGCGTTTTTTTTTTTCATCAATTTCGCAAAACGAACCGACCGAAACCCAGACTTGGCGTTGCGACACGATGACGCACGTACCGGATTCGAGGAAATATGATTTCGGTCTGAGAAACCACTGGGCCCCGGCCTAAAACACTGTGTACCCTGAAAATTAAAGTGTGTCCCCTGAAAAAAAAAACGTGTGTCCCAAATTTAATAACGTGTTTTTAGTTTCGATCGTGAAAATAACTAACATTTTGGAATTTCAACACAAATTTAATATAATTTTTTATCTCAACGATAATCGAGTACCTACTAGTGTTTTTCATTTTAACTTGTTTCATATTACAATTAGTAAAATATTTCGAGTTTCTACTCGTATTTATTTTGTATGTTTTTTTTTCGTTTTCAAACGTCATATAAATTTAAAAATATAAAAAATATACTAAAGTACAATATAAATAAATAAAATAAAGGGAGGAGAAGATTTTGAGCGCAACAACCACCACAGGTTATTTTTTCTATAGACAATTGTCAACGGTAACAATAGAATTAAAAAGTTTATCCTCTGAAATCAGATGAATTTTTGTCCCTGTACTGGGCGTACCACGTGCCACACAGACTTAAAGTCCTTAAAACATTAACAGGGTGCCCGACACACAAGTTTTGGCTCCCTATACACCGAACTGGGTTTTCACCGGACCCTGTGAGGCACTCGATTTTAATTTAGTACGTTATGAATATTGTTACAAAAGGTGTCGAGTTATTTTTTAAGACCCGACATTTTTACCGAGTTTTCTAAAATTAAGTCCTTTCGAGTTTTAGGTAAATCGTATGTTGTCGATACACACACGATAACCACTCGAGTTCGAATTCACCGAGCAGTTTTACAAGCGTATGAATATTTCAAAACATCATTATCCTTGAACCATGACAATCGTAAAAATTATTCAACATAATATTTTATTTATGCAAAAAAAAATTTCATTTCTCATTCATTTTTATCGTCGTGAAATAAATTGTCCATTTTAGGCCGCGCGGCAGTGTTGTAATACGACGGAAAAATTGCGTAAAATAATGCGAAACGATTTGCATTTGTCGTATACTTTGAAATGATATGTTACATTTATAATTATTATCGTTATTCTGGTTGGTATTGAAAAAACTGCAGTCATATTTTCAACGCGATATGAAACGAACACGTATGATAATGACTATGAAACGAATAAGTATTATCAAAAAAATTATACAATAATTATCGAACAGTTTTATGGATAAAATCGTAAAAACCCATTGCCACGGTTACCTAATTATTTTATGGCTCCAATATTCGTGTCGATTAATTACTCCCAACGACATATATTTTTTTATTTATGAAACGTAAATAATAATTAACAATACTTGTTAAAAACTGGTTTCATTTCAAATGCGAGACGTTAACACAGTTTCCGAGTAATTTTTTACCATAAGATTTTTGCTGTAAAAATGTACTACTTTTTTTTTTCGTTAAATAAAAATATATACATTTACAATCTGTAGTGTTATAAAACAATAATTTAATTTGATGTTTATTTGTTTTATACAAGGCTTGGAGGTGTGAATGAAGGGGACGTCCTTATTATTAATTATTAACACTACTTCAAATAAATGTACCACTTAAATCTATCTACTCGCGATCAACGATGGACCGTTATCGGGGAAATGGCGTTCAAATTAATTTTTATCTTTTAGCCCGAGTCGTATTAACAATAGCCGAATTAAGTTCGAATTGTGTAACACGCTCGAACGAAACAATAAAATCGTATTATTTTCACACATTCGCGTGCATGCTGTGTTTTCGTTGCTCTGCCTACGTAATAAATTCATTATGCTTGCGTTCATAATGCGATTTGTGCGCGCGTAGATTAATCATATTGATTGACATTTTGTACAATATAAACGGTCAACGTCAACGTCGTACGTTAGCATATCTAAAACGTACAACTAATCGCAACAAACAAACGACGAATCAATACGAACGAATAGAATGTTATTGTGTTGGATTAATGTGACGTAGAAGACATTGTATGGTTTTACGGGAGAAAATGAAACGCGAAAATACGAATAGAACCCGTGTGAACTCGATATCATCTCATGCTCATCTCGTTACAATACCTCTGGACGCTTCTTATCATTTTATTTTACGGCCTACTTACAAACTATTATTTTCGGATTATATAATATGAAACATCAGAAATACACACACACACACACACACACACACACACACACACACACACACACACACACACACACACACACACACACACACACACACACACACACACACACACACACACACACACACACACACACACACACACACTAACCCAACCACCCACACGCATACATTACACACACATACACAAACACGAGCGATGACGCATAAAGTATGATAAAAACGAAAAAAAAAGATTTAATGAAAAAAATAACAGTAAAACACACGGAAAGAAACCCATAAAATACACTAAACACAGAATCATGGTTCGTTATCGAATCGATCAGTATCGAACATCTCAAGAAAGAGAAATAGAGAAAGAGAAAAGAAAAAAACACTGATAATAATATCGGAGTTCGAAATTATCAACGACTTAAAAACTCTTTAATCAAAATTCACTTTCATTGTTTCTCTCTCGATGCGAGAAGAAGTATATTATTATAATTATCATTTATCATTGTTATGCGCTACGGTTTAATACGGACGTCGTACCTATATAGTATGTACTCTGGATTTATTTATCTATATGTGTATTGTATATATATACACTGTATACATTGTATATTATACAGGTATATACATTTTTTTACACAACCATAACAGTACGTTTTTTCTGCCAAATTTCGAGGTCATTTCGGCTCGTCAAAATCTACGAAACGTAATAACAGTCGAGTCAAAAAAACACACACACACACTCACACAACACATGCGTGCGCGTACACACGTTAATAGGAGAGAACAAATTATGCCGTCAGAGAGTAATATTTGCGATGGGAACAAAAAAAATGCATATATATATATATATATATATATATATATATATATATATATATATATATATATATATATTCTTATCAATGTGAGTAATAAGACTAGAAAACAAAAAAAAAAAAACATCTTTATTTGACATGTTTTTATCGGTCACAATGGTCCGAACGGAGACACATTGAAAAAATAACAATGTTTTGATACGCCGACAGATAGTTTAGAAAAATATACTGCGTATCACATATTCAAATAAAACAATAGCCGCATCGTATATTACGAGTGAAAACGGTTTTCGGTCCAACTGTCCAAAAACCAACGTGTTAGGGTGGCAAAAATAATAACTCCTATCAAATTGTATAATTAGTCAAGTTAACATAATAATATCGAAATTCACTTTTGAATTTAATTCATAATTCGATTACACAAATACCTATATAGCAGGGGTGGGCAACTGGCGGCAAGCGAGCCTTTTTTATCTGGCCCGCGCTACATTTTCAAATTGCATAAGGTATAGGTAGGTATACAATTTTAAACTTTATCGTCTATACTCTATAATCTATAATATCTAGTACACATCCTCAAAACTCTCACCAAACTGCAAATAACTATTTATATTTAAAAATTTAATTAAATTATTTTCAAAAACGCTTTTTGTATTACCTATGTCCTATTTCATTATAAACAAAATAAATTCTATTTAAAATGTATATTTTGAATGACCATTTTTTTTTTTTTTTGCTTTCTATGCTCTGGCCCGCTATATTTTAAATTTCTAAAAATTGGCCCTATAGTAACTTTGAGTTGCCCATCCCTGCTATATAGTATTAGCTATTGCAACACGCATACGAATAATCTTACGTCGTACGTTTTAGAATGTCCGTAGAGGAGAGCGTCTCATTACTCCCTTCTCCCGAAAAAAAAAATTCGTCCACAAGTGTTGGTGGCTAGTGGATATAACATCGTGGCCAAACTTCCGGTGCAGAGCTCACAACAGACTATAATACTATAGTAAAATAAAGTAACAGACGGTTATAGTCCGAGAGTCATCTTCAGTCCGTCTCGATTGGATTGTTGTTCATAAAAACGTACGATGGGTAAACGAGAACTCACTTACGTACTAAAGACGTCGCTCGTATGACATCACGAATTTCGATTTGCTACAAAACGTACGTCGCGCGAGTCTCACCGGAAACTGAAGTGTCTCTTAAGTACTCAATTGTTTTAGATTTTGACGGACAATATACGGGCTAAATTATACAATGTTAGTTCGCATCTCACTGTATAATTTGTCTACGGGCACTGTAATTAGAACTGTTTAAAATGTATTGCAAGATGATATGAGCTGATTTAATTATTAATATCAAGCAATAATATTTTTGATATATTTCAATTCAAAGCATTAAACAAAGTGAGGTCGAAGAATCATCAAATTTTTATTGGTTTAGTGGATAATACAAATGTCGCACTTGACGTTTTAAACTTAAGCCAGCAACAAGATTTGTTTTACACGAGCAGCATAAATGCCGGAGATGTTTTTGACCCTTACCCCGATGACTCAGATTATTATTTTTTTTTTTTAATTAAAATGCACTGTAAAGATTATTTAAAGTTTTGAAATGATTTCTCCGTGGAACCGTTAGAGATTTCAGTTTTGAATTTTTTGTTTACTTAAATGCAATTGACGTCGCGTTCAAACTTGCGGTGAAACAGACGACTATAGAGACCACTAACTATTTAAAAGTAGGTACGACGTATTTAGATGAAAATGCGATCTTCGAGTTTAATTTGCACTTTCTCATAATATCCTGGTTCAAAGCATAATATTATCATAAACTTTTCATTATGTTTATCGTTACGAGGTATATTTTGGTACCGTTCAATATCGACCCACGCGAGTGAATACACCCCATAACCAATTATCGATTTAGTGAGAGCACGAGAGATACCGTTGAAGTTTAAAATCATGTTATTTCATAATTAGCAATATGCATATATGTTCAAAAACCTATCGCAATGAAAAAGCGGTAAAACGTATAATTATTTGTACGATCAATGCGTACATGTTGGTACTTAATAAATTCCTATAGTTTTCGTGCAATCGAACGGTTTCGCGTCGCGTGACCAACACTGTCAATGTTCAAGTCGATTTCGTTCGTATCATTTGTACTACCGAACGTTTTGAAATAATTGTAAAACCAATTTTGCGTTTTAATTGCGTGTTCATTATCGACATCGTTAATAACGATGTTAATGACGTTGTACACAACAGTACTGAAAAGGTTCTTACCTTTGAGTCGAAAGATTACGTCATTTCATAATGTTACTTTAATGTCGGTATGCTCGAATCAGAAATACGATGCATGTTAAACAGCGAATTGTTTATTTGTCATTTTAACGGGTGTAATGTCTATGATGATTATATGTTGCTGTAACAATAAGCGTTTTGATAAGTCCCGGATAAACGGATACGCTTTTGTTCGTGTCATACGTTAAAACGACATATTTAATGCGTGGCGATTCCTACGTTAATTTGTTTCGTTCGTTCGTGATTTTCTAGGTCAGTCAATCTAGTAGTAATATTCGTGGAGTCTTTGCCAATTAATTATTACACAAAAAATCGGCCTGACTAGACTTTATTCATTTATTAAATTAAACGGTCTTCACCCTTGGAGCACAAATTTCAAGTTACAAAAAAAGAAAAAAATCATACAAATTATATAAAATAATAGAACACTAATTTAACACAATAAAATATTATAAAGTATTAATTTTCAAAATATCAAAAGTAAATATAATTTTATTGTAATTTACAAGTTACTTAGTATCGTTAACACTGAATACTTAACATGAGCATCAATCTACAACTGCGTTGCTGTTGCGAACGTTGAGTGTTGGTAGTACCCGAAGTAATCCACTAAATCAGTTCGATTATGTATAGTTAGGGTTCTGAAATTTCATGAAATTTATTTTCTTGAAATATTTCATGAAAGTTTTATGAAACATTTCATTTACACGAAAAATAAAAATTTTCCCAAAATAAATAAAAAAAAGGGTTGTTTTTCCAAATAATACATATTAGAGCTATTCAGCTATATTATGTGATAAAGATGAGAAAACACGTTTTAATTAGGTAGTATATCTACTGTATTCTATGAAAACATTGAAAACATAAAGAATTTTTAAGCACAAAGTGCCCAATGCCTATGTTTTTTTGTGTTACTTTTAGTTCTATAGTGTTTAATTTTTTACAAAATGTATAATGTATTAATAAAGGTGATACCTAAATATAGTCTGAACCAAATTATATACACTTATACAGTTATACTTATACATAAAACATACTTACTATTCATTTTTTACCTTTGCATTTGTGAATGTTATCTATATATTTATTTTTTACAAAACAATATTATTTATCTATTACACATTTTACTTTTTTTTCTCAAAATTATTTATGAAATGATATTATCTCTAAATAAGTACAAAAAATACAATATTAGACAGGTATCTAATTTGTAACTAGACACTTAAGATTTCTTTTGCAAATTACAATTTACAACACAAGACAAGAAAAAATAAATAAATAATCATTACGAAATAACGAACTATTATCAAGTAAATAAAATTCTTCTAGCTCCAAAAATCATTAATAGTTACAACCCCGGTCTTAGAAGATATCTTGTAAAACCGTGGTTACAACCTAAAATTTATAAAATTCAATATGTTTTATTATTTGGTATCTGGTATAAAACATGGAGCCTTCACAATACGCCGTGTCGCATAGATTTTTATAAATTCAGTGCATAGGTAACAAAATAATTATTAGTTTATATTATGGTCAAACTGTAAGTCTATAATCAAGGAATGATAGAATCTGATTGATAACATTTCACTAATACATATCATATTATTATTTACCAACATCATGTCATGTATTTAAAAAAAAAATTTATATTTCATAATTTCATTGAAATATTTCAAGATGAGTGAAATTTTCAATTTTGAAATATTTCAAATTAAGAACCCTATGTATATTGAATTGCAAAGTTTAGATAAAACGAGAACTTATCTTAACGATAACTTATTAGCGACTAGCGAGTTATTGTCAAATGAGCACATTGAATCACAACGTGATGAGATTTCGAAAAAAAAATTATTCTAAAATGTATGTGCCGATGGTGCCATGGTCGATAATATAGCCTCACTCCACCAGTTAATATCGGTTAGTGAATAAAAAACATTTTTCATTAATAAACAAACACAGTAAGACTTGCTAAGTGTATACAGCTTCGTGAGAATCGAAAGACTTCTCGCTCGCACGCGAGAACAATATAATAATTATTACGTTCGGTAATAATACGCGAGGCAGTAGACCTGCGGCTCGAGAAAGCCCCAGAATAGACTTATTTCTTCGATCCGACATAAAAGATGCCTTTAAAATATCGGTCAAGGTTCGAGATTTCTTCTGTACACAACGTGCGGTCAAGACTTACAACAGCGTACATTTTTTTACTCTTCTCATAGTATGCCAAAGTATAACCGAGTGGTAATAATACGACTACGATTTTTTTTTTGCTCGTCTTCAACCACGCACGATTGTACCGCGAGGATTTTACCATTCCACTCGTGTGACATTCACACCTCTTGATAAATAATATCATTATCGTGTCATGAGTATATCCGACAGGAATAAAGATCGATTAACATTAGACAACGAGAAAAATTCCCAACACGATTCAACAGAAAATAAATCCGATGAAATTAAATCGAATTCACAATTTTATTTTATTAGGTGTTTTCGAATTATTCGTAGGTACATTTGTTTGGAAGTTTTCGAAACCACGTAACGTTCCATTGGTTCATCTCGATCCGAGTATCTATTGAACGATGTCAAACACTATGTCAATCGGTTTAAACGATTTTTTTTTTATTGCAGTCACGTAATAATAATGGCCGTTTTAATTTTCTTTTGATGTCATCGTAAAATCGGAATTTTCGGTACGCGTCAATGTTCATGATATTGTGTAATGCATCGGTGACGGATTTGTTTCTTCGCAATTCTATGTGTTATGCACTGGAATCGAAAACAGACACGCGGATTCAATTCGCCTGCATTAATCCTGAATCGTTGTCGCAAAAATGGTGATTATTTACTCACACGACGCAAAACGATATTATTATTACAGTCGGAACCGTTTCCGGACCAGAGCGAATATTCTATTATATTATTTCATACATTCGCATGAAATAATTAAACTAATACTGCACTATAGTATTTACGCTTTATTAAACTGTACAATTTAGCAGAAATACTCGTCCGGGCGATGTAGAAATACAGTGGATTCCGCCTAATGTGGGCACAATGGGACCACCCCTGTTTGCCCATAATAAGCGGTTGCCCATAAAAACCGAAATTAGTTAAAAAATTATAATATAAAAAAGCTTTATCGTATAATTGAAAAAAATGTGAAATAATTACTGTATAAATTAAATGTTATATGGTTTAAATGGCATAATGATTTTTATTATTTTCGATAAACACAATCTCATAGATACGACGAAACCCGATTAAAATAGTCGTTTTTAAATACATATGCGTATATTCTAACACTATAATAAAATAAAATTGCCCACATTAACCGAATCGAGTGCCCATATTACGTGGTTAGATTTAACATTGTTAATATACATTTGTATTGGGACCAGATCTGTTTGCCCACAATAAGCGGATGCCCATATTAACCGGTGCCCACATTAAGCGGAATCCACTGTATATAGAAATATTATGCACCGACAAAAAGTACAATGATATGCCATGTATCAGTAATATTGTTAAAAAAAAAAAACAGATGTATTATTATTTTTGTTATTATTATTATTATTATTACCGTCGTTATATTTGATGTTTTTTTCTTCGATATCATTTTACCGTCACACGTGCAAAGAAATGTGGCAGTTTTACATTGCGATTTGTCAGACTTTCGTGACTCGTTTTGTATTATCGCTATATACTTATTTGTGGTTTTATGAAGGAGTGGTCCATGCTGTAATCTCGATAGCTCTTCTCCGCCAATCAACCAGAACTCAATGTCAGACAGTAGTAAAAACCAAACACAGCTTTAAACACGTTTGCATTGTTCGCCAATTGGCTCTTTGAGGCACATACGATCAAAACGTACTAACTCACAAATAATTAGATTTCGCTCTATGCGATAAAACATTTCATATGGATATGGTATTTCAAAACTAGTAAAGTTCAATCCTTAAAAAAATAAAAAAAGTAAAATAGAAAATTTGAGTATTGTATTTTGTTTTGTCGTCGATACCTAAATAACTATTTTCAATGCATAAATTCACTTTTATGGGTTTATTATTGTGATTCAATGCGCCTCGTTCAGTTTAAACCGTTGAAACCGATCAAAACACCGTCCAATCGTGATGGGAAAATTGTAGAAGTAATTTTAAATCCGAAAATATCATGCGATTAATGTCTCCTATTCGGCGAATCTTTCTCGTAATACTCTGTTCACACGTTTCGAATGTTAAAACCTTCGACGATTTTGTCGTGATTTGACACATTCAAGTGAAGTTCGAGTCAGTCGTTCTTTTGATCTTCTCCCTAGCTTTGATTTTCGAAACACACAACACCGCTCGATAGAATGTAATTATATTACAATTTATCGATAATAACCCGTATACGAGTACAATGAGTATTAAACTTATAATATCACAATATAACGTACGACTAGTACCGTCGCGCAGGTATGTTACGTACGGGGATACGCAGATCGAAAAAAACTCAAACAATAGGCGAAAACAAAAACTTTGACAAATCATTGTTTTGTACACCTTTGTGCAGGCCACGTCTACACGAAACGTGTAATATCGATATATACGTTATACCGGGTGTATACTAATAACAAATTATTGAGTAAAAATCACGTCACGTCCATTTCAATTAGTCACACCCACACACACACTCGTGCATCGTAGATGTGTTTTTTATTCGACCCAACTCAGTCATACAGGGTGATTTCAATCACGCTTTACACTCTTGATTTACTGAAAATATTGATTTTATAAGAGTTAATAAGTAAACACGAATTTAGAATATTCAAAACAGTTTTGTTTAGTCTTATATACAAAACCATAGAGGTACGACTTTTCAACGTTTATAAATTTCTTAAAACAATAATTTTCGATTTTATTCAACTACGTATATTAAAATCGTAATACTTAATAAATGAATTTAATTAATTTTCTTTTAGAAAATATAAATGCTAATATCAATTAATGAAATCTATACTCGAATCAATTGTCCGTATACGAGGCAGTGTTTCGAACTAAACGATCCGTCTTAACATCACAGTGAGATAATTTGATATATAATTTACGTGTACCGAAAATTAAAATAAATTTTGGGTCATGAACCGTGAAATCTACTGAATCTCGAGAGTGTTCAAAGAACATAGCATAATTGTATAACAAATCGTGTTTCACGAACACATCATTATAGTCCGGTGAACGTCAAAGTCAGTGACGTAAAAAATGTCCACTGCGTTTTGCTCGAAACAGTTTCCATGGCTACGGCTGTGCGTAGCCATTTGAAAATCATAAGAAGACGTCGATCTGAAGTCTGCCGAAAATCACAAGTACGTAATTCCGATTGTTAAGTTTCCAACAAGAGTTAGACAGTCATAGACGCTCGGGTTCCGAAAAACACGTACTTAAAACCAAACGACTCAAACATTTTTCAAAACATCGACGACGCTTTGTAAAAATCACCCTGTACCCGTGTCTCGCAGCTATATCGAGTACATAGTCTCGTGTTTGTGTGTGTGTGTGTGTGTGTGTGTGTGTGTGTGTGTGTGTGTGTGTATGTTTATCGTATTATAATATGGTACGTATAGGTGCACGTCGACAGACGTCTCGGAATCAAGGTCCCTGCCGGGCGAGACTAATCGCCCGAACGCGGATAGACCTATAGCGAATAATAACATTATAATGTTACACCGTTGTAAACGTGTTGCCGTCAAAACGTCCGAGCGCGAGACGTAGCGGCCGCCCGGTAGGAAACCCGCCGAGTAGCAGTTGCCATTCATTTCGGAAGCCGTCCGCGGTCGTTTTCAGAATATTAATTATTTATGATTATAATAATATTTTTTCATTAATTCCTCTCTCTCCTCCGCCACTCGGCATACGGTATGTTGTTATTATGAATACACCTCGTGCGATATTACATGTAGGTATACGACCGATCGTCTTACCGAGTCGTTTTGGCCGTAAAGAGAGAGAGAGGGAGAGAGAGAGAGAGAGAGAGAGAGAGAGAGAGAGAGAGAGAGAGAGAGAGAGAGAGAGAGAGAGAGAGGGATTTTTATAGTTTACGCACGTATTATATTTGTCGACTTTGTGCAGCTCGACGGTAATGAGATATGTGTTATTATCCATTACCGAATTCAGAGGAAGAAAACCAATTTGTATATCGGAACACATATGATTAAAGATTAAAGAATTATCTGCGTATATATTATCATATTTAATAATGTTTTTGTATTATCAATCAAAAACATTTATTCATTTTTTGGATTCAAATTAGATATAACAACTATCGTTTTTATTTTTTCTAATTTGATCTAAATAAATATTCATTATTTCAATTATTACTGTATTTAAATAATTTTATAAAAAAAAATTGTGCAATTAATGAATGATAAATGTATGTAAATTGATTGATTTTATTGTAAACATAATATACCACTGTACATGTGTTTCTTATTTATTATTCGTATACATATTTTAAATTATTTAAAGTAAAAATAGCATATTTAACCGGTTTTAAGAACATAAAAAAATATTTTAAGGTTTTGTCCGGAGTGTACTAGAATCGTAATTAAAACTTTTAACAACCAAAAAATCCGCTGTTTAGTTACGGGCCTAGGATTTCTCTCAGTACGCCGCCGCCGACGCGCGATGAACATTACTCGTTGCGGAATCTCGACGCGCGCAAACTCGTTCGCACGTTTACAGATCGTAGAATATATTTTACCGACAGAACTCGGGAAACCGTCAATTATTACACACTCGAATTAAAAAAAAAAAAAAAAAAAAACACACACATACAACTGGAATAGACGTCGATTTCATAGATATTTTTAAATGTTCTCAGACACACGTGTATGCGATGCCGACGATCACGCCGCCGTTGAGTCCGAAAATAAAAATGAACGAAATATAATGATAATAATTATTACCACGCCGGAATCTTTTAATAAAATAATATGCGCAACGATATAATAACACTACAGCGTTCTTTCTTTTTCACACCGGTCGCAACACCGCCGTAGCTGTGGAAACGGATATTAATTGCCACGCGAAACAAAACATTTTGGTCTTAACAAAACGCAAAACGTGTACTTACATTGTTTCTAAACTTTTCGATTGTATTCCGTCGTAGAGAATATAGTGTTGAAATCGATTTGAAATTTGAAGACGAGTTAAAAACAAAAAACCAAAAATGAAAAAATAATTTCTTCATTTGTTCAAAAATCAACGTTCTACGTAGGTGAATATTAAAAACACGCAAACCAAATGTATTTCTGTGACCAAGTTTTAAATAAGTGAAATAACTCACCGGCGTAAAAACTACATAGAATTTCAGTGATAACCGTTGTTTTTCGTCGGGATTCAGTATGATGATATTGTCTTTTAAGATAATCAAAGACCGATAAGTTTTTTGCAAATCTACGCGTATTATTATAGGTCGATAGAATCAAAAAAAAAAAAATTTTAAAACTCAAAACGCATCGGATGCCATGAATACTTGAGTACGGCGGAATTCCAATTTTACGAGATTCGGACAGATGACAGGATAGAAACTAAAGCGTGCAGAATATGACTTATCTACGAATGATCTCCATTATCCCGGCAAAGCCTTATTACCAGGAGAAAATATGCGTTAAGACTTTGCTGCACTCGCGAGGCACATTCAACGACCGTTTGGTATGATGTAATACACGCATATTTCGTCGAAATAAAATCGTGTTCGATTAAAAATACTTTCGGCGTGTTCGAACTTTGTGTATGCGATCTTTTTGCAAGTTTTTCGTCGGAACTAAACGTGTCGTCCGAATTATATTTCTCGTAACGACATAAGGAAGTAGGTAACGTCGCGATAATAACACATCTAGTCGCATTACATTATGTGTACGACGTGCTACAGTCGTTTTGCGAACCTCTCGTTAGTCGTATCTCTTTTGATATTTTTGACAATTAGCACACCGAAAACCCGTTAAACAAAACACGGTACACGGCTTGAGTCTAGAATGTTCGTAAATCGTCGACCGGTGCGCGAACACCACCGCGCATCGTCGTCGTGCGTCTGTATTATATTGATTGAAAAATCATATTATTATGTATCATGTGAAAACGGCGGCGTCTTAAAAGTCGCGAATCTCGTCTTCTACGAACATTTCCATAGATCACAAATAGTGTTGTAATGTATCATTTGATAATTTAACATTTTACCGTGAACGTTTCTTCCGTCGCCTCTCTGAAAGGCCCGTTTTTCTCAGGTCGCTCTATCGGTTAGGCTCACAGAATTATCAGTGAAATTCCGCACGTGTTTTTTGAACAATCGACTCAAACTAATTACGACCGACCGTACGACGTATAGACGACGCACGCAGAGACTCGTTTCTAATTAGTCGGAGTACTATTACATTATACAGTCTGAGTAGTGCATTGGACGACAATTTCGTCGAGCGATCTTTCACGTAACTCATTAATACGAACGTCTTGCGGGTACAATTTTGACGAGCGATCGAGAGTAAGAAATCTGTGCCAAATATAAAATCAATTAAAAACCGAATCAGTGATCAAGTGTGCGCCATAGAAATTCGCAAACCATTCGCTTCGACGTGTTTTTAGACTTGCAGTTGTACTCTATACAGTAATAGTATGAAAGAATAATAATGAAAATTGGTTCGTCTACCTAATCAATAGCGACAGCGTTTTGTCACTACTGTTCACGCGTACGCTGGTTGGTGTTTAATTTCGTTCTAAAACTAGGTATGTGATTATTTTTGAAAAACACAACGCATTTTTTCTTTAAAATAGAAATGTATGCTTTCTGTGAATCGAGATACAAGACAAATCAACGACGTGCAAAAAAATTGGATGATTTTTTCGACGGTGCGTCAGAAAAAAAATCTACCGACTACCGAGGCCATACTCGTGAGGCACCATTAAAGTCACAGTATAAAACAGTACGAGAGAATTTTCGTTCGTACAAGTTTCGTAGTCGTGTGATGGTGAAAATTGTAAAAACTCGAGAAAAGATCTAACACCCAACAGCAAACCGTTGTTAAAATCTACACGGATTCCAATTTCGTCCCGTACAATCTTGGCATCCGCCCACTGAAACTACGCGTAACTAACGCCGTTTCTTCTCCGGCGTATGTCTCCGTGACGGATCGCAAAGCAAAATACGACTGGTTTCCGGAAAATACCCTGACGTACGACCGCGAAAACCCTAAGTTCCGCTCGACCGTCGGACGTTATTAGCTATTACCGCAGTGCTCTATGACAATTCAACACATTCAAGTGTTTTGACCGATCGTTGCAGCGTGCAGTATATAATACCGTGGCAGTTACGTGCAACGACGGTCGATCATTACGCCGCCGGTTTAGGGTTTCTACACTTTCTGGACACGCCGTACATGCATTGAGCACAGCCGCCGGGCAACGTGTTCAACGTGGAAAATGATAATAACGACAACAACTACAATAATAACAAAACCCGTTCGTTCCATTAAAATGTATTATTATTCATGGAAGAGCCATCGTCGTATACGTGTGTACATGTAGAGGCGCGCATACATAACTCACAGTGTACGCCGTAAATATACATAATATTATATCATAGGTATATATTATGCTTTTGCGACGATATCATCAGAAACGTGCGCCAGCAATAATTTCATCGAATTGAAACGTATTTATTATTTTTTACCGCTGTCTTTGGTGATTTTATCGAAAAGTATCGAACTCAATCGTCCATAGTTTACATAAGTGTTCCCATTTTTTTTTTATGTTCAATACATCAGGGGCGGATAGGCCCACCGGGATACCGGGCAAATCCCGGTAGGCCCTCCTCTCTGTATGCTTTTTTTTATACACTATTATAATTACAGAGTTCGATATAGTAGCTACTCAATATTTTTAAGTATACACAGCCTCTCAGGGCCGAACTAATATTTTGTAACTTATTTTACCTGATAAATAGTAATTTTATACTCGTAGATGATGAAAATTAAGATAAATACTAAAAATAGCAATAATAGAACGTAATACCATCGATTACCTATGAATACTATAGATTGCTCACCGAGCGATTTTTCGGTGGTCTACACTCTACAATAAAACTCTCGGTAGATGGCAAGACATCAAAAAAACATTCTAATGGACCTCGATAATAATAACATAATAAACAAATTTTTAACCAAAAGTGATCTCCTCAAAAAAGTGCTTCAATATTGAATAATATTAAGAATTAAAATTTAAGACTTCGTAGTTCATAAATTCCGACATATTATTATAGTGTACATAGGTATTATAAAAATGTAAAATTTTATAATTTCAATTTTTTATTTATAATTTTTATAAAAATGTATATTTATAAAAACAGGATCTAAACTTTTGACTATCATATTTAAAACTGATTAGTGATAACTGATAACACTGTTCACATTTATAAATATAAAAATGTATTACATTCGCGTGGTCAAAGTTTATTTCATTTATTATTTTTTTGGGCCCTCTTTCCTTACATTGCCCGATAATATCAATTTAGCCTATCCGCCCCTGCAATACATCACGTTATTATAATATACGCATTGAAATAAATTATTGTAATTCCCTCTGTAATCGTTAAATACAATTAAATGAAATTTACATTTAACCATTTTTTTTTCATTTTCAATGGTTTATAGTAGGTAGGACTGAAACATTGGTGGAGTAAAAATTTGATTTTAAAAACTTGGGATTGTATAAGCTATTTAACTTCCTATTCTAAGCTTCTCCTCAACTCTTGTTTCACTCTTATCGCCCACTCTCATTTAATACATCAACTCCCAGAGCTTCCTAGTTCAAACTACCCATTGGTTTTATATCCATATCTGTGAAAATACATTAATTTATTCAATTATCATTATTGTTAATGGTCACATGAAAATTCTAAAATAATCGATTCGCCGTAATTTTATTTATCTAATTTGAATCTCGAAACTACACGAATGTACATAATACACGTACCACGTACGTCGTAGACGAATCAATAATTAATCGACTTGAATTTCTAAACCTTGCCGCATACCAATTTAAATCAACCTAATGGAATCAGATGCCCGTGTAGGTCATGCTCTAGGTACTGTACAAAACGAATTATTTCCACGTCGTAGTTTTATGATATTTAAACTAATCCACCCTGATAAAAATTCAAACGGTGTATAAACCTGCAGATCAACAAATTCAAAACATTTAATCCGATTGATTTTCACGAATGTAACGACGGAGTTTAAGGACACTCGACATCCTTGCTGGTATTATGGTGGAATCCGAATGTTATATAAAGATAATATTGACATAAGTTAACGAGCTGCTGATTACACAACGGGAGGTATAGCAAATCATTAATGTGTGATATTTTCAATAATACCATAGGTCAATCGTCATAATTTGCTAGTCATTTAATTGCGTGAAATATTTAGATACAAATTAATATGTCCTTAAGAAAAAAAAACGCCACGGAAACACCTTGAGGAAATATATAGGTTTTCAAAATCAGTTCTCAGAACCGTATCAAGTATTTAATAATTACTAAATGTTAAATCAAACACTATGACATTATAAGTACGTCATTTCAGTTCAAATATTTAAACTAATAGTTAATATCCTTCGGAGAAAAATGTCTGTCTCTAATATAGTTTAGACTATTTAAGTAGGTAGGAACCTAATATATATTTAAATATCGCATGAGAATTCACACGTATAACGTACACAAATATGAAAAAACGATTTTAACTATTATTTGAATTACTACGTATATAGATTTCTTACAAACATTTACTTTAGAATTTGAATTAATGCGGTTTTATTTAATACTATATTTGATTTCATTTTACACGAGTATATTGTTGTGTTTTTTTTTCATAATAGCGAAACGGTAAAAACTAATCGCCTATTCATTATTGAAATTCTCTTATCAACGATTTGATCTTGTAATGATAAATCTACACTTCAAGTCAGACAAAAAAAACTCAGACTTAAGAAACTATTATAGCTGCTGCGTTAGAAACCACGCGAGGTCATAAAACCATTCGACTCAAATACATTAACCCGCCCGTTTGTCGATCTCGAGATAATGTATCAGTCACCGAGCCGTCGTCGGAAAGTTTTCGATCGACGACAGTATTCTAAGAACTGGCCGCTCCCTTCCTAATCGTGAGCGCGCGCGACACTCGTGTCCCGCTGATCAAGCGCGGAGTCTGCGGGAGACTTTAACGCGTCGCCGCGCGGGTCGCCGGCCGACGAACGACCGCCTCGGCCGCCTTGTGTCGTCGTCGTTCGTTCACGTGTATACATTGTCATACACGTCTTGCTGGGTTCGTTTTATCGACGCGAGCAATTATCACCAAGTCGTATGCTATAATATCGTCACGTTCCGTTGTACGCGTGCACGACCCTCCGATGAAAACGATTTAACCCCACGACGTGGTCGGTTCGCTTTTCGACGCACCGCAATCGGCGTGTACGCACACGACGTACAAGTGTATTGTCATCGTTATCGTGTCGTCGCCGTTTAATTAAAAACGCGGAATCGTATCGCGAGCCAATAAATCGAACACAACGTGATAATAAAAGGTAGATGTGTTTTCAATGCACGATCGTGACATCGTGGAGAAATTAACCGACAAACGGTCGAAAGGGTAATCGTAACCGGGTGGGTATGGACCGAGTAGGCGTGCGGGTACAGGACGATACAACGACGACGACGACAACGTGCCACAACAAAAGCAACAATGACTCGAGTCTGTGTTTACGATATTTCGTTCGAGAGACATTCGAAACCAACCTGTATGCTAAGAGGAGAGCAGCGTCTCCGTGGTGTCCGCGGGAGTCTCGTGCGCTTGTCCTTCGCGGGGACGTCTCGAGCCGGCTGGATTTCAGAGCGAATATCTGTACGCGCACTGCACACGCGTGAAGCGCGGTCTTGATGATAAGACCAGCGAAAACGGAGAATTCAAAAAAAACACCAAAACACGACTAAACGAAACGATAAAATACGTAGTAACCGGTCGGTCAGTGGCGTTCGCGTCGAACCATCGTCGTTGAGCGCGCGCGGTGTACGTACTGCCGACGTGATAGTGACCGGACGAATGCGTGTCGGCGGCGGCGGCGGCGGCGGCGGCGACGACGACGGAGGCAACTGTGGCGGGTCGACGGTGTATAACCGGAATACCGACGAACCTCTGTGTCGGCCGGACAGAGGCGGCGGCAATGGCCTTCGACTAATAATAATAATAATAATAAAAACACGCGGTGGCGGACGACGGGCGGCGGCAGAGTGAAAGAATACGAGAGCGCGCGCACACGCACACACAACAACAACTTCGTACCTATAGGTATAGGACATATATACACCTAATATGTGTGTGTGTATGTGTTTGAGAAAAAAGAAATATATGTATAACGAGATTACTACAACTTCTACTACTACTACTACTACAACTACTACTTCTACGAATACTACTACTATATTTATACAATTGCAACGAGTGTTACGACCGCGAAGATAGTAATATACAAGTCGCGGCATGTGTGTGTGTGTGTAATAATATGATAACGTGGTCATCGCGCAAAGAGAGGCGTAGTGTATACTTACACATAAACAGCAGAGAAAAAAATGTGTTCGTGTGTCTCGCACGGGCGCGTATTATTATTAAGACTACCACCAAGTGGTGGGGATTTATCGTTTTGTATACCTAGTTTGTGTGTGTGTACAGTGGATCGAGCGGCAATGTTTTGGGTGTATAACGTACACGGCGGTATTATATTATATTATGTATATTATTGTATTAATGCACGCGTACAACCCGAATCGTAAACACACCACACACACAGACACACAGACACACACACACACACACACACACACACACACACACACACACACACACACACACAAAGAGACGTATACACAGTTACGAGTAGTGTTTACGTGTGGTCGTCCCGTACCCCCCGGCCGGTTGCCACGGTTTCCACAGGCGAGTACTGTTATATACGTAACATCGAGTGTGTGTGTGTGTGTTGATTGTAATCGTAATATTATTATTATTATTATTATTATTGTTAGTACAATTATTTACACCTGTGCACAGAAAATAATGCCCGCGTTTACACGACGGTTGCGCGCAAACCCCGTGCAAAGACGGACGCGTGCGTGTGCACGACAGGCGTGGAGCGCCGACGACGACGACCCCGCGAAACTGCTAATTGGCCGGCCGGGGGTGCGCGTGCTCGCATAGGCGTGCGCAGGGTTTTGTGTCGGGTGCAGCATACATTTTTAACCGGCCCTAACGAACAATAAGCAGCCCATATATTTCTTTAATATAGCCCCTCCCCCCTTGAATTCTGTTTTGCCCCATAGTGTAAAAATGTAATATTTTATACGTTCATATTATAATCACTTGTGTACCTGAATCATTATAAGGTATACCCCCCCCCCTTATAAATTAATCACTATGACTATGTCTATTATGGTTATAGAAATATAATAAATTGTAATCTAGTATGTACTGTGTACATCGAATTTCTCCAATATTACCCATTTATTTTTGGACTTGTATTGATAAAATAGTAAATAGTATTTTTTTCATTTGAATAACACTGAAGATATTTTATATTTTAAAATTATAAACCCAATATGTTTAAAATTATTCATTCTATGTATAATATAAATATCTACCAGCCCACTAAATCCAAAATAAATTTCAGGTGCAGCGAAAGCAGCATTCGCTGCACCCGTGCGCACGCCTATGCGTGCTCGTGTACCAGAGTCATGTGCTATTACGCCACCGACCGTAGTAACAACAACAACAACAACAACAATAATAATAATAATGATAATAATAATAATCATAATATTTATACAGTAGAACCTCGATTAACCGTCACTCGATTTACCTTCAGTTTCTGTTATCCGTCATCGGTCACCGTCAAAAAAAAAAAGTTACAAAGTGATAAACAGGATGAGGATTTGAAATTTTATATGATAATCAATTTATTTTTTATGTCACTACCGTTGACGAAGAAGTTGATGACGACGTCGAAGATTCAGTGCTTGACTTAAAACCATCAACTTGCAGTGTTGGGAATAGATAACTAATAATTTATCTAGATAAAGATAAAGATTATTATAAATACTTTTATCTAGATACAGATAAAGATAATTATAAAAAATGTTATCTAGATAAAGATAAAAATTAGTACATTTTTATCTAGATAAATTTGAGATGATTTCATGTTTAATTTTGAAAATATTCAGGATCTACATCCTACAGGTATAAGGTAAAAAAATAAAAATACATAATTTAAAACATTTAAAAATACATGTACTTTTTTAAATAAACTTCATAAAAGATGACAAATCATTCTCTGACTTAAAATTAAAATAATAATACATTTCTGCATTTTTTAACAAATTTTTGTGTATGGCTACTTCACTTTCATGATAGTACATATTATAATCTCTTTTCCTGGGCCTCCACACGAGTTTTTCTCAGTTAATCTTTTCGATTAATTAAAAATAAAAAAAATTAATAAAATAATATATTTTAAATTTCCTTTTTTTTCAGGCCATTTAAATAAATTACCTATCTATAGATAGGTACTCATAGATGACTAAAATTTTATCTAGCTAAAGATAAAGATAACTGAAAATAAATGTATCTGGATAAGATAAAAGATAAATAATTGTTATCTAGATAAATTTATCTAGATATTTCCCAACACTGTCAATTTTCCACGCAGAAGTAGAAACAATGTTATCGAAATACATTGATTGGTTTGAGATACAAGAGGAGGTAAATGCAACGCAGGTCTTCTTCATAAAATAAGAAACATGGCCGCTCACAAAAAGCTCGTGCATCAAAAAAACAAAAGAAAATGACGGATTTATATTTGTTTAATATTTTTTAGAATGGTTATATGTTATTACATAATATTATATATTATTAGTACTTATTTATTATTTTATTATTATTACATTTATTATTTTTGTCTGAAAATTACCATGTAAAATATAATATACGTTTATTGAAAAATTGTTTTGTATTTCTGCTAACCGTCATTGACCCGGTCCCGAAATTGACGGTTAATCGAGGCCCTAATGTATTGCGACCGAGTTCGGTGAACGACGCGTCGACGCGGCGTGTACGGCTCGGGCAGAGTAAGACACGCGCGCGCCGGAGCTCGATGACCGCATTCCGATGACGTGTTCGCGTTCGCGCTATTAAAGGACGGCGGACACGAGCGTTTCACGAACCCGGGCGTGTTTCGTAACGCAATAGGCGTATAATAATAATAATAATAATAATAATAATATATACATCGCACTCGCCGTGTGTATTTTTTATCACACAACTGACCGGGCCGCGGCGACGTTTTTCCGACCCTCCGACGCTGACAGACACGCGCGCTCGTCACACATGCACGAATCCCACGTGCGGTCGGTGAAAGGGTCGAAAAACGCCCAGCCGTTGCTAGTCGGACGCCGGGCGTTTAAAAAGATCGCGTGCTATATGACGTCGGGTCCCGTCGTCGTCCCTATAGTCGAGTACCGACGAATAGCGCAGCACCTATATAGCGATATGGGAAATGGTTGTCCGGCGACCGTTGAACGCGTTTGTTCGAATCACACACGAGATCGAGTGGTCGAATAACGTTTTATACCACGACGTGTTATCGGCGGGATCTTATCGTTTCATACAGGGTGAGTCAGATCTGTTTGATATAATATTATGCAATAACTTTTTTCTATCCATTATTTTATTACTGTTTTTTTTTTCTGTTTTTAATCAATATCGTATTATTTTGTACAGTTAATTATGTTGTATCACGGTATAATGTACGGTAAAAATTGCAAAGCTTTTAGTAACATTACTTTTCGAGTTATGACGAAATGACTAGTTGATTCAATGAGAGTGTCGTTTACGGCGAATTTCGCCGTTTTTACTCGGTTTTTCGGCAGTTTTTCCCCACGGCTGGAAAAACTATCGAGAAAATCGAAAAATGACCTATTTAAAGTACCATCTATTTCAAATTTGAATCATATGTATATATTATATATATGTGTCACTGTAGAACCCATTGATACTTCGATTCAATCAGAATCTAAAATAAATACGAGTTTTGTGAGATTCGCAAAGAACAAACGTAATTTCTCTCTACGTGTCCCTCGCAAAACGTTTCTCGCCCTCGCCCCGCACTCGTCCCAAACCGTAAAACCATCCGCGCACGTGCGTGTTATCGATCGTCGTTGTCGTTAGCGAGACGTCTGGCCAGTGCGTCGTCGGCGTCGTCGCTATACCGTAGTTCGACGCGGGTGTTGACCTAGGTAACCTGACTAACGATTTTCTCGCGATTACAGTGTTACGCACTAACACTCGTTAAGAAATTTCGTGCGACGTTCTGTTATTATTTATGAATACGGTTCGGTGGATCGATATAAAACCCGATTTTCGTGGGGTGGGTTCGAAACTAAAACCGAGTTGAAAAAAAAAAACTAACGTTATGCGGCGAGACTATTACACCGGTACACGGTTTTTCAATTATTAAGGTTCAGTACAAAAAAAAAATACTGCTGAAATATTCTGTCAATTATTGTAGCAACAAAACTTGTTGTGCTTTACAGTGGCGCTTTGAGTAATTATTACCTGCAGTGGCTATTATACAAAACGGTACATACATTTTTGATTCACCCATTAAAACTCCCTGTCATTAAATTTCAACTTTCATGTTTAAATACAATTCGCTGTTACTTATCTTCACACTAAAATATTATATTGTTTAATTTTACGGGCGTTAATTGAATATCAAGCCAATATATTTCATTTGACACCACCCTATTTCGTGAACACGGCTGCATAACACAGTGGCTAGGCAAGACTTAAGCCCCCAGACAAAGATTAAGGCCTCCTTCGCAGAAAATAAACCAAAATTGATTTTGATATTTATTTATTTATATGATTTTGTCATTTAAAAAATATTTTTTTAAATATATAATTGAAAAAACTTTGATCTTGTCAAAACGAAATATTTCCAAGTAAAATTACGATAAAACAAACATGGGTACAGTATTGACAAAAAAAATCTATTATAATGTATCTATAATAAAAAAATGAGAGATACTAATCAAATAATATTGACCGATTCGACAGTGTAAATATTTCAAACACCATTCTTAGTGCTGATGATAGAAGATTCTCTAAAATTTGTCGTAATTTGCTTATTTATTTTGTAAATTATACAGAAGAAAATATTAATCTTTATGGTATCAAAATACTAATATTAAGTTATCTATTAAATATTTTTTTTCTCATTTAGAGGGTAAGTAAAACAAATGTTTTAGTAATTAATATAAAAATATGTGTAATGGTACAAGGGAGCGCAAATGTTATTTTAAAACGGTTTTATATTTTATGCTTAACTGGTAATTCTTATGTTTTTTGTTCGACTCAAATACTCGTCTTCTTTAAATGATATTCTAACAAGAAAAAAAATAAATTTCGTTAAATTTTTCGAGACTTCTTTATTTATTTTATTAATCACGATCTTGCATCGATATGCATATATGATTAATGGATATGCAAAAAAATTGCAAATTTCGATAGTGCAATGGTGTTTCATACGACGACGATTTCGTTAAAGTCAATGGTTCCAACAATATACAATAGGCTTTGTGCACGTACGACAACTATTACGATGTAATAGTACCTATTTATGATTCGTCATGTTATTGCACAATTATTTTAACAGTAGGTACTCGCGTTTTTACACGATATTTACAGCAACAGGTGTTGGTGTCGACTCAAGATACCCCGAGATGTCGATAAAATTGACGAAATAATTGCAAACATTATTACTTATCTACTTGAGTCTAGTCGTTGCTTATCTTCATTATTGACATTATTTCCTTCCGTTTTCTTAGGATGAACTTTTTTTACATTATTCAGTCTACTAGCGACAACGGTGATTCACTACAACTAGGTATAGCATGCTTTAATGATTTTTTACAGATTTGTTAATCGATTCGTATGAACTAAGTTGACAACACTGTTCTACAGAACGTAATTCCTTGATAAATCCAATAACTACATGTTTGAAGAACTTGTAAAGATTACTTCAAAATAACGTTTACTCTATGTTTTATGAGTGTGTCTGTGTGTGTCTATGTGTTTGGGTATGGGTAGGTGGGTAGGTGGGCGGGTGATATGTGTATACATATTTTGCATTCTTAATTAATTATGTATTATATTTTAACTTACAAATTTAAGTAGGCATTTGAAAATTTTTCATTTAATTACTTTTCAAAAAAGTAATTTACCCAAGTTAATAACTTAAGCCTCTCAACTTAAACCTACTTTATAAATTCTAATTATTTCAAAAATAAAATTGCATCACATATTATTTTCAAACGAGTACTGAAATTCACATTTTGACTTAAATTTATTTGGTTAACCTAATGAATAATACTTAAAGTCTGAAAGCGTATTTCCAACACGATATTCGTGGTTTTAATTTCGATTGGAAATTATTTGAAAATTATTCGTAATTTGTATACCTTTCTTTAGGAAATTACACGTTTATTAATGAAGTTAAGACTGTCTATTTTTAAACTATTTGGATAGATGAAAAATGTTATTGTCATCCACTGTAATTATTTTTAGACATAATATACAATGAGGCATATATCTTTTTTATTATTCATATATAATAATCATCACCCAACAACATGTTTATAATCCATATGAATTCAACGTAACAAAATGCTCCCAACACGGACGCAAAAGTCTGAAAGTCAACTAAACACAAAATAAAATCAATAAAAAATAATTATCTCAAACATTCAATTTTGTCAGGTATCATTTATAAGTATCGACATTCAACTATTTTAGTTGTTTACTCAAGGTTGTATTTTATAACCACTTATGAAACTATACGACCAGGTAGGCCACGGTCCAGTCAAGTCTATTTACTTTTTTGTTTTTTTATTACGTTCACTTTAAATTAATGAGTTAATTAGTATAAGAGTGATTAATTAATTTTTTGTTTTAGATTTACGATTATAGCGCAATCGGCTGAGTAATTTGAAAATATTTAAGTAGGAGGAAGTTTGAAGACACACAAATTTATTGCAAAAATGAGTGTAAACGTTTGAAAAATCATCCGGCTTTATAGAAGGTATAGGTCCTTTGATTTTCTATATAGTTTCTTTGCTTAATTCACAATAAAAAAATTATGTATGTATTAACACATTTAAATTTTGAAAAAGTCTCCAAAATCAATCTTCAAGAATTGGATAGCTATATTGTAACAAAACAGGCACAAAATCTAAAGGTAAAACTAAGGAGTGAAGTGGGAAGCGTACAAAAATATTAAAAACAGAACTAGTAAATTAATAACTTGGATAGTATTGATATCAGTGTATTTTGTGGGCTAGTTTTTTTTTTTTTTTTTAAGTAAGATTTTCATAGTTTAATTTAGAGCTTTAGAATTTTTAAATGTTTTAAAGCATCTTTAGAAAAATAAAATTTTCCATCAACAATCAAGGTTAATATAAATGTTAGAAAAAACATCTTAAAACTGTTATGTTTTTGAGTTATGACTCATCAATTGTTTAGTCAACTTTGACTAGAAAAACTTCAGATATTATCGAGTCACAGTACAAACAAAATTTGTGTAATTAAATATTATGAATGCAATAGTTATTACGCATATCAGACTATCAGCATAATATTGTGTTTATCGATACAATTAAGTGAACGGTTTTTTACTCTTTGTCGTGATGCACTTTATTTAATGGTCTAGAAACGATATTTTAGTTGGTCACGACAACAAGCAGTGAACAATCCATGCATTGAGTGTGCATAAATTAGTCAATAGTTCTTACACTTTGCTTGTGATGTCAGACAAAATCTATCAAGTAAGTGCTTTCTGGTTTTTTTGCTTAAGTCTACTAAAAATATCGGATGCATCCGAATTGCACGTAGTAGGAAAGATAAAAGCCGTTAGCGTCTGAATTTGCACGCAGCGATTAAAGTGGTGTGTCCAAACTGCGAGCAGTGTTTCAAATTAGTTTGTGCAAATGATTAGAATGATAACTTGTCACAGCGAGGCGCCGTCTCTTTAAATTTTTACATTTCTCACTATAAACTACCTACATTTAGATTTAATTTTTGGTCGTTAGTTATAATGTACAATTTTCACCGGTCCCTTGAATGTTATTTTAACGAATCGTATTGTCTCGAAGTTTTGTGTTTGAAAATATCACGTAATGCGAACAGATTCCAGTACGAGATGGTAACATGGTATGTGGACAAACCCCTATAAGAGGTGAAATTTGAAAATTGTACTTATTTATTTTTTTGTCACATGACATTTTTAAGCACATTTGTCATTAGTGTTAACGTAAATCATAATAAATAAATTCGTTGTTCATTTGAAATTTTCATAATGTATTCATTAGGTAAATACGTTTATATTCGGTGGCAACTAGTGGAATTCACACTTACAAATAAATCAATAAAATACTAAGAACATCTCTAGAACAATTTCTTTAAGTAGATATGACCATAATTTTGTTTATGTTGTTATAGTTTATATTTTTATAATTAACAGTATCGCTTTGTGATCGATTTTTGATACATTATTTTTATTTTGCATTTTCGCACTTATGCTGAACTTACATATACACACATTCAAGCACTTTTTGCTTTTATCTTTTTCAAATAAATTTGGAAAGGAAATAAGAAAGAATGGAATTTATTTAAATTATTATTATTTATTTATATTAATGAATTATTTAGTTATTGGTATTGAAATATTATTTATTATTACGAATAATTAAAAAAATTCACATTTTTATCGATAATTTTTGGTTTTTCGTAAATTTTGTTGTGCCATAAAATAAAATATCCTTGTACGTTTACAAAAAACTTAAAGTTATCAAATTGAAACGCAATTTTTGTTTTTTAAGAATTTCTAATCATTAATTATTATTCAATGATTATAACTCGATATTTTACAAAAATAAAATATAAATGATCAACAAATTTCAGCTATTTTCTTTTCAATAATGTTTAGAAAAAATTAAAAGAATAAAATGCTTACGTCACCATATTATGAATAGATTCATCAAATGTAAATCAATATAACTTGAATCCTATATAGAAAAATATATGGTGAATCTATTGGTAAGAGAAAATGTATACCAGATAAAAAATTCTAAAATATATAATGTTTTTCTTGAAAAATATTACTAATTCTGTATCATATGATTTTCATGACTTCGTCAAAATGTGAACTTTAAACACGTATAAAAAAATCTCTGTCCAACGATTTTTTTAAATTTATTCAGTAATATTAGTTAAGAATATGAATGTATTACATTTTTAGATCAAATATTTAAAACTGTATTAGATAAAAAACTTCCGAAAACGATATATTTCTAATAATTTAAAAAATCTATACATAGCCCGAAAAGTAAAAATGTTTTTGAAACTTATGTCAAATCTGTACAAAGATCATGTTGATATTTGGTGAAAATTTAAAATGCCTAGCACCATTATTTTTAGATTTACTCTCAAATTAAAAAAAATGAATTTTATAACATTCTTGTATACAGTAAATTGTACCGTTTTTACACAATATTAAAAGTAGTTTTTCAATATGCTAGGAAAAACTATTGAGAATTGAAAAAAACTTTCTGGAATACCAACTAGATGCAATTTTTATCAATATAATTTCTCCATGAAGCTTTTTAACAATCGTTTCTACTCGAAAAACTGATGAGATATATAAAAAAACACATAATTGTACAACCAATGCATGCTTATCCTTTCACTTAGAATCACAGATATATAAAACAACTAGATAGCCGACTCAGTGATAAAGTCCCATAAGAGCTATGAAGTCTGACAGCCATATGCGAACAGGGCAAATGCGATTGATTAATCCATGAAATATTTAATTACTTCATGATTTTTTTTAAAACAATTTAATAACCTAACTAATAATTAGTTTACATAAGATATAACAATGTATAACTTACGAAAAAAAATGAACTTTGCTGCCTTTCAGCCTCCTATTGACACAACCAGACACAGAACAAGAAACCACCATGATGTTGAATTACTTGAATTGCACTTTATAGTTTATAGTTTATAAATTATAATCGAAAAATTGTGTTTCAATCCGAATCCATATAAAAAGATAACTGATATATAAAACAACATTTTTATATTATATCTTTGGTTTCAATCACAGAAAAATTATATTTCATGGAATAATATAAAATGTCATAGATTAATCAATCATATTTTGCCCTGTTCGCATATGGATTCTAGACTTCAATTTTATTCGTTGAGTCGGCTATCTAGTTGTTTTATATATCTGTGCTTAGAATCCAAAAAAAAAAATTATATTAAATATAGTTTTTTAAACATATTGAAATTGAGCCAAAACTTGTGCATTACAGTAACTTTATACCATTAGAGATTAGATCAATACAATACGAACATGTACGCTTTAAAATATTATCACCCACCCTAATGGCAACATTATGTGTACAATTTTTTTAACATACGATTTTAGCATTTAACATACGATACCATTAATTTTATCTTAATTGATCTTACCATTTTACAAAACATACAATTTCAAAAAATTTGGAAAACGACATAACGTTAAGAAGACGTTTTTCCATCGAAATGGTTGTTTTGGTTTTTGTTTTTAATTGTAGAATAAAATTACAAATTTTGAAATTTGGATTTCAAAAATAAAAAAAAACTTTTAATACGTTTTTATAGTAGCATGAAACCATATTATTCATTAAAAAAAAAAAAAAAAAATTATAAATGTCGAATAGAACAAAAGTTATTGCATTTATATTCCTACAGTCTATAGTATGTATCATGAAAAAAATTTGACGTATTCGATTTTAAAAAATATAATTCATTTTTACCGTCAAAGTCCCATGTTATAGTTATATTAGATTTTAAAATATGGTGGGAAAGTCTTCAAAGTATGGATAAAATACCAACAAATATATCAGAACTAATAAACAATTGTAATAAAGCTGATTATCCTTCGATAAGTAAACTTTTAAAAATCATAGCAACTTTACCTGTAACTACAGCAACCCCGGAGCGTTCCTTTTCTACATTACGGAGATTAAAAACATATTTAAGAAGTACAATGGGAGACGATCGATTAAATGGACTCGCACAATTACACGTTCATAGAGAAATAAATGTGGATACTGATATTATTTTAAACGAATTAGCAAAAAAAAAGAAAAATTAATTAAATTTTATAATTAAAAATTTTAATTTATTTTAATAGGTATTAAATAATGGATATATTATTATTATTATTAACTGTAATATTATTTTTTAATTTTCATAAGAATGACAATAGGTATAATATTTAATCAATATCTTTATTCCTGTAACCACCCCCATAAAGTCATTATGAATACGCCACTGGTATCATTCTATGATTTTTAAACCATCAATAAAATATTAATCGGTTCAAAGGATGTTTTGAGATGGAAAATAATTATTTAATTATCAACTCTTTATTTATTTTACAGTGAACATAAAATATACTGGTTTGGTTCTCGTGAACAGCGGGTTTTTAATTGATGTACTGCCATCTAGTGTTCAACGCGTGTAATTTCAAATATTCAAAGCTGTCATTGCTGATAACTGCAACAACTATTTTCATAGTAAGTATGGATATTAATTTTTGCATTGAATTATCTATAAGAATTTCCACGCATATCCAGGGCTGGGCAAGATACCTCAAAAAAAGTATCTAAATACAAGATACAAGATACATGTATAACTAGATCTAAATACAAGATAATATAATATTTTTAAAGATACTAGATATTATATGTATCTGAGATACCTATAAGATACAAGATACTTAATATGTTTGTTTATTTTTATTAATTTCTTAATTTACTTTGGACACAATTTTATCATATATAAATTATATAGTACAGGGTGCGGCGTAATGGACTCCCACATTTCTGAGATGAATTTAAAAAAAACTATACAAGATACGGACATTTTTTTTTATTTATTAAAACTACATTAAATAAGGTTTTTTTTTAAAGTTGTTTGTTTTAAAATAATATTGTCCAAATGATTGCCTTTTCAATTCACGCACATTTGTCGCCGTTCTAGAAAATAATCCGTAATGGACTACAATATTTCAAAACATCATTAGCATGTAATATTAAACTGATCAGATAAAAGCGGTTTGTTTCACTGGGTTAGGTCATTAATACGATTTTTAGCCGTTACAATGTCGTGGTCAGGTGGACAACGTGGTTTCGTCATCGAGGCGTTTTTCAAAAACGCCGAATGTGTCAAAAAACATTACATGGCCTCCTCGCCTCCTGATTTGAGTCCATGTGACTATTTCTTATGGGGATACCTCAAAGCTGAAGTTTTCAAACATCGACATAGAACCATGGAAGTACTAAAAGACGCCATCCGTCAAAAAATCTCCGCGATTCCACTCGATATGCTGGCGAGAGTGATAGAAAACTTTCGAGAACGGCTCCATATGTGCGTTGCTCGTCAAGGCAATCATTTAGACGACATTATTTTAAAAAAAATAACTTAAAAAAAACCTTATTTAATGTAGTTTTAATAAATAAAAAAAAATTCTATATCTTGCATAGTTTTTTTTTTTTAATTCACCTCGGAAATGTGGGAGTCCATTATGCCGCACCCTGTATTATAGCTTATAAATGTATATTGTATAATAATACGGTATGCATTGATCATTAACAATATAATTTCAAATAACATTAGATACGCTTAAAGTAATAATACTAATAATAGACAAACGAAATAATAGGTAAAAAGATTTACAGTATATAAAAAAAATTACGTATACAATAAAAAACGATAAAAAAAATTAATATAATATTATAAATTAGCAATGTTAACTTATTATTTATTTAATGTTTAAATGCAGGTGATTTATATAAATATTTAATTATACGAGTATTATTTATATCCCATGTTTTGAAATAAATTCCTGGTTACCTTTTAAAGAGACTACTTTTTTGAAAGTATCATCTGACATACTAGATCTACATGGAGAATGAATGAGCCCAGCAAAAGAAAATAGTCGTTCAACAGCTGCTGAAGAGGTTAGGCTGTATTATATTTTATATCTCTGATATAATATTATCGCCAGACACCAAAGTTACTTTAATCTAATATTTATTACTATCCAACATATTATTACTTATTGGGTTATTAGGAAAATTGTTATATATATGAAATAATATGAAACATATTTTTTGAATGTATCTAGTATCTTGATCATAAAAAGATACTAGATACAAGTCAATAAAGTATTTAAATACCCGATACAAGATACATTAAAATTATGTATCTCGATACAAGATACAAGATACAATTATATCTAAGATACGTATCTTAAATACTAGTATCTAAGATACTGCCCAACCCTGCGCATATCAAATGAATGCTTCATTACATATTTTATAGTGTAGGTGAAACCCATGTTTGTATGCTCCGTAGTCCAAGTCACCTCTATGCATACCGATGTACCTATGATAATAAATAAAAGTATTTTTATGTACAAATATTGTATATTGTAAATTAAATGTTGAGACGTAATACAAATAAGTAAACATATGTGGTTCATAACTGATGAATGTTACAAGATATTTCGAAGAGAAAAATCCCGAGAACATTTATACATTTATTGTTCTTATAATATTGTAAATCATTTTTACATTACAAATAATTCGATGCATTACCATTCAAATACTTTCTCCTGTTTTTTTGGCGTATAACATGAAATATTTCATAAAATCAGTTTGACTGGTTCACTATCTGCTATGATACATTTAATTCATAACTGTAGGAACGTTTTTTTAATTGTTCTAAACTATATAATCTGAAGCTATTTTTAGTTTGTGCTGAATTATCGCGTATGAAAAGCCACCGTAAACAATTGCTTTTTCATCATGTTTAATTAATTCCACATTATCCATAGCAAATAATGTACAAAAATTATTTATTCCGTCAAACCGTTTAAAACAGTACCTACTTTCTTAAAATGGCGGTTGAGGAGAGGCTAGATTAAAGTAGGCACATATTATTATAAGTAATAGCACAATATTTAAACATATAGTGAGATTATTGTGCAATGCTCATAATTATTTAAGTAAAAAGCTAACTCGAGTGGTTTTGAAGTGTTCAAAACCGTTTTGGTTTTATTCATCATTAGATTTTACAATTAAGCACTATTAATAATCTCAAAAATTAAACATAAATAATGGTCGTACAAAAACTTTTACGTTATAATACATCATAGATTATAAATAGTTTAGAAATACAATTAGACAATAATCAAAAAAATGAGATAATAGGAGTACAGCGAATAAAGATAATTATAATAGAGTTTTATACAGTATTTTATTTTATTTTTTACTGTTCACAGGTTTGACTATTTTTTTTTTTTTACATTATATGCATACATACTTTCTACTTTAGAAATTGAAATAATACTTACGTATATTATTATTAATAAATATGTAGTAGAAACTCGGAATCAAATATATAAATTAAACTTAAATTTAATTTTTAAAGTCAAAGTTAGGATTTACATTGTTGTTTGACATTAAACGTCTACAAGTTTCATTTTTTAAATGAATATCAATGTATATACTAATAACATATTATATATATATATATATATATATATATATATATAGTATTTCAGTTAATAGTTTAAAAGACTATACTTAAGTTACCCATTCACATTATATATATATATATATATGTTAAAATTATTTATTAATTAAATTCTACTTTATTTTAGTAATTAATTTATCATAAACTTCATTACTAGACATTTTGCCCGTTAAATAATAAAAAATAATTACCTTAATATTAGTTAAAATAAATTTTTTTAGTTATTCTTTGTTTTAAATAATTAAATGGTTTTAAAAAAAATGATATTTATTTAATATAGTATACTTTAGTAGTCACACATATCAGTAATATATTACTTAATTATACTTTTTTTCCCAGTATGGTCCTTAAGTCATTTTTTTTGCAGTAGGAACCAACAATCCATGTAATAAATAAAATAATATTGTATGTTTTTCATCTATAAAATAAATAATTTAATTAATAATTTAAGTGCATAGCTATATTAAAAAATAATAATATTACTTTCAGTAATATTTGATTCATTTTCTCTATAATATTCCAACATTTTTTTACTTTCAGTATCTTTTATTTGTTCTTTCAATAATTTAAATAAAACATCAAACTTTTCTTCTATTCCATACTTAATATCAGAACTATTGGAGTAAAGAGTCTTGAAGTCAACATAAATTTATTAAAATAAATTGTATTTCATTGTTTTAGATTCTGAACGAAGTGAAGAATGTATTGATTTTACTATGATGTGTGTTTTTTTTTTTTTTTTTTGTTTTTTTTTTTTTTTTTTTTTTTTTTGTTTTTTTTTTTGTTTTTGTGTCTGTGTACACCATAACTACTCGAAATAATGCTTCAATTTTGAACTTCAGGGTATGTTTTCGGTGGCAAAACGAATATCGGAGGTACCTTAGAGAGGTCACAAGTGAAAATTCCCAAAAGTTTTCAAATGCCACGGGAAAAACAAACAAAAAATGAGGAAAAACCGGTACTTTTTGTGCAAAACCCGTTTTCGACGAAATCGATTTTTTTATTTAGCCGTTACTCAAAAACCAAAAATTGTAGATACTTGAAATTTTCACCAAATGTTTATATTGAAATCATCTATACGTGGTAAAATTTTTGAACACTTTTGACTTTTATTGAGCTAATTATAGACAATTGAAATTTTCAATTGTTTTAAGTATTTTTTTTTAAAATAACGATAAAATTTTTTTTTTTTGCCAGAAAATCTTGAAAATTTAATACAAGGTTTCTTATAAGTTGTTCCATAACTGATAAAAAAAAATCCAAAATCGTAAGTCACAATTTTTTTTTATAAGTGCTCAAAGTTCCAATTTATACGAAATATGTAAAAATTGCGAAAATTTGCAAATAATTTTGTTGTTGAAAAATCGTAAAATTTTTTTATTTTATAACTAAGTTTTGAAAATTTGGTACAAGGTTTTTCATTAGTTTTTCTTCAATTATCTGCAAAAAAAACTCTACCGGATTCAGACAAAAAAATTTTATGAGTGTTTGAAATTTAAATTTTTACAAAAACACGTTAAACAACGGTTTAGCCTCAAACGATTTTTGCTAATTGTTTTTTTTTTCAAAAAGTATAAGTTGTAGAAACTTGAAAATTTTATCAGTTGTTTATATTGGCATTTTCTTTATATAATTTTATTTTCAAAAGATTTCACTCATTTTTAATCAATTTATAGGCATTTGAAATATTCGATTTTTTTTATTTTTTTTTTTTATAAATGTTGATAAAAAAGATGTAGCTCGGACGAAATACTTGAAAATTTAATAGAAGGGTCCACATAAGTTGTTCTAACTCCCATTCAAAAATTATAAAAATACATAGGCACAAAATTTTTTTATAAGCGTTTATAAGTGCTAATATTGACAAAATTCGTCAAAATCATGTATATTTGCTATGTATTTTGCAGTTGAAAATTCATAAAATTTTAAGTATTCAAAACTAAGAATTGTAAATTCGGTACAAAGTTTGAAATACGTTTTCCTTCAATTATCTGTAAAAAAATTTGCACTGGAATAAAATCAAAAATTTTTATGAGTGTTTGAAATTACAATTTTTTCACATAATCGCGTAAAATAACAATTTAGGCATCATTGATTTTTGATATTTGTTCTTATTCAAAAAGTATAGGTCGTAGAAACTTAAAACTTTTACAAAATGTTTAAATAGGCATTTTCTTTACATAGTTGTATTTTCAAAATATTTCGTTTATTTTTGAGCTATTTATAGGCATTTGAATAATTCGATTTTTCTTAGATTTTTTTTTATAAAAGTCGATAACAATTTTTTGGCCCTACCAAATCGCTTGAAAATTTAATAGAAGGTTTTGAATAAGTTGATCTAAGAGTGATTCAAAAATTATTCAAATACATAGGCACAATTTTTTTTTATAAGCAGTTGAAGTTCAAAAATCGACAAAATTTGTCAAAATCACGAATATTTGCAAATTATTTTGTAGTTGAAAATGTATAAAAATTTTTGTATTCAAAGATAAGAAATGAAAATATTATGTAATATCACAGCTGATAAAGATAATTAAATAGATTAAGTTTATTATAATATAATCAGTAGCTGACAGCTGTTCTATACAAAATATTGGTAGATTGTAAACACAAGGTGTATAACGTACCTTTACATGGTTGAATAGAACGTTACTAACTTCCAATTTCCAGTTATTTTAATGTGTGTATCAGTTCCATAAACATGCGGATTTTATATATTATTATTAATTATTAATATTTAAATAGACGTAGCCACGGAGCATTCAGCATATATGGACGGCGGGGTCGGGTGGTACCGTCACGATAGTGCATTTAGGCAAATAATATGGTATTTACCTACGCCCTATCTATGCACATCCTGGTTTGTCCAATGCTCACGAGCAGAAGTCACATGAATAGACAAATGTAAATTTAACCCAATCTAGGATATTAAAATAAAATATATATTACAATTTAAGGCTGACATCTTCATCTTCGTTCAGAATCGTTTTTTTTTTTATAATATAAAATAATTCCAAAATCTATCCAATAATGCCTAATCTAGCAATGCATCTCGTGTATCCCACCCAACTACTGTATCCTGTACTTAACTTACAATGATTTATCATTGCATACAAATGTAAAGTACCATACAACTAAACTATCGTAAACCAGGTGATCCCATGATAGAAAGTGCTATACACTCCTCACCATTATCTTGTCCGAGGAGCGAAGCGACGAAGGACGAACTTCCACCACCATTATCTTATCGGCTTTTTATTATTTAATTTAAAAAAAAAACTAACTTTACAAAGTTAGACTACTTACAAGTCTATATCCAAGCGGCTGAGTATAATGGTGCCATTTTTTGAGAATTTCTGAAGTACCAGTAGAATTTGCTATTTCATTTAACCTATACTTTTTAGTTTGCTTCCATAATTGCTCAAGTGTTGGAAATGAAATACTCGAATCATGCATCATTTGTTCAAGTATATAATTAACATCACTTTCAGGTTCTGAAAGAAAATATTTTTCCATCTTTAGATTTGGAGCAATTTTAAACTTATCTTTTAAATTTATTTTAATAAATGTGTACAATGTATACAAATAATTAAACTATACATATTCTCAAATTTTAATCAATGATGATGATAATAAATAAAAATATAACCTCGAACTTCCCAATTCTAAGTACTAACAAAATTATTTAATATCAAATGATTCAAGAAGGTTTACCGTTTACACATAGGTAATTTTTTTCTAATTTAAATATGTCATGCTGTCACATACAATTTCGTACACCCTGTATAATAACAATAATAAATATATATTACCAAATTCTTGTTGATCATATCTATTATGCGATGTAGTTTTCGCTGATGATTTTTTAACTGGTATGAGGCCACAAGTCCTCAATGTTCTCATTGAATTGTAATATTTTGCATAGATTTTACCTTTCGGATTTTTATTCATACCTGTATCTTTCATAAAATAGGTATCCTAAAATAAAATAAATTACGAAATTATTTATAAAGTTAAAACTTTTTGAATAACTATATCCATATTACCTTGACTTCTGATGGAAATATTGCAACAATATTAGTTGCAATATTAGAAGCAAGATGAACAGACATACCAATTGTTTTTGTAATTATATGGCTAATTATCAGATCTACTAGTAAAGTCCTGATATTATAATTGAATTTATTATGCATTTTGTAATAATCAGTGATCATTTTCCCTGTACTGGATGACTTCAAAACTTCATCTAGGTCAACTGTACTTGATGTAGGTTCCTGTATGGTTTATTTTAATTCAGAGTTAACGTTTGAACTATAAGTCTTTTGGTCTGTTATAGCGATTGTTTTTTGCCATTTTTTTAGCTCATGGGTAAACAAAACTTTAATGGCAATAGGAAATTTGACCATCAATGCATTAATATACTCTTTTTGAAAAACAGATAAAGTTTTAATATCTATGAGTCCAGCTGAAAAAAATGTATTTTGTAATAAGAAAATAATGTTTAAAAATAAATGATCAAAGAAGGTACTAGGTACTAGATATTGCTATATTCGTTTTTATATATAAATATTACCAATTAATGTGTTATACACACACTCCAACTTCCAACTTATTAGTAAATCTAATAATGGCTGCAAATCCTCAACAGGAAATATGTAGTCCTGGTATAGTTCTATGTTATTTATATTTGATTCCTGTAGATGGTATATACAATATTATGTTTAATTTATGCATTTATGACATGCATTAGAATTGAGAAAAAAATTAATTAAGCTTGCCAAGTTATCTGTAGAATTAATAAGCTCAAATGTTGATAATTCTTGATTATTTATTGAGGCCAAATTATTGGTGCTTTCTGCCATTGCAAGTACAGAATATAGTATACTGCTAAGCAGGGTACTTACTACATTAAAATAAAAATTAGTCAATGACTTAAGGCTAATAAAAATAAAAAAAAAATAAATAAAATAAAAAAAAAAATTTATGATACTAAAAATTATTATTATTTAAAAAAAATTCTTTTAAACGTATCATATGTTTTCCAGATGCAATTTTTGTAATGTTAATTGGTGGACCACTAAACACATCTATTCCATGAATAGTACAATTATTAATTATAGTATTTTTATCAACTTCAAATGCTTCAAATTGTACAAGGAAATCTAAAACTTGAATTTGTTTAGATAATATGAACATTTTATCTGTAGAGTTATTCACAACAATTATTTCAGCAATCTCATACAAACACATTTCATTAAGAAATTTAGTCAAGTAGTATCCTCTTTTATATAATGTTCCTAGATAGTTAACTTGACTATAGCACATGTAAGATGTTAATGGTTGATGAATAATTTTAGAAATATTTTCAAAATGAAGAGTACATATACTATACTCGGGGTTAACAACAATATTTTCAATATTTGACTGTAAAAGAAAATTTGCAAACTTAAATTGAAATTTTTTTGCCAGTGTAAGGGTTATATTTTTTCGAGAACAAGTTGAGCGAGCATACATTTTTAATTCCTTATGCTTTCCTTCAAACCTAAAGCACCAATAATTTTTAGGAAGACCTGAATATTGTATAACTGTGGGGTAATGGGTTAAAAAGTGATGCTTAGGCTTTAAATTGTCATTAAAAAGGGCAACATACATACGGTTATGTTGTGAAATTAGCTGTTTTAGATATAATATTTTGCTTTGATTAAACTTTGAGGATTGAAGTACATCAATCATTTTCAAAAGGGTCAAAAAAAAATTCCATACTTCACATTCATCTGGTATAAGATCTCCAATAGTTAAAGAAAAAAAAATGTATAAAAGTCATCATCTCTCTTGCACTCATTTTAAGATGACACTTGTTTAAATGAACTTCAGTAATTGGAGGGGAAATATTTCCTAACTCATTAGGTCCATAATTAAAATTTCTTTTTCTATTATTTAATGTGCTTAAAGAAAAAATTTGAGCAGTATTAATGTAATATTTTATTATATGGCACATATCATAATTACATACCCTTTCATAAAGATTATGCATAACATCAATACAAAAATGTTGTGTTACATGGAAACTATCAATTGTATTCATTATGGAATCTTTGAATATACCTGTTTCAATAAAAGACATTTTAGCAACATCATATCTGAATAATTTTGAAATGTACGCATGGATGCTGGGTCTTCTTCATACAATTCATTAGCTATAGTTTTATGAACTATATGTATACAAAATCTACAATAATAATTAGCTGAAAATGACCTACTAAATTCTAATAAGCCATTTAAACCTAAATTGTCCCCTAAAACCAGACCAAGTATGAAGTAATAAGTAATGGTAATCACCATGTTCAGTAGAAATGGTTATTCCCTCTCTTTCTAATTCATTTAATTAATTAATGAAACTTTTAAAACATGGATAATTTCCAAATTGTTTTATATCAGTTGATTTGATAAGGGCCGCCAAAAATATATTAGAAAGTTTAGAATTATTAATTGAAAAAGGAAAATTTTAATATATAGCAGCTATTGATTGAAACGTCGCACGTGATCCCAATGGATTGTTGATTTCAAAATCATCCATATATATTATATATAAAATATGGAAATACTAATTTGCCTTCATATTTTTGGATTTTTTCCTTCCGAAGTTTTCCTTGCACAAAATTTGAAATACAATCATCATTGCTATAAGTATATTCTAGAAATTTATCATAAAATATTTTAAAATTATTTTCTTTTTCAAAAAATTGTTGAAATTATTTTTTTATTGGTAGTAGAGTTCCTTTGGTAATTTTTTCATCATAATATTTATTCCCTGCATGGTCAACAGGGACAATAGCATTATTAATATTAATCTGATACATATTTGACATTAGATTTCTTTGTTTAAGCCAATTACATAAACGGTATTCTGTTGAACAATATAAAAAAGGATCTAGTAAAATTGTTTCAAATTTATGAAATTTGGACAGAAGAATGGGATCATTTATTTCATTTTTTACATGCTTTAAAATTGATGCCATAGGCTTTAAAATAAAGTCATTAATTCCAGCTTGAATAAACACTACATCACTATTATTAAAATTATTATTATTATTATACAAACTTAAAACAAACTTGACAGCAGACTGATATAAGAGGTTAACTTCATTGTCAAAATTAAATATTGTGACCGGATCATGCAAAACATTTTCTTGTTCACAATCATTATTATTATCAGTATTATTTAAGTTGTGTGTGTGTTATACACTTCTGAATTATGTACATTTTGTTGCATATTTGGAGAAACATGAACGTATGTTCGAGTGTGTTTTTTTATTACATGTCTTTTAAAAGAAGACAAAGCATTAAATGATTGTGAACAAAATTCCTCGCAGCAAGTGTAGGTGCTATTAGGTTTTAATACATGTATTATTTTATAATGTACCACCAAAGCATCTAAATCTTGAACCTCCGTTTTACAAATATAACAAATCATCTTCTTACTTTTAAATATATAACTTAGTACTTACCTTGTAATTTCACTTTCGTGGTTCAGTTAACAACATTATACTAGAAATTAAATAAAACGTAAGACGTAAATGTCGCAAATGTGTATAATGTCGTATGTCTATGACCATAGGCGCCCGAAGAGGGGGGCAAGATGGGTCATTTGCCCTCCCCTGGAATTTTAAAAACCAAAAAATGAGCCATTAACATAAGGCAATATTTTAAATTGGAATTCATTAAATGAAAAATTTAAAAAATAATGAATTTTATCATTACTTTTTACCTCATTCGATTTATTTATGTTATTAAAACGTTTTTCTACTCATCCGTTTGTGAACAGGATAATAAGTATTATTGGTATTATTGGGATCTGTTTTATAAGACAGGAATATTACATAATATGCGATTTTCGAGTTTTGGATTTATATGCCTTTCGAAAAATGAATTAATGACGCGAAAACTACAAAAAATTGATAAAATGTTAAAAATTTTCAAAAATTAATATACAACCATTAATTTAATTTTTAATTTCAAAATTAGTATGACTTTTAAATAAATTCGGATAGTGTTTTATTTTAAAACTTTATGATCTAATGTTCTTATAGTGTAAAATTATAAGAATACAAATAAATTATGTTTAACATTATTGTTGGTATTTCAATCTTAAGTCGCCATTTTTTTTTTTGTAATGTTACTAAAATAGGTTCAAAATTTTGAAAACGCATTAGTAACTACCAAAAATGCATTAAAATATCTCAAAACAATATCCTGATAGCAATTTGTTTACTTGAAACAGTTGGGAACACATTTATATCTTGTAAAGTACCTTGTATCGGATCAAGCATTTAAAAAAACAAATGCATTGAAATTTGAATCACCTACCATAAATATTTTATACTCAATACCACATTTCCTAGTAATGTATTGAATTTTGCCCCCTCCTAGAAAAAATTCTGCGGGCGCCTATGTCTATGACTGTATAATAACGGACAACGGTGTATCTAAGACCTAAGTTTAACAATTAATAACAACGATAGAATAGTTGATAATAATCTTTATCATTTCAAACAAAATTATGGGTGAATCAATAAATTATTTAACTGTGATTGAAAAATTCATTTATAAATAATATATAAATAGAACACTGTATCTAGATACCCGGGTGCCTGTGAGTGATAGATAAAACGATAAAAGCGACATCAAATTGATAAAACAATATTATTAAACTTACAATACGTCTTATCACGCTGATAAAATATTTTCAATATTGTAATTTTCAAATTTTGTATTGTTGAACAATCATGCATTGTCAAAATCACAAATGGTTTTTGGTTGAGTGTAACTAGGTACGAATTTTAACACCTCAATTTAATCTATACAGTGTACATATATGGACTATAATATACTATTAGGATCAAACCTAGAGTTTATTTTAAAGAGCGCAAAGGGACAAAATATTATTTTGTAACTTTATTGTAAAATGTACTTTTATATTTCCTAAAACAGCAATAATATAGTATACTTTTTCAAGTAAACTATTTATTCTCAGATATATCACTGTTTAATATTATAAAGTAAAGTGATTTGGTAACTATTTTCTTTATTGCAAATATTTTTCATTTCTATGCTTAAACTCTTCATCTTTTCCATCGTTAATGTTTAATAACTTTTAAATTAGTAAATATTTGTAATCAAAAGTTAATATAAATAATAATAGAAAATTTTGATCATTAAAGACTAATATTTTATAAACGCTGTATATGTACTCGTATAGATCGTATCTTAAAATCATTCTATATTTACTAGAATAACTTTAGTCATTTTATATTTTATTTTTTCATACTTCTCAGAGTTTTGTTCTCTTCTCTTTTAGAATTCAGATACTTGCTACCCGATAAAATCATTGTTTCTTTACTAATTACTACCCTTCCACTTGTGTAATTTGTTTTATTTTTTCCAATGGATTCTTAATTTAAACCATATTTACTTCTATGTCGTGTAATAAGGATTGTATTAAATTGTAAGGAAACGTTTTTGATGAAAAATAAGTTATTAACTGATTATTGGTCAATTGCAGGAAATTATTTAAGATGTGGCTCAAAATAAAAGTATTGTTATGGAAAAGCTTACAAATACGAAAAAGACATTGGTTGTGCACTATTATAGAATTAATAGTACCATGTGTGCTATTTTTTTTTATGAGTTATGTGAGAATAGAACTTTCATCTAAAACTGATGGATTCGATGGGCTTTATATTAATCAAACTATACCAAGCCCAGTTCCGGAAGAAAAGTTATTTCAATATTTTAAAGCGGAAATCTCTCCAAATAACTATTTTATCTATACTCCAAAAACGTCAAAAACTACAGAAATTATGGATTTAGTAGTGGAAAAATTGGCAATTAATAACATCGATACAGCTATAAATGAAAAGGAAATGGTTCAGAAGTTAAGAAATATCTATAGTGACACTGAAAATTATAATGGATTTGGAATTGTTTTTGAAGAAACGCTTAGACCCAATGTTTTTAAATACAAGTTGAGAAACACCAACGATGTTTGGTATACGAATCTATTATTTCCTAAATTTGAAATACCTGGTCCTATGAATTACGGTGATGTATACCTAGAAAAAGGGTTTATATCGTTGCAGTTAGCTTTAGACAAAGCGTTTATTGCATTAAGCACAAATAATAATCACACGATTTTCAATATGACTGATTACCAAATGGAAATTCAGTCATATCCTTATACAGGATACTCGTTGGATTCAGTATTTCAGCAAATATATCGAATATTTTTTCCATTATTCACGGTTTTAAGTTTTTTACTAATGTGTTCATATACGATAAAAAGAGTCGTCGAAGAAAAAGATACCGGTGTCAAAGAACTTATGAAAATGATGGGTCTCAAATCGTGGATGATATGGACTGGATGGGTACTACATAACGTTTTTGTTTATGTCATATCGATTACAATCATTACACACATAACTTGCTTCGAGTCATATACGTCTAGAGGACCGCTATTAAGGCATACCGATCCATTACTCTTTTGGATTTTCCTCATAACGTATATGATAACTGGAACGTTTTTTTGTTTTGCGATCAGCAGCTTATTTAATCGGCCGATAATTGCTTTAATCAGTGGTAGCATGATATGGTGTCTTTCCTACATTTTACCGAAAAACATTTTGAAATCAACTACAAGCATTGAAATTCATACCTTTTTTATGTTACTTCCAAATGTGGCACTGACAAAAGCTTACAAAACTATATCGTCACTTGAATCTCAAGAAATAGGACTGCGATTCTCTACTCTGTTTACTACAGAAAAAGGCTACGACGATTTTTCCGTGGGCTCTGTTTTAATTTTCTTTATTGTCCAGTGTTTCTTGTACGGATTTATTGCTTGGTACATGGACCTAGTGATGCCTGGAAAATATGGAATTGCAAAACCAATTAATATATTATGGTCCGAAACTAAGACTGAACATGATGTAGTGCAGGTACCCACAAATCAAAGTAATAGTAAACTTTTTGAAAAACCCCCTAACAACTATGAAGTTGGGATAAGTGTTCAGAATTTGCATAAAAATTTCGGAAATTTTTGTGCAGTTAACGGAGTTAATTTAGATTTATACAAAGGGCAAATCACTGCTCTGTTAGGCCATAACGGTGCTGGAAAAACCACTACAATGTCAATTATTACAGGTACTATATAATTCGTATAAAACACATTTTTACGAAAAGTATCAACTAAAATATTTAATAAACAATGTAAATCTTTAACAGGATTATTTTCTCCTACGTCTGGAAGTGTGAAAATCAATGGAAATGATTTATTTAGTAATATCGACCAATTTAGAGATAATCTTGGTTTGTGTCCCCAGCATAATTTACTTTTCTCCTATTTAACAACTTTAGACCATTTAATATTTTTTGGAATGGTATGTATAAAAATATTTGACGTTACACATTTTAATAACATTAAATATTTTACTCGTATTTTTTTCGTTGTTTTTTTTTTTTTTTTTTTTAGCTCAAAGGAATGTCATTGCAAAAAGCTAAATTAGAGGGTTTACATTTGCTTAAACTTTTAAATATACTGCAAAAAAAAAATAAACTTGTTAGTAAACTCTCTGGAGGAATGAAACGGAAGGTATCACTTGCTATTGCGTTAATTGGCAATCCTGAAGTAAGAAATAATATTACTATATGATGCAGTTTTAATTTATTAACAAATATTTTACATATTATTCTTGAAATAACGTTGATGATTTAACAATAGATACTCATCTTGGACGAACCAACATCAGGAATGGATCCTGAATCTCGAAGAGAAATGTGGGATTTACTCTTGGTAAGATAATGAAATTTATTTTGTACAATTAAAGTACATTTACATATGTAACTATAATCGTTTTGTTGAATTTATTTAGTAAATTTTTATTTTTAAAAGCATTAGGTATTTAAATGAAAATTATTTTTGTGAATTAAGTCTATAAATTAGATATATTTTATGAAATTTAACACCTGAAATCAATGAATAGTAGAATTTAAGTCGATTTTTGAAAACTATAACTATATGATCATAATTAAATTTAAAAAGCACTTACTTCGCCACATGTGGTATTTTTCGCTTTTTGGACAAGTTAATGAGGATGAGTGTATTGAATTTTAAAGAAATGATGGATCATTACTTTAGTTAAACGATTCTGAGCAAAGCTTTATACTTAAAATAAACCACTGGGATGAAACAATTCCTTTGAATAAATGTTTAAAGTTGAAAATTGACGTAAAAAAAATTTATTATGTCAAAATCGTATAATAATTCACTTAAACGCTTATAGAAAAAAAATCTCAAGTAACGATTTTCGAAATTTTTCAGAATCATCAGAGAAGTATATGAGTAAAATCATATTCAGTTTTCGTAAAATATTTAACACTTTATTAAGGATAAACTTTTGAAAAACAAGGTATTTTCAAAATTCTATTTTTAGCCCAAAAAATGTCAATTTTTTTCAAAACTATTTTTTAAATATGTAGTAATACGTCAATAATATATGGTGAAAATTTCAAGTTTCTAGCAACATTACTTTAGTAGTAAAGACGAAATGACAAAAGTTGATTTAATGAAAGTATCGTTTACGGCGAATTTCGCCGTTTTTGGTCCATTATAGGCTGTTTTTCCGTTCACCCGGATAAAATTTTGAGATGAGAGCTTAACAAACCCGAAAAGTATCGTCTACATTCGATTTCCTATCTATAGAGTTGCAAGATGAAACTTGGACAAAGTTCAGTTGAGCAAAAAGTGTTTCCAGATAAAAAAAAATGAAAAATAAAATAAACATCATTGTAAAACCATAAAACCCTCTGTTCGCTCCACAGATGTATGAAAATATATAGTATTTTTATAAATCTGTGGTTCACTAAGAATCTAAATAAAACTTTTGTTGTAGATAAAATGATATATGAGGAAAATGTCTTATTTTATTGTAATAGTGGTGACACTGGCACACTGGTAAACTGCACCCTTGTCCCTTACTACTGTTATTATTACTTATTATGTATTTATTAATAATTATTATCACGAATAAAAAAGAACTGTTTTAAAAAGTATTTTTATCCGTGCCTATTGTATTATTATTCGTGTCTCGTGTAGTTCAATTTGATAGATTAGTCAATATTAATTTTTATCACTTTTTTTTTTTTATTAATAATACTTTTTTGTATCACGATAAATGTTTTAATTAAATTAAATATTGGTCGGCGCAAAAGGAACGCCGCGTACATTATATTATAATATTATAAATAATGATTAAAAATCATTTCAAGTTGAATTATTTTATAAAGCCGAGTGTTTTCTGGTGTTTATAAAAAAATATACTTTATTTTTACATTAGCTAATCACTAAATACCTACTATATTATGAATATAGTGATACTATAGTCATAATTTTTTATATATCAAACTGTCTTACAAATATATTTTGATTTCATATTTTTATTAATAAAGTGGGGTCTGATTTTTTCACTACATCATCAATCTTATACACTAATTTTCACCTTCAAATAATTATAATTTTTAATTTCTCTTAAAAATAAATTTAGTATCAAAGTTTATACATAGCTTATACTTAGGCCATTTACATTAAAATACTCAATGTCTTTTATGTATCATAATAAATGTATTACCATTTACCATACTAATTGGTAATATATTTAAAATACTATTTTATTAATTCAAAGAAATTTACCCTGACTTTTTTTTTAACATATTTTTTCTAGGCTTTAAGAGGGCCAAGAACTATTTTGATTACGACACATTTTATGGAAGAAGCTGATGTTCTGGGTGATAGAATCGCAATCATGGATCATGGACAAGTGAAATGTTATGGCACTTCATTATTTTTAAAAAAAGCTTATGGTTTGAACAACATTTTTTTAAAATGCCTATTATCAAATGAAGTAACTATATTTTATAAATACATAGGAACTGGATATAATTTGACAATTTTAAAAGAAGAACTGTGTAATGAGTCTAATCTGATAGCAGAAATAAAACAAATTATTCCAGAAGCAGAAATTCAAAGCTCATTTACTGCTCAAATGGTCATTAATTTACCCAATGAACACACTAATAAATTTCCAGATGTTTTCAGAATGTTAGAAACAAAGAGAAAAGAATTTTTTATTAAAGGAATGGGTATATCTTGTACTACGATGGAGGAAGTCTTTTTAAGGTATCTAACTTTTATTTTCTTGTTTAACTAATAAAAGTAATTGGAAGAGTTTTAATGGGGATATTGGATTAACTTTTGTTTTTTATGAATAATTTAAGTGTAATTATTATTTGAGAAAAATTTATTACCTACAGTACTTCTCTAGAGCTATTACTCAACGTTTGAAAAATTGAGTTGTAATTTAATTAATTGCTAATCAGAACCTTAAAATCAGGGATTTCCAAATATTCATGACACAACCTATTTTTTAATTATGTGACCCACAACATAGTAATGACCTTTTTTAGAAGAGGTGTCAATGTTCAATGCTTATGAAGGTAATTGGTATAGAAAATAAATTTAAATGAAGAAAAATGTTTATATTGAGTGTAATTTTATGATAAAATCATATACTTAACTAACCATTTTATATGGTAAAATGAAATTATACTCAAGCTCATCATGTATGTCAACGATCAATAACAAAACTAAATTCGGACATCAATGAACGATAATGAAATATACTAAATGATTACATAGAATATACAGTAACAGATAAACGTATATTGGTATTTACACATAAGACAAATCTTTTCTTTTTTATATGTATAATGTATATATTTTTTACAGTACCTAATATTTAATATTTTGTAAAAGGTAGGTATATAAAAAATTTCATATATTTAAAAATCCACCAAAAATTTAATTGTGACCCTCAATTTGGAAATCTCTGTTTGAAATATAAATTCAAAAAAAAACAATGACTTAATAGTTTAAAAAAAATGTAATGTTTACTATTTCATATTGAAGTACAGAATAAAATATAAATAAATATATATATATATATATATATATATATATATATATATATATATACCTTAATATAGAACTATTAAACTATAAATAAATCTTGATTATTTCACTTAATCTTTCTAGTTACTACTATTTATACAAAACAGTACACAAATATATTTATATGATGTAATAATTAAAATAGTTATAAAAGGTGAACTGATAAAAATGTGATTAAATATAATGAAAAATTGAAAAAATAATTTTTAATGATAAAATACTTACAAAATTATTATATATTATGATTATAAATTGTGTTTGCTTTGTACTTAAAAAGCTGTTTTTACTTGTTACAATGAATGATGGACCTTGAATTAGCCAAATCTAGAATAAAATAACTACGTTAGCCTTACAATAATCGCATAAGATAAGATAATATCATTTGATGAATATTATTTATAAATAAGGCATGTTTACTTGTTATTTTTTTAAAAATGTCAACAATGGTGTAAAATGTATGGCATTAAATTTATTTTTAAATCTTTGTTAAACAGACAAATACTTTGTGTTTTGCATTAGCCTCCAAGAAAAAAATAGTAAAATCTTCGAACAGAGTTTTTTTTTATCCGTTGAAGAATGATTACTTTTTTTATAGGATTTTGGCCAGCTTAGAATTTTTCTTTTTTTTTTATGGTCTTCTGTAAAAAAAAAGATAGTCACCATTACTTCAAACTTCATAGTATTAAAACTTGCTATATTAAGTACATTAGGTATGATGATTTTTTATACACGAATAACTTATTTTCAAAATAATTATGTATGAAACTAAAGTATGCATAATCTATAAATAGTTTTTTTTTTGTTTTAGAGCTGGAAAAAATGTGCTAGATGACAACGATGAGTTGTCTAATAATACACCAGTAGATGCTATTAGCTATCAGTTAGTTATAACCAAACAAACTGATTGTAATGATGATCAAGTAACCAATTTAGTACAAACATATGTATCTGAATATTCATTGATGTCTAATACGAAAAAACAAATAATATATAATCTACCTGGATGGCAAAGAAATCAATTTGGTCAATTATTTTCTGCTTTTGAAAATCAAAAAGAAAGTTTAAAATTATTAAGTGTTAAAATAACTCATTCACTTATGGGAGATATTTATCCAAAGTAATAATTTTAATTTTTATTATTTTATTATTTTATTACTTTATTATTAATCAATGTCAAATATATAAACATTAATGTAGGAAGTACCACCAAAAGAACTCAAAATTCAATAATGTTTCCGATAACTACAATAATTAGTGGTTAGAATTACTACATTCCAAGATTGCTTAATTAGTATAATACGTACAAGTGTAGCATGCATTTTATCTATGTCTTATGGGTCTATATTTTCGTTTGAAATATTCATTTTTGGGGGGTTTTGGTGGTTAGGTGTAGTAACGAATATCTTTTCTTTTTCTTTTTTTGGGGCCATTTAGGTCCATTGCCACAACAACCACTGGTCTCCATTCATCTCTATCATGCGCTAGGTCTTGTACATCATCCTCTCGGCCTTCTTGTGTCCAATTTCCAACTAGTGCCCAACCCTATAGGGCTTTCGGACCTCTATACATGTCCAGCCCATCTCAGCCTACTGCTCTTAAGGACTCGAATTATGTTTGTTTTGCCATATAGTTCTTCTACTTCTTGGTTAGTTTTTATTTCAAATTCTCCTAAACTGTTTCATTTTGGCCCAAATATTCTTCTAAGTATCTTTCATTCGAAGGCAGCTAGTTTATTTTAATTTTAATGAGTTACATTTATTATTTGTGTTTTATAGTTCATAGATCACAAACCTGAAATTATGAAAAGAAAAAGAAAATTCTTTGAATTTCTGTTAAAAATATGTAATAAAACTATTAAACTTCCCAATTGACTTGGGATTTAACTTACTCTACTCCTTGTGAAATTCAGCAGGATTGAGAAATATATCCAATTCAGATATTGCCAAAACAGTTGTGAACATGTATCACATTAATAATTTCAAAACTCACAATATTTTTGTAGAATTAATTTGAGTTCTATGACACTATTTATTAAATATTTTGAATTATTAATAAGTATTAATTCTGTATTTTTCAGTTTATCTTCTCTATTAGATGACGAAAATGAACTTGAACAACCGTCCAATAGTGATGATGCACAAAGCAAAGGTTTTAATTTATTAATTTAATAGCATTTATAAAATAAAATAAATATTAACAATATGTGGTTATTATTTCAATTTAATTTATTAAATTTTAACTGATATAATATTTTATTATATTTATTGACTAGTATCAATGAAGTTTTATAATTATAATAATAATTATTTTTTTTTTTTTTTTTTACAGCATTAATGACAAATTATACACGTGGATTAAACTTATTAAAAAATCAGTTTCAAATATTATTGGAAAAAAAAGTAATATATACATATAGAAGATGGCTCATGACATTAGTGTTTGTATGTTTCTATAATATTATGACACACTTTATTCAAATTATTATTAATACTTCATTCCTTTTTGTTTAGATGATTGGACCTGTATTGTTAAGTGTATTGGTCATGAGATCTACTTATAAATTATTCAGTGATTCTACCATTCCTCGTGGATTAAATTTATCTTTGAGTACCTATAAAGATAGTAGCGTATACTTTCGTGTTGGAGACAATTCTACAAAAAATTTGGGACCAAAATTCGTAGCCATTTCTAAAAAGAATCATGCTACTGTTAATGTAGCATCACCTGAAAATAATATAATTAGTGGTACGATTTACTATACATACAGATAATTTTTTTTCGTATGTCAAATAAATATGAAATGGTATAATTTGTTACTTTTATTTCCTCATTGTTTAATATAATATTATAAAATACAACTGTTGTAATTTTAATTGTTAGTGAATAGTGACGTTGCATATTGTTTGATTTTGGGTCGATAGGTTGATAACTGGGCATTTAAAATAAATGAAAAATAATCCACCCAAATAAACTTTACTCTTAGTCATTACAAATATGTTCTATTTAAATTAATAATATAGGAATGCCACAAAAACTATCAATAAAATCCTAAGATATTTTGAATAGAAAATAAACAACTGAATACTTCCAATTACTTAATTTACAACAATTAATTTTAAAATCAAACATTTACTTCAAAAACAATTCTCATATACTAAACTTTTTTTAGATCAGTATGGTCTTATGGTATATGAGGCTCATCAAAATTCTTAATTTTAAGTAATTAATAATGAATTATATTTAAAGCAACCTTATTTTTAAAACATACCAGCAATCAAATATTAGAAAATTATGAATTTATAGATAGACGTCCTAAATTATAATTTGTGTCTTGGATTTTCGTTCTAGTTTTCCAGTCTAACTCTGGATTCAACACAAATAGTTTATACATATCCTATAGTTGACAAAACATATGACCAATCACCACACAAATCATTTTATAAATTATATATGATCTTTCACATTACATAACATCATTAAAAAAAAAAATAAGCCTAGAAATGCATTCTGGTAGTTAAAAAATAACAAGCCATTTTATACAAAAAAAAAAAAAAAAAAAAAAACAAAAAATGAAGCTATTTAAAATAGCTAAATGCTATTAAAAAGTTGTCTTTTGAAAAAAAAAATAATGGTTCTTTTTGTTTCAATTATACAATTACAGTACTTACATAATAAAGAAAAAAAGAAAAGTATAATTATTGCTAAAAAAAATATATATATATTTGATATAGATTTGAACTAAAATCAGCAATTTTAAAGTATTAGTAATTAAATAAAATGATAATTATTTTGATATATCAAAATGCTTAAATTAATGAGAATCAAAAATGTTTTGTATTATAGACTTATTAAAAATGTGCAAAGAAGATGTATTTGAGTATAGAAAAAGCCTCATGATTGCTGGTGACTTTAATGCAACCAATTCGACTGTTATATACAATAATATAGCGATTCACACACCAGCTATAGCTATAAATCTCTATTCAAACGCATTGTTACAACAATTATCTGGGAATACTGAATCACATATTTCAACTGTTAATGAACCAATTCAACTTCAAAGTGTGGTATATTATTATCACAATTATAATTTTATATGTTTTAGATTAATGTTTAAATTTTTTTTTTCCTAGAACGAATGTACCCGTGATGTTGTCACCCAAATAGTGATCTATTGGCTTACTATTTTCACACCAGGTTTACTCTTTTTAATCGGATACTTTATAGGGTTGCCGTTAAATGAAAGAGTGAGTGGTATTAAACATATTCAAATGATGACTAAACTTTCACCTATTATGTATTGGACTACGAATTTCATTTGGGACTATTTTTGTTACTTTATTGTAACTATATTTACGTTATTTACTATTTACGTGTTTGATAAATATCACATATTCACTGATTCCAATGAATTAAGTAAGTCTTGATTAAAATATACTATATTTTTACTAAAAGTTGAATTCCATTAAAAATGTAGGTAATTACAATTTTATTTTTCAGATGTTCTAACGATATTACTTCTTATATATGGCCTGAGTGCAATATGGTATGCTTATGTTTATAGTTTCTTCACCAAGACCCATACCAGTTCCATGCTATTATTCATAGCAGTTAATTTCATAATAGGTTGGTTATTGATTTAATTTATATTTTTTAGCTATGAAGTATTTTATATTATAAACATATACGTCATTTTGGGCTGTATACAATTATTTTTTTTTTTTTTTGACCCGTTTGGCATAGCTGATCTATAATGATGTTGTTGTCTTGTCAGTAGTTGTCACCTAACTATTTATAATAATCAATATATAATTTCGTATTTATCTATATATAGTTGATAATTAGGTATTTGGTGTTCCTATCAATATATCGGTTGTCTACCAATTGTTAATTATTTATATATCAGGCCAGCTTATAAAAACATACCAACACAAAATGATTCGGCATTGTTCCACGGAGTGTGGAAAATATTAATTTTTTTTTATGTTTAAATCTTTTTACAGGGCTGTTCATAAACAATGTAATGTATATTATGAAGGACATTATTAGAGAAAAAAATATAATTGATCCCTTCAATTATTGGAATATATTTAGATACATAACCTTAATTATTCCCCATTTTTCATATTCAGCAAGTTTATCAGGCTTTCTTCAAATAGCATGGGAAAACAATAGATGCAAAATATGTAATTCAACTGATATGGCTAGAATATGTAAAAGTGAGTAATTATTTTTTTTTTAATTTTATCTTTGTTTTAAATAAATTTCTATTATTTAGGTTCCACCAACTCTACACCAAAAAATTACTTCGTATTTAAATCTGATGAAAATCATGATGGCATTTTAGAAGAAACATTATTCCTACTTTTCAGTAGCGTGTTGTATATAACCATAATATTATTATTTGATTATAAAATATTTGCCTGTATATATCAGTATGGTTCTATTGCAATTTTTGGTACTGGCATTGGTGAAAAAGAAGTTAATGAAGATCCTGATATTAGCACTGAAAGAAACAAAGTAAACGATGCTAAAACACGACCTCGTAATTATTTAATTCAATGTTAGCAAATGATTATGAAATTACAATTAAAATATGTACTACAATTTTAGACGATACGGTTTCTCCAATTTTACTAGTAGATGACTTAGTAAAAAAGTTCAGTTTTAAATTTACTGGCGTCCGTGGTATAAGTTTTACTGTTTCCCCTGGAGAATGTTTCGGTTTGTTGGGTGTAAATGGAGCAGGTAAAACAACTACATTTCGAATTTTGACTGGAGATACGTTTCCTTCAAAAGGTGATGCTTCTATTTTGACTGATAAATCATATAAACTAAGCACTGATATTGACCAGGTAAAATACTAATGAAAAAACATTTTACAATTTAAACCAACCTTTTGTACAAAATATGTTTATTTTGTTTAATGTGCGTGAAGTACGTTTCATTGATTGGCTATTGTCCTCAATTTGATGCACTTAATGGCAAACTTACTGGGAAGGAGACATTAAAATTAATAGCTATTTTAAAAGGAATACCACCCTTGAAAGTTAAAGAACATGTTGATAAATGGATTAAACTTTTAGGTATGTAAAATGTATCATTTAAAACCTATGGTAAGGATTAAATTTATACCTATACCTATTACAGATTAGGATTTTATTATTATTTTAGGACTCAATGAATATAAAGATAGACTTTGCGGAAAATACAGTGGTGGCAATAAAAGGAAATTAAACACTGCAATGGCATTGATTGGAGATCCTCCAGTTGTGTTTTTGGATGAACCCACTAGTGGGTTAGATCCAGTAGCCAGACGTAATTTATGGAAAGTCTTGGCTGCCAGCCAAAAAAGTGGACAGGCTGTAATACTTACATCCCATAGGTAAGTATCTAATATATACATCAATGATACCTGGGATATATTATGCGTGTATATATATATATATATATATATATATATATATATATATATATATTTTTTTTTTACTAGTATGGATGAATGTGAAGCCCTTTGCAATCGATTAACAATTATGGTAGATGGAGTAATGAAGTGCATTGGTAACATTCAATATTTGAAAAACCGTTATGGACAAGGTTTTACCATTATGATTAAATTGAGTGATGCTGAGATTGTCAATGTTACAAAACTAAAAGCTGACGTTGAACATCAGTTTAGTCCGACCATACATTTAAAAGATGAACATAGAGTGAGTTTTTTATTTTTTTATTTAATTAATTCATTTGAAACATTAGATTACATTTTTCACCGTGTGTACTGTATAGCTATAGTAATTATTAAAATAACAAAAAATATTAATTACAAAGAATTATTACTTTGTGGTCATAATGGTCGAATGGAGTAGATAGTAATCTAAAAGTTTTTAGTCATGTGTTTTTTTTTTAAAGATAATATTTGTAAATATTCCATTCAAATGTCTAAATAGTATCATATTATTTTGATTACGATTATAATATTATGACCAAAGTTCAAAATATTATTTAGTGATACACTCACTTATGTACTTACGAGGAGAAAAATCTTGCAAATAAGATGTATAGTTGTAGTTAGTATTTTTTGAATAGCAAAGTTTTTATTTGTTACTATATTTTTTTTTTCAATTTACTTGATGTTTTGTTGAAATATGGTGATACTTAATAAAAACCTGTTTAAATGACTATGTCTATGGATATTTGTTCATAATTATTGTTACAAAGGTTCTATAATAAATAAGTGAATTCTATTTTGTATTCCAGGGTCTGTTGCATTATCACATTACCAATCCACACTTACCATTGTCTAAGATATTCAGTCAGATGGAAGTTATTAAAAATGATTATACTTTTGTTGAAGACTATACTGTTAGTGATACAACCCTTGAACAAGTGTTTATAGCGTTCGCAAAACGACAGGCAGTGTTAAATACTAGCACTGAATGAACTGGTATCAACTGGTCAACTTACTTTGCACTTATTATTATATTATTTTAGACGACAGCTTTTAATTGTTTAATTATATTGTTATACTTGTTTTAATTATATATTTTTGAAAAACTAGTACGGATGTGCTGTATTATTTTCTTAATAGTTTATTCAATATTTAAATATGTTTTATGAAATAATTGAATTTTACTTTTAATGTTTTGTTAATGAATAAATTATTTAATGTTAATCTATGGTAAACATAATATTGTCTTCAGCGTTTGTTTTTTTTTATTTCATCATGGTATTCATGATAAGAAAAACTTATAAGATGATAGAGGTGGAATATTTTCTTTTATTGCTTCAATTCTTGTACCACAAAGAAATGATAAGTATATTGAGTTTTAAAATAATGATTTTATTGAGAAATAATTATTCAATAAGTTATATCCGAGTATCATTATATTCCGTAAAATTGGTATAATATTTTACTCAAACACTTAGAATAAAAAATTCTGACTGACGACTATTTAATTTTATCAGCATCATTAGGTTAAGTGTATGAATATGATCATATTACATTTTCAAATCTTCTTGTCTAATATTACAAATTTTATATTAGCTGAACTTTAAAAAATAAGATATTTTCCAAGTTCTATTTTAAGTCAAAAAGTACTTTCATAAAGTATGTGTCAATATGCTATTAATATTATGGTTAAATTCGATTTAATGTGTCTACAGAAAAAATAAATAAATAAAAAAAGAAACATCATAGTAAAACCAATAGATCCTTCGATTCACTCAGAATCTCAAATGTTATATGCTTTAACTACACTTCCATAAAAACGAATTAAAAATTATTATACTATCAAATCAAGATTTTTTAAATATGCCTTTAGTTTTGCCTATATCAAACCCCTTATACAAAAAAAAAGGTTGTCGGTAAATTTATCACTAATGATTAATTGATTGCGAGTGAATTTGTGGGGGCAATTGGTAAGTAAGTAAAACTATGAATGCTATAAATTATTAATATTGTATTTATGTAAATATATATATATATATATATATATATATATATATATATATATATATATATATATATATATATATATATATATATATATAATATAATGACTTTTTATGCCTTCCGAAGCAGGGGCGTCCCCAGACAGTTTTCAAGGGGGGAGGAACCTATTATTTAAATCGATATATTCTTATATCTACGTATTAATGATAATAATAATAATAATAAATACATAAATACAATTGTACTATGAAATATTATCTTCTAATTTATTAAAAAAATTCTTGAAGAGTGGGATATTACGGGGGGTACGCGTTTTTTTTTTATTCCCCTTTTCTTTTTACACTTATTTTATATTTTTCCCCCCTTCTCTACATCGTTTTATATTCAATTCGGCTTTTTTCCCGATTTTTCTTCACTCCGTTTCCCGATTCGACCGGATGAAAATCTTTTTAGGTTAAAGAATAGTGGCTCCAATCGGGTTCGTCCAAATCCCCCCCCCCCCAGTAATCAATGCATTACGGAGCACACCGGTTTCGATACCGGGCGGCGGTTACTATATATCTATATATCTTTTTTTTTTTTTTTTTTTCTTTCGTTTATCGTCTCCCGTGATAACGCTGCACGTCCGTGCATCATCATATATATATATTTTTTTTTATAACGTTGCCCAGCCGAACAATGGAAAACAGCGTTGGTGCCAAAGACGGAGACGTCACCGCTGAAGTGGCGTCCACAGAAAACCCTGCGACTGTGACTGGTGCGCCTAAATCTGATGAGAATAATGCAGCGTCTGTGACTGCAGATGAAACTAAAACTCCTACTGTCGACGATAAATCCGTGGTCGATTGTAATGATGGTATTACTGCCAAAGTGATTGTAGACGAAAAAACCAGTAAAAGTAATGCTGGTTCAGTTGAAGTCGGTGACTTCAAGCGAGGCCATGGCTTCTACTTCAATATCGACTTTGCATCAAGATGATATTGAACAAAGCCAAGATAAAAACATTTTGAGCGAGCATCAAAAGCAAGTAACAATTTCTGAAAAAGATAATGTTATCGTAGATAACACCGTTGTAGACACTGATGTGTTTGTGAAAACACCTCTAGAGGTTGACGAAGAAGCAGCTTCTACAATTGGAAGATTCGAGGATGCACGTGAATACATTGATGATGAAGAAGATGGTGTTGAACGAAGAAGAGATACCAAAGGAATGGAAAACAGCCTTAGTCTAGCCCATTCACAAGAAAGGAGACAAACAAACATGCTGCTTATAACGTATAAGATTTTATCTTACTGTGTACTTGACAGAATCAAACCTTGGGCAGAAGAGATTATAGGAGGCTACCAGGCCGGTTTCAGGCAAAACCGCTCCACGTTAGATCAAATCTTCATTCTACGTCAGGTGTTACAAAAAACTTGGGAGTATGACAAAAGCGTAATTATGGTTTTCATTGATTTCAAAAAAGCATATGATTCAATACATAGAGCGTCCCTTATCAAGACTTTAGAAGAGTTCGGAATGCCTAGAAAGTTAATAAGCCTCGTCGAGTGCAGTATTAGTCACACTGACATAAAGGTAAAAGTAGGACTAACCTTATCGAAAACGGTTCAAGTGACAACTGGACTAAGGCAGGGTGACGTCATATCACCGATGTAGCGGAATGGACGGCCTCCACTGGTTGAAGTTCCCCGCTACAGCGCCGTGATGAAACCACAAAAAAAAAAGACGAGGTTAGAGGCACTATCGTTAATTCTGACTAAGTATTGTCTATTTAAGAGGAATGAGTGAATTATATTAAAAAGATATGTTGGTGTATTTATGTTACGTAGTTTAAAAGGAGGCCTTCATGCCAAACTTTATCAAATGCCTTTGAAATGTCAATGAAAATAGCGCCAGTGTGACAGTGCATTTCAAACACAGAGTTGATGTATTCCGTGATCCATAGTAGTTGTTGGACGGTAGAGTGGTTAGATCTGAAACCAAACTGAAATTTTGGAATGGCGTCCATGGTGTTCAAATAATCAAGGAATTTGGTGTGTATGACTTTTTCAAAAATTTTTGATAAAGATGTTGGGAAGCTAATAGGCGTGCAGCTGTCCAGATTGGTCTTGTCTTTTCCAGGTTTTTTTATAAGAATTATCGCTGCTATTTTCCATTTAACAGGGAAATAACCAAGACATAACAGTAAATTAAATAAGGTAGACAGCAGGACGAATCCTAATTTTTTTTTTACCCATGGTCCAACTCCGTTCATCATTGCACTCTCATAATTTTAATTTGACAAATACAGTAGAAACGTTGGAAGCTGATCCAAATCAAAGAAAATTAAAAAATAAAAGAATATCTATTATAAGTAGCGAAAATGAAAACAATTTTAAAACCACTGATAATTTAGAATTTTTGAAAGAAGTATGCATCAAATTGTATTATTAATGCGGTCTTAATATACTAATGAATATTATTTTAGATGGCTATATAATAATAAAATAATTTGTATAGGCAAAGTCTAATGGTCAATTAAGAGTTTGTGAATCCTGCTTTAATGATGAGCTTTTAGATAGTGAAGTATATTGCTGTCCATTTGGTCATTATTTTTGTTCATCGTGTATAAAAAAGTATATAGTTTTATTTTTAATTAATACGTTAAAGTCATGTATAATAATGTTTCAATAAATGTATTATGAAACCAGGAGCTTCACTAAATAGTACTGAACAAGTAAATAACATATTTTTTAGAAATGTGTTTCAATGTGTGTGGACCATTATATGGAGACAGTGGACTTAGTTTCAAAATCCATTGGTGAACAATGAAGGCTGAATTCGAAAATATGCATTAAACATATTCAAAGCAAATAGGTGTTTTGTGTATTTTTGCCATCAAAGACTGTGAAGGAGTAGCACTTTCTGCAACAAAATTAATGTGATTAATAATTTAAATCTTCAAAAATATAATCTGAGAAAACTCACTTGAAATATTAATTTCATTTAGAATTTGTTCGACTTCTTGTTTTGATACGCAGCCCATCCGTCGCACATCAAGTAAGACTATACATGGCTATTATAAGACTGAGTCTCACGTATGGCTGCAAAGCTTGGACAACGACCAAACCAGTAGAAAGAAACCTGAGAACTTTTGAACACAGAGTATGGAGAAAAATATGTGGACCTGTCTTTGATGAAACAATGGGGAATTGGCGAAGGAGGTACAATAGAGAGCTGTACGATATGTTGGATTTAGCACCAATAACAAGCTTCATCAAGAGTCAAAGAATACAATGGTTAGGCAACATAATGAGAAGACTAGAGAACGAAGTAGTTAGAGGAGCATTGGCATGGAAGCCACAAGGTAAAAGACCAAGAGGCAGACCTAGGAAAACATGGATAGATGTAGTAGAAGACTTAAAAATCCTTGGAGTTGAGAACTAGAGAGAGACAACCCAAGATAGGGATAGGTGGCGAAGTGTAGTGATGGCGGCTATTTAATCGACATTACAAGGTAACACTGATTTTACGAAAGTCACCAACTGTCGTCGTTTGTAATTTTTCCCCGATTTAGAAAATTTTATAATTATTTAGAAAATAATTTACTCTATGTATTAAACCTTTTGATGATTTTCTTACGGTACTGTTCAGTAATTGAGATTTACATTTGGAAATAAAGCCTCTCGTATTTTGAAATTATTGACTTAACTTAAGAAACATGAGCATGCCACCGGGCGCGTCCCCAGGTTGCGGATAGAGGAAAGGGGTCGGACCTCACGGGACGGCAACTGGGGGTGGGCTCGCCCCAGGGGTCGCATCAGCAAGCCCGAACCCAATTAAAGGGGTGTCCAGCATGGCCCTTTCAGTTGGCAATGCAACTGCTGAGACAGTCGTGTCGAAAGGCACGCAAAGGAAATAGGTCCCAGATGGCGAAAATGACACACATAGAAATTCGGCCAACAAAGAGGGTAATCGTGAGAAATCGGGGTTGAGGACTTGTAGCGTTTACATATTTGTTTTGCACGGTTACAAAAATGGCTGAGTATGAAACAAATACGTTTCATAATGTTACAAAGCTATTTTTGAAATTTTATTGTGCATATAAATGCATATTTTGAGTAATTTTTGTTTTCAGGGCATATTTTACATTTTTACACACTATTTAATACTTTTTGATACATATTTAAACTTAATTCAATTTATTTCACATCGACCTTTTTATTTCAAACAATACATTATACAGTCAAAATGTTTTAGTAAAAATATTTTTACTTTTAATTTTTGTTCCAACGCCGGACACCATACTACATCAGCACCACAATGAACCGCGTGCCTACATCGTTAACATGGATATTTTTGTTTAGTGCCAGAAGAAGAAAAAAAAATTAAAAATTATTATTCATTGCGGTCACGCCGATACTGACGAGAAAGACCGAGTCGTGTGTACGCTGTTCTCCGTCGGTCTTTTACGGTCCCGACAAAGACGGCCGTGTGCAGAACTTGCACAACTTACACGGTGTTCTCGCTATGATAATATAATAGTACATTATAATCGCGCTGTCCTTTTTTTCCAGCGATCTGCCATTGCGAACAAACGGGACGCGGACGAGTGAGTCGATCGTTGTTATTTTTTTCGTTCGCTTTGACTTATACGCAATGAATCGAATCGTCAGACATTTTTTTATGCCGTGCATGCGTCAAACCGTTACGCAGTACGTCGTTGCCGACAAAAACGAAAAAGTCGTCTGTGCGTTTTCCGTCGGTAAAATACAGTCCAGACGACGACGACCGTGTTGTGCACAACTTTTTACAACGGATAGTAAAAAATAAATTGAGTATACGCTTGAGTTCAAAATTTACCCTCAAACTGCCACTCATTCGTTTGATGAACAAATAAAAATAAATATATTATTCATTTTGACTACGAAGCGAACGGCCAAAAAATGTTTGCCGTGCGGCGGTCATGCTGATACGTGGTACGTCGTAACCGACGAAAATCATGTCTTTTACGTGCTCTTTCTATCGTTTAGGTCTTTTACAGTCCCGACGACGACGACGACGACCGTGACGCGCACAACTCGTATCTACGATTTTAGCACGACGAAACATCATACGTATGCGGTCGGTATTTACCCGCGAGCCGCCACTGCAAACGAGCAGAATGCGGGCGAACGAATCGCCGTATAATATTATTATGATTCACTGTGTGAAACGGTCCGTCTGGTTGGACGACCCGTATCGTAAATAAAATAACAATTGTGTGCTCTGTAATTAAGTTATTCTATTGCTATGTTGAATTATAATTTTATATGTACAATATTGGGGGCGAGTAAAGCGTCGATTTGTGCCGACCAGACTTAAATAAGTGAGTCGGCACAATCGGAGGCGCTTGGGTATTATGGCCGGACACTTGTCGGACCCTATATTTACAACGGTTTTTTATAATAGTTTATATAAATTCACAATACGATCGGCTAAGGAGCCGGCCGTCGTCGGTGCAGACTTAAGTAAGCGGCACCCCGACGACGAACCAGACTCGGGTCGGACAACTTAGTTAAGTGCCGAGGTTGGAGTTGTGGTGACCCTAAAAAGGGCCATTTACTGTTGACACGCCGGGAGTTGTCGGTCTATCCGGTGATATCGTAGACCGGGCTAGAGGAATGGCGATTGGTTGGCGGCGTCACGGCGTTGTTGATCGGCCGATGCTTGCGTCCGTGGGTAGATGACCGACGGGTCGTTAATCGGCAGTTGACTGGTGTTTCCGGCCGTGGAGCGGCGTCGTCGTCGATATGCGTACGTGCGATGACGTACGCAACCGGGAACGGCAAGGTCGTCAGTGGTCCGCGGACGGATGATGGTTGCAGCCGTGGAACGGCTCTGTCGTCGGTATCCAGCGGTCGAGTAGCGCTTGCTACCGTGAAACGGCGCGGTCGTCGGTGATCGGCGGTCGAACGGCGCTTATAGCCGTGGAAGGGCGTTGTCGTCGGTCCTCGGCGCTTGGTCGATGCTTGCAACCGTGGAGCAACGCGGTCGTCGGTGGTCGGCGGTCGAAGGGCGTTTGTAGCCGTGGAGCGGCGTTGTCGTCGGTCTTCGGCTGTCGGTTTCTGGTCCTGGTCTTCTTACTATCGGAATGTTTCTTATAGATGTTGATAGTTTGAAGGCTTGAAGTGGAGTGACTAAGTTATCGAAATCGTCCGGTATATATACCCTTTCTGATAACTTAGTCAGTTGCTGATTGGTCTGTCGTTTGGTTGTGACAGATGAACACCACACCGTTGCATTGCCGTTTGCCTTTACTCGGTGCTGTTTTCATCTGTCACTTTGTTGGATTTGTTGGTTTTGAAAAAAAACCCTTTTAATTCGTTTGACTCCGTAACATGTGGCCACAACGTGATCGGACTCGAGTGACTCATAACTAACGAGTCGTTAGCGACAAAAATCGTGTCACGTGTATGATCACTGAGCGCTTTCGATCGGTCTTTTACAGTCCCGACGACGACGACGACCGTGTGCAGGACTCGCTGCTACGGTTTTAGCGCGATAATTTTTTATTATTTTTTTTTTTTTAATAAAATCGCATTATACGCGTTCAGGCCGATATTTACCCGCGTCGCTTATTAATCATTCGAGAAAGAAAAATATAATTTTAAAAATGATTATTCTTTCATCGACGCGACGCGGTTCGACAAAAAAATCTTCGCCGTGCAGCCGTCTCGTCACCACGACAAATGACACACAAATGAGTACGCGACGTGTTTTCGATCGGTCTTTTACATTTCCGAACACGGTGATCACCGTGTGAGCACGATTCGCCACTGCGGTTCGATCGCGATCATAATAATATATTTATCATATGATATTAAATCATTATCGTGCGGTCGATATTCAACCGCGAGCGGCCACTGCAATCGAATAGGGCGTGGCCGCGAGAAACGATAATTAATATATTTTTTTATTGCCTACCTAATTTTTCTTTTCTTCATTTTGTCCGCGACGACGGCGATAACCGCGTGAGCACGACTCGCCACTGCGAATTCAATCGCGATCATTATTGTAATAATATCAACGCGTACGATCGCAACGATCGACCGACACGAAATCTCGGCCAATTCGCAGCGTCACCAGTCGCCGGACAGAGTCCGTCCAGCGACTGGTCGGCCGCCCGGTTCACGTCGACGCGGCGATCGGTCCCCGCGGCACTCCTTCCATCCTCTCCTTCTCTCTCATCGCTTAAGCTATGGTTTCCTAGAAAAGCGGTGCCGTTATCTAGCGGCCGTAATATAGCGTTGGGTGACGTCACCCATACGTTTTCTATAAATAACATCGGGGTAGGTTTCCTAGAATACGTTGAGTGTCACCGTAACGTCAAATAGCGGTGCTGTCAGTTGCATGACGGCCGTCATAGCGGTGATAGACATTAGTTCAACGTTTTTTGCGTGTAGCGGTGTGCATATTTAATTAATATAATGAGTGGAAACGTGATTTGGACGAGCGAAAATGACGAGCAATTAATTGATTTTGTCAAAAATCATGAAGCTTTGTACAATATTAAATCCAAAGATTATAGACAAGCCCAGATGAAACAAAATTTGTGGAACGAAATTGGAATAACACTTCAAAAATCAGGTGTGTATAGTACTAAAATGCAGTAAAGTAAAAAATTCAATAAATATTAACTAATTTCATGTAAAACACTTTTTTCAAGCTTAAATTTAATTTATTCAACATTATTTTAAATAAAGTTTAGAATAGTTATATGTTATTTTTTGTTATCGTTTACGTGTTGTCACAGATACTATTTTAATATAAGAATAATGAATATATTAATTATTAATATACAAGAGATGCTTTAAAGTAAAAGTAATTACCACAATAAATATATTATATAATAATCACAATTAATGTCGCATTGCATAACTATGCTGCCACTCTACAGCCCCTGGACCGTTGAAATAATTTTTGAATATTTCTCGAATTTGAGTGTGATTCACTTTGGCACGCACATTGTGTTCTGTTATAGGGATTAAATTTTCAGTTGGAAGTGGTAGTGCATCATCAAAATGTTTTTGACCTGGAGCAAGTACTTTTGCTCCCCGTAAAATATTATATAATATGCATGCACATGTAATCAATTTGTCTGTAGTTTCTGGGGCAGTAGCAATAGGCAGGAAAAAGAGTCTGAAATAACCGCATAAAATTCCGAAAGTATTTTCAGTTGTTCTCCGAGCTCTAGATAGTCGATAATTATATACAGCTTTTGATGGATCATGTACAGATTGCTGTCTTGGATAAGGTTTCATCAGGTTTTCGTGCAGAGCAAAAGCTTCATCCCCTACTATGACATGGGGTACAGCAGTATTTGTCCCGTGTATTTCTTTTGGTGCTGGTATATTGAATGTATTATTTTTTATCATTTTCCCTATTCGACTCTTTAGGTAGATACCAGCGTCTCCTTCTCTACCATAGGAACCAATATCAACAGCAGTGAATTTACAATCCGCATCAACGACTGCTAGCAAAACGATTGAATAGTACTCTTTATAGTTAAAATATAATGATCCACTTCGTTTGGGAGCCTTTATTCTTACATGTTTCCCATCTATCGCCCCAACACAGTTCGGGAAATTCCATTTTGAAAAAAATTGACTACTGTTTTGTCTTAGTTGATTTTCTGTAGGCGACGGTATGGTTAACTCAAACATCCTTTTAATAATGGCCTCAGCAACTTCTCTTATTATGACACTTATCCAGGAATGACTGACTCGATATTGAAAAGCAAGTGACCGAAAAGATTCTCCTGTGGCCAAATGTCTGAAATAAGATATCAAATTACAATTTATGTTTTAGGTTCTGACTGCAGTAAACGATGGGCCTACGTAAGGGATTATTATATTCGGCGTAAAGGTAAACCTGGTACTGGTTCAGGTGGAGAGGCAGCAAAGAATAGGTCTGTTCTCCTATCATTCTTAGATAGTCTTCCTTCATCACAAAGACTTAACACTATTACTAATGTTGTTGGAGATGAGGTTAGATTTGACGAGAGTGAATTTATGGAAAACTCTCACGCTGACCTCGAAGAAAACATCACCCAGGTTGATGAAAGAGAAGAAAATATGACAATCATCAATTGTAACGAAGATAATAATAAAAAAATGGATGTTAAGAAAGACAACATTATGAGAGTTAAGAAAAAGATAAAACTAACACACTCTGAAGAACGATTACTATTACTGAAACAAATAGCTGAACGAAACTCAACTCCTGCTTATGAATTAGACGAAATCGACCTTTTCTTTAACTCCATGGCAAAAATTGTAAAGAAGCTTCCTCGGTATGAACAAGTACAATTAAGGATGCAAATTTCGTCATTGGTCGGTAATGCTGAATTAAAAAGTATTTTAGGCGATTCAAGACAGACAGATTCATCAACAGGGCCAAGCTTCATACACCCAGAAACGGTGCCATCTCCAGCAACAAGTGGAACGTCAAATTACCAAGGACAAATATATGACGAGTCATCAAGAGATGGAAGAGGTGTTTCAGAAAGTGTTCTTAGCCTAACAGAAAATGACCATTTTTTTTTACATCTGTAATTAACAATGCATATATGACATAACGTTAATGAACATGACGTTCATAAACATATATTTAATTTTTTTTATTTAATTATTTTTTCACACACGAAATTGTTTTTAAAATGTTCATATAATACTATGTTTTTTTGCATTATGTTTTGTTAAAATTTATTTTATTTTGATTTATTTTGTTATTTTAATAATAGGTAATAATACATATTATTAAAATAACAAAAACATGGAAAGGAAAAATGTTAATTTTAAATTTATATTTTGTTTTTAAAAATTTAAAATATTTTATACTAAAAGTTTTATAGTTTTATGTTGAAAGGATGGACTGACTAATCATTAAAACTTACAATAACATACTTTTAAAATTAATTATGTTACTTCGCTTGTTATTTATACAAATAAAACGTTTCTTAAAAGTGGCTGTTATAATTTACTACGATATATTATAATATAAATATTTTGATTTATTATACTTATTAAACATTTTATATAAAATTGGCCAGTATAGTATTGATATACCACTATACCAGTATTACTAGCATTAGTGACAGATTGATAGGTATAATTTATAATAAAATATGATTCAGTGTAGGTACTTACCTCACAAGTATACATAACTTTTCTTCTGGGCATATGGGCTTTTTGTGTCTATTATATGGTTTATAAGTTAAGTCATCTCTTATGTGATTCAATACATAGTCAAATAACACTGGTGTTAAGCGAAAGTATTGCCTAAATTTTTCGTCATTACACTGCAAATGGCGACGCACTAAAATTTGAAATGAACCCTCAGTTTCACGATTTTTGAACATGACACTCTCCTCCAAACGATTGTCTTCGTCTTCTGATGACTCTTCATCATCCAAACATACCAATAATGCTATGTCCAAATCGTCCATTTTTCACCAGTGCACGTTCTACTACTCTCGAGTGAGTACTGACTACTGAGTGACTACGATTGAATACGGTCGCCCTACTCCCTAGGAAACCACAGGATGGTCACCGTAAAGACGGCCGTAAAAAACAACCGTAAAATGACGGCCGCTAGATAACGGCACCGCTTTTCTAGGAAACCATAGCTTTACCGAAAAAAAAACTGGGCAGGGACGGTGAACATCGATGACCGGTGGGCCGACGAACCGAGCGATTCCAAAGACGCTGTACAACGCGCGAAACCCGTACCCCGCACCGCCGGACGTACGACTGCTCAACCCCCGTCCCCGAAGTCCGCGCTCCGTTTTAAACACGCGTAGAAAAGCCGACGCACGTTCGTTCCGACGCACAGTGGTCTAGAATCCAAAAAAAGCGATCGAACATAATACCACATATATTGTTAATATAAAATCATTAAAATAGTTTATCTTCTTCTTCTGCTGCTGGCCTTATCTACTCTACAAGAGTTTTTGCCGCATCACTACTTCACGCCACTTCTCTCGATCATGTACTATATTTCTCCAGTCTTCAATTCCTATCCTTTTTAGATCTTCCTCGACCACATCCATCCACCTTTTCCTCGGTCGTTCTCGTGGACTCTTACCTGTAGGTTTCCAAAACAGTACTGTTTTGGTTATCTTGTCGTCACCGTCACCCTCTCGCATAATGTGCCCAAACCACTGGATTCTTTGTCCTCTTATGTAATATTTAATTGGAGTCATTTCTGTTTCTTCAATTAGTTCTTTGTTAAACTTTCTCCTCCACTTACCAGTGTTCTCGTCTAATTTGGGTCCACATATCATACGCCATATCTTGTTTTCAAAGGTTGTTAGTCTTTGTTCTGTTACGCTTGTAGTCGTCCAAGCTTCGCATCCATATTTTAATGCAGCTCTCACTATTACTGTGTAGAGTCTAACTTTTGTTTTCTTTGATAGCATTTTATTTTTGAATAATTTGGATAATGCAAATGACGCCTTTCCTGATTTTACTATCCTTAATCAGATTTTATAACTATTTTTTATAAAATAGTTTATAAATAAATTTATTATTTGTTTTATGTTTGAATTATATGTTTTTGGGGTCCCTGAAATGAATAAAAAAGTATATTATAATAATAATACAAATTTGTTGTATACAAATGTAATTTTATTAAATATCAAACGAATTGTGTATCACGATTTAATTTTCTGGTATTTTAATTAATTGGAGCATTTCATTTTTGTATTGATCACATTCTTTTTTTTTTCATTTTATGCTGAGATAACCTGTAGTACTTAATATAGTAATCGTTTGAATACATATTCGTTAGTTTTTTAATCTAGAACATTTTCTCGAATGATGTTCCCTAAATCACCTCATTTCTTTATTTTTCGCCTCCCGTGCCTTATCGCATAATTTTATACGCGGGTTATATCAGTTATATTTATTTTAGGCACAGCGCACTGCAGATATCACATTTCATAACAAATTAGTGTGCATAAATTAAGAATAAACATATCCCTGCAGTAAGCGTATATTGTGTTAGGAGTGAGTGAATTCAAATTAAAGTTTTAAAAAATTTTCTTCATTTTTAAAAACAGAAAAACAAAAAAAAAATGGTTAATAACTTAATACCTACATATAAATATACATTGACCTTGATTAATATATTCTACATTAGGTACTCTTTACTTTAATATTATTAAAGTTCCACTTATTAATATTTAACGTATTCAACTAATACTTATTTTATTTTTACCGATATTTTTTAGAACCGGTATTAGCCAGTTCCATAACCCTTACATTTTTTAGAAAATCGGAACCGGAACCAAAGCCTTTAAACATTTTTATTAGATAACCAAAACCAAAACCGTAACTGAAAAACTCAATAGGTTTCAGTTCCTGGCCGTAACTCGACCGTGGCAACGTATGTTATCTAGTAAATACACGCGTACGTCGCGCAGAGACGAGACGATAGTTTTTTCGAATTTTGTTTTGTTCGATTATCGTACTCGAATTTTGTTCCACTCGTATTTTGTTCTATTTGTATTTTGAGGTCGAGCGACCGAGAAAACCACGATGAACCACAACGTGGGAAAACGTAACTCGTCGGGTAAGCACAGACGAAACCAAACGAACCCTAATACATTAATATACAGAGTTCGTCGTGGGCGTAGTTATGTTTTATAACGCGAGTGAAATGGTTTTTTTTTTCGGCTTTGTTTTATCTTATATATTTCTTTAGATATACGACTTACAGGCGTGTAAATCACGAGAGAATACGTCCGCTTCTTTAGGCCTGAGCTCGTGACCGGAGAACAGAGTTAAAGATTGATGTTATATTTTATGACACTGTATAATATGTAAAATAATATAAAAAACAGGATGTAGACTTTAATTTCGAAAAAAAAAAGACGAAAACGGCAATTTTACACCGATGTGATGACGATCGTTTTTCCCTTGTGCTCGTAGTTCTCGGCACCGACAACAACTCCAGCGGGAAACGGCCGCGACATGACGTTGGCTCCAGCGGGAAACGGCCGCGACATGACGTTGGCTCCAGCGGGAAACGGCCGCGACTTTACGCGGGCCCGACGGCGGTGACTTGCGCGCAATTTGTGCGCACCACGATTTCGGATTCGCCGTCACCACCGCCGGCCACCTCACCATTACCGGCGTCGCCGCGGGCCGCCTCTGCACCATCGCGATGCATCGGACGGATGCGACGGCGTGACGCGCGACGCGGACGAACCGGACGAAAACAGCCTGGAGACAGCGGCGGCCGTCTTGGAGCTGACGCGTCTGCTCGCCGACACGTCCTCCTCGCCTTGGCGTCCAGACTGGGCTTGCGCGTAATCGCCCCGGACGGCCGTGAGTCCAGACGACCCGGCCACCGCACGCATGACGTTCACGGCGTAGTCGACAGCCGCCTCCGCCGCCGCCGCCGCCGTCACCACCACCGCCACCGATGGCCACCGTGGACGGGGCACGGTCACCGTTGGACATCCGCGACTTTCTGAGCACGCTTCGCGTCGACCGATCGTGAGGAACGCGGCCACGAAGGAGTATGAATAGGGAAGGGGTGAGGGCGTCTTCGTGGCGTTGACGACGACCACCGCCCCTCCGTCCCACGCCTACCGACCGACGGACTTTATTCGTTTGTTTATTACGTGATATGAATTAACTGTCATGTTTAAATCAAAAAAAAAAAAAAAAAAAATACATATTATATTATTAAATGTTGTATCATTGTAAATTCTCGTTGTTCGACAACCATGTATCGTCTGTACATATTATTCACCGACTTTTTTTGTTTAAGGTACCAGTAAAAATGATATTTTGTTGTTGATTAAAAATTTGTACTCTTCTGTGTTAAAAAAAAAAAAATCCTAACGATGAAGTTAATTTTTTTAAATATTTAACACATCGTATACTATTAATAAGTATAATAAGTTTGGAAGATGCTTGTATACAGTTTTCGCAACTCGTACTCTTTTCTTTTATGTGTTTTATTCGGTCGTGATTTTTATTTTGACTTCATACAACTCGACGTACCTAGATAACGATTTTGATGTGAAACATCTTATGGCGCGGTACGGTAGTGAGACCGACGCGTCGCCACGCCGTGGCGACGCCCCACTCGTGTCTTGTCGGCTCAATTCGCCGAAGCTCGGTGATTTCCTATCTACATGCGCGGTATCGGCGTACCCACCGACTGCTTTATAAACGTATAATATGTACACATATATTGTTACGTATATGTATATGTTGTTTTGAGCGGACCGTTGCAATAACGAAATATATTTTCCACTAAAATATTAGTGACGGTGATAGTGCGAGTGACAGTGGAAATATAACGTAAATATTGGAACGAGACACGAGTGCACCGCCGTCCGAGAAAAGAATTAAATTCCAAAATAACCAAAATGCTGGTCGGAGTGAAACGTCTCCGTCATGTGCTTTTGATGTATGCCAAAGGTTAGTTTTTTATTGATGTGAAACATCTAAAGTGGCGGGTTAGACCGACTGTCAGCGTGGCGACGCGTTGCCAGTTGCCACGCACTCGGCTGTCGACACGGGTATCCCCCTCTCCCTCACCGAAAGTTTGTTATGGTGATTATTATTGACATAGAGGCTGGCCACAAACAAATGGATCTATGTATTAATACATAGATATTACACGAATATAGATGTAATATACTGGAGTAACTATGAAAATTTTTTATTATATCGTTATCATCAGAGTATCAGTATTCCATGGCCAAACGAATGAATATTACTTTTGTACATTCCAACTGCAAATTAACAACAATCCAAAAGAATATACCACCAGAAATGGAACAACAATAGATGCAGTATTTATAAAACACCTTAATAATGTAATGTCCAACATTCTTGTAACATCATTCAGTTATCATCAATAAATTCGTACAATAATACCGTCAAGGGTAACTTCGAATATTTCTGTTGCAGAAGTATATGATTAAGCAGTTTCGATTTGTCAGAAATTATTAATTTTCATGTTCAATTAACATTTATTTTGAAAATAAAAATAATTTTTCAAAAAAAAAATGTAAATATTTTGTTTTTATTCACGCCATATTTTTTAATTTTATCATATTTATTTCCTTTAATAAATCATCATTTCGTTCATATTTTCTATACGAAAGAGTTTCGGTGTTTCACATTTGCCAGGCGTCTCACGACGGCTCAGTTTTTTTGAAATAGAAACATTTTGTTGAGAAAAACTAAACCCAGATGGTTTCGATCATTCGTGGGTGTTTAATAACCTACAATCAAAAATCGAAAAAACAACAAATCGTCAATACCAAATATTTATGGCCTCGTTTATTCGGATCGAATTCAGTGAGAAAGCAAAGGTTCAGAAGCACCGGGTTTATTTTAGATGAATAATAAGTACGTCCTATCCGAATAATTACGTGGGTTTCGAAAAAATTTGAGGTTTATCCGAGTAGTGTTAAGTGGTCGTGTCGGCGGTACGCATGAACGTCGCGAACAGACTAGGCGCGGTAAGTCGACGTGCACAGATACGTACATAACACTGCATTTTCATATATATATATATATATATATTTCTTCAATAAAAGAACATTTCGAAAGACAAAATTTATCAAAGTCTATTTATTTAATACAGATCACACAGTTTTCATAGAAATAAAAAAAACAAATTTTTATCGAAACCCCCAAAAGTAAGATTTTCTTAGTTTTAAATATTTCGTACTTTAAATTAAGTATCATAGGAGAAATTCATAGTATAAGAGAATTTTTGTATTTTATCCTTTCGTCCCTCACTTTCAAATTTGACTCATCAAAAAAGTAGCTTTCTTTTCTTCACTGTTCCCGTCATTTTTTTTTAAATAACAGGTTTCATACCCTATGAGTGTTTCACATGTCGTTGGTATGCTATATCACAGAAAAACTTACTAATGATACACTTGATACAAGATTAATATTAATTGGATTTTGGATCATTTGAATTAGTTATAATAGTACATCGTTATCGATGCTTTTCCTAAACTGAGTGATATTACAAATAAACCGTATAAATTTAAGTTATAAATACAACAGTTTAACAACTAGAAACTAGAGTTATTAAGATTGTAGCAAAATGTACGAGTCAAATCAAAAAGGTTTAAAAATATTTTTATTTTTTTTAGTAATTTAAACCTTGAAACTAACTAATACCTATTTTTGTTTGGAAGTATGTACTACTTTGATTAAAATTACCAACCAATGTGCCTAAGATCATCCGATTTTATAGCACACAATTAAGTGGAAAATTTAAATTAATCGTAACATTATTAATTTGAAATATTAATAAAACATGATAACAGAGACGAAATCGACAAAATATCCCTTAATTTTACTACCTAATTATTTTGAATTATGAATTAAAAGTATTAGAAAATAAATAAATAAAAAAGTATGTATTTGATATTGAATAAAATTTTCAAGTTTCTAGCTTCAATACTTTTCGATTTTTGACTAAATACCTAAAATCCGAACAGTGAAAATCTCGTTTACGGCGGATTTTTACCGATTTTACTCAGTTTTTCGATCGTTATTCTTGATTACTGGAAAAACTATGGAGGTTATAGAAAAATGACCTCTTTCAAGTACCATCTAAGTACAATTTCGAATCTACAAAGTCGCTGGACAAAACTTTTGGACAAGTATTTCTATACAAAAAAGTGTTTACAGAAAAAAAATAAAAAATAAACATCATTGTAAAACCATAAGATCCTTCGCTTCACTCAGAATCTAAAACCGACAACGTAGTCGGGTCACGGTGGTCGGGTTCGGGTGCCCTCTGACGAGGGTGCGCGTGGGGGATATCTTTAAGTGTGGACCTCTCTTCCTCCGTCGAATGATAAGAACTAGAAATTGTTATAATTCAATATTGTTTATTGTTCGTTGTTTCACATTTTATATTTTATTAATATACAGTATACACGGTGAGTCAGGTTTGTTAAACAAATGTTATAACGTTTTTCTATTCACGATTTTCGACGTTTTTTTTTTTTACATAAATGCTATAGTATGCTGTTTTTTCAAAGTATAAATTTAATTTTATCATTTAAAAAAAAAAAAAATCAATAAACTGTTTCGCGAACAAAATAATTAGAAAAATTATGGTATTGAAATATCATATTAATGTTTGGCCATCAATTTATTACGAACTTTTTAATTTTTAGCAAATGCAAATTTAATAGTTGAAATTTTTGTACGTTCTATCAAGTTCAAGTGAATTTGATTAATCGTTCCATATTGAAATATCAATATTAAATATATCCATATTAAATATCAATTATAATCAATTATAACAGGATAAAAGCTACGGGCGACAGCAAAAATCTTTGAATAAATTAAATTTTGGTAAGCTGTTAAATCAACTGTGGTATACAATAATAACATTATAATATGTAACACAATATTATTGTTGACTTGTTCACAAACTTAGAAAAATTAACAGATAAACCTTTATTAGAGATGTAAGCACCAACATTTTTCTAAAAATCCGTTTCTCTAAATAGCTTTGATGAATTTTTTTGTCAAATGATACAATTAAATTAAAAATTTTTAAATTTAATTTCTAAAAATAAAAAGTTCGTCCTTCGTCCCTTCGGTCCTCGGACAAGATATTGGTGATGAATGTATTAAGTTTTAAAGAAATGATGACTCATTTCTTTGGTATAAAACGATTCTGAGCAAAGCTTCAGTGTTATATAATATATTATTATTTAAATACTATTTACGTATTTTACGGTTATTTGTATAATTTTTGGTGAGTTATAATAATTTATTAAAATGTATATAAAAAAAAATCCTGACTCACGATTTTTGAATTTTTGTTAGGATAATTAGGTAGGTATATGAGTAAGGTCATATTAAATTTTCAGAACTTTTTGTCAAATATTTAAAATTATATTACATACAAACTTTCAAACAATTTGGTAAATTAAAAGTTCTATATTTAAATCAAAAGTGCTATAATTGTTCTGAAAATGTTGTCCAATATAAAAAAGTATGTATTTGATATTGGATAAAATTTTCAAGTTTCTAGCTTCAATACTTTTTGATTTATGACTAAATACCTAAAATCTGAATAGTGAAAATCTCGTTTACGGCGGATTTTTACCGATTTTACCGTTTTTACTCAGTTTTTCGATTGTTATTCTTGATTACTAGAAAAACTATGGAGATTTTGAAAAAATGACCTTTTTAAAGTACCATCTCAGTTCAATTTCGAATCTAAAAAGTTGCTGGACGAAACTTTTGGACAAGGATTTCTATACGAAAAAGTGTTTACAGAAAAAAAAAAAAGAAAAAAAAAAGAAACATCATTGTAAAACCATAAGATCCTTCGCTTCACTCAGAATCTAAAAAATAAACATCATTGTAAAACCTTCGCTTCACTCCGAATCTAAAAAGTATCTACGTTTTCATAAAAATTTGATTAATCATTTAATCGTTTAAATCGGTACTAAAGCAATCATGACTCATGATTATTGTTTTTATAATTATACTCAGATGTGTTTACCGGCAAGTCTTTTGATCATAATACGAACTTTAACGCAAATGTATTTCACGTAGGCAGATTATGTGTATCATTCCATGTATTTATTCAAACCTAATACGCCCTTGAATTTAGATCGTAGTAACAAATGAAACGGTTTCACCGTGATGGGGGATTTTTTTTTTTTTATAAATACACGGCTGAAGAGATTTTTGAGAAGTGGTGATTATTCTCTAACCTAGGGCGCGAAATAACTCGAATACGTCTCTACTCGCGAGGTTACGAGCCTTTCCGGAGGACGAGTGGCATTTTGTCCGAGCTTGGCAAAGTCCTCGTGACAAGGCCAAACTCGACGCCACCAACCCGTTCGAGTCTACAGACCCGACGGTGAAGCGAGGGTCGATATGTTTCGAAAACGAAACAATGAGTTCTTCTCGCTGTCGGGGACGAAGCTCGAAATACGAGTTGTACGGCCCCAGTGACGCTGAAAGGGGATGTCGTATCGCGACGGGTCTTGACTGGAGATCGCGGTAAGATTTCCGACGTCTTCGACTCTGAGTCACGACCGTGTTTTTACGCATACAACTCATGAAACGTTGAGCGATCGATCGTCCGGCATTAACACTGCTCGTTCGTGTAGTGAATATTATTGTTATGAGCCAGCGTTTCGACCGATTGAGACACCTGTTTATGTTTCGCTCGTAACACACACTCGCGTCCAGCCGACCGCCGTTAGTTTATATAATATAGACTAGCTCAAGAGAAAAGGATATGAGACGTGTTTTCATTTGAATATTTAGAAAAGCGGTTTGCTGGAAATCAATCAGATGTTCAAACATAAGAGTATTCTGTACGAAGAGTCCGAGAAAAAATTATCCTTTCAATTCAAATTTGAGTTATTGTTCCATTTCTATAATACCAACTTAAATAATAAAATAAACGTTGAAACGTTTTAGATTGTAAGTCTCAGTTTATAAATTTAATTGATGGATTAAAAAGTCGATTTCTTGTTTTTAGAATTAAAAGGTGGCATACAATAATATATACTCATTCTGTATCCATGCCTAATAGACTGATTTTGTACGGCAAAACAAGCTTAATGCAATTGTCCAACAATATTTAATTATGAGAAGTTCTGCTAATATTTTTAGACTGAAATTTAAATTCAATCTTTAAAAATATTCTGAAAATCATTTGAAATATTGATCTATGAGAACAATTCAATATTTTCGTCACCGAGCACTAAAAACTGCAAAATATGTCAGTTTATAATTTATGATTTTTTTCTGATCATAAGTTGATTTCCGATTTTTTATTGATATTCAACAGAATATTAAAATGTTTTTATGCATTTTTATCATAAAATCAATAAAATATGAATGCAATATTAGTTTATAATGCGCATAATCTCACTAAAATCATGTTCTATTTTTGAATTTTAATGAAAAATTCCTATCAAATTGCATTTATTCGAAGATAATATTATAACATTGGATACTACATATTTTGTTAATTTACCAACCTTTTAAGTTGTTCATATATTTCTGAACAAGTCGACGTATATACTTGGGTAAAATATTTTAAATAAATAGATAACTGACAAAAATGCAAAATATTAATATAAAAATGTTTATTCGAATCATTAATACTGACGGCATTCGTTAAATAAACGAATAAGTATATTTTATTTTCTATTTGACACTTTAATAAACGCGTTTCAAAGATCCATTGATTTATTTTTCAACTTTATTCACAGTAAAAGAACGGTTATTTATTACGTCCATGTAATACCAGGCTATATCGGGTATTCACTCGTCTTTTTATTTCTAATTATATTAATACGAACTGCTATATTTTTTTCACCCCAGCCCCCGATCGTGATTGGAATGTATTTATATACTCGGTGACCCGCCCAAAAACTTAAACCTGACATAATCTAGTCTCTGTTGTGCAAATAATGTCTACTGGTTAATTTACGGCTAGTTTTTATTCGAGATTTCGACCCACTAAACACAAAACGTTCTAGTACGCAAACATGGTCAAGAGAAAAAAGATACACCACTTTCCCGGTTTTCGCCGTAGTTCATAGTTTGGTTCATTGTTTTTTCACCCATTCATTGCACAGCGAGTGATTCGCTTCGGGATTCAGCCCCGTTCGGTAAAACATGTGTGTGTGTATGTGTTTTTTTTAATTTTAATACAATAGATGTCATGTACTACATTATTACATCGGGATCCCGCGTTATCCGACTCATCTTCTTATCTGACCGCTATTCGAATGTGTTCAGTGTATGAAATGCGATACTGAACACAGAAAAAGAAAAATGCTCAGAACTCAGTGGTTCTATAGTCATGCTCACAGTTTAAAAAACATTGACTTATCGCGAACCATCAAATGTTGGTTCGCTTTGAACTAGCCACAAACTAAAATAAGCATTTAATTTTTTTTTTCACTAGATTTTCCAATTACTTCAGACTTTCGTCTAGTTTTGCCTTTACCGATTTTTCTCGGTTACGTTATATCAACTTCACCCTCGAAATTGTTTTCCAACTATTGTTAAATAATTATCTTGGCGAAGACGGTTAAGCATAATATGTTAATGTCGTGACATTGTACAATATAAAAAAGGTAACGTCTCAAAATAGATTAATCGGTTTCCGAAATATTGTGAATTTTCCAGATTTTTACATACTTGCGAACGTTTTTGATTTCTCTGGCTTTTCGTGTTTCTAGAAATCCATTGTTCGCCAAATAAAATCCAACAATGAGTTGAAGATATTAAAGTTGTAACGTCTGAAACATTACGTGAAAAACTGACACCCGACGATGAATTCGAGCGGTAATTAAGCGAAAGACGTATTTTTCATTTGTGCACGTCGTACATTGCGCAAAACACAGCCATAAACAATGGCTAATTAACCGTGAACATTGGTTTGAAAATTGATGTTTTTGACGCCGAGGTGTTTGTATATCGCGCGGTATCGGAGACGACGAAATGATGCGTACGAGCCTGCGATACAGGGCTAAATAATATCGATCTTGATAAATTACACGGAGATGCGAACGAAAGAATATCGTTTCGGTGACAGCACACGTATGCGAGCATGTAATGTTTTATCGTCGTAAGTCGTTTACGTAGAATCTCAAATATAAAGAAATAAAAATAATAATAAATAACAAAAACAAATGTGCAACTGTTTAAAATAAGACTTAGGAAAAAGCTGACACTATAATAGTTTGTTGGCCATGTGTTCGGTTTAAAATTTAGCACGTTATATTATATTTACTGAATAAAAAAATTATTTTATAACAATGTTGCTGTCATGGAAAATAGTATCAAAAAATTTCAAATGATTTTTCCCGACTCCAGGTAGCATTCTAGTATTATTTACGATTCATGCGCTTTTTTAAATTATGTTTTTCGATGTTAAGTGTACTAAGGTTTTGACATGTATATGTCTTATGGCTGGGGGTCATTCTGTTAATTTGTCCGACACCGAGAATGTTACCATGCCGTCATTGGTGCGTTCACGTGTGCGTGTTTGCGTGTGCGTCGACCGGTGGGGACCAGTTGAAACCTGTCTTTGAAAAATAATTATTTAAATAATAATTTTTTACACGTGTTAAAAAAAGTTACCTACAGTTTAATCCTCGTCTCCTCGTATCTAACTATATTCAGTAGAAACAAGACATATACATGTACCGATGTATCTGTATGTAGTGTAGATACTCTTAGTTTTTTTTTTTTTATCTAATTTCGGTTTTACTTTACTCTTATGCGAAAAATAAGTAAACTTAAGTTGTACACTCAAAGACAGACAAAGTATTTTATCAGGACAAATTATTTTATTTTAGTTTAGTTTAGTTGCAAAAATTTGAGCGATCCTTCGAGATTTCCTCGATTTCTCGATCAACCACGATCCGAATCTCACATCAATTAATAGAAATTCGGTTTTCTAAAATCAGAAATAAACGGATTAATCATCTGTGTCGTGACAGTTAAATGTAGATTATACAGTTTAGTAGTTTCCAAAGAAGAAAAAATTCTCTCAAATAAACTTCACCCCTAGTCTCCACGAATTCCCCCAACTAATTAATAACTAAATCCAACTGAAACTTTTTTAATGATTCTCAGACATAATGTTTGATTTAAGTTTAAAATGTTCACATTATACGAAAGAAAACTGTTAACAACTAAATACTCATCTTTACTTACTCTGGCTTATAATGAAATCGAATAAAAACAAAAACGTTTGTATAAAAACTGCCATATGTGTATAGTCCCATGGTATACAAATTTGTGATTCAGCAAAATATTCGAGTATTGGTCTAATTCAAATTTTCAAGGGTACTACTTTAAAACTTATTAAAAATGCCTCAACGTCATAATAAATATAACGTAATTATTAATAATAATAATAGTAATAATAATAATAATGATTTAAAGATATCAACAGAAAACAAATCCTTGTGTACATAATACGCGTTTCCTCACGTGTTCTCAAAACATAAATCGATGACTTAAAAGACGTTGGTGAAGAAATGTATTATTTTAAATAAAAATAAAAATATTTATTTATAAAGTAGGTGTAAATAGGTAAGGTAAGGTTACGTTTGATGAATAAATAATCAAATAGTTTGAGCGGTCAAATATTCTGTTTTTATTCGTACGTTTGTATTATTCAAATGTACACATTCTTATATGTGCTCGCGTAACGGAATTCTTCCAAGTACCGCATTGAAAGCAGTCAAATCGATCAGATAAAAATCGGAACGAATGAGAAAGCCACACGAATCAATATTCTAGGTACTATTTACGAATAAAAAAAAATCCCTAAAATAAATTACGTAAAATAATCGAAACATGGATGCCTACATAGTTAAGAAAAGTCGTTTTTAAAAGTGTTAAAAATGTGGTTAGGTTAGGTTAGGTTATGTGTTGATTTTCTTATATTTTGGAAATAATCTTCACTAAAACTCATTGCATCGGGACTTGTGAGGCTATCAATAACCACTAGATTGACCTCAAACCAGCACATTTAAAAGGGAACCGTACACAGAATACTACATTTTACATGAAAAATGATGTGTATCCAAATGTTTTACATCTGCTGAAAGTATCAAATCTTATTGATAGTCTGATATTAAATATATATATTTCTGTGAGCACTCTGTGGATCCGGCCAAGATAAAAGTTATGACCAATCTACGGATGTCGATTAAAAACCACATACCACTCGGCGCAACGGTTAGGCAATCTGGCTACATGCTTGTACACGCTGTATACGTCGTTAGCGTATAAATAATAATATGGTCAATAAAATTAATTTCTAATTTGAATGCTTCACAATACATTTACAATTTTAAATTACATAGTTTTACATGTGGCAATAATGATTTTAGTAACAAATGGTTATTTGTTATTTTCTCTCTTTCTGAGTTCAATACGCACGCAGTATTTTTGAAATCAAGGCATATATTGTGTTATTTTAAGTCAAAATACTGAATAAAATTACGAATTTGATTGGCACGTAGAAGGTAAAGAACAGTTGCATCTCAATAACATAGATATTATAAAAGCTGCCCTGCATGCCTACGTAATTACTTTGAAAGCCAGCCTAAATGAAACACTTAAAAAAAAAATAGTGACGGGTGTGTTAAATTTTTAAACAAACGATAAATCGTTTCTTTAGTTAAACGATTCTGAGACAAGCTTTGGTGTAATATAATATACTGTTTTTATTATAATTGTGAAAAGTTGTATTATTATTATTATTATCATTATTAGATATATATATATATATATACATAGATATCTATTTTTTTGTCATCATTTATATGTATGTACTGGACTACTCAAGTTCTCCATTAAAAACCATTACTCTTGAATATGTTTGAAAAATATTAAAAACACATTTCTCTTTATTTAGGTACTTTACTTTTTATTTGACGTTTATACATTTTTTTTTTTTCATGCAAACAAGAAAATCCGTTTTCGAGTAGCTAACTCAAAGTCCAAGGGTCTGAAATTCAAATCTCTTTATCTTACTTGCAAAAGTTTATTTCACGACCGACTGGGTCGCGCACTGTTTTTTTTTTTTTGTTTTTTCCGTAAACTTTACGGGGTTCGAACTGGCCGTGTCTCGTTGATTCGGTGTTATTTTCTTTAGCCCGTGTGAATCTATCTTGCACTTCCAATCGGGCGTTTGAATGACATGTAAAGTACGTCGAGTGGAAAAACGTTGAAACATCGTCGTCAACTAACTGTTGTTTTTGTTGTATAAAATTAGGACCGGCTCTGGAAAGACATCATTCCGTTTCAAGTTTTTGAAACCGTTCGACTAATAGTATTCGAATGCTATGTGCAACAATATTGTTATAGACGAGGGAAAATACTGGTGTTTTTCAGCAGTAAACTGTTGAGCACTCGGACGAATATTTTATTTTTACAGTTTTTACATTCCAAATTGTTTTCATTCAGACACTGGAAATACGTTCACAATCAAACCAAGCAGTTTTTCGTTTCGGATTATCTTTCAACGTGAGTGGACACAGAAAAAGTTGTTCTTGAAAAACTCTCGATGAAAGATAACGTTTGTTAATTAATTTCACGGTACCGTGAAACAGTATGGCACAAATAATTTCTTGGTTTTTTTTTTGTTTGTTTTTTGGAGAGGTTTAACCTCTTAATATTACCACTCCACGTTTTCCATTATCTTTCGAGAAACCTTCATTACATAGAACGAAAACGTTTGATGTTCATAAAATATGTTATACGATATATTGTAGAAATATAAAAACAGTGGGTTGGAAAAATACAATTTATGATAATTTTATCGATAGTTTTGTGAGTTTTCTTTTGCTTATGATTTGGAGAACCTAAAACGAGCAATTTTAACATTTGACGGACGATACGCGGGGTATGCATTGTTTAAAATTTAAAATCAATAGTAAATCCTCCACAAATCTTTTCCATATCCATAGGTACTTACGGACGTTCAAAATATTTTTAAACATATTTTTAGCGATGATTTATATTCTTATTAAAGAAAAGTTACAAAATCAATTTCAATATTACAAATAACGTAATAACTAATAAGTATATTTCAAGCTCCTAACTAAATTAAATTTCTGTACGATAGACAAAATATTTTCACGGGTTGACTGACATATTATACGTCTGGCATATTATACGATAATATGTTTCTTCGAAGATTCATGTTTCTCTATCTGTATACATTAAAATGAATTGCTGTTCGTTGGTCTCGCTGAAATTCAATAATATCTATACCGCTTCGAATAATTAAAAAAAAATTTTTTTCGTAACTGACAGCACAGAGATTACTTTTTCGAAAAAAAAAAAGTTTTCCAAATAAGTAGAAAATTTGCAGAAAATTTGTTACGATTTCTAAGATTGAAACTCGATACCGTTGCACTTACTATATATTATAAACGTTCTTCCCCAGTTGCTTATACATATAGTATTTCACGTGTTCGGGGACCGTCCCGCGTCGTTGGACGTGGAGTAACAGCCGCGGGTTCGCCCGCTCCTGCACCTCCCGGCGCTGCTGCTGCTCCTTGTCCAACTCGTTGTCATCGGCTCGGTATCGTGTACATGGAATGGTCCGACATCGCGCCCTCGTGCCCCTCATCGTCGCCGGACCAGTAAACAAGTACGGAGTTATCGTCATCTTCCTCCTCCTCCTCTTCCTCGAACGATATACATAATAATATGATAAGATAGTTCAAATCAATAAATGCTATTTTTGCCAACTTTGATAGCTATTTGCCCCACTGTGCGTTCGTCCGGGGAAAATATTTGGTTCGAATATAAACCGTTTTTAAATTACCACTATTTCATTACATGACACGTTTTTAATGGCAAGTAAAAAATGTCTGCACAATTCAGCGGTTGTGACACCAAACAATATTATGGTGTTGCGAGAATATCATATCGTTACCCCAATGATGTTGGGATAATACATATTGAATTATTATTACAAATGTAGTTTTATATAATAATTTGATGGTGGAGGTAGGTAAGTCTTAAAATATTAAAATATTCGCCATTCCACTTATTTATTGTTAATTACACCAATCCTAGTATGTAATGTGTATAATATATATGTGTATAAATACAATGCTCATTGGATTCCTATAATTCTTTTTACTTTTCGATTGGTCGCATTCTCTCGAGAACATGTCAGTCCAACTTGGTGCTGCAGTTGTCGAAAAACGATTTTAACTCCATCAGAAAGATGAATAACCAGCGATTTCCGTACGTTTTACAGGACTTCGTATACGTGTATATGCGTTGAGCCGGTATAAGATTTGCCATTGACAGTTTGTCGATAATAATAGTCCAGACACTTCGAAGACATACATCGGAAAACTTTAAGACCATTTTCACAACCAGCGCAGAAATACTTCAAAGTTCTTTTTTCAAAGACACACATTTGATTTCCGATGTAGTAAGACCTGAACATTTATCATGAACGAGACTAGCACATCCGTCACATTTTATCGGTACGTCTAATTCAGTGAATCGATTAACACACACTATGCACTTTGTATCATCAGACATCTTAAGTCTTAGTAAAAACTGTAAATATGTAATTTAAAATTTAAAATTTAACGCACGGAACTCGGGACACGTCTGACCGCTACGAGTGCCAACTGATAACTGATAACTATTATGGTGCACAGTTTAGTAATAATTAATTTCGGCCAGCTTTTTTCAGTTTTCAGTTAAAACAACGCGCACACGGCCACGGCTGATCGGAGTACACCTACACCGGTTGGGAATCGCGACGAATCGCACGCATATACAGGGTGATTCAGCGGTATTTCGGTACAGCGATTTTATCGTATAGGTGAATATTCGAAATAGAGCAACATTCATAACTATCACGAATGTTTCATTATGCAGAGAAATCTCAAACGATCGGTGTCCTTCGTATCTTCTTATCTACACCCAAACGGTATTTTAGTCGGTTAGTTTTTGAAAATCAAATGGGAACTAATTTTTTTTTCTTTGTCGAACGTAAATTTTTTGTCGTAAAATAAAATACCATTGCACTTTTGGCGTCAAACTCGAATGCATGATTCATGTAGGACTCCACATGTTTTCCGGACGTTCTGTTTGATTAGATCGTCAAACACGATGGTTTAGTGCCGGGAAAACGATGTATGCGCACTTGAGATTCCTTACACTCGACCGCGTACGCAGTCACCGCACGCAACGCCGTGCGACGAAAATGTTCGGGGAAATCGTGTGTTTCAATCTGTTCCTGTGTTTGACGCTGATACAATGTAATGACAAGGTCGACCAACGCAAAATCAAGGAGGCCGTGGACGGGTTCGTAAAGTTCGTGAACTTAAAATCTAACGGTATACTCTATCTGAGGATGGTACAAATACAGATCAGAACCGGTCTCTCGTTTTATCGCAGCATACTCGTGTCCAACAACGGTCCGAAAGACGAAGACGTCGTGTATGCGTTGTACGCGGTCACGAATTGTATGTCCGGTCTTTGGTTCGCGCAGAAAATCAAGGATTTCATTAGCTACACGTCGGGTTACTACGCGAAAAACTCTTTGGACCCCGACGACAAAAACGCGTGAAAATACCGTTTGGGAAATTTCACTCACTTCGTCCGTAGAAAAATCGAAAAATTCATAAGCCCTTTGATATATCTGCACGAGATCATCGCGGACTCGTCGTACTACATGGACGTCGGCGTTTTGAAAGTCATAATATCGCTGAGCATCAAAATCGATCTGATAACGTCCGTTACGGACGACAATCCGACGCGCTTCCATAAATCGCACGAGGACGTGGTACAATCGCTGCTCGTAGAGTTCGTTCACCTACAGAGGTTCTTGTCCGCGCACTGTGAGTACAGAGTGTCGGCTTATTCGAGACTCGTGGACTTGTTTAACGTTCGGCCGTTTTAAGAGGTTATCGAGTACGACGAGGAAAAACTATACTCGTTACTGGCCGTGATTACCAACAGTGGACTGGCTTCGAGCGGTTTACCGGAAAACTGTTCTGCCAGACAAATACTGTTGGAAAGCATCGTGACAATCGGCGACGACGATCCGATCCCTTCGATTGGACAAGGACAGCACGTCGGGCGAAACGATATCGATACGGCAGATCGCGGACGAAATGATCGTCTCGTGGGACATGGACGTCTTCAGGTGGTACCACGATTCGGTTCTGACGGCGATCGTGAAACTTTTGTACCGTATGATCGTGGAAATGCCGAGAGAACGGTTTTTGGCCGACGTGGTGATGAAGAAAACGATCGAAGACATACATCGGAAAACGCAAGAGAACAAAGACGACTTACCGGCGTGTTTTACAGAGGGATTCGAAAAGTTAAACGACGCCCGGAACGGTCATTACAGAGAACTTTCGTCGTACTTCAACAGCCTGAAACAAGTGCACGTCGACGACAGTCCGTTGTTGGAAAACGGCACGGTGACGGCATTTTGCAGCCGATTGCTGAGCAGGGTTTCCGATAACTTCGGCGAGATCGCGTGCGCCGGAAAACATTTGCGACGGTTGCGCGCGGAAGACGACAAGTACTACACGCCCGGATCGCACAACAAGAGCACGCTGCTGGCCGATTACTCCGGCCGCGACGGGCTCGAGTCTGACCTCCGTCGCGGCACACGGGCCATGGCGTGCTCGCTCGTCCAGGACCTTTACGTTTTCGCCGACCGTGCTCGCGTCCGCCTGTACGACGGCGGCAAACTGGACCGGGCGAGGACGCTGAACGCGATTTCGAACGTCTGCGTGTTGGTCGTCCAACACGAGACGGACGATTGGAATCTGGTCAAGACGGCGTACGACGTGGCCCGTGCTGTTACACAACTTGCACTAGCACAATCATCTGGATCCGCTTTGTAGCGCGAATATGATTTTCATCAGTCTCCAATGTGGTTCATAATCAGTGGCGGCTCGTGGGTTTTTAATGAAGTAGTGCACATTCAAAAAATAAATATATAACTCATAAATATATATACCTATATAAATATATTTATTTACTAACCTAACCTTTAGATTGTATTAAATAATTGTTAACAAAATTGAGTTACTTATCTTTTATTTTAATTTGTATATTTAGTATTTACATATTAAATTCACAAGTAAAAATATCAATAAACCGAGTGAGAGTAAAAATAAATTATAATGCCAACGCGCGACGGCGACGTCCAAAATAGGTCACTGATAACAATTTATTTGGTTATGTGCACAGCAACGATTGTGCACATCAATTCCATTATAACGCGGGCTGCGTGTTTTGACTTGTTTTAATTTTTACACTATACAAAAATGTGCACAGCGTTTGTGTGCACTACTGCTCTACTATACTACCTAGTACCTACCGATACCGTTCTGGTGCGGACAACCACCGTTTGCCGTTTGGCCTCCGAAATAAACCATTTCAAATACTATATTATTTTCATATTCTGGATTTCCATTTTTATATTTTAAAGGATAATCTTAATAACATTACAGGTGCTTAGTTGTTTTGTTATAATTAATGTTTTTAATTTTTCTCAAGTTTGGGTAGGTAGTGCACGTGTACTTGTGCACATATACACGAGCCGCCACTGTTCATAATGGAAGTAAAACACGTTTTATGTGACTAAATTAATCGACTAAATATCAATTTTTTTCACGGACACCGAGATTTCTTATTTTTTTTTTTTTTTTGTGCATATGGCAACGAACACCGAGTGAAGCTTATGATCTATTTTTATTTCAAAACCCAAATTGTTATTTTTATTTTATTTTTACAATACGGGACGAACCCTTTAGTACATGAATATAAAGTATAATAATAGTTTTAATAGTTTATGGAAACGTGGCTCAATATCAGAGAGAGAATGAAGGGTCAGTGTTGGCAATGCGCATAAGACGGATGATTGGTGAGTTTAGGTAGTAGTTTGAGGAAGAGAAGGGTATATGAAATGGAACAGATGATCGTGTACGGCGAGAGGGGACATTAAATGAGACATGAGATAGTAATTCAGGATTGTCAATTTTAGATGAAAGAAGATTGGATAGAAATGTATAAACACATTAACAACTGGATCATTATACAAAGCATAATCCGACCACGGGAAGCCAGATAAATTAAAATCACCGATAATTAGGACATTTATAATAGAGTAATTATGAAAAATATTTTCAACAATCTCACAGAGCTTCATATATAAATCCTTATGTGAAGATGGAGGTATGTACACACAGCCTAAAAGTATATTTATTTTGTTGTACTTTAATAGCACAATTATGTGTTGAATGCCGGGAACATTTTCAACATTTATTAAAGAGCAATCAAAATTATTCCTAACTGCCAATAAAACCCCACCACCTCTACTATTTAACATAATATCTCTATCATCTCTAAACACATTGTAATCGCAAAGTCCTAATTCCATATTACTAATAAAATCATTAAGCCATGTTTCAGATAAATATAATAAATCACAAAAACATATTTATGTTTTTTACATAAATAATCGACTGTTCACTTTTTTGCTAACTTATTTTTTGATGTCTTGTACAAACGGTTTTGTTAATTAATTTTAAACGATATTTTGAAAAATTGTTTCGTTTATAAAATAAATCAAAAAAAAATATCTGTATTTTATACGCGAAAAATATTATTTGAAATAAACTATGACGTCATAAAATAAAAATGGTTCATCGATTTAATTATCTATGTAATATGAAAAAAAGTGCCGCAACTGCTGCCGTTCAACCGTCTTTGGTTATATTCAATAATCGGTACGTATATCCAATCATCATACTACTTAGGATGTAGAACTAAATACGTCTTTGAATCTTCGGATTAATAAAAAAGTTTTAGAAGATTTTGATAAAAAAATAAAAAAATTTGCTGACAATATGACTTAAAACGATAAAGTATAATATAAACGACGAATGTTGCACTGAATCTTTTTTTAGAATCGTCTTCTTCTTTAGTAATCAACCCTATAGTGGTATAACCGCGTTATTCTTCCACGCTTCCTCCACTCTTTCCTTTAACTGGTTTTTTCTTTTTAGTTCCCTATAGGTTCAGAATAAGTCATTTTTTTACATAAAAACAATGTTCGAATAAAAGATTACAGTAATGATTAATTTATGCAGTCAAGCAGGCAATTTTAATGAATACATTTTAAACGTATTTAAGGATTGTCAACTAATATGATAAAAATGTGAAATACATTTCCCGGTTTTTAGGGTAGGGGTAAGGGTCAAATAATTTGCCTTAGCCCGGCAACGGAAGTTGAGACGCGGCACTGTGTCTGGGCTGCAAGAAAAGACGTCATCGCACTCGTGTTGTAAAACTGAAAAAACATGATTCACCTGATGTATTACTCACGGTTCCGAGTGTTTTTATATTTGATCAGCTCATCAAACACAACGATTATCCGAATCGGGGCGAAAATTAACACGCAGTTTGTATTCGGTCGTCGTGTGTGCCTTCGGATACTCGTTGCGTTTGATTAGCTGATCAAATAACAAAACACTCAAAACCGTGATTAATACATCACGTGAAACATATTGTTTTTTTAGACAAACGCGGGTATGCGATCGATCGTCTTTGGTGATAATAAAACACACTGTTCATTCTCGAGATTTTATTAAAAAAAAAAAAAAAAAAAAGCCGGTAAGACAATGGTGGTGGAAGTTCGTCCATCGTCGCTCCGCTCCTCGGACAAGATTATGGTGATGAGTAGAGATACAGGAGTTGGGTGGGATACACGAGATGTATTGATAGATTAGGCATTATAGGATAGATTAGGACATTATTTTATATTATAAAAAAAAACGATTACAGTTTCAGACGCCCGTTAAAATTTTTTCATTGAACCGATCGTGAGATTTTTTATACTTTTTGCAAGCAAAACTTATGAACAACCTTGTAATACATTTTCATTTCTTAACTTTGAGTAGAATATTTTTTATACATTTTCAACTACGACATAATTTGTGATTTCGACAAATTTTGTCGATTTTTGAACTTCAACTGCTTATAAAAAAAAATTGTGCCTATGTATTTTTATAATTTTTGAGTGGGAGTTAGAACAACTTATGTGGACCCTTCTATTAAATTTTCAAGTATTTCGTCCGAGCTACATTTTTTTTATCAACATTTATAAAAAAAAAAATTAAAAAAATCGAATATTTCAAATGCCTATAAATTGATTAAAAATGAGTGAAATCTTTTGAAAATAAAATTATATAAAGAAAATGCCAATATAAACAACTGATAAAATTTTCAAGTTTCTACAACTTATACTTTTTGAAAAAAAAACAAATAGCAAAAATCGTTTGAGGCTAAACCGTTGTTTAACGTGTTTTTGTAAAAATTTAAATTTCAAACACTCATAAAATTTTTTTGTCTGAATCCGGTAGAGTTTTTTTTGCAGATAATTGAAGAAAAACTAATGAAAAACCTTGTACCAAATTTTCAAAACTTAGTTATAAAAGAAAAAAATTTTACGATTTTTCAACAACAAAATTATTTGCAAATTTTCGCAATTTTTACATATTTCGTATAAATTGGAACTTTGAGCACTTATAAAAAAAAATTGTGACTTACGATTTTGGATTTTTTTTTATCAGTTATGGAACAACTTATAAGAAACCTTGTATTAAATTTTCAAGATTTTCTGGCAAAAAAAAAAATTTTTATCGTTATTTTAAAAAAAAATACTTAAAAAAATTGAAAATTTCAATTGTCTATAATTAGCTCAATAAAAGTCAAAATACTTTGAAAATTTAACGGTGTATAGAGAACGCTAATCTAAACATTTGGTGAAAATTTCAAGTATTTACATCGATTAGTTTTTGAGTTATAGCAAAATAAAAAATTTGATTTTGTCGAAAACTGGTTTTGCGTAAAATATACCGTTTTTCCCTCATTTTTTAAGGGTTTTTCCCGGCGCGTTAAAAAAATATTGAAAATTTTTAACTTTTGACCCCCCAAAGTACCAACTAGATTCACTTTCCTTTCAGAAAAGTTGCTATATAAGGCATTCGAAGCATTTTTACTGCCCCAAATCGTGTCGACAGACACAAAAATAAATAAAAAAAAAAAAAAAAAAAAAAAAAAAAAAAAACACACATCATTGTAAAATCAATACATTCTTCACTCCGTTCAGAATCTAAAACCCGCAGAAAATATGACTAAAAACGGTAAAATATATAAACGACGAATTTCGTACTCAAACTTTTTTCAGAATCGTCTTCTTCTTTGGTAGTCAACCCTTAGGTTCGTTTCGCTAAATTCTTCTTCCGCACTCCCTCCACTCTTTATTTAAAGATTATCTTAATTTTAAGATATGCGGACTCGTTAAGTTCAGTATACGCTTTATAGCGTTGCGTCGGCCGTCGACCCCTTCTTATCTGTGTCCACCATCCTAATCTCCCGTCCATCGTTAAATTGTGAATTGTAATTAATATGTGTCGTGATTATCTTTTGTTAAAATTATTAGTGTTATCGTATAATTATTCCAGTGGCTTTGTAAAATTATCATGTGTTTTTCTTTTCCGTTTTACCTTCGCGGCCAACGCCTTTACTGTTATTATTATTAATAATTGTATTACGTATTATTATTATTTTTCTTTCTCTCGTTTTTTCGCTCGTCGTTCGCCATTGAGGCAACATATTATTACGGTAACTTATTACAAACACATTTTTATATATATTTTTTGTTGCTTCGGTGGAAGACAAGTGCATTGAGTCTTTTGTCTCCCATTTTTTTTTCCGTATATATATAATATTATATTGAATACACCGACAATAAATTTTTTTTTCTGCCAATAAAACTTGATTTCGTTTATTGCTGGGGTACGTCCTGAAGTATTTATCTTCAATAAGATCGTGTATAGTCTGTGACAGTCGAGGCGTTTTTTTTGGTAATATTAATTGCATTATTAAATAATTATTGTTCAACGTCAGGAGTTCTGAGTCCTTATTCAAGCGTAAGTCCGCCAGCCACAGGGTGGTATGTGAGGCCGCCGAGGTCTTCAAGTTCCAGTCAATCCAAAGTTACCATCCACTACCATCGTTACTTGTCGTAGTTTTAAGTTGTGTCCTGATTGTTTAGTTTTAGTGTATTATTCCGATTTTGTGTGAGCTCTGTGGTCGTTGCACCAGACCGATTCGGCCACAGAGACTCCCCCCTTGTAACTAATCTCTTGTTTCCTCATTCTCTTTGTATAGTCTGTATTTCCCCAATCCACGTATATATATTCAAGTTGTCTCCCATTCCTCGTCACGGTCGTTATTGACGCTAGTCTGAGTGTGGCGTCGCCCGTTTGGAGTGCGTGTGAAATAAAATTGAAGACTGCCCTTTAACACGGTGCTCACGCGCTATGTTGAATTAGTCGCATACTTACATAGATTCAGGCGTATAATAACATAAATTATATTAATTCTCATTAAGAGTGGTCCCTCGCCCAACATCGAAACAATAAAGTTTAAGTATATGAATCTTAAATAATAATGAAATAGATAACAATAAATAATATATACAAATGATAAATTTCTACTAAACAATGTACGAAAAGAAGCGTTCAAATGGAAATTATAGACAAAAAAAACATTATAAACCGTTCCTTAATTGTTGAATCAGTCACTAACACCGGCGTTTTAAATATCGAGTGTACGTGGTAATGCAATATTCACTCAAATATCCACTTCTAGAGAATTTAAACTACAGTTAACAGTGTGGAATGATGTTCAATTATTTATCTCTTTTTATTAACTACAACCCTAACACTGTACTCCGTTAAAAAAATACAGGGTGTATAACGAAGATCTGACCCATGGAATATGGATTAATATTTTTTCACATTCAATATGTTCGACATTTTTTAGTTTGAGTAAGGTATCTCACTTAACATGAACATTATATTACTTATAATTATTATTGTATTTAGCTTATAAGTAATTACTTCTTGAGCAGCTTTTAACATTTTAATTGTTCTATTCATATTTTTAATAATAAAATGAAACTTTAAATAGCAAATAATATGTAATAACAAAATATGAAATTAATTAACTGTATGTTGTGTAATCATGAACATTTTACAAGACTTGTTATTAGGGATGACAAAAAAAAATATCGATATATCGATATACCGATATTTCTTGAAAACATATTGATATTTTAGTTTCGATTTTTTTTTTGATATCGATAATTATGGTATCGATATTTTAAAAAAATGAAATATTCATACATTTTTTTGGTAGTGAAAAAATATCGAGCAAGCACGTTTTAGTGTTCATTACTAATTATTTGGTATCGGCATAGTATACGCGGGTATAGGTTTATAGAAGAACGCAGCACATATTTTTATAATTGTGGCTTCGGTCTGGCATCGGTTAGATATGCTGCAGTTTTGTACCGTATAATAACACCACTACATATCAGTGTTGTCAATATATACGAGTATATAAACAGGGCCGGATTGGCATAAAAAGCCCACCGAGAAAATAGTTTTTAGGAGCCCAAAATAACGACCAGTATCCCAAAAACAACATCAAATAATGATCCGCAAAGTCGATCGCTTTGCTCGCCAATGGAATACCTTTTTTTCATAACACTCATTAGTGATTACATAAACGACATATTAAGTCTTATAAAACAAAATAATTATGGACACAACCTAAACCAATTACACAAAATTTAAAAATGTACAATACATCTTTTCACATACCCTTTTACTTACTTATATACAAAAATACTGCAGTTCATACTTCATACTTAAGCATTCTTTTTATAAATTAAAAATATAAAGATGATTGGCAATGGAAGTTATACTATAAGAATTAACCATTAACCAAACAGTAACCGTGAAATAATTTTATTTCATTTTATGTTATTTTGAGACACTTAATAGGCACATAAGATCACAAAAATACCTCTCATACAGAATTTTTTTGCATTCAAAGTATTATAAGACAATGTCCTTAAAGTAAAAATTAAACAAACATTTTAGATTAACAATTGTACTTATAATTAACAATACCTAGTAATTAGTGGAAATAATATGATTAAAAATCTGTTAACATTTTACAAATCAGCAATTTTTGAGCTTTTTGTAGTTAATAGGTCTATAAGTTCATCATTATTTAAATTCAAAAATTTAAATAAAATCCATGGGCATTCGGGATTTTATAATAATATAAATAAAACAGTATATTATTATTCATTATTTATTAATCATTATTATTATAGTTTAAACTTTTCTATGTTTAGACTTGAATGTTAGAATCATAATTCCTATAATGTTCTACAAAAGCCGAAGGCCCAAAGACCAAAAGTTTTTGATGGTCCATAATCAGACAACGGGGCCCTTTTATGGAGGAGGCCCACCAAAATTTCCTCGATAGCTCGCCTACCAATCCGTGCCTGTAAATATACATATATATATATATATGGACGCCCCTGAGTATAGGTATTTTAATGTGCATTAAAGACAAATTTTAAGAAAGATAATCTACTTCTGTCTACTACTATTATCCTACATTTCTACGACCTAAGTGAAAAATCCTAATATCCTCTACCGTAGAGGATATTTCGATTTTCCACTTCAATAACGCATTTTTTTTGAGAAATATCGATATATTGATATTTTCCGTACCGATATAATATCGTCATATCGATATTTTGTTTTTCGATATATCGAGGTCGGGAAAAAATTTGCCATCCACACTTGTAATCAGTTATCACAAACGACACATTAATACAATTATATTAAATTGTTTGCTTATAATATTATAACATTTTTTATATTTTCATAATATGATGAAAATACTTATTATAATCACTTGATATAAATTAAAAAAACTCAAATAATTACTGTAGCTGATTGTTATGTTGTATTTAACATAATGGAAATGGTAATATCACGTTTTGCACTGATAAGAAGTTGGTTGCTATTGATATACTTATAAGCTAAATACGAGTACAATAATAATCATAAGTAATATAATGTTCATGTTAAGTGAGATACCTTACTCAAACTAAAAAATGTCAAACATATTGAATGTGAAAAAATATTAATGCATATTCCATGGGTCAAATCTTCGTTATACACCCTGTAGTTTTTTAACGGAGTATAGTGTTAGGGTTGTAGTTAATAAAAAGAGATAAATAATTGAACATCGTCCCACACTGTTAACTGTAGTTTACAATTCCCTAGAAGTGGACATTTGAGTGAATATTGCATACCACGCAAACTCGATATTTAAAACGCCGGTGTTAGCGACTGATTCACCAATAAAGGAACGGTTTATAACGTTTGTTTTGTCTATAATTTCCATTTGAACGCTTCCTTTCGTACATTGTTTGGAAGGAATTTATCATATGTATAAATGTATTGTTATTTATTTCATTATTATTTAAGATTCATATACTTAAACTTTATTCTTATACAAAACAAGTACTTTGTAATTATTCAGCATAAGTAATTGGTAATTTTGATAAAATCCATGTTAATCAACTACTTTAAATTCGACGTTGAACAATAATTATTTAATAATGCAATTAATATTACCAAAAAAAAACGCCTCGACTGTCACAGACTATACACGATCTTATTGAAGATAAATACTTCAGGACGTACCCCAGCAATAAACGAAATCAAGTTTTATTGGCAGAAAAAAAAATTTATTGTCGGTGTATTCAATATAATATTATATATATACGGAAAAAAAATGGGAGACAAAAGACTCAATGCACTTGTCTTCCACCGAAGCAACAAAAAATATATATAAAAATGTGTTTAGAATAAGTTACCGTAATAATATGTTGCCTCAATGGCGAACGACGAACGAAAAAACGAGAGAAAGAAAAATAATAATAATACGTAATACAATTATTAATAATAATAATAGTAAAGGCGTTGGCCGCGAAGGTAAAACGGAAAAGAAAAACACATGATAATTTTACAAAGCCACTGGAAATAATTATACGATAACACTAATAATTTTAACAAAAGATAATCACGACACATATAATGATAAAATCCATGTTAATCAACTACTTTAAATTAAGATAATCTTTAAATAAAGAGTGGAGGGAGTGCGGAAGAAGAATTTAGCGAAACGAACCTAAGGGTTGACTACCAAAGAAGAAGACGATTCTGAAAAAAGTTTGAGTACGAAATTCGTCGTTTATATATTTTGCCGTTTTTAGTCATATTTTCTGCGGGTTTTTTTTTTTTTTTTTTTTTAATAAAATCTCGAGAATGAACAGTGTGTTTTATTATCACCAAAGACGATCGATCGCATACCCGCGTTTGTCTAAAAAAACAATATGTTTCACGTGATGTATTAATCACGGTTTTGAGTGTTTTGTTATTTGATCAGCTAATCAAACGCAACGAGTATCCGAAGGCACACACGACGACCGAATACAAACTGCGTGTTAATTTTCGCCCCGATTCGGATAATCGTTGTGTTTGATGAGCTGATCAAATATAAAAACACTCGGAACCGTGAGTAATACATCAGGTGAATCATGTTTTTTCAGTTTTACAACACGAGTGCGATGACGTCTTTTCTTGCAGCCCAGACACAGTGCCGCGTCTCAACTTCCGTTGCCGGGCTAAGGCAAATTATTTGACCCTTACCCCTACCCTAAAAACCGGGAAATGTATTTCACATTTTTATCATATTAGTTGACAATCCTTAAATACGTTTAAAATGTATTCATTAAAATTGCCTGCTTGACTGCATAAATTAATCATTACTGTAATCTTTTATTCGAACATTGTTTTTATGTAAAAAAATGACTTATTCTGAACCTATAGGGAACTAAAAAGAAAAAACCAGTTAAAGGAAAGAGTGGAGGAAGCGTGGAAGAATAACGCGGTTATACCACTATAGGGTTGATTACTAAAGAAGAAGACGATTCTAAAAAAAGATTCAGTGCAACATTCGTCGTTAATATTATACTTTATCGTTTTAAATCATATTTTCAGCAAATTTTTTTATTTTTTTATCAAAATCTTCTAAAACTTTTTTATTAATCCGAAGATTCAAAGACGTATTGAGTTCTACATCCTAAGTAGTATGATGATTGGATATACGTACCGATTATTGAATATAACCAAAGACGGTTGAACGGCAGCAGTTGCGGCACTTTTTTTCATATTACATAAATAATTAAATCGATGAACCATTTTTATTTTATAACGTCATAGTTCATTTCAAATAATATTTTTCGCGTACAAAATACAGATATTTTTTTTGATTTATTTTATAACGATTACGGGTTTTAAGTAAATAAAACATTGTTCTCCATCTGAAAAATGCAATAGAACCGTCTGAATTGCTGGAATTCTTTGTTGAATTGACGAACCAATACATTCACGTCTTTGTGCAGCACCTCGAGAAAATTTGTACCTTCAAAAGGAGTCCGATTCGATGTGGACGGTCGTTTGACGGCGTCGTCGTCGATCACAACGTTGGACTTGACAAATTTCACTTCGGCGTCTGACACGGCGTTTCGCAGTTTGCTCACCGCGTCGTTTGCACTCATTTCACTCGCCATAATGCCGTCGGGACCGATTCGCATGTACGGAAAGCTGAAAATGGTCGACAAATACGTTTTGAGAGCCGTCAGTCCGTCGGGGAAAACGTCGTGGAATTTGTTGAAATTGAAGGCTGTCTTCAGTTTCGCTGACTCCACCTCCAGAAACTCGTAGTTGGATCCGGCCAACGCGCGTCTCGCCTCGCGAAATATCACCGCGAGGAAAAACTTGTTGTACACGTCGTAGTGCGCGTACACGTTTAGCGGGTCGAGCGTCGTTTCCGCCGACTCTTCAAAAATGGCGTCGACTGACAGCAGTCGCCGGTTCCAGTACACCTGCACCACGTCCCTGTACCGCTTGACCACGTCGCTGTTCTTCACGTAGTTCTCGTACAAATATTCTACTCGGAAATATCTACCGTAACCGTATACGTGGGCGAACGACTTCGGCTCGGGGTAGCGTGCGTTAACGAATTCTTGTATGAAATCCCGTAGCGAACTGTCGTCGTTCGTTCGTATGTCGTAGCTTTCGATCGCCAGGTACTCGTGCGTCTCGGTCCGAGACCGGTTATTGAATATAACCAAAGACGGTTGAACGGCAGCAGTTGCGGCACTTTTTTTCATATTACATAGATAATTAAATCGATGAACCATTTTTATTTTATAACGACATAGTTCATTTCAAATAATATTTTTCGCGTACAAAATACAGATATTTTTTTTGATTTATTTTATAAACGAAACAATTTGTCAAAATATCATTTAAAATTAATTAACAAAACCGTTCGTACAAGACTTCAAATAACAAAATAACAAACGAGTGAACCGTCGATTATTTAAAAAAAAAATAATAATAATAATATCAAATCTATAACATACACGACAATGTATACGTGTACATGAATGGCTGGCCTAAGCATAATAATAAAGTTGCACTTGAGCTTATACCATATTTTAATATGCGTTGCCAAATATCATTTGACGACGATTTACTTTTTCTTAATAATCGTGTGTTTGTCCCTATGAAGTTACAGAATAAAATTTTATTTAAACTACATGAAGCTCATCTTGGAATTTGTAAGACTAAAACGAGAGCACGTTCCTTATTTTATTGGAAAGGTTTAGATAAAGATATTGAGGAATATATTGGTAATTGTGCAGCATGTAATAAGTTTAGGAGTGAGAATACTAAAGACCCTATGATATGTCAAGAAGTTCCTATTCTACCTTTTGAGAAAGTTGCGTGTGATATTTTGGACTATGGGAAAGATACTTACCTAGTATTAGTTGATTATACTATTCTGGTTGGCTTGAGTTAAATTATTTATCTTCTAAAACCTCAACTCATATAATTAAAATACTAAAAGTTATTTTTTCGATACATGGGATTCCAAAGCAACTCGTGGCAGATAATATGCCATTTAATTCCAATGAATTTCACAATTTTACGACTGATTGGGAATTTGTTATAACTACGTCAAGCCCTAAGATACCCAAAATCTAACGGACTGGCCAAGAAAGGCGTAAGTATTGCGAAATCAATACTAAAAAGATCGGATGAAGGTAAAGTTGATAAATAATTAATGTTGTTGGAATATCGAAATAGTGCTATCATTGGCTCTAAGTTTTCCCCAGCACAACTTTTAATGAGTCGCACTTAAAGATCGAAAATTCCAATCTTAAACAATTCTCTACAGCCTACTTTAGTAAATAATTTTAAGTTAGAACGTGAAAATAAGAATAGGAAAACAAAACTATATTACGATAAAAATTCCAAAGTTACAAATAATAATGTTTTTCAACCGGGCCAAAAAATTATGTTTAGAGATCTTTCAACTAAAACTTGGAAGCCAGGTAAAATCATCAATAAATATAATACGCCTAAATCATATGTTTTTAGTGATGACACAGGTAATAATAAACGACGAAATATTGTACATTTACGGCCTGCCGGTAAACAGCTCAGGTATAATTTGTTGAAAGATAATAGCGTTGTTTTGAAGCCTAGTTGGATACGTAAGCGACGTATTGTACCTCCAACTCAGCTTAATTTATAATTTATATTATGTATTATGTATTATTTGTCAGCTAAATTTATAATTTATATCATATATTATTTGTAAGCTTAATGTATAATCTGTTTTGTTTTTATATAAAAAAGGAGATGTTACATAGCTAATAGCTATAACTGCTATCTATATTTTATCTATATAATAGTTATGTAATTTTGATAGGTTATCGCGTTTGGCCATTTCGGTATTTTGCCGATACAATAAAATCAGTATACTTTAAGCACTCGAGTCTCGTACATATATTTCACCTACACTCCACACGCGATGAAACAATAACAACAGCTAAAATATTTCAAGCATCTCGGCGACCCTTTTCGGATTGTATACTTTTCGTGCTTGAGGTTAGGTAATCTATAGAATATATAGTTATCGTATTTTTTTTATACTTTTACTGCTCGTTTTTTGGCATTCTATAGAATACCTAGGATTTCTATATAATACCAGATTCAACACTTTGCCGATAACATATATACAAATACGACAGTGTGCGCGAGAAAACGCTGTCGTACTCTTGACACAATAACCGAAAACAATGATTCATGCGAGATTGCGTACGTGCGCATAACTCAAACGTTCTGTTTGACCAGCTCTTCAAACACCGTGTTCGGAGCGGGTAAAACGTAACATACACGATTTCAGTCGTGGCCCGCGATTTCAACGCGAACGTCGTAATCGTATTCAACAGCGGTCGATTGAAATGTTCGAAAAAGTCGTGTGTATGAGTGTGCTTCTGTTGTTGATCCATTGCCAGGGTGAGCAATCCCGACAATGGATCAGAGACAGCGTGGCCAAGAGCGTAAAGGTTGTAAACGCGAATACTATCGACAAACCTTATCGGAACGAGGTGATAATCAAACACTACAGTTTTTGGCACAGGAGACATCATTCGTATCACATGTTCGTGAATCATTATTCGAAAAAGAACGTGCCCGTCGATCACGCGTTCGCGTTACACACCGCCATGAACTGTAGGTTTGCTCTGTGGACCGTTCAGAAAATCAGCAATTTCGTCAACGAAACCGCGTCGTGCTACGACAAACGAGCTCAGGACTACCACAATAAGGACTTGTTCGCAAAAAAGTTGGACGTCTTTACGCATGACGTCCTTGCGAACGTCCAACTTTTCACCAACATCGTGACGTATTTCCACGAGATATTCTCGGATTCGTCGGCTTACATGGACTCTGGTGTTCTAAAAGCGTTCGTGTCGTTGAACGTCAAAATCGCGTTGATGTCGTCGAGAAACGTCGGTTTTACGCTATCGGAAAAAGAAACAGTGGAACTGTTGGTCATGGAAATCGTCGAACTGCAGAGATTCATGTCCGTGCATTGCGAGTACAGCACATCTACCGAGCCGTACATCACGGATTGGTTCTACGTCAGGCTGTTCTTTGACGATCATTTCAGCGACGACGATAACATGCGTCACCTCCTGTCTATACTCATCCACATCGGACTTAAGTCCGACGGTTTCCTACGATGTGGTCTCGCAAGGCAAATACTCTCGAAGAGCATCGTGAAAATCCGCGACGACGATGAGTTATCTTCGATGATTACAGCCGTGAAGTTTGACGAGGACAGCAGAGAAATGGAAAAAATATCGATTCGTCAAATTTTCGACGAGATGGTGACCTCGTATGATATCGACGTCGTTTCGTGGTACCACGATTCGGTTTTGATCGCGATCGTGAAACTCTTGTGTCACATAACAATGAAAATACCGAGAGAACAGTGGTCGAGTGACGGAGGACTGGCGGCGATCACTGAAAAAATCAAAGAGGTAAATGATAAAATACAAGACAAAAAATACGTTTTACCGCCGTATTTCGTAGATGGTTTCGCCGCGTTGAAGAACGTCACTAACAGTGGTGACGGAGGTGAATTGAAATCGTATTTCGATAGTTTGCGAAACGTTCACGTCGACGACTGTATAATAGAGGAAGAGAAAATAACGGAACATTCGTTTCGGTTATTGGTCATAATTTACGATCATTTCGACGAGATAGTATGTGCTGAAAAATATTTGAAATATTTACGCAGAGAAAACGACAGGTACTACACGCCCGGGTCGCACGCTAAACGCACGCTTCTCGCGAACTACTCCGGCGACGACGAAAAGCGACACAATGATGAGTCGATACCGCCCACGGCGTGCGATTTCGTTGTGGATCTGTACATGTTCGGTTTCCGGGCGCAAAAGGTCGCGAATTACGGCACGCAAGAAATGAAAAGAGTGCTCAAAACGATTTTCAATTATTGCGTATTGTTGATCCAACACGAAGCGAACAATTGGAATCTCATCAGAACGGCATACAACGTGGCGGCTGTGTTGAAAAATCAACGGTCCATATTTAACGATGAAGAACAAAGTTTATTTGAAATCCGTTTGTTCGAACGGATTTTGGATATCGTCATGGCTGAACTCAACGTTTACAGACTGAAATACTGCAGGGTCAAGGTGAAAACCGATTACTTGTTGGTCGACGCTATAGATCTGAAATTCAAAAAAGACACTGATTATTTCCGAAATTCAATGCAAACCTTCTTTGAGACAAATTACGGTTTGACGATTAGTGACATAGAGTCAGAAAACGAGTTGGACATATTCATCGAATCGACATACGACGTGCGTTACTTTGAAATCGACCATTTGTACCGACATTTCGTCAAAACGAGTGAGATCATCAAACTGGACGGAGACATAATACAGGTCTACTGGAACGGACGGTTGCAATCGATCGAAGAAATTTTCGCGGACTTGAGAGAAATGAATTTCGACCCTCAAAACGTGTACGCGCTTTATGACGTTTATAATAAATTTTTTTTGGCCGCCGTTTTCCTTGAAGCGAAACGCGTCTTGGTCGGTGACGACTACGCGTCTTTGGCGGAGAACTTGGCGAAACTCAAGAAAGAATTGAATTACGACGAATTCGCCGACGTGTTTCCCGACGATCTGTCCTCTTTCAAAACACGTCTACAAACAATCTACGGTTTTACGGAAATAAAAGACGAGTCGAAAGCGGTAGAAGTATTTCGAAAAAACGTATCGGACGTTGCCGAGGATTTCACGAAATCCAACTTCGTAATTCGTAATGAAGCCGAACGTTCATCGAAATCTTTTTGGTTCATCATACATGATTTTTTGATTTGGTGCTGGAAAACTGATACTTACGATGTTTTATTGCACAAAGAATTACGTACACTTGTTCGTGAGTTTAATGAAGCTTTTCGTCAACTCAAACGACTCAAATTTTAGTTGGCGTTTAGAAACATTTTTTTTGTATTTATTTATTATCCAGTGTATTTTTATCGATTTGATATCCTTTTTGAAAATGACGGTTAATTTACAGATTTATTATTTTGAGTTACAATTATAAAATTTGTCTGATGTGAAACATGGAACGATTGTTTTTATTATAAAATAAACAATAAAACCGTTAACTTTGTCCGTAGTAAATTTTGGTTTTGAACAAAAATGTCTATCACACATTTAAAATACGGTACATTGATCATCTAACAATGAAATATTAACCGTATCTTAACTACCCTCGATAGCATATATGGAGAAATAATAAGCCGCAAAAAAAAAAAGCGATCTTATTAGAAATGTAATTACAGTACCTAAACCGTTTTTGTTGAGTGCGTTTTGTTTTTCTAAGAGTTATTTTTGTTGGGACCATAAAACAGAATTCGTAATAGTTTAAATCGTTGCACACATCACTTTAAATTTTTAAAGCCAAAACATTTTTCGTTTCAGCCATATTCTAGTATTCATTTGTAAAAATAAAACAGAAGTTAAATGTTAATTGTGAAGAAAATTGGTATAATATTTTTGAAACACAACCTAATTATTTTTCTTAACTTATTATTATTTGCTCGACGGACACACGGACTACCTTATCGCGCCGCCCGGTAATTACTTTTGCCGATTTGAGATACGACCCGTTCGCTCTCTACATACGGCCGCCGTAAATACGTAAGTTTTATTTATATTATTATCTGCTCGACCGACACACGGACTACAATACTACATTATTGCGCCGCCCGGTAATTACTTTTGCCGATTTAAGATACGACCTGTTCACTCTCATCGTATACACTGTGTGCGCAGAAACTTCACTTATACAGTGTGTCGTAGTACACGCCATTTGTTCCTCAGCATATACTTCGTTCTTTTCTGCTTCTACTTGTCTACTTCAAACTATGTCCAGGCCTTCACCACCTTCTTCCCGTTCTGGTTCTACAGCTTCCACTACATCTAAGAAATCCACTTCGAACGAGGACATCTTAAAAGCTATTGAACATCTCCAATCTGCTCAAGATAAACTGTTGGCTGGCCACAAATCCTTAGTTTCAGACCTTAAAACGAGTATCAATGCTCTTACTTTACGATTTGATTTGCTCTCACTTGAAATTTCTGAGCTCCGTACCAAAGTTGACCTCCTTGAATCTAAGGTTCTAAAACTAGAGTCAAAGACTTCAAATCCATCAACTGTCCCATCCACCCAAATTTCGGATGTCTTACAAGAATTTACCGAGCGCGATCGATGCAAACTCAATGTCATTATGTATGGTCTACCTGAATACACGTCGAGTGATCTCCCTACTAAAATCAATGACGACAAGGTCTCAGTACGCAACATATTTTCTAAACTCTCTACTGATTTAAACTCTGATTTCAAATCGTTCCGACTTGGTAAACCAACCCCATCTTCAACTCGACCTCTAAAAGTTAGTTTTGGCTCCTGTGAAGCTGCTTCTGCTGTTCTAACGTCCTATCGTCAAGCTAAAATCCAAAATTTGTTTCTTCTACCTCTTACCAGCATTGTACGTGACAAAACTTCACTTGAACGTCAACAACTTCGTACCTGTCACCTTGAGTTAGACCGTCGAGTTGCTGCAGGCGAAAACAACCTAACCATCACGTTCAAAAACGGTTCTCCGTGCGTAATTTATATTATAATTAGCAGTGTGTATATACCATCCTCGTCACCCATCGGGTTTATACTACTCATCTAAACACAATTGATTTTATTGTTCAAAACTACCCAAACCATAGTTTTATCCTCACTGGTGATTATAATCTTCCATTCATTTCATGATCAAATGATGCACATGGCCTATGTTTCCTATCGCAAACAATCTCTGAATATACTGCCATTCCTGAAAGACTCGCCACTCATGGATTCTTCCAACATAACTACATACTAAATTCTCACCAATCTCTTCTTGATCTCATATTCTCTAACCTTAACTCCATAACAGTTAAACATGCTCTTGACCCTGCCGTGCCTGCTGACACGTACCATCCACCTCTCTTACTCTCTATAAATCTCCCCATTCACGCTCCCCTACCTGCTTCCCTCAAATCATTTTATAACTTCAGTAAGGCTGATTACATGCATATCACCAATTTCTTTAACTATTTCAATTGGAAAAGTACCTTTCTGTCATACTCCCCTGATGATTCCATGTCTGTCTTCCTTGATGCTCTCCATTATTCAATTTTAACTTTTGTTCCGAAAATCTCTTTTCGTCCCTCAACTTTCCCCTCTTGGTACACCAAGGAGCTCAAAGAACTTGTGTTTGCAAAGTCTCGCGCTCATGCCAAGTTTAAGTCATCCCGGCTATTATCAGATTACAAGCATTTTTCACTTCTTCGCGCTAAATTTAAATTCTTCTCCAAACAATGCTACCGCAATTTTGTCTCTCGTACCGAATCCTCCCTATTACACAACCCTCAATATTTTTGGAGTTTTATCAGAAAAAACCGCTCTTCTCAATCTATACCTTCATGTGTTTCACTACATGGTAAACAAAGTACATCTCTTCCCGACACTGCTAACCTTTTTGCTGCTTAATTCTCCTCTGTGTTCACCCAGCCTTCACCGACTCCATCCCAAACGCCACATCCTATCTGCCTCTTTCCGCTCCCGTCAAATTCCTATTTTTCGATCAGTGACGTCTACAAATGCTTATGTTCCCTTCGAAATGTTAAATCTGTTAGTCCTGATGGTATCCAGGGTGATTTCTTATACAAACTTCGATCTGTTCTTGCAGAACCATTATGGTTATTGTTTAGGCGTTCTATCGACTCGGGTATTTTTCCGTCTGCACTTAAACTTGGCTCTATTAGACCCATACTTAAGTCTGGTGATTCAACTGATGTTTCAAACTATCGTCCCATAACTATCCTCACACATTTATCCAAAATACTTGAAACGCTTGTTCTTAATTCGATTCGTTCTCCCATGAATCATATCCTAATTGATGAGCAGCATGGCTTCCGTCCTGGTATCATCAACTCTTACTTGTAACCTTAGTCTACATTCATATATATATATATATGATGCTTTTCGCGATAATTGCCAAGTAGATGTAATCTACACAGATTTCTCCAAGGCTTTCAACCGTGTTGATCACAATCATCTTATGTCGACTCTAGACTCCATAGGAATCGGCGAACCATTACTTTCCTGGTTTCGCTCATACATTACAAATAGGACCCAATGGGTAACTGTTGAGTCCACCTCTTCGGACCGCTTTACTCCCTCCTCAGGTGTACCACAAGGTGCTGTTCTTTCTCCTCTCCTGTTTGCCCTATTCGTAAACTCAGCGGTCTCCGTCCTCCAGCATGCCAAACTCCTTATCTTTGCTGATGATATGAAAATCTTTTTCCGTATAAAATCCATCTCTGACTGTCACCTTCTTCAAAACGACCTTCAACGATTAGCTGCATGGGGTGAATCTTTGGGGCTAGCTCTTAATATAGCTAAATGTTCAGTAATGGCTTTTAGTCGTATTAATGCTGTTATCGAGCATATTTACACCGTAAACAATACCACCTTAACAACCTGTAATAATTATGTAAAGGATTTAGGATTTACTCTCACACGGAACTTGTGCCCTAATATGCATATTCAGATAACATGTTGTAAGGCTCTAAAACTGCTTGGTTTCATCAACCGTGTTTCTTCTGATTTCCACTTGCTCTTCCCTCTAAAAACTCTTTTCTGCTCCCTAGTCCGTCCCATCCTTGAGTATGGTTCCGTCCTCTGGGACCCGTCCACCGCTTCCGCACGTAGCATGATAGAAAGGGTCCAAAGAAAATTCCTCCGTCAAGCTGCTTACAAACTAAAGATAGTCTGTCCACCCCACGATTACACACCAATTCAACACCTCTTTTCCTTAGAAAGCCTCACCGATCGTCGTCATTCAGCTAACCTGACATTTCTATCCAATCTTCTTTCATCTAAAATTGACAATCCTGAATTACTATCTCATGTCTCATTTAATGTCCCCTCTCGCCGTACACGATCATCTGTTCCATTTCATATACCCTTTTCTTCCTCAAACTACTACCTAAACTCACCAATCATCCGTCTTATGCGCATTGCCAACACTGACCCTTCATTCTCTTTCTGATATTAAGCCACGTTTCCATAAACTATTAAAACTATTATTATACTTTATATTCATGTACTAAAGGGTTCGTCCCGTATTGTAAAAATAAAATAAAAATAAAAATAAAATACCTCCGAGTAAATGATAGGTGCGATTTTGTGTTTTTTTTTTTTTTTTTGACAATTTGGGTTTTGAAATAAAAATAGATCATAAGCTTCACTCGGTGTTCGTTGCCATATGCACAAAAAAAAAAAAAAAAAAAAAAAAATAAGAAATCTCGGTGTTTGTGAAAAAAATTGATTTTTAGTCGATTAATTTAGTCACATAAAACGTGTTTTACTTCCATTATTTTTTCTTGAACAATTGTATTATATCTGAAAATGAAATTACAGATTTTCTTGGTTCACTAAGTGACAATGCTAGTGCAGGGCCTGACGGTATTCCACCGTTATTTTTGAAAATGTGTCGTTATATAATTGCTAAGCCTCTTTGTTATCTATTTAATTTATCCCTCTCGAATGGGATTTTTCCCGAATACTGGAAAAAATCCCGTGTATACTAGTTGCGGTCAAAACCAAAAATTACATACTAGTTGCGGTCACCCAACAAAAAGGTTACATACTAGTTGCGGTCACCCAACAAAAAGGTTACATACTAGTTGCGGTCAATCCACAAAAAGGTTACATACTAGTTGCGGTCAATCCACAAAAAGGTTAGGTACATACTAGTTGCGATCAATCATTTTATTTACATATTATTTTCAACATTTTTCTTCCCATTTATAACAGACTTAGGACTGTCTACACTCTTTTTTTCAAGAAATATATAAATATTAGGGTGAGTGTGGTAAAACATGCTATTGAGCTTTGAATGAAAACTTTCGCATGCATTGGTTGTTCGTGTAATAGAAGAAGAACATTCAGCCCCCAGAACATACCCATCGTTGCACGTTATTCGCAAGAGTACGATAAAACCGAAATTTATAACCATTTACTACCCGTAGTGTTTTTAATTTTTCACTTAACATTACATTACTGAGCGAACTCATTTTCACCACAAGCTTACTAAGTTGTAGGCAAACTGAATGCAATATTGAAAACTACGACCAGCCTATACAATTTAATCTATTTTATATATAAACTTTACAGATAAGTAGTGGTGTTTCCACAAATATATTGTATGTATGATAAATCGGAAAATATGTTTATCGTAAAAGATAATAGATAACATCTATGTATAAACAGATATATAACCCTAGGTACATGACCGCAACTAGGATATTACCTACATTTAGAGTGACCGCAACTAGGATATTACCTACAATTCGGGTGACCGCAACTGTTATATGTGCTTATCTCAAAAATTGTCTCTGACCGCAACTCGGATGCAGCCAAAAAATCATTTATATCTCCTATTCTCAAATTAGGTAACAAAAATAATGTTAGAAATTATAGACCAATTTCGAAATTATCAATTATACCGAAAGTTTTCGAAGCTATTATTTCTAAAAAAATTTCTAATTTATTATCTAATAGTATTAGCTTGTCCCAGCATGGTTTTTTACCCAAGCACTCTATAAATACTAATTTATTAGTTTATCAAAATTTTGTTATAAACAGTCTTGATCAAGGTTATCAGATAGATTCAATATATACTGATTTTGAAAAGGCGTTTGATAAAGTAAACCACTCTTTAATGTTTTTAAAGTTAAAACATTTTGGATTTGATGGAAACTTTCTAAGCTGGTCATCTTCTTATCTTTGTAATAGAACTCAAGTAGTAAAAATTCCTTTTCACTATTCCAATGAATATACAGTTACCTCGGGAGTTCCACAAGGATCTCATTTGGGACCACTTCTTTTCCTTATTTTTATTAATGATCTTCCACTTATTTTAGATAGTTCAGTAAACATTTTGATGTTTGCTGACGATGTTAAAATTTACTGTAAAATCAAAACTGTTGTTGACCAATATTTGTTGCAATCCAATTTAAATAAACTTGTATTATGGAGTAAAAGAAACTATCTATCCTTAAACTATGGTAAATGTAAAGTAAAATTATAACTTTTTCACGCAGTAAAAGTCCTGTTTTTCATAATTATTTTATTGATAACCATCCTCTTGAAAGATGTTTTTCTATTACAGATTTGGGTATTTGTTTTGAATCTGATCTGTCTTTCAAAATTAATCATAAAAAGATCATAAATAATGCGTATAAAATGTTGGGTTTTATTAATAGAAGGACACTAAGGACTTTAAAAATCCTATGTGTTTAAACAATTTGTATACTTCTTTAGTTAGATCAAACCTAGAATTTGGCTCTTTAATTTGGTCTAATAATTATTCTACTTACTCAAACGAGCTTAATAATATTCAGTATAAATTTCTGAAAAGAGTCGCCTTTATTACTCATTGTACTATATCCAGGGACTCTTTCCTTTTGGTTCAAAACTCTATAGGTATTGACTCTCTTAATATCAGGCGTGATTTAATAGATATAATGTTTGTCTATGATATTTTAAATAATAATATAAACTGCCCAGATATTTTAAATTTAATTGGATTTAGAATCCCTAGTAGGTATACACGAAATTCGGATTTGTTCTATACACCTAATTTTAATACAAATAGTGGAAATAATTCATTTTTTTCAAGAGCCATTATTAACGCCAATAGAATCTCCACTGTCTTAGATTTTTTCGTTTTGTCTCGTCAAGTATTTAAATCTAAAACTTTGTTATTTTTAAATCATAGTGCATAAATATTTATTTTATAGTTATGTTTTATTTACTAAAATGTTGCCTTTGTATTTCTTACTATTGTTTTACTCTTATTATTATCATCACTTGCAGGGCCGGATTTAGGGTCGGGCGAGTAGGGCCCACGCCCAGGGCCTCGCGCTCGGGGAGGCCTCGCGCCTTATAAATTTATATTCACAAAAATGTAAACATATTTGTATTCTATATACACTATACAAGCATACAACGTCCTTAAATTCATAATACCCATTTTATATTGTATAGTATACCTACAATCATAAATTAAATAATTGTTCGTGTCTAAAAACATGCAAAACAATGTTCGATTACGAAGGCAGTGATGACTTATATTACAAGATCCTGAAGAGGATTTTAGATGCTCTTAGTTTTTAGTGTTGATGGATGGTGTTATTGGATCAATTATTCGACGGTTTGAACAAACTTCGAAATTTAATGAAATGTTTGGTTTTTTATTTCGGATTGGGGAACTTAATCTGAAGCCACAAGAACAACTGAAAGGAAATTGTATGGACTTGGCAATATGTCTACAATCAGGAGATGAAAAAGATATTTGTGCGTTTGATTTATTTGAAGAACTATTGATTTGTAAAAATATTGTCGAAAAAACAGTAACTCCTATTGAAGTACTTAATTCTATAAAAAAAAAGCAATCGAGCTTTTTCGAAATTAGCCGTGGCTCTTAGAATAATTTTAACTATTCCAATAACTTCAGCAAGTGCAGAACGCAGTTTTTCGAAGTTAAAACTTATAAAAACGTATTTGAGAATTTCCATGTGTCAAGAGCGTCTTTCTGGCTTGGCTTTATTAGCTATAGAAAAAGAAGAGTCAGACAATTTAAATTATGAAAACATCATTGAACATTTTGCGGTCAAAAAGTCAAGAAAAATTAAATTTTAGTGATCTTTAAGTATACGACCTTAATTTTTATGCAATATGTATTTTTTTTAGTATTTTGTGATAGTAATGAGTAAAAATGTTGATAAAAATATTTTGAGCACGTATTGAGTTGTTGACATATTATTTATGACTTTTAATAATTTAATTTAATTTATAATTAATAAAATATTTTTCTGATAAATTATTTATTTATTAAGTAGGTACCAATACAATTTAAATAGCAAAAATATAATTTTACTTTATCAATAAATACATTATGTTGTAAACAATCATTAACCATATATTATGTACGTATTTAAATAAATAATTTTAAAAATGTAAGGTATTCACACTAATGGTTTATTTAATTTTTTTATTTAGAGGAGAGTAGTGTTCAGTTTTAAGGTTCACGGAATTTTTAAAGTTATAGGTTTTTTATTTTTGACATATTATATTTAGAGCCTCGCAGAAGTATTCTGCCCAGGGCCTCGCAAAACCTAACGCCGGCCCTGATCACTTGTCTATTGTTTTCATATTGTGCCAATTCATATATAATGTTTTTCTTTCTGTGTTAAAGGGCTGTGGCCCGTTGATGTTATATAAATAAATAAATAAATAAATAAATAAATAAATAAATAATAATCAAAAAAGTATTGGATCATGATTTTTAAAGGTCTTCTTACTCAAATCTGTTTTCAGCTTTAAAATGCACCATTTTTTGGGAGAAGGAGAGTGATTAACCGGGCTCGTCAGTTTCGTCGAGTTAATATTTATTCTATTTCAATCTTAGCAAAGCAAACTATCTCTTATGTTGTTCCGTAGTGGGCTAATAAATATCTGTTGAACATTTTCCATTACGACGAGTGTCAATAGATCCTCGATTTCGGGTAATACGGAATCGTGTACAATGTCAATTTTCCAAACATTTTACGCATAATTATTATAGCCGTAGAAAAATTATCGCATAAAAATCCGATCACTCGGAAAAAAAAATCCGGATACGTTTTAAACGACCGATTGAACAATATGTGAGTGCCACAGGTGTACAATATATTTCACAATATACAAACAGTTTCACGAAATTTAACGGGCCACATGTGCCGTGATGTTTTGCGATATCGATGATTCGTGAAACGAGTCGGATAATCGAGGTCCCGTAAATGGGTAATATTTATCCCGTAATATGGGTTCCGAGCCTTACGTTTTGACAAAGGTGGGCGAGTTGATGAAAATAATTAACTGTGACAAGTCAAGTGAATTTCATTAAATTTCCTACGGTTCAAAGATAAATGTTGACGAAGAAAAAATTCAACTCGAAAAGTTAATATGAGAAATAAAATGAACTTTAGTCAGATTGAAAACAGTTTAAAAAAATTTTCAAGCTACATAATGTCTATGTCATAAAGTGCCTAGTATTTTTATTTATACAAATAAGAGTAAGCAAAAAGATGCTAAAACTATCTAACGATAAAACATTTATTGGTATAATAGTAAATTGTTGTTATGAACTTAGTAACGTGCCAACGGTGTTGATACGGTGTGTACAACAACACGGGTGTAGGGCTTTGATAAAAGTATAATAGTCGAATAATTAGTATTAATAGTTGTTTTAATTACACTTTTTGATAAATTTAACACTTTATCAAAATCAAAATTACAATATAAGTGGACCAAGTGACGTGAAGTGGCTCGATATTGAGTAACTTGATACGTCTATACTTAATGAATTGATTCAGGGCTTGTTATATAGGTAATCGCCAGAGTCGCTGGTGTCGTCTTTTGGACTTATGGAGGGACATTGTGCCCATCGATGAACATAAACATTAAACAGACGTCGCAAATGTGTTTTTTGCGGATGTATCATAACAATAGATAATATCAAATTAAAATGCGGACGCTTGTTTAGTCATATTCTTTAAATAAGCAACAGCATGCTTTAGTTGTTTTTTTTTTTTTTTAGTGTAGAATACATATTTTAACCCACCGAGTATGTATTTTCGAGTTTAGTGTAATATGTGTGTTAAATAAACGTTAAACATAAGTTGTTGATAAAATAATTGAACGAATCGCGAATTGTCGGTGTGTGTTGTGCTGCGTATGTTACACGATACGTATTAAATTGTTGATATGTGATACCATATTATCGCAGTTGCCTATCGCCTTGTTTCGTCCTCTACCACCCACCGCGAAGAATAAATGCGTTTTGATACCTGGTAAGTGGTAACTGAGTTATGTTTTCTGCGTCATTGCGAATAACAGTGATTTGATTTTTCATCAATCATTATTGATCACGATACGAACTTAGCTCCCCGTGACGAAGTTAAGAGATATTTAACATTCTTCAAAAAACTATCGATGCTTTTTGTTTTCAAACGTACGTAGACTCGACGACGGTTGCCCTTGTTTCACGTAAAAACAAATAAATACATTTGTCGATTAACAAAAGAAGTTAACTAATCACGTGAAAATGTGTGACCCCTTCAACAATTGCCACAAAGGACAAAGTGGTACCATAGCTTTTTTCTGAATTCGGCTCTGTACCCTCCGACTATTTATCATTTATATTCATAAATATCGTTCATACATTCGGAAAAACTCAAATTACACGATTCAGTGTACTTTGAGAATACATGTTCACTTTCAATTCGTAATTCATTCAAGTATGCTTATACGACAGAATAATTGACTGACAACTAAAATACCAACAGGAACTGTCGGTTGACAGGACAATCGATATCATACAATGTGTAAATATGTATAGGTCATAAAACATGATCGTAAATAAATGTTCAAATATTATTTTATCTCTCTTCTTCAGTTTAATTTGACTTCAATGATAAGCAAGCATAAACGGTATGAAAAACTTAGAAATTATATCGAACAAAATAAGACTGTATCAAATTGCTTTGTAGTATAAATAATAATTGAATTATTAAATTTATAAAATTATAAAGTCTATTAAATTTATCACTAACCTTTTGATCACACAACTTGCACTAGCACAATCATCTGGATCCGCTTTGTAGCGCGAATATGATTTTCATCAGTCTCCAATGTGGTTCGTAATGGAAGTAAAACACGTTTTATGTGACTAAATTAATCGACTAAATATCAATTTTTTTCACAAACACCGAGATTTCTTATTTTTTTTTCGTGCATATGACAACGAACACCGAGTGAAGCTTATGATCTGTTTTTATTTCAAAACCCACATTGTCAAAAAAAAAAAAAAAACACAAAATCGCACCTATCATTTACTCGGAGGTATAATATTGTGTTTCAAAAATATTATACCAATTTTCTTCACAATTAACATTTAACTTTTGTTTTATTTTTACAAATGAATACTAGAATATGGCTGAAACGAAAAATGTTTTGGCTTTAAAAATTTAAAGTGATGTGTGCAACGATGTAAACTATACCAAATTCTGTTTTATGGTCTCAACAAAAATTACTCTTGGAGAAACAAAACGCACTCAACAAAAACGGTTTAGGTACCGTAATTACATTTCTAATAAGATCGCTTTTTTATTTTTTTTGCAGCTTATTATTTCTCCATATATGCTATCGAGGGTAGTTACGATACGGTTAATATTTCATAGTAAGATGATCAATGTACCGTATTTTTAACGTGTGATAGACATTTTTATTCAAAACCAAAATTTACTGCGGACAAAGTAAACGGTTTTATTGTTTATTTTATAGTAAAAACAATCGTTCCATGTTTCACATCAGACAAATTTTATGATTGTAACTAAAATTAATAAATCTGTAAATAAACCGTCATTTTCAAAAAGGATATCAAATCGAAAAAATACACTGAATAAAAGCGTGGTGTAAATAAATACAAAAAAATGTTTCTAAACGCCAACTAAAATTTGAGTCGTTTGAATTGACGAAAAGCTTCATTAAACTCACGAACAAGTGAACATAATTCTTCGTGCAATAACACATCGTAAGTTTTCCAGAAAATCCCAAAAGATTTCGATGAACGTTTGGCTTTATAACGAATTACGAAGTTGGATTTCGTGAAATCCTCGGCAACGTCCGATACGTATTTTCGAAATACTTCTGCCGCTTTCGACTCGTCTTTTATTTCCGTAAAACCGTAGATCGTTTGTAGACGTGTTTTGAAAGAGGACAGATCGTCGGGAAACGCGTCGGCGAATTCGTCGTAATTCAATTCTTTCTTGAGTTTCGCCAAGTTCTTCGCCAAAGACGCGTAGTCGTCTCCGACCAAGACGCGTTTCGCTTCACGGAAAACGGCGGCCAAAAAAAATTTATTATAAACATCATAAAGCACGTACACGTTTTGAGGGTCGAAATTAATTTCTCTCAAGTCCGCGAAAATTTCTTCGATCGATTGCAACCTTCTGTTCCAGTAGACCTGTATTATGTCTCCTTCCTGTTTGATGATCTGACTCTTTTTGACGAAAATTTGGCTCAATTTCGAAGTAACGCACGTCGTATTAAAATATGTTTAATACATGAATTAAAAATACATAACTAATAATTATATTATAATTTGATTAATAATACCATACGCTACAAAATATTATAATATAATAATGTATACAAAATATAAAAAATTTAAAAAAATTGTTGTAAAATATATTTATTACACGAACTAAGAATACATAATTATATTATAATTTGATAGATAATATTATACACTACAAAATATAATATAATAATGTATACAAAATATAAATAATATAAAATAATGGATGAATACCTACAATTTCAATTCATAAAACAAAGTCAACTTTACGTGGCATTCTGGAAAATGTATTGATTATTTCTTCGATATTTATTTGGATACCTCGGTGGACTGACAATAAAGATAGACCTGTTAGATGATCATCACTGCAGCTATTCCTCAAATAGGTTTTTAATCGTCTTAAAGTTGAAAAAGAACGTTCTGCAGATGAAGTCGACACCGGGAGTGTTGCAAGTATGGATATTAAACACCAAATGTTTGGATAAAAGTCCTTCGACATGACGCCTAAAGTATCGATTGCAGTTTTAGGAAGTTCATTATCGGGTACCAATTTCCATTTTTCCATCCACACCTTCAATTCTGATTCAAAAGTTTCATAAGTCGGTAAAAAGCTTTTGTAAAAATCAATGCATTTTTTAAACTCTTTGTTACTTGGATTTAATTTAATTAAAAAACTTGGAATCAAATTTTGCAAACCAGAAATAATGTAATTGTGTTTCATAAATCTTTCAATTAATTGACTTTTGAAGTAGTCTAAAAATGGCAAAAAAATTGATCTCCTATAGTACTGTTCTGGTGAATCTGCCGGAATATTGTTACGATAGGTAGATTGCCTAATTAGTCGTGGCGTTTTAACTGTTTCATCTACTAAGCTTAATACATTTTCGACATCTAAAAATAATTTGTGGAATTCTTCCTCACTATTTTCATGAATTGAATTAATAACTTGCACACAGTTATTGACATATTCACAACACTCGGATAAATCTACATTTATTTATTGTAAAGATTTACATAAAGGCAATGTTATAGCAAATAATTTTTCTGTAATGTATAATGAAATTACAAACGAACTTGAGGTAATAGTTTTTGAAAGTTGAAATGCAAGTTTTGATGTTTCTAAATTATGATGCTGTTCGAGTTCTCTTAATGTGTTAGTTATTGGTAAATATAGTTCTTTAAACCGTAACAAGCTATCGTGGCGTTCAACCCAACGGGTTTCACACATTTTTAAAAGTGTTTGGTGGCGTGCGCATGGAATTAAGTCTTTTATGAACTTTTTTAGAACTTCTGACCTTATTGGAGATTTTCGAAAGAATGAAATTATTGTAGATATAGATCCAATACAATTTCTTATCTCGGGAATGTTACATGATTTACTAATGGCAAGGTTTAATGAGTGGGCGGCGCAATGGACGTATAAGGCGTGAGGTATTATATCGCATATATTTTTTTGAACTCCATTAAATATACCACTCATCGAAGAAGCTCCGTCGTAGCCTTGACCAATTAAATTTTCCCTTTTTAAACCTAATTTGTCTAGTTCAATCATTATTGTACGAGCTAATCCTTTTCCTGATGCGTCATAAATAGGAATAAAAGTTAAAAAATCTTCCCTAATACGACAATCTTCAATATACCTCACACATAAGGACATTTGTTCTATTCGTGATATGTCGCAAGTTTCGTCTGCTAAAATAGAAAAAAAACCCGCATTTTTAATTTTGGTTACTATTTCAGTCTGGATGTATGCACCACAAATATGTATTAACTCGTTTTGTATAAGAGGGCTTATGTAAACAGCATTAGCTGCTGATTTTTCTAAATGGTCTTTCAATATTAAATCTCCAGATTGCGCTCTAAATCTCAACAATGATCTGAAATTTCCATCATTGTTATCAGCACTGCAACTAAAAATAAGGGGCGGGACCCGTTTCGCCCAAAATCGACCTTTCCCGTTTCGCCCACAAACCCGTTTCGCCCAACGAATTTTTAGTCGTTTAAAAATTAAGTTGGCAATGATTTTATTAAATATTAGGTATTATATCCGAGTATTTATTTTTAGTATATACATTAATATATAAGAGTTTTCAATGCTTTATCGATAACAAGTAATTATCTTGACTCTTACCATTGATTAAATACAAATAGATAATAGATAGCCCATTTCAATGTAGATTTTGGAAACCGTAATTTTAGTGTTATTATGATTTCATAGATCGCGTCTACAGTTTTGTTGCATAATAATAATAGTCGATGAACAATAATAAACATTTCATGTAATAAATATTATAATATGGTATAGGCATCAACTATTGGCGACCGGAACGCAGACGACCGAACTATTTTTATACATAATAATATTATCAAAATAAACTTGTACAATAAGGAATAATATTATGCTCTCTAATTTCTATACATAATAATATAATAGCAACATTATTTAGTGCTGGCTATTATTATTATTATTATTACTGCTGCCGCCGTGCTGTTGTGGTTTTTGCTCAAAATTGTCACATACTTTCATAGAATAATTTTATTGATTGTTTATATATTGTGACGTATTGTAATTTTTTGAGACCACTAATAAATGAAACTATTACATATTTTATGTGCTACATATTTTATGGAGCTATTTTATAATAATTATGTGTGTTTTTTTCTTGTCTGTCATATTAAGGTGGTTTTATTTAGGGTGCCGTAAAATGCTACAATTTTTAACTTAAAAGTTAAAAGGTATAGTGTTAGGTAGCAAAGTAGATGTAGTTGGTACTTTTATAAGTAAATAATGTTTAGGAGTTAGGACTCATTATGGTTACCTAGAAAAACAAAAAAAAAAATGAATGAAAAACTGGAATTTTTATGCAAACCCCAGAGCTGGATTAAGGGTCAGAGTCGCCCTGGAGCAATATATAACAATTGATACGAAATGTCTTATCGACAACCCGTTAAAAACTCAAAGCAGTATAATATGTATTTCATGTAATATTGTATGAATAATATTGTAACAATAAAAAAAAATAATAATAAAAATACATTCGTTACCTTATATTATTACGTAAATAACTACTACATGTTTAAAACTTTAAATTTTTTATATTTTATTTATACATATACAATAGGCCCAGGTATGTATATTTCAACAGAAATAAGATGATAAAAAGCGTAGTCAACGACGCGGCACAGTGAATCGATTAGACAAAACTACACAAGTCGTTTATTTCTAACAGAATTTTACAGAATCGTATGTAAACTGTGAATCTGCAGACTTTTTGTAATTAATACCACTATATTCACGGTTATACTATGCCGCCAGTCCATCCTTATAATATGGTAGATACACTATTCAGTGCTATAGCTCATAATTTTATATTTGAAAAATTAGAAAATATATTATTATAATGAAATGATGTAATTTTTCAATAGCCAATCGATTTGAGCATATACTCGTATAAATTTAAATAATTAAACATACACACGATATTTAGTATTTTTATAATAAAAGTTATATGCCACCCCCAAAAATTTGCCGCCCTGGAGCAAAAGCTCCTTTTGCACCTATGTTAATCCGGCTCTGGCAAACCCAGTGTTTAAAGAAACCGATTTTTTTTTGTCTGAACTAAAAAAAAAATAAACTAAATACTTGATAATTTTTTTTGTATTTTGTTTAGAAATTGTAGATAAAAAATGTTTATTGGCTCAAAAACTTTGAAAACTTAATACAAAGTTCCTCATAATCTGTTATATAAATACCAAATATTTATTAAAATAAACATGGTCACGATATTTTTTATAAACGTTTCGAGTTAGAATGTCGTTAAAATCACAAAAATGTAGGTACCTACTATTGTACTAATTATTTTATAGTTAAACATTTTTTTAATTCTTAATATTCATAGACATTATATTTACAATTTGAACACAAGGTTCTTAATTTATTGTTATTTTTGGACTTTTTTAAAAAAATTAACGTAAATCTTCAAATCATTTTTAAGCGTTTGAAAAATAAATTCTATCAGTCAGATGTGGCTCGCGTAGTTGCATCCAGTGGCTCAAAATACGCCACTGGTCGCGTCTTATTTATCAAATCAAAATTTACTTACTATTGTTATAAATTTTAATTTTTTGGTAAGCGTTTTCGGGCCAAGAATTTTTGGGATGGGTTCAAGCCTGCCCTGGCATTTCCCTTGCGCTACCACTGGGGGCTCCAAAAAAAATTCCCTCCAGAGGCCCTTGTCATGCCAGGCCAACACTGGATAACAGGATAAGTTGCATGGCATTTATCAATGCACGTACTATATATTAATTAAATTATTAATTAATTATATTAATTAAATGAAGAATATTTATTAGAAGAGAGAATCTCTTTTATACAAAATCAGTGTTTTAATTCCAAATAAAAAAGAGAGAAAATAATGTGTTTAGCTTATGCTAGCTACGTTCTAAATATTTGATGAATACATTTTTTGTTAAAATAAAGGGTCATAAATAAATACGGTGAAAACCGACAAGACATAACATGTCTATATATATAGTTATATTATAACTATTTTCAAATAAACTATTCAACAAAACAATTTCTTTCATGGTTATTTTTTAATGTTTTTTATTTAATACTGTTAGAAACTAAAGAAGTATTATTAATAGTTGACATTTTCAGAATGGCAGTGAGCATCTCGAAATCACTCGTTTCGTAGACGGAAATAGTTTTCTATCGTAGTGTTATTGTGAATTTTATAATGAGAGTTCATTAAAATGCACATATTAGAACTGGATTAAGGGTTCAGAATTACATAGTACAATGCACGATAATAGGCTGAGTAGCATGGTATTAATTATTTATACATAGAAATTAACTCAAAAAAGAATATTTAATTTTAAATATATAAATTTGGAAAGTTTCATTAATAAATACACCGCGAAGACTTAAATAAGTAATTCAAAATTACCTATATTTTTTGAATTATTTTTATATTTTTAATGCTTCGTATTTAATATTTATAGAAACCAAAGAAAAGTGTTCTCTGATAGATTCAAACACACTATTTTTCTTCAAACATTTTTATATGTATTCAAAGATTTTTTGAAGTGAAAACTTCTTTAGGCACGTTGGGCACCCCGTATAAGAAAGCATTTGCGAGCGAGGAAAAAAGTATGATTTCGCGACACCGCCACCGCGAGTGTATGTACTGTGGTATATACATTAGTGATTAGTGTATCAAAGTGGCGCGCGCAGCAGACGGCAGTTACGGGAAAACAACAACGCCCGCCTGTTTTTATACAGCTAAGCTAAGTACATTAATATTAGTATATACGTAGTTCACGCAGTGTAAGCACTGGCACATATTTCGTGGTACATTATTTCCTAAGCATTACAAAATTTTTAAAAACGAAATGAAATTGTTCTAGTTTATATACACATACACGCTCACACTTAAGTATAACAATATATACCACAGTATATATTATATACATGTACTCTCGGTGGCGGTGGCGGTGTCGCGATTTCATACTTTTTTCCTCACCCGCTAATGCTTTCTAACGGGGTGCCCAACGTGCTTAGGAAATTTTCACTTCTACCGGCAGTCCCCCGACTGGCTAGGTTTTTTTTTAATTAAGAGTTTAAAATCAACCAAACTGAAGTACATAAGTCGAAATATAGTGTAATTCGCGTAATGCGTTTTTGGCGGGATCTTAGAAACGTGTTAAGAATAAATTCTAAACTACAGATCACGATAGAGCGGCTTTTTGCGCGCGTTCAACCGAAACACATTCTGTCAAAACGCATTATTTCATCATTTAACGATGTCGTTTAAAAGATGAAATTTAGCCATTCTCTCGTTGACCGTAGCATCGTGAATTACAAAAATTAACGTTCGTTAGTGCCTAACTAGTAAACTTTGTCGAAATTGTTTGTCATTAGAAAAAATCCTCGGATACAAAAAATAATTTAAAAAATCAACGCGGCGTATTATAAAACTGTTAAAAACGTTCACGAGTTAAAGTTTTAAAAAAAAGAACATTAAAATGATGTTAGATTAGGTTAGAACAGATTAATTATTAATAATGATGAATAATAAAAAGTGATTATACCTATTTGTCGGCCTGCGGGTACCCCTAAACCACCTGTTCAATCGGTAAATTGTGTGACACACTAAGAAGAAAACGGTATTTAATGATGTTTGGACCTAATGAAATGGTGTTTTCGATTTAAAGCACTAAAAAACAAAACGAGCGATTCGTCGGCCAAACGGGTACGGCGCTGCAACTCGTTTGCGCACATTCAAAATTTTTTACCTGAAAATCGACGACTCGTTTGCGCACGACGAAATCAGTCATTTACCTGAAAATAGATCACTCGTTTGCGCACAACTACAACACATTCACACACATGTACTGCAGTACAAATTATCAAATATTTTATAGCAATATTATCTTATAAGTGTAGGTTATATCATTGTGATTATGTAAATATCACTATATGTAGTTTATATCATTTTGGATATTCTAAACTACTTTTAGGATAGTTTTAGTACAGTTGTGGCTAGTGTGTTCGACGACGTACACTAATATGGACGTAGAAATTTCTAATATTTTTGAAACTTGGCGAGGAAAACGATGTTTAAATATTGACAATTATAAATTTAGAGAGTATCGTGTTTTAATGAATCTATGTAACACATATCACACACACACATGCACATACATTTTTAATCACGCCTGTTTAAAAGTTTGAAACAGACAGTCCTAAGCCTGTTAGGCCACGCGCACACTGGATACGTTTTCGTACGAATTTGTTTCGTACGAAAACGTACGTACACGCACGAACGATCCCGACCTACCTGATACTATGCGAGCACGCAGACTGAGTGCGATTTGTTCGTACGTATACGTACGTGTAACTTTGACGAACGAAAACAATCCGAACTTGTCCGGATTTCATTGTCGTTCGTACGTAAGATACAGATTATCCATTGCATTCCGGAACGTCACGAATGCGATAACACCGAAAAACCGATTATTTTACGGACAAAAACGTGTTCAGTGTGCGCACTCAATTCGTACAACCGATATTCGTACGTTTTCGTACGAATTGAATTCGTATCCAATGTGCGCGCGGCCTTAAAGTGAGAAGGAACATGTGTGCGCAAACGAGTTCTGACAGTAGTGATTTTTGTCACAGGTAGCCAAAATATATGTGCGCAATCGAGTTGTGTATTTTTGCGCAAACGAGTTGTAAAAAAGTTAAATGTGCGCAAACGAGTTGTAGCCGGGTACGGAATCCACTCTGGCCTAATAAGACTAACAATTATTGCTGTGGTCTTCGTCGAACCGATGTCGAGACCGACGCTCCGCGATCCACCGACACCTACAAGCTCGTCAACACTCATGGATCTTCCTTCCGGAGTCTCCGGCTTCCGGCGCCACCGCGTACCGTTCGGCCACCGGTCCGCCGGGGTTCGTGAGGTCCGCTTATCGCAAGTGGCGCAACTAAGGCAACTGGGGTGTCACTAGTCTGGTCGGGGCCCTAGTTTTGAATTTTTTAAGTTTCAGATACAGAATCCTTAATTTTTTTTTTCAATAAGGTACGATTGCATTGATTGACAAAGTTATTAGTATTAACAAATATTTATTTTAAGTACAAAATATAATCAAGTTGATTTGTAATCATTGAGAAGTATTTATGAAATCTTTGTGTACAATTTAATTATATAGTTGTTGTACATTCAGAAATTTTCAAAATATTATTTGAAAAAGTTTACTTTCACGAGCAGAAAAATTTTAACCCGGAAGTTTTCATCATTGTATTCTACTATTATGTGTTACGTGGGTACACATTGTCTACGAATAATTCTAACACAGTAGGTACCTAATTAAGTTTGTATTTCGTTACATTTACGCAGGAAATAACATAATAATGTTGCCGATTCTATTTTGTTGACAACAATAGAAAAATTTTGTTTGGTTGGCCATTTTAAAGTGAATTTATTTTGGGGCCTCAGTGTTTAACACTCCCATCCCCTCCCGCCAGTTGCACCACCGCTTCCTGCACGGACCCGGGCGTACGGCGACCGTGCACGGGCAGCTCGTCGAAAAGCCGGCGGAACATGGCCACGGACAGTTCGTAACCGTGGTAGAGGACCACGATCAACGGTTCCGGGCGGCGGTGACAGTCGATCGTCACCGCGGTAACGCGCGCCCACGTCCACGGCATCGGCGTCATGTACAACGGCGCGTTTTCTTCGACCTCGAAACGTCGTCGTGCCGACGCCACCACTGCGGTCACCCCCGACGTAGTCGCCTCCGTTGTGATCACCGGGGTTGGGGTCTCGGTCTTCGCGGTCGAGGGTTCTGCGGCCGAGCCGCGGGCGTTCTACGATAAATAAACACACACGAGTGAACGCGGAGGTAAGATCGGTTGAAAATGTACGTGACGTGCAGTGGCCCGTCGTCACTTAAATCAGAGTCTAGTGGGACCCTATCGGGTAGTCGTATAAGGTCGTTTAGCTGTTTAGTCGGTTTTTTCTCCTTCTAATCGAGTTATTATCGGCATTTGGTTTTATCTCGACAAAACGAAAATTACAAGTCACGACGTGTTCGTCTATTATAACGTTACGGTTCGAGCATTTTAGCTACCGGGCCTGAAGTGTTAACGAAACGCCACTGCACTGGTATGATGTTTGAATATTATGCTTACCTGTTTTTCCCAAGTGGCGATACACGATCTGTGAAATACGGATTTGCAGCCTGAAAAACGTTTATATTTTATTGCATCGCGTTATAAACACCGAGACGAGGGGAAAAAATCACTATAACTTATTTTCGGCAACATAAAACGTGATCTCTTACCAACGCATTTCCGAGTTTTCCAAAATTTCCAGACGCGTAAGTGGCAAAGAGCACATCTTTTACCGAATTTTTTCACTCTTTTCGTGTTTTCGTGCGAACAGCTAAAATCAACGTTAATAACACTTTATTTGGTTACGAATGTCAAAAAGACGAATCGATATGATATCTCAATACAATATAATATGTATCATATAAACACGTACTTAGCCGATCCGGGTGGACATAATTCCGCGGTATTCGTGGGTGCCATCTGTGAAATCAAATTATTCATTTTTCACAGCAATAAAACTATACAAAATACTAAGTTATTATTCGTATGAAATCTTAGGGGTGAGGTAAAATTATGTCTACTTTGTATTTTTACAACAGATTTTTGGCGAACAAAATAATTCTTAGTTAAATTTAGGTCTATTTTAATGTTGAAAACGTACTTCATTTGACACAATGGAGTTCATCTTCGGTTTGAAACAAAAAGCGTCCGTCGAACTAATAAAAGCTAAAAGTTATCTGGCAGAAGACAAAAAATTAATGTATAAAATATTTAACTCAAAAGTCGTGGTTTTTATAAATTACAAATCAACGAAAAATTGATTGTAATAAGATTCACAAAAGAAATTACTTTTACACAACGAATTTATCACTATGGTTATACGAACAGTTAAAACGTTACGGTATGTCAAATTAAATAAATAAATGTTTGGCTAGTGAATATAAAAAATCCTTATATATATAGATATAGATGTATTATATTATCTATTGAAATATGTACGTGAAAATGTTATCGGAATTCAAGATGACTGTTCGAAATGCAGACTTTCAGCACGCAGATACATTATTTCAATTTAATCGACTTACTTTTTGTATTAGTATTTTAATGTTTTGAGTTTTGTTTTTTTTAATGCTTGAAATATAAAATGCATTCGAACAACATATAAGCTAAATAATTAATTTAAAATTATTATCTAAATCACAAATAAATTGACAAAAAAAAAGAAAATTAATAAATAAATAAATAAACCTGAAAAAAATGTAGCTAACTTGCTTCGTAGACGAGAAAGGTCGGTCTTACCACTATGGAATAGTAAATAAACATATAAATATTGTGATCAAATTCATTTATATATTTAAGTTTGGTAAAATTCAGTAAATAATAATAATTAAAGAAAATTAAGTATAAGATCTCTGTGTTAAAATAATAAGTATAATTTATAAAATAAAAACAATAATACAAAATAAATAATTATAAACAGGGTTCGTAACTTAATGAATTCACATATTTCTTAGAAATCTGCATATTGTTTCTGATTTGCTTTATAATACTTACAATCAGAGTTCAAAAAAAAAAATTGTTTGCATATTTTACTAAATTTATATGATAAAAATTTTTGAAGATTTAACATGATCATATTCATACACTTAAGTACTTAACTAACGCCACTTATAAAATTCAAAAATTGTGAATGGGGTTTTTTTTAAGCGTTTTAGTAAATTATTATACAATTTTTACGGAATTAATTGTTTTTATATCAATTTTAAACTTGAAAATGTGCATAAAATATCATTGGACCATCCATTATGTGCTTTTGGGTACAGATAGAACAACATGTTTTAAAACTTCTGGTAAACAAAAATTTCTCCTATGTCAAACTTAAAATATATTTGTATCGATAAATATCTTGTATATTTTTTCTAAACATTAATATTTTATATTTTTCATAACTATATAATCTGCGTAAAACAATGAAGTAAAAAAAAATTAATTTCATCGATTAGTAAAAATCTCAGAAGCACCAGAAAGCAATGAAGTTGAGACCGAGCATAATGCTCGAGCAAAGTCAACGACTGTTGAAATCACAGTTCAATAATTCTAGAAAAAAAAAAAAAAAAAAAAAAAAAAAAACTAAGTTATAGAAATCATTTTAATTAAATCCAATTTATTTTTATAAAAATATTATATTTATATTCTTCAATTTAGTGACTGGCTGATTATTCGTTTAAGCCAACAGTCATATATTAAGACTGCTGGCTACAAATAATGCGTCGAAACGGTCAAAACACAAATTCAACAAACCGATATCGTCATCTTTTTAAAGACCACCGACCAGTGCGGACGTTTATAATTCTTTACGAATCGTAATAGATGAGATTTGTTTAGAATTCGCTCAGGCACAACCTATCAAACGCTTCAAACCACTGTTTGAAAAGTAAGCATATTTTATTTTGAATAATAATGTAATCATAGTTTTTATGTTTAAGACACTTGAAAATCAGGTGATATTATCTTAATGTTTAAGTGTCTTACCCCCATCATCCCTTTGTATCACGGACTGTTTTGAATATGCCCATCAGTATTTAATCTAAAACTGGTTTCCCAAACCGTTTACTACTAGGTTATTCTAATTTTCGTAAAGTTCAGTAAAAAACTCTAAATTTCCGTCGAAAATGTTTGTCCCGCTATTGTAACCATGGCAACCATGTACGATGTTGATTTTTCAAGTATGCAACAAGTGTTGTAGTCAACAAGTTATTGCTGATTGTAGAACAGTGGAAAACAGTAAATGTATATAGCTATAAATGAAAAACCAAATGAGTGAAATATCAAATAATAATCCAAGCACAGTTTACAGAGTTTCAAAAAAAAAAAAAAAATTGCCTTTCACTAGTTTTTTCTACCTTTCTTGTATATTTTGTAATTAATGATGAAAAGACGACGTGGGTTGATGAAAATTTATATTTTTTCAATGTGTACTTGTATTACAACTTCAACTTGAAATATTTGTTTATCTTTTTATTCCATTTCCTCGTAGTTAATATACCAAACTCGTATTTTTATTTGTTTTTCTTATCTATTTGCCGTGTCGATCGTAGCTGGCTACGATAGTTTCAACGTAATGGATTACGGCGTTTCCAAAATGATTGTGGTATTATTATTACATTATAATTTATGATTTATTTTCTTATAATTGTATATAAATATGTTTTAAATAATAAAATTATGATTACGTTAAAAAATCATTTTGTGTTCGTGGTTTAAAAAGTCTAAAAATATATCACAATGGCACAAATACTTATTTTTTTAATACACATTTTTAGAAGATGCAATGTATTTTTTATTTTTTCAAAGGGCGTAAACATTTTTGATTTTGCTTATTATTGCTCATTTTGATGTTTTTAAGTACTTATACTAAAATAGTATATACGTTATACGTGTTCTGCTACCAGCATATCATATAAAATTATGATAATAAAATTGTCATCTATCATTATTATGGTCGAAAACTGGTGATAAACGTATTCGGACATTCTCTTGAATGCGTATAACGTCGGTGCAGAGTGTAATTCCGTCGGGTTTATAAATTGAATAATTATTATTTCTAATGTGCCACTCACATTATTTGAAAATATACAGGTCCTGACTGGGTAAAAAATGTCTACCGGGAAAATATAAAAAAAATTGGCCCATTTAGGTAGGTATGCCTTTAAAAACAACCCTAAAAAAACCATATATTTTCATTTAAAATGATTCTATATTATTTTGAGAATTTGAATACTTAATATTATTATTAAAAATTGGTTTGTACAAAAAAATGTTATATTTTTTATTTAAAATACGTATGTTTAGACTCTAAAATACACATTAATGCATATTCAGCCATTTTTTAAGGCTTGAGCTCTTTTGCGAAATTGTGTCGATTATAATTTCATTATCCAATGCCATCAAAATATTAGATTAAGCTGGCATAAGCATAAATGATTCCAAATGATCTTGACTAAATGAATTTCTTATTGTATTGAAAATATATTTCAATTTCAAAAACATTCTTTCACAAGCTACTAGTGTTGACGACAGTGATGGAATACATTTGTATGCAAAACTATAGACATTTATTTTTTACGTTTTATATTTCAAGAGCACACTACATCGCTTTGAATGCCGAAGGTCTTATATATTTTTTTGAGGAATTTCCTTATTATTTTGTCACACACCAATGTCCGAGAGTCACGATCCGCTACTGGACAGTTTTACTTTAGATAATGCGTCTATATCTGTCGCCAGAATCAGGATTAACCTATAAACCTAAAAAAAAACAGCCAACGGGCTACAAGTATCAGTGGCCCACCGGAAAACTCCCGATATTTCGCCTGCCCAGTCCGGTCCAGAAAATATACGATGGTCCCATTAATCATTAACCGTTGTTTCAGTTTTTGGTAAAGCCGTGCATCAGAGCAAACCTTGTTCGCCGACTCATTGATTATGTCAATAGTGAGTAAACGAATGTAATTTTTAAATAAAAACATAAACATTCACAGAACAATGTGTGACCGTATATTTTTTTTAAATGATAAAATTATGCCGCAGGTCGTTCGAAAAGCCGGAACTCAACACCGCCATGGAGGTCGAGGAGGCGAAGCCGTTCTCGTACGACGTGCCCGGTTATATAGACGGAATATTACAACCGTCCCTTTTCAAAGTCACCGTGACGCCGTGACTGGGGCTTACCTCCGAGTAAGACCGTATGGCAATAAGTTTTCGCCTCCCGTGAGTCCCGGAGTCAGGCAGTTTAAAATCATCCATAATTCACATTGCTTAAAGTTATTTTCAAATTTATAGGTTGTTATGAACCCATAGCATTTAGTTAGTTTTTTTTCGTTGTATTATTATTAATGCTAATATGGACATTTTTGTGTATATGTGTATATATGCATATATACACATATATACTATTATACTATTACAACAGCTATGACTGTCCGTGGGAAGAGCATAGCGATTGGCCATCACGGATTGCTGAATGGACGTTTTACGTCACAACGAGCTGCCGGAGACCGTCGTCGCCCCACGGGTAGTCAGTCGTTATTTTTAAGCAGAACCTCTCTTAATCGGTGTCCAGAATATCTAACAAATCTTGTGTAATTCAAACTTGTGAACCGTGTATAAATAAAATTATAGTAGTTAAATTTATTCGTTTTATTATTTAATTTGCTGTGTAGACGTACACAACATTTTTGGTGGCAGCGGTGCGATCCGTAGTGATTCTAGTACCTACCGTAAAACGCGAACGAAAATTTTTTTTAAAAGTAAAAAATTAAAAAACGTCAATCTATAATTTTTGTGTATTTTATACCTAAGGGTTAACAGTAAATTACACGAGATCAAGAGCATCAAGAATATCACCACATGTCATCGAAGCATTAAGAACATTTCAGAACGTCCAGAAAAGTATATAAATATTTTTCGTAATATTTAAATATATTACGAATTGACGAAGGCAGCACCACCGTGTACGAGTGCCGCCCAAATTCCAACGACTCCCAACAGTCTCAACTGTCAACGCAGCATATTCACGTAAACCACGGCGAACATCCGTTGAAGTGCAGACTGGTGAGTATTATAACTCTATTACAATCGAGTCGATTGTCAAGAACATCGGCGTCATACGAAGGCCACCGAACGGACGTTTACGTCATCGCCGCGTACGTCGTGTAGCCTGAACCGGTACAGCCGCCGCCGCACACACACGCGAGTAAAGACGACAGCGCCCGAGTGGTTAAAATACCACCTCGTATGACAACAGCGCCGCCGCCGTGATATACGCCGCCGCCGTGATATACGCCGCCGCCGTGATATACGCCGCCGCCGTGATATACGCCGCCGCCGTGATATACGCCGCCGTAATTAATTATTATTACGTACGACATCATTATATTATTTACGTATAATATAAACATCGAAAGTGCACCACCATCGTGTTTGAGATAATTCAAATACGAGACGGGCAATATATTTTACGCAAATTGCGTGAAACGAAACCCATTACACTGTAGTGGTCTCCGCGCCAGCAGTTTCGGAGCTTTGGGAACTTCGAATCGAGGAACTTAGCTGTCGAAAAGGATTGTCGTCGGAGTACTGAGACCAGGTCCAGTCGGAAAGCAGTGCAATCAATCAATCGAGATCAATCAGAGAGCAGTACAATCAATCAATCAAGGACAGTTGCAAATTCAAATTCAAATTCAAATTCAAAAAAAAAAAAAATGAATTTGGTCATTATCGTAGCAGTACTGTGAGTACAATAGATATTAATTTAATAAGTTGTTCTGGTTTATAATATAAAATTTATTTAACTAGTTTTAATTAATAACTCGGAAATCTAGAATATTTGCCTAAGACTAAAATTATTATTACGATAAGTAGTGGTAAGAAATTATTCAGGTAATCTTAGTTAGGAATTGCATATGAATCCTAATAGTGATTTAGAAAAAAATAATTCTGAGACTTCCTCACCTGAACCCGTACGTTCTACCTCCCGAGTTAGTCTTCCTGTTAGGTTTGCGAATCCCGCAGTACCTGAATCTGAACGACCTATCGCAGACCTATCGACACATTTTTTAGAAGGTAGAACAGATCAATTAACCTCTAATAACGACTCATTATTAGCGCATGTTAATCGAACTATAGTAGGTGTAGACACATCACTTAATCGCACAGATAATCTTTTAATACAATTCGACACAAGTACAATGTCAAATAACACCGATAGTGAAATTGGGGATCTAGATAGGCAATTAAGACAGACCATGGGTGACGAAAACATGTCTAGAAATTCTCAATCTACAACTGGTCCAAACGGACAGAACAATGTAAGTAACGAAAAGCAAACGTCAAATGGACGTGAAAAAACAAGGGAATCATTGGGAGAGAATGACCCACCTGAAGCGACTCATATACCGACAGAAGCAGAAATTCGAAAAGTACAAACTTACTTGAATAACCAGCGTAGTGAAGATAGACACGAGTCGTCACACGACAGAAACTTATACGATGACAGTGAAGCAATCGGACTAGAAGCAGCCCTAAGACTTCTTCCACACTCTTTCAGTGGTGAAAGACAAGAAGACGCAGAGGTCTTCCTAGAAAAATGCGAATTCGCAATATCATGTGCAAGGAAAAGCATCCAGAATCTTTCATGTAGCTATTGCAAGAAGCCTGGGCATTCAATCAATGAATGTCGAAAGAGGAAGTACGTGAATGAAAAGAGGTCATTGGAACAGGGAAACTCAACCAGACCGGACACCGCCGGCGGGCGCCCGGTTGGAAATATCAAAATAGCCGTGTTCCACAGAGGAGAAACTCAACCCACCACGGAGTGTTTCTCAAAAGGAGCCTCTACTTCCAATCAAAATTAGAACAAGACCATCTGGAGTGCCAAATTTCGCAGACCATCAATGGCACGTCCTTACTCCTACTAGATTCCGGAAGTGAACTAAATCTGATAAAACTCTCTTCACTAAACGATCAGACTATCGTATACGAAAATGTGGTATATCATTTAAAAGGTATTAACAACCAATTGGTGCCTACTATTGGACAAACGCAACTACACTTAAAATTCGGAAATAGAACAATCCTCACGGATTTCCAAGTTGTTCATTCCGAGTTCCCAATTCAACATGACGGAATTCTCGGGAAACCGTTCATGGTATCAAATCGGGTAGTAATCAATTACGAAACCAATGAAATCACTATTCCTGATAACAACGATATCATTCTACAACCACGCACAGAAACTCTGGTAGCTGTGCGAGCAGAAACTCGGTTGGAAGAAGAAGAGGTACTTATCGCATGTCAAGAACTTTCAGACTCGATTATGTGTAGCAACGTTGTCAGCAAGATTAAGAATAGGAATGCATTGATATCACTCATAAATCCTACAGAACAAGTAGTGCGATTTTGTGTTCCCAATCTCGAACAACTTAATTACGAAGAATATAGAGAATCCTCGATACACACCACACAAACAGAACATCCTGCAGAACCTCAAGCTGACAGCAGTCGGCTCATTCGTTTAGCTGAATCTCTCCGGATGACTCACCTGAATTCGGAGGAAAAGGCCTCTTTAACCTCGATTTGCAATGAGTATTCGGACCTTTTCTTCTTAGAAGGAGACAAAGTCTCAGCTACCTCTGCTGTGACTCATGAAATCAGAACCTCAGGAGCAATACCACCTATTCATGTAAAGCCATACCGCTTACCGCAAAGACATCGGCAGGAAATTACAGAACAGATGGAAACCCTGGAGAGAGAAGGTGTAATCGTGCCAAGTGATTCACCTTGGAATGCACCGCTCTTGGTAGTACCTAAGAAACCAGACGTCAACGGAAAAATAAAATACCGAGTTTGTGTTGATTTTCGTCGTCTAAATGAAGTCACTATAGGAGATGCATTCCCTCTCCCGAATATAGTAGATATACTTGACCAGCTAGGTAGATCCAAGTATTACAGCACACTGGACCTAGCCCAAGGATATCATCAGGTGCCCATGAACGCCGCGGACCGGGAGAAGACAGCTTTCTCCACGGACCGTGGACACTATGAATTCCTAAGGATGCCCTTTGGCTTAAAGGGGGCCCCAGGAACTTTTCAGAGACTCATGAACCAGGTTTTAGTCGGATTAAATGGTATAAAAGCTTTCGTGTATTTAGATGATATCATTGTCTACGCGAAAGACTTGAATGATCACTCACAGAAACTCTCAGAAATCTTTAATAGACTTCGCCGATATAACCTCAAGCTTCAACCACTGAAGTGCGAGTTTCTCCGAAAGGAAGTCGCCTACCTCGGACATGTAATAACTGACGAAGGTGTCAAACCAGATCCTCAAAAGGTCGAGTGCGTGAAATCCTTTCCAGTCCCAAAGAATGTCAGAGAAATCAAGTCATTCCTCGGATTATCGGGATATTACCGGCGATTCATCAATAATTACGGGCAAATCGCCAAACCACTGACGACGTTACTCAAGAAGGACGTTCCATTCCGGTGGAGTGACCTGTGCCAGGAATCATTTGAAAATTTGAAGAACCTCCTCACGAAATCTCCGATTCTCCAATATCCAGACTTCACAAAACCATTCAATCTGACTTGCGATGCAAGTAATTATGCAGTCGGTTGCGTACTATCGCAAGGTCCAATTGGAAAGGACTTACCGATAGCGTACGCCTCACGAACCCTGAACAAAGCCGAGATCAATTACAACACCACAGAGAAGGAACTCACCAGTATTGTGTGGGGTATCAAGGTGTTTAGGCCATATCTTTTTGGGCAACAATTCAATATCATTACTGACCATAGAGCATTGGTCTGGCTATTTAACCTAAAGGATCCAGGATCACGGTTAACACGTTGGAGATTGAAGTTAGAGGAATACCAGTATACTATACACTTCAAATCAGGTGTGAGCAATACGAATGCGGACGCACTGAGCCGAATCCATAGAGTGACAACAAGAGCTAAAAAATTAGACGAAGTTCAGTATCCAGATACTTCGGACCATCAAAGAAATGCTGAACCTCTAGAGGATCAAGAATCATTAACCCCTTTAAATGATTCAGAAAATACCAGCGAATATCAACAATTCCTCCAAGCCAAATTGGAACACATAGGGCCCACTTCAAATGTAGTAGAAAAGTCTGGAGATTTATTTGATACACTTCCAGACATGACATTAGCCCATTGTGTATCAGAAGATCTGGCTATGAAGAAAGGCATCGCGTTAGAATTTCGTAGAAAATTTGGAAACGTGAAAGAACTAAAAAGTCAAAATCGGAAGGTCACAGAAATAGCAATGATTCAGGTAGAGCAGAGGAGATTATTGTATATTATTACAAAAAATTCGTTTTGGCAAAAACCTAATTATGAAACTCTATTCGACAGCCTACAGAACCTCAAAATATTCTGTATCGAAAACAGTATTGATAAACTCGCCTGTCCTCGTCTAGGTTGTGGCTTAGATGGGCTCAAGTGGGACATTGTACGCAACATGCTTAGGTTCATTTTTCATAGCTCTCCAGTGCATATTATAGTATACACTCGAGATGAGCTAAGGGAAGAAGACAAGCTACTAATCATCAAAGAGCATCATGAAAATCCTCTGGGTGGACACCAAGGGATTTCGCGTACGTACAATAAGGTATCAGAACAACATCATTGGCAAGGCATGAGATCGCAAATTCGGGAATATATAAAGAGATGTCGTGAATGCCAAATCAATAAGACTCCCAATCAGACCATCAGAGAGCCGATGGTTATAACAACCACCGCAACAAAACCTTTCGAAAAAATTTTTATGGACATCGTAGGGCCTTTACCTACATCGTACAGTGGAAACACTTATATTCTTACTCTAATCGACGATTTTTCAAAATTCTCCTGGGCATCGGCAATGAAAGACCATGAAGCTAATACTGTCTCGCAGCATTTCGTCACTCAGTTTGTATGTTTACACGGGCAACCAAAATCTTTGGTGACCGATTGTGGAACTGAATTTCTGAGTAAGGTGTTCAAAGAAGTATGTCAACTTTTGAAAATCTCCAAAACTTCAACAACACCGTATCATCCACAGAGCAATGGCAGCTTAGAACGCAGCCATAGAACTCTGGGAGAATATTTGAGAAATTATGCCAGCAAAGAACCTCAGAATTGGGACGTGTACGTTCCCTATTATATGTACTGTCACAACTCATCTATACACTCTGCCACAGGATTTCAACCTCATGAAATAGTGTATGGATATCCATTAGTCGTACCTACCTCATTCTCTCGGAAACCAGAACCTCAGTATAATTATCAAGACTACCAGTACGAGATGAAACGACTAATGCAAGAATCTCATCAAATGGTCAGAGACCAACTAGTAAAATCAAAAGAAAAATCTAAGGATCGTTATGATAAAAAAGTGAATTCGTTAGAATTAAAAATTGGTGACAAAGTTATAATACAAGACAAGGCTAGTAAAAGTAAATTAGCGTCAAAGTGGCATGGACCATATCCGATAATAGAAATCTCTACAGAATCTCCTAATGTCACTATCCTAAAACGCAACAAGCCGACTAAGTTACATAGAAATCTATTGCGATTATTTCAGGAATAATAAAGCCATCAATAAACTGTTTCAGATTATCAGCTGCTATTACTTGGGGACACGCAGAAACCCCAAAAGAAGGTATTATGATAACTCCACTAAATCATACCAATGGAATATACTTCGAAGCCATGGGGTCACTCAGAACCTCGTATACTAATTGGGACTTTGTGACATATTTAAACCTAACTACATATAGTGAAAAGTTTCAAACCCTAAACAAATATTTTAAACTCACTGGTGATTTATGCCTCCTATTAAGAGGAAGCGAAAATCAGACATTGGACTATATCTGTGAGGACTTTTTACAAATCACTCACCCATTCATCCTGGAGATCCAGCTTAACTATAATTCAGTCATGAGAATTTTAGCACCCGAAAACATAACCCCCAAACTATATTCTAGGCGAATTAGGGGTTTGGTAAACGTTGTGGGTCGGTTAGCTAATGTTCTTTTTGGTGTTTGTTCAGACACAGATGCTGAGTTCTTCTATTCTAACATTCGAAATCTCAAACAAGCTAGCGATAGATCGTCAGGCCTTGCTAGAGAACAGTTAAGAATAGTTGAGTCGGTGGTACAAGATGTTAATATTTCAATTCATGATTTGGTATCAGGGTCAATGAAAATGCAAAGCAATATTGACATTCTCTATAAAAAAACAGAAAATATTTTAGGAGAAATAGATGTTTTAAGCATTCAAAATCTCTTTCAGGAACATACTTCAGTATTATCTGTTCTATTAAATCAATTCGCGTGGGAGACCCAGAACCTCCAAACTATTGTGAACTCCGCTTTAAATGGCTTTATGCACACCAGTGTATACCCACCTTCGGATTTGTACCATGAACTAAAGGAAATCCAATTAAAATTGCCTCCTACATTAGAACTCCCTGTCACAGAAAATCACTTATCCGTTCCTGAACTATTTAGAGCATCCACTTTAAGTGTAACGTTTATTAAGCAGACTCTCTTATTTGTAACGCGAATACCACTTTTATCAAATATACATTTTAAGCTATTTAATAATATTCCTCTTCCTATAGCAACAGATGAAGGAAATATGTTAATTATTGAACCCCAGAATAAATACCTAGCGATAAGTAATACAAATGAGTATTATTTCGGCCTATCAGACAATCAGTACGATAAATGTATCTCTCTATTTTCGTTTAAGTTATGTTTAAGTCCAGAATCTATAAAAAAATACATTCATAAGGAAAATTGTGAAGTATCTTTGTACGAATACCCAGATCATCCAGTTGAAACTTGTAATTTTAAATACGTATCTTTAAACACCACAATTTGGCACAAGTTATATTTACAAAACACCTGGCTGTATTTTTGTAAAACACAAATAATAACAGTCACATGTAGACAAGAATCACAAAAGTTTAAACTGAGTGGTGTAGGGAAAATCACTATTCCCGATCATTGTGTAATATACACAGACAATAGTATACTTACACCTTCTAGAGGATTGACTTCAGAAATTCGAAAAGATTTGGCTCCTGCGAGTCCAGACCCAAAGTTTATCGTTAAAATGACAAAAATAAGTCATAAATATGTTCCTCAAATTATGGATATAAATCATAATTATAAGGATTTTAACCAATTAGCTAAAGATGCCAAGCACATAAGCGAATTGTCAGAAAAGTACAAAGATACCGAATTAATTGTAAAACCAGAACATCATCTAGTAATAATGTATACTATGATATTTATAATTGTTATTGTAAGCCTGTATTTAATGATTAAGTATAAATGTACAATACCGAAGGTATATTTACCAGAAATTGCGGAACCTCAAATTGTAAAAGAAACGGTTTAGCTCTACGAGGCATAAGTCGTTATCATAGAAATAACTAAATGATCTTTGTAAGAGAAAAGGGTGACTATTTAGCCCCCATTTCTCATTTAAGTCAGGGGGTGTTATGAACCCATAGCATTTAGTTAGTTTTTTTTCGTTGTATTATTATTAATGCTAATATGGACATTTTTGTGTATATGTGTATATATGCATATATACACATATATACTATTATACTATTACAACAGCTATGACTGTCCGTGGGAAGAGCATAGCGATTGGCCATCACGGATTGCTGAATGGACGTTTTACGTCACAACGAGCTGCCGGAGACCGTCGTCGCCCCACGGGTAGTCAGTCGTTATTTTTAAGCAGAACCTCTCTTAATCGGTGTCCAGAATATCTAACAAATCTTGTGTAATTCAAACTTGTGAACCGTGTATAAATAAAATTATAGTAGTTAAATTTATTCGTTTTATTATTTAATTTGCTGTGTAGACGTACACAACAAGGTATCCGTCATAGGTTCAAATAATTATTAATGTCAAAAACTTGTAAAAATCATACTATTTAATCACCACTTAATCAATTATGACCATAAAAAATATAAAAATTTAATACAAAAAATAATGTTGTATAATAAATATTAATAATCTTATAACGATAACGTCGGAGTACATTTTTACGAATCGTTTAAAAACATGTAACTTCATGTTTATAAAAAAAAATGTTTTCTATTTTCTATCAACGTTATATTTATGTTGACTTGTTTTTATTAAGTAATTTCCTCTATTTATAAGTTATCAATGTACAATTTCATGAAATATATGATTGTGTGTTTGAAAAATAATTGTTTTTTTTTTTTTTTTTTTATTTTGGTAAAAAAAAAAGTTATTATATGTTTGTTTCATTTCAGTAAAAAATATAATGCTTTTTATGAGTTATTATTTTGTCACACACCAATGTCCGAGAGTCACGATCCGCTACTGGACAGTTTTACTTTAGATAATGCGTCTATATCTGTCGCCAGAATCAGGATTAACCTATAAACCTAAAAAAAAACAGCCCAACGGGCTACAAGTATCAGTGGCCCACCGGAAAACTCCCGATATTTCGCCTGCCCAGTCCGGTCCTGAAAATATACGATGGTCCCATTAATCATTAACCGTTGTTTCAGTTTTTGGTAAAGCCGTGCATCAGAGCAAACCTTGTTCGCCGACTCATTGATTATGTCAATAGTGAGTAAACGAATGTAATTTTTAAATAAAAACATAAACATTCACAGAAAAATGTGTGACCGTATATTTTTTTTACATGATGAAATTATGCCGCAGGTCGTTCGAAAAGCCGGAACTCAACACCGCCATGGAGGTCGAGGAGGCGAAGCCGTTCTCGTACGACGTGCCCGGTTATATAGACGGAATATTACAACCGTCCCTTTTCAAAGTCACCGTGACGCCGTGACTGGGGCTTACCTCCGAGTAAGACCGTTTGGCAATAAGTTTTCACCTCCCGTGAGTCCCGGAGTCAGGCAGTTTAAAATCATCCATAATTCACATTGCTTAAAGTTATTTTCAAATTTATAGGTATCCGTCATAGGTTCAAATAATTATTGTTGTCAAAAACTTGTAAAAATCATACTATTAATCACCACTTAATCAATTATGACCATAAAAAATATAAAAATTTAATACAAAAAATAATGTTGTATAATAAATATTAATAATCTTATAACGATAACGTCGGAGTACATTTTTACGAATCGTTTAAAAACATGTAACTTCATTTTTATAAAAAAAAATGTTTTCTATTTTCTATCAACGTTATATTTATGTTGACTTGTTTTTATTAAGTAATTTCCTCTATTTATAAGTTATCAATGTACAATTTCATGAAATATATGATTGTGTGTTTGAAAAATAATTGTTTTATTTTTTTTTATTTTGGTAAAAAAAAAAGTTATTATATGTTTGTTTCATTTCAGTAAAAAATATAATGCTTTATGTGTTATTTATTATTGAATACTTTTTCTATTATTAATTGTACTAAATATAAATAAAAACTAATTTATATATATTTACAATTAACACCATATTAGTTAACAGTTATTATAATTTATAAATATTGATTGGTAAGAGGTAAGAGACCAATACTCATTGAAACACATGAAGAAATTTTACAAAATATATAAATAAATAGATAGATAAATTTATAAGTAAATGGCTATCAGTCCCATTTATTAAGGAAATTTTACAATCGGTGTACTTAATACAATAAGTAAATTTTTTTTAAACAATATGATGATACAAAGCATGAATATCGTGCAAGAAGAAGGAGTCCATTGACACCACTTCAAATAAAAAAAGTACAAATAAAATAATGAATGTAAAATTGTGCTTACATGAGTTAGAGAAGATCTCTAGCCCAGTTTCTTTTAAGTCGAAGTAAATAATTTATAGGGTTAGAGGGATTATGAAGATTAGATATTAGGGGGATTGGATGGTTTTGCGTGTCATTGAGAAATTTTTCAAAGTAGCAAGTAGCAAGTTCAGGAAGTGTTGGAATTCTTAGATCTTTGTGGAGAGTGTGGTTACTGATATACCACGGAGCTCCTGTTGTTATGCGTAGATTAATTGATTTGAAGGATTGTAAGATAGAAATATTTGTTTTTTTGCGGATCCCTAAATTTGAATATCGTAAAACATAGCTGGGCGTATGTATATTTGTTTGTATATTAGTAGTTTTATATTTACCGGCATCTTAGAACGGAGAAGGTGTCTCAGGGAATGAAGACGAAGGTTTAAAGATTTGCGTTTGTTTTTAGTGTGGTAGGCCCAGTTTAGTTTTTTGTCTAGATGGATACCTGAGTATTTAGTGTTATCATTTTGAGGAATTATACTGTTATTTATCGATAAGAGAAGGCCGTTGGCGGACAACTTGTAGATATAAATAAATAAACCTCGAGATCGTAACAGAATATCCGTAATATGTTTTATGGTCTGTTGTAAAACATATTAATGATCTTATGTTTTTCTTAGAAGGGAGCAATTCAAACCGAATTTTAACAAACTCTAAATATTTGAACACGGAAAGTATTTGGATAAAACTTATTATAGATACTATTAATTGTTTATATTTTATAAGTATTATAGATGCATTTGGCCTCGCTCACAGACGTATTTATGATTTAATGTTTTTTTCGTATTCCCGAGGAAATATCAATAATTCTTTTAGGCCATCACATCGAATAGCGTAGGGACCATTTACAACTTTATTAAAAATAAGTTAGTTGTTTCATAGTTATATATATAACTATATAACTTCTCTAAATTATCCATTGTCAAATCTAAACTACGGTCAACAATGTCTCAAGAACGATTAGAATCGTTTTTCTTTTTATTTGTTGAGCAAAAAATACCAAATCAGTGGATTTCAATACCATTATTGAGAAGATTTAAGTTTGAGCCCATTACAAAGAAGACTCTCATTATAACATTTTTATTTTTAATATTCACTGTCTAACTAAAGCTTAGAATAATTAATAAATTGATTTTTTGCATTAAATTTATCCTAGGTTAGATTTCTAAGCAAATATAAGGGAAAACAAAATTCCTGCGCACGTCTATGATATATATATATATATATATATATATATATATATATGGTGCACCATGAAGAAAATTGGGCCGTTTTCCCTTATAATGAAAAAATACGTTTTAAACATAATAAACTGTTTGATGTAAATTTCAATTCAACGTTTTCATCAGTCAATTGTTATCGTGAGTATGTTTGGTTAAATTAGCTATGCACTTATTGTGAAAAAAATTAAAAGTATATTCACAAAATTTGTGTGTGATTATTTTATTAAAATATCATAATTTTCAACACAGTACTAAGTACTTACATAATAGTATACAGCACATTCAGCAGAAACGATCGGGTTATGATGACATGAACAACGAACGAAGTGATCAATTTTTTTTATGCTTACACTTTTTATTGATCTTATAAACGATAAAAATGCAGGTTAGATATGGATAGGCGCCACCGGCGCGTAGCGAACACAACAACATTAGAACCATCGATTATAGAATAGACTATTATAGAACAGCCTATTTTATCTTATCAATAATTAGAAACAACAATAATTAATAATAATAACGACGGCGATAACAAAACGAGATTACGTGTTGCGCGTGGTAGGAAGAACAAAGATTCGACTCTATAAAACATCGCACGCGGTGTGGCGGGCAGACGGTCGTCCTCGGCGAGAACCAGTCCGTAGCGACCGCTCCCTCCGTCCGCGGCGAGAACCGCCGTGCTGCTACGGATGGACGGCCGCGATCCTCTTGACGACCGCGTTGAAACCGTGTATTTTGTCGGCGGTGTACTCGACCAGGCGCGTCGAACCGTCCGGCTCCACCAGGCTGTACGAGCCTTTCACGTTGCCGTGTCCGTCGCTCGTCTCGCGCTGGCTCTTGATGTCGTGAGTGCGCACGTCCGTCACGCCGTACTCGAAGTGATACGGGGCCGCGGCGTGCGGGTCGTACTGGTCGTGCTCGACCGCGGCGTGCGCGTCGTACTGGTGTTGCTCGGCAGCGACGACGTGAGCGTTGTTCTGGCGGTGCTCGGTCGCGGCGTGAGGGCCGTACTGGTGGTGCTCGGCCGCGACGTGAGGGCCGTACTGATGTTGCTCGGCCGCGGCGTGCGGGTCGTACTGATGTTGCTCGGCCGCGGCGTGCGGATCGTTCTGGTGGTGCTCGGTCGCGGCGTGAGGACCGTACTGGAGGTGGTCGGCCACGGCGTGAGGGTTGTACTGCTGGTGGTCGGTCGTAGCGTGGATATTGTACTGGAGATGGTCGGCCGCCGCGGCGTGAGGGTTGTACTGCTGGTGGCCGGTCGTAGCGTGGAGATTGTACTGGAGGTGGTCGGCCGCGGTGTGCGGGTCGTACTGGTGATGGACGGCCACGGCTTGGTGGTCGGCTGTGGCGTGCTGGTCGTACTGGGGGTCGGCCGAGGCGTCGTTGTAGTCGTAATAACCGGTCGCCGAGTGCTGATGATGGTGCGGCGGGTAAGCCAGCACCAGGCTTCCGAACAGGGCGACGAACACAATCGACTGAAACGGGATTGTTTTTTTTTAGCTTACGAGAAACGAAAGATCCGATTTGTTTTACAACGATGTTTATATTTTTATTTTTATTTTTATTTATTTTTTTTTTTTGTGTGTGTCAGCGCTTTTTTGGTTGGCAATTACGCTTCGAAAATGTCATCTGGCAACTCTAATCTCTATAGATCGGAAATTGCATCAATTTAGTCAGCACCCTAGAGTGGCTATTTTTTTTTTCTATTCTCAAACGTTTTTCCAAGCGTGAGGAAAAACAGCCCGAATGAAACGATATAATTTGCTGTTGACGATCCTTTCACTGAATCGATTTTAGTTATTCAGTGAAATTCGAAAAGCGATGTTTGCTAGAAACTTGAAATGTTCACCGTACATTAACATGTTGTGATGCTATGTACTTCGAACGAATTTCCGAAAAATGTTGATGACTTTTGCGCTAAAAATAGCATTTTTCATAACGCCTTGTTGTGTTAAAGTTTATTTTTATTTTCGACAAAGTTTTTTAAAAATGTAACATGATCATACTTATACACTTAACTGACGATAATGAAAACAATTTTAAAATCGTGACTTAGAATTTTTTTATAAAAGTTTTAGTAAATTATTATACGACTTTTACGTAATTGACTGTTTCAAATTAGTTTTTAACTTAAGGTGTATATAGAGAATAATATATGGACCATCGAATCTTTATGAACCTTTAGATACAAGATATAATGTTTAAATTTTTTTAGTAAATAAATCATTAAATAAAATATGAAAAATACGTTTTTAATTTTTTGGTAAAAAAATGTTTCCTCGGTTAAATAAATCTTAAAGCAGGTTTGACAAAAAAAAACCCTACCAACAAGTACACTAAAAATATAAACGGTATATTTTCATTCTGAAGCTTTGCTCAGAATCGTTTAACTAATAAAATGATCTATCGTTTCTTTAAAACTTGATACATCACCAAAATCTTGTCCGAGAAGCGAAAAATACGCCATGGTGCGAAGTACGTCCGGTTTTTTTTCGTTTTCGATATTATCACTATTATTTTTACACGGTAAAGTTATTATCACTATACATAACAAAACAGACGTCCAAAACTATAACACAGTGACCATCGTTCAAAAAAATACACAAATGACATAATCACCAATACACCAACTAATCGTTTTAAATCAAATGTCGAGTCTCGGGAAATCAGTAATTTTTATATTTTACAGACTAGGTATATACGTATTCAATAGTCTAACGAACAAACGCCCTGATTTGACGCATTACGTATGTATAACGCGATATACTCGGAATATTGTTTCACCTACGGCTAAGTGACTTCCTTCGAGTCACTCACTGTCACGTCGATCATTGACAGTAGATGAATTATTAAAATACGATTGTATTTTACACGGTCTTATGATAAACACTTCAAATGTTCCACAGTTTTCGAAATTATACTGAGAATTCATGTCCGCCTTGATGGTTCGATGAACCACCCTCCAAAAGGAACCCATGATTGTGACCTGGTAATGATTTTGAATGGCCTTCGAACATATTAGCACTAACAATAAAAAAAACGAAATGGGGCCCACGTGTCTTATGATCAACTCGTGCAGCCACGTGGTAAATCATTAAATAATTATACGAATCCAAAGAAAATAAAATGAAAATTATTCAGCTTTTCAAAATACCAATAAGGAAATAAAATAGTCGATGTGGAAAAAACTATTTATATTTATTTTTTAATCACAATATATAGTCGTAAATAAAATTTGGCAACAAAACGGAGAAACGCCTAAAAACGAAAGTATGGTTTATTGATTTTCCATGCAGTGGGGAAATTATCTAGTAGCTCTTTTTATGAATTACAGGTTAGGTTAGGTTAGGTGCGTAATATTAGTGTTGAATACTTACATCACTTGTTGTACTATGTCGACTAAAACTTTAAAATGTGGTACAAATTTAAAATTACTCTAAAATTTGGTATTTTTCGATAAAATATTAATTTTAATTTTAATTTTTCAGAAAAACCTATTTATCGAGAACTGATGGTATGTTAAATATAATAATAATGATGTTAAAAGTATGTATTTATATTTTAAAATACATTAGTGAACAAAAAAAAAATTTTAATAGTTTTAAATCAATATTTTACAAAAGTTCGTCAAAATTATTTTAAACATTTAACTGGTGTAAACGATTTGTAATTCTATCAAATTTTATCAAACAGTTCAAAAACAAACGCAATAAGATTATAATGTTTGTTCACCTAAACCTAAATTGTAAAAATATACTATAATATGCTTACCTATAGCTAGAAATAATTTAGATAATTGTCGAGTCTAGAAATTAATAGAAACTTTTTCTACTTGAAGATTTATAATCGCATAATATTAAATAAACTGTAACTACAATAAATATTAAAGAAAAAAAAAGTTTTATGGAAAAATTATTAAAGCAATGTATTTGAATTTATTGAAAAAATTGTGTTTGTAAGAATACATACATAACATTTTACGTAGACAAACACACTTTCTGAAAAAAAATCGTTCAAAATTCTCAAAAATATGTTAAATACTGAAACGTTTGAAGTTATTTACACCAGGATAAGTTTTAGGTAACTATACTTAATACTAAAAGTACCTACACAGTTAAATAAATAATTAATTACAAAAATAACGTCTCACCTTTGTAGCCATTTTAACAGCGTATTTGTATGGAACGCGTATCTACACTTGAATAAGACAAGATGAAAATGAAATAGGTAGTGTTTTTACCATACACAGACATAACACTGATGTACACGGGAACTTCGTCTACGGTATTTATACCACGTGAACTCCTTACATGTCCGCCCAGATACTTGGATTAATATGATTTGCTTATAAAAATCAATTACATCAGATCGTTACGAAAAGGAAAAAAATACACGAAAATATGTTCATCTTTCTATGGGTACTTATCGCGCAGGTTCACATTACACAACAATAATTATAAATTTTAATTATACATGTATTGTGCTACTATAAAATTAGTTCATGAAATAAAATAGTGCGTATAGGTATGATTAACTAACATGAAGTCATGCGGATGACGGGATTTTTTAAAAATGTTCATTAATTTACCAATACTCACTTAATTCTTATTTGCACCGAATAAAGTTATATGATCAATTATCGCACGCTCGTGCCTATACAATAAACATTATTTTAAGTTTTCAACCATAGACTCCTTAATGCATTCGTACATTCTTCATCAGTGGCGTAAGTAAACATTTTTTTCTTTTCGAAGGAGATAAAAAAAAGATTCTAATTTAACCCTTCGTTAGTCACCTTATTGATTGAAATAATTTTAGTCACCCGGGGTAATATAATACTCCATCTGCTAAATTTATTCCTGAAATTAATAACTTTATTGATCATATTATTTTTTACTAAATATTTGTTTGAATGTACCTATATATAATAATTAATATTTAAATGGTCGAGTGTGATTTTTTTTAAATATTCCACTGATAATATGTAAATTTACTTTATATTAATTAAAATACATATAAATCGTTGCTAATCACTTTTCTAGTTTGTAATTTAAGTATAATGTTATATTGATAAAGTGATTTAGTCTTCAAATTGATATTTATGGTAAAACACACATCCTATTTTGACCATTATTTATTAATTTACATTGAATAGGAACCCTAATGTCATAACTAAAAAAGGATTAAAAAAATTGCAACATAATTATCTTTCAGCATATAATAAGGTATGAAAATAAATATTTTGATCTTCAACAAGTAACATTTTTTGAAAAGTATAAAAGTATATATATATATACAAAATATGTATCTACAAGTCCTTCAACAAGTACAGTTTAATAATAATATAATAAAAACAAAATAAAAATCATAAAACCTCTATAACTCAAATGAATATATAAAATAAAAATTTCAACTCGAACAATTTAATTTATTATATAATAAGATTAAAATAAATATTTTTATCTTCAAAAGTAACATTTTTTTTAAGCATAATAATGTTCAAACTCGTCCATTTTTCTGTAAAAATTTGAATTTGTTGATACATTAATTGTTATAAGATCTTTAACGAAAATAGCCCTAAACTCCAAAAAGTCCCAGGTTACCAAAAATAGTCACCTGAGGTAAAATATCTCCAAACTCCACTTTTTAACGACTATTCATGACTTGATACTGCACCGGTTATGGTAAAAACCACACTATCATATTAATACTATTATTACTGATGATATCAGAGCGGTGGAGGTGTATATGTTTTTACCTCTAAACAAACAAACGTATTGAATATGTCTGAGGTATTAAAATACCCTATGGTGACTAACGAAAGGTTAAGTACCAAAAAAGTGTTTTCAGATCGATTTGTATAATTCCTTGAAAAAATGTAGGTAAACCCCCAATATAATATGTCTAGCCACATACATATACATAATTAAGTATAAAGTTATAACAAATAAGTTATATTTCTATGGATAATCTTATACATTTTTGAGGTAATAAAACTATTTGCATATAAAATGAATAATAAATAATACAATGTTACATATTGTGTATACTTTATTTAAAAAATGTAGCATTAAAATAATGAAATCAGAAAACTCAATTTTCTTTTCTTTTTTATCAAGTCGTCAATTGCGTCCACAGAAATGAATGGAATATATCTGGAATATGTATGCACTTTCATTAAAATACATTATCATAAAACGTTTAATTTAACAATATTATAAAGAAAAAAAGGCACTGAGTAACAAGTTATCGACGAATTTATTAAATATTAATATTAAATTATTACCCACATATTTTGATTCTTAGATTATAATATATTACATTATAGATTATACGTACAAGACTAAGTACCTATAGTTTTACTATTTACTTACTTACTTACTTACCTTTATTGTTTTACTATCACATTTGTAAACAGAAAATGTACATCCATACAATGTTAACATGTTTTTGGAACTAGTCCTTTTCAAAACGTTTAACATATATTTTATACAAAGTATGATTGTTCAATACCACTCTCTCTCTCTCTCTCTCTCTCTCTCTCTCTCTCTTAATAGATACCTTCGTATAAAATAAATCCATATCATCCCTCAGTTTTCACTAGTTTTTAATCAAATCCACCTTAGCAATATTCATTTATATTTCTTACGGTGTAAATCAGGAGTGTGCAAACGGGGGGGATGAGAGTGTCATATCCCCCCCCATGAACTTGTTTATTATATTGGTAGTTTTGTAAAGTATGTGGTAATGTATTCGTTGATATATCTACAATCGTACAAAATACAGGTCATCCCCTCCCCTTGGGAAAAAGCTGAGCACGCCACTGGTGTAGTAAATGTTACTGACAAAATGTTGAATGCAGCATTCTTTGAAGTACCTAAGCATTCTATAGAACGTCAAAATTATTATACATTAGCCCAGGGGTTGTCAACCTGTGCGTCGCGGCTCCCAGAAGCGTCGTCACTTATTTATCAGGGGAGACGCGTCTGTAGTAGAAAATAGTAACAAAAATAGGACAAAAATTATATTACTGTAATTATTTTTTACGTCACATTAATTAAAATGAAGCGTATAGGGCTTATATCGATGGTGACAAGGCAAAAGGGTCTAAGCGACATAATTCATTATTTTCAGGAGAGCCGAAAAACTGTTTTTTGTGATTTTAATCATTTTTTTTTTCTAGATAAGCTATAACTTTTTTTACAGTAAAAATAGGGTATTTTTTTGTAGAATATTTTTTTTTTGTTTGTATCTCCTTCATATGTATTCATATTTTTAATAAGTTTTTGATTATTATTTACACGCATACAACAATTTGAAAAAAATTGTTCAATTTTTTGGCGCTTATGCCCTATTTTTTTTTACACTATTTATCTACGGCGCTTATGCCCTAACTTTTTTCCACTTAGCCTGTGCATTTATCACCATTGTATTATTGTAATTTATAGTGATCACTATTTTTATTTCAGACCAATAAAGTAATATTAAAATATCACGTCATTTTCACATGTTTTTTTTAAAATAAGATGTACACAAATATTTTCTGCAAAAAAAAAATATGAATCTTTATTAAAATATTATTATGATGAAAATAACGAAAGAAAAAATTGTAATCCTTTAAAACATAACATAAAATTTAACCTTTTTTCAAACTTAAATGAAAACAAATAATAAATAATAACTTATTTCTAGACTTTACTTTGTACTTAAATCTATAAAACAATGGTTAAAATAAAAAATTACTTACATTTTTAATCATTAAAATAAATAATTACTATTCCTTTGTTAAAACTTAGGTAACAATTGAATAAATTAAATAAATGATCTAGTCTGAGTCTTCTTCGTCAGTTTCTTGTAAAATATCACTTATATCATGGTTTGATTGCATGCGTAAATATTCTTCGTGAAAGTAGTGGGGTATGATGCCATCGGTACATAATTTTAAAAGGTCGGTTAGTTTTTCTTTTGAAATTTGTAAACTCTCCCCGTATAACTGTGTTGGATTAATGCCGATGTTTTTTTTCTTAACTTTTAATGTTTTTGGTTCTTCGTCAGCGCAGTAAGTGAAAAATACTTTTACGTTGTGATCTCCATTTAAAGGTTTGTTAAAAATAAATGATTTCACTTTAGTTATTTGAATCAATTTCTTGTCTGTAGTTTTTAAATTTAGAGCAAAATATTGTTTAGCTAATGTTTTCCAATCTTTAAAATCTGAGTACTGTACATTCCGAACTTCAATTGGAGAAGGATTTATTCGTGAATTTCTAATTAAAGGTGACCATTCACTAGGTGCCCACACGGTCTTATTTCTTGTAAAACGCTCTATTGTGGCATGCACGGAATCCACCGGCATGTAGGTATGACCAGGCAAAAGAAACGTTAATTTTACTTCTTCGATGTATTCAAATTTCATGTTATACAGCATCGCTATCATTGCTCGGTTTTTATTTTGTCCACAGCATGAGTCACAATATAAAGCAACTGACTTGTAAAGTTGCTTTTCATCCAAACCAAGTAAATATTTGTAAATGCATGTAACAATTTCATTGCAACCTCGGCCTCCGTTTGTTTCACCCCATAAGTAAGTTATCGCGTTCTGTGGGCCAGATTCATATACAGTTAAGTTAAACATGCTGTACTTACGACTATAGTATAAGTTCATATTTTGGCCCTGAGGCGTGTTCAATACTTTTTGTAAATCAAAACTTACACAAATAAAATTGCCTTTTGCTTTGGACAACTGTTGGTCAAATAAAAACATTTCCTTAACCGCATTCTTTTCCTCTTCATGAATGGCTTTCAACTTCTGTTCCTCTTCAGTTAGTTCCCTTTCACTAATAATGTTTTCATACTTTGAACAACAACGACATTTGTCTTTTTTGGGGGAATGAAAACCAATATTATATTTTGAATAAAAAATGTTTCGGAACATAGTCTTGCTTACGATATTTTCATATTTGTTTGAAGTACAGTAAGATGTATACATTTTGTACAATCTACTAACGTTTTCAATTTCAGTTGGCAAGTACTTTCTGTTTGAAGAAGCGCGACAGTAATGCGACTTGACTGCTGGTAGTTTTTGTATGAATTCATGTATGGCTTTTAAAGTGTCTTCTGATTTTTTATTTTTTGGTTCATGTTTTCCTCTTTTGTCCAGTTTTGACATTATATTGGCTGGAGATGCATGATTCACAGTATAGTTCAAAAATTTTTTGGTGATATTTAAAGTACTTAATATGAACTGTAAACAAACAATTCTTCTCTCATTTTTAAATAATAATGAATACTCCTTTGAAATATTCCTTCTGCTTATACCTTCAACGCGTTTTCTTTTTATATCAATTGTTCTTACACAACCTAATAGATAATCTTTTTGCCTTACTGGATCACATGATGACCAAAATTCAGTGAAAATTTCTTGTCTATCTTCTTCACTAAATTTATTTTTGCATTTATTTTGGCATCTTTTATTAGCACATGGATTAACTTGGACTTTTTTACCTATTCCTTTGGCTTTTTCTATTTTATTTAATTCACGAATGTTAGTTTTCCGAGGTAATCTTAAGCCTCCAGTCCCAACTTCTAAAGCTTCTTCTAATTCAGAATTTATGTTAGATTCATTAATTTGGCGAAAAGGATCCATCCTATTATTATTTTCAAAAATTATACGATCTGATACAGTGTTGTTCATAGAAAAATCGGTTTCATTAGGTATAATTCGAGAACAACTAGGTTTATGCAAATCGTCGGAAATACTTGAACTTATAATTGATTTATCATTATTTGGAGGTAACCACTCTGTTGTGTCCCTACTTTCATCAGAAGTAAATTCATTGTCTGCAAAAATTGGCCCTGATTTTTGTTCCATAATTTGTGTGAAAACCGCATTACTGTCAGGTAAAGAAGGAGGAACTGGTGACAACGTTGCGTACACTAAATTGCAAGAACTCGATGATAATTCGCTTTGTACAATAATATTATGGTTTAATACAGGTGTTTGTAGTTTTGCCATATTAAAAATTTTTCGACTTCGAGAATTCATTTTCAATACGTACTGAATAAAAAAAAAAAATATATATCAGATTTAATGTCAAATAAGTAGTAAGAAGTATGTTATGAAATAATATCAATAGCAAATTTGTTATCATTTGTAATGAAAATAAATGCAGCTACTATAAACGCGTTTATAAACAAAAATGTAAAAAAAAGCACAGGACACAGGAGTTGGGTGGGATACATGAGATGAATTGATAGATTTTGGAATTATTTTATATTATCAAAAAAAAAAAAACATACACAAAATTTTTTTATCCACATTTCAGAAAAAAATAACTTCAAATTTTCGCGATTTTTACATATTTCCTAAAAATTTGAACTTTAGACGCTTATAAAAAAAAATTTGTACATTACGCTTTAGATTTTTTTTTTATTCCGATAATTATTACTTATGAGGAACCTTGTATTAAATTTTCAATATTTTTTGGCCAGCAAAATTTTTTTTATCCAAATTTTAGAAAAAAAAACTAAGAAAAGTTGAAAATTTCAATAGTCTATAAAAAGCTCAAAAAAAGTCTAAATATTTCAAAAATTGTACCACGTATAGATAGTTTCAATATAAACATTTAGTGAAAATTTCAAGTATCTACAGTTATTGGTTTCTGAGTAACAGCTAAATGAAATAATCGATTTGGTCAAAAACATGTTTTGCACAAAAATTACCGTATTTTCCTCTTTTTTTTTTGTTTTTCCCCCCGCATTTGAACACTTTTGGGAATTTTTACTTTTCACCTATTTAAAGTACCTCCGATATCCGTTTTGCTACCAAAAACCACCCATGAAGTTCAAAATTGAAGCATTATTTCTACAGTTATGGTGTACACAGACACAAAAAAAAAAAAAAAAAACACATCATAGTAAAATCAATACATTCTTCTCTTCGTTCAGAATCTAAAATAATTCATTAATCCAATAATTATGAAAATAACTTGAAATATTGATATTATAAAAATAGATCCTAAGGTCCGTTTCACATGGACACGTATGAATGTATGATACGCGACGTAAAAAAAGTTACGTTAACGCGCGTTTTAATTTACATTGATTAAGTTCATACGCGCCGAACCGGAGAGGGAAATGTATGATTAAAATACATCCATAACAAGAAATTATATGATTCAATGAAATAATTATATTTAAGACGTTTCATTTAATTAGATAAAATGATTATAATGAGTTGTTATAAAAATAAAAAACTGTTCTATAAAGAATTAAAGAACAATGTAAAATTATTTACTGTCAAAAATAAATCGAATAATTCATGCATTTTTGTAAAATAAACTTCCTACGAGTACACAATATTATACATAAAAGTTGACTTACCTACAGTAAATCTTTGATTTGACCAATTTCAATGAGAACTGTGTTCTTGATCTTGGTGTACCTCTTCAGTCTTCAAATATAAATTATGATAATATAATTGTAAATCACGATTTAAGATAATACACTATCTTAAATCGTGTTGTACCATAGACGTATAATATAATTCTATTTTAGTACGTCTATGTGCTGTACTACAATCTTATCAAATGTTTATAAATACTAGTCGTACGAAAAATTCGTGTACAAATGTACAATGACACTAAGCATAAACGTCGCTTGTCCCCTAAATTATTGTGCTAATGTCGTTTATTCCCTATTGTTGTCGTATAGACCCTTAATTACAGAAGACAAATATATAAAGTGTCGTTTAGACCCCATATTTAAAATTCAAATATCCGTTGTTATAATGGTCACAGCTGATTTTGCGCACGCGCAATAGACGTAATATATATTTTTCTATCCAATAGTATAAGCCGTGTCGCTTAGACCCAAAGTGTCGCTTAGACCCTTTTGCCTTGTCACCATCGATATCATTACATGTTTATTACGCTATTAAATAATGAACATTTATTTTATTAATATTATTATTCGTAAGAGTCGTTAAAATTGTTTTACAAAATCGAAAGAGCCGTGAACCTAAAAATCCCCTGCCTTAGCCCAAAAATATATAGGTAACTAAGTAAGTACCTATATATCTGAACAAAATGTTAAATTTGTAATGTGCTACTAGATGGGAGGTTCGTGCGTTGATTTGTCGTAATATTGAGTGAAACGTTATAATATTATGACGGTTCAATTAATTTTTTATGACGAACCGTGTGACTTCGTTAATGATTCTTCTCAGACAGCGTTACAAAGAATATCTCGACAAAAAAACGATGTTTTCCACGTGTTCGACATTAATTATTAGAGACAGATGACTGTTACAATAGGTTCCACCTACCTTTTAATAATTATTAGGTAGGCGATATAAGAATCGCTAGACGCTGCAGAGCGGGCATATAATCTGGTGCTCTCATTGGTCGATTGATCTTTATCAATTATCATAACGAATTGTTACCAGAAGCTTATTTCAAAATTTAAAATTGATTTTATTATTCACACAAATGATTTCATTATTCAAGTTATTTCCCATTTAAATATACAAAAATGTACGACTCAGAAAGAAACGAATTTATGTATTATACTTATTATATATTATTATATGTTAGCGTTAATAATACAATTCAAATGCAATTTCTAACAATTCACCTTGAAATTTCAATGATATTTTTAAACCATTTTTTTGTTTCCTGAATAAACAAAAACATGTACTAGGTTTCGTTGAATATTCAAAATATATAAAATAAAGTGTTAATGGTTTATAATACCTATGTTCAAATATTTCCTTAATGTACCTTCCTTCAAATATTTCAAAGGTGACACACGGTATTTTAACTAAATGTCTATCTATTTACCTATTTTCTATTATATCACATCAATGGTTATAGCGTTGAATTTTCATTTTTATTGCTTTATTTTCATGAAATTTACATATTTTATTTTATCTCATTCTGTTATTTATACATATATTTACTTAGTTTATTTATTTATGTATTAATATAAGGATAATGTACGTATCATCTATCACTTACGATCGGCCAATGAGAGCACTAGATTATATGCCCGCTCTGCAGCGTCTAGCGATTCTTATATCGCTTACAGTAGTTACCGAGTCTTTATTGACTACACTGGTACGAATAGTCATCGAGTATTCTTGATGGACATTGAACAAGATTTAATATGTTACATACATATAATATGTATAATATTATAATGTTTCCTACGAATAATAATAAGTTGAAAATTTCGTTCTACACGATAGTTAAACATATTTTTTTGATCAATTTTGGATTTTAAAGTGAAAAGAATGATCTTAAGGTTTTATAATGATGTTTAATTTTTTGTTTTTTTTTTCTTCTTTTTTTTCTGTTACCACTTTTTTGGGCAGTAATAATGCTTTAAAAGTTTCATCCAGTGACTCGATAGATTAGAAATTTTATCTTAATGATACTTCAAACAGTTCATTTTTCACTATTCTCCATAGTTTCTCCAGGCGTGAGGAAAACTACCTAAAACCCGAGCAAAAATGGAAAAATGTACAGTCAACGACACTTTCACTATATCGAATTTAGTCATTCGGTGAAAACTCCAAAAGTGATGTTTGCTAGAAGCTTGAAAGTTCACTATATATAGATATGATATTCATACAAAATTAACAAAAGTTTCAAAAAAATCTGATAAATTTTGGATTAAAAATAGAATTTTGAAAATACTTTATTATATATAAAAATATAATATATTATAGTATATATGTTATATGTATATAATATAAATATGTTATCCTTACATATGTGTATACAATATGTCATCCTACAAAGAAACGTATGTCTCGAACATTTGGTTGCACCCTACTTAATTACGGTACAATATGGCATAGGTACCTACATTGTTACGAAAAAAGTTTTCTTGACCTAGACGTGGTGTCGTGGTTTGATATGTACCGCATTGGACTATTGGAGTATGAAATATTCACACCCTTTTAAAATACATATATATTAAATAACCTATTATCTATTTTCAAATGTATCCCTGGTATTTATACGTTACCACTTAAAGCTATGGAATTTCATATTTTTCAAAGAGATATGGTTTTAAAATTACTCAGGGCTGGAGCAAGGGTGGGGTCAGTGGGAAACCGTGCTTCGTGGATCCCAGCATTACGGGGTCTTATAAAAGTCTATTATCAATATTTATAATCGGATGTGCTCCTGACTTACTGACAGATCAACGTACAGCCAAGACTTCCGTACCGATTCGTTTTACATTTTAAGAGAACGTATTTATTTCTACGTATGAGCGTGATAAGAAAGGATTTTCCGAAATTTATATTTTAAAGGGTCGAAAAATAGTTAAAGAGTTAAAAAAAAGAGTTATTATAATTTCAATGGAAAAATCGAAGTAAAAACTAAAATGGTACCAAAATAATATTCTAAGAAATATTCACTATATTAATAATTTTGACGCAAACTTACCTTATTTTAGAATAATACGTAACTCATTTATTCAAGTAAATGTTTAGTAGGTGATAAAATGTTTAATAATGTAACAATTTGACGAGTATTTCTGCTAATTAGTACTACCATTAATTTAAAATAGTGCTATTTATAATCAATAGTATTACTCACAGTTATTTACCGAGGTATTATTATTATATGGACATAGACGTTGATCATAAACTAAATAGATATACCTATTAATACATAGGTATTAGGTAAATATTGTATGAATATGGATGTATGTGACTATGTACGAGTATGCTAGAGCTAAAGAATCTATAACAAATTATTTTATCGTTTTCATCGCATCCGTATTCTATAGCCAAATTAATGAATATTACTTTTGTATACCTCTATATTACACAAAAATTTAGTATATACTTATAGTAATCACAGCTGAAGAAATATCAGGTTTCTACCAAAACTGCCGTGGTCTTCGGACCAAATTATTTAATTTTAATTGTAATGTAGCTTGTGTAAACTATGTTTTTATTGTATTAACAGAAACCTGGTTAATTGATTCAATCTCTGATTCGGAGCTGGGTCTTCCTAATTATAATATTTATAGATGTGATAGGAATAACATTACTAGTAATTGTTTAAGAGGTGGTGGTGTCCTCATAGCTGTAAGAAAAGATTTTTCATCAAAATTAATAAGTGTACCTATTTCTAATGTCGAACATGTTGTTATACAAGCCACTATTGGTTCTTTAAATATGTTAATTGGGGGTGTATATATTCGTCCCTATTCTACTCTTCTAACTTATGAGCAATATATGTCTGCAGTTGAGAACTATATCCTCCAATTTCCTGACCACACTTATATTTTTCTTGGTGACTTTAATTTGCCTGATATTAACTGGACTAATGATATACACGGCCTTAATTATTCCTCCCTTTCGCCTATCCGTGTCCCATGTGTTCCTGAAACTTTCGCATACCATGGCTTTTACCAAAAAAACTTTATTTATAATAAGTTCAACTCACTGTTGGACCTTGTATTCAGCAGCACTGATACACTGAACATTTGTTGTTCACCTGACCCATTTGTCACTCCAGATCCATATCATCCACCTCTGCATTTATCTCTTAGCAGTACTCCATGTCCAAATCAGTTCAATAGCAGTCTTTCTTACCACAACTTCCACAAAGCTAACTACCCACAAATATCCTCCTTCCTCGCGTCCTTTGATTGGCAGGCAACCTTCTCCGATGATGTTAGTTAATTCATCTGTTAACCTATTTATGGATGCTCTGCATACATCAATATTGAAATTTGTTCCAAAAGCTAACTACACGAAATCTAATTTCCCTTCTTGGGTCACTAAAGAACTTATCAATTTAATTCGCCATAAGAATAAACTTCATGCCATATTTAAATCTTCATTTGACCCTCTAGATTACAAAGCTTTCTCCCTAACTCGTGCTAAATGTAAACATTTGTCTAGACCTATGCCGTAGAGCTTTTGTAAAACGAACAGAGAACTCTCTAATTAAGGATCCTAACAAATTCTGGGATTTTATTCGTAAAAATCGCTCTGATAATACTGTCCCCAAATCTCTTTCCTTGAATGGTGTGCTTAGCTCCTCAGAGCAAGAGTCTGTCAACTTATTTGCTACCCATTTCAGTTCAGTATACACAAAATTCCCAATTGATATTGACTCCAGTAATTTAGACATACCGTGTTTCGATTTACCTAACAACTGTAGCTTTACCCAACGCGATGTGTTCCATAAACTATCCTCCCTTCGTAATTAGAGATGTGGAATTTACCGGTAAAAAAAATTCGGTAAATTTACCGGTAAAATTTACGTAAATTTACGTAAAATTCGGTAAATTGGTAAATTTTGAAAAAAAACTAATTTTAAGTGAAATTATTCTACAATTTTCAAATAAAGCTTATGTATCAAATGTCTTACCTTTTTTCATCATTTTTATGAATTAACAGAAAACTATATTATGTAAAATAAATCATGAAACTTGTATTAAACATAAAAACATTACTTCAATAGTTCAATTACTTTTGTTTTTTTTTTTATATAATTACTTTTATCAAAATAAAACAAATAAATTAATAGTTTATAATATAATTAACAACAGAACAAATAACAAAATAAGTAACACATCTTTAAAATACAAGAAAACTTAAATCAATAACAAAACTGTCTGCAGACTTATACAGTACCTAATACATAATAATAATTAAAAATTTAATTTAAGTTCGGAACATATATTTACTTAAGCAAGAGTAGGTTTAATGGAGTTAAAAAAATAATCATCACTTGAATCTGTTTCACCAAACTGATCTCCTTCAGACTCTACTACTATGTCATCAGTATTGTAATATTCTTCCTCGTTCATAGAACTTTCATTTTTTAAGTAGGTACTTATTAGTTATTTTGAAATAATTTTCATAAAATATAATATAATTTACATTTACGTCGTTAATCTTTAAGTTCATACATTTATGATAATCGTAATCAGGAACATAAAATAGTAATTAATAATATTATAATAATCATAGTTAGTAATAAATGATAGCAAATAAGTAATAACACCGACATAGGCGTAATCTGGGGTGGGCAAAGAGGGGCAACTGCCCCCCGAGCGTTTAACTGGAGGGGCAAAGGTATTATTTTTCCCTCTCTACCATCAGTTATAATTCAAATTTTAATGTAATTAAACTAATAAAATACTTTATTTCTAAATATTAAAAATCTTAACATATAATGTTTTCTACATTTTGTATGAAACATCATACAGTTGTATCAATGTGTACCTAAACTAGGTATATATAACGTATATTATATTGTTTATACAGTACCTGAACATTGATTCGAAAAATTGCAATATATTTCTTGTTCTATTTGACAATATTTGAGCATTAAAATGTAAAAGTGGAAGTACAAATTAGAAAGAAAAGCTAAATTTTTCCAGCCCTTCAAAATAAATATGATGCACACAGTTCTCAAATTTGGTAAGTGTTGGCTTTGGAGTTTTTCGCTATATAGTTGAAATTTTGGTTAAAAATAAATAATGCCCCCCCCCCCCTAGAATTTCTCCCAAGTTACGCCACTGAACACCGATAACCGTCAGCTAATTTTAAAACTTGGAAATAAACAACGATAATATTTATCACGCTTATTCGCGCAATCGCGCATGTTATTAATACACGGGGTACCTAGTACCATTGATTATAAATTCTAGTACTAGTATTTATAATCAATGCTAGTACTAACTACAACACTGTCAATGTTTACTTTTTCAATGAATCTAAATATAGCCATAAATAATAGATAATAAACTAAAATACAGAAATACCTACTAAATAAACGTATTCCACTTGTAAAAACATTTAAAATAAGGGGTCACTCAATTTTTTTCAATGGTAAAAAAAAATTACCGGGTAAAAAAAAGCTCGGTAAAATTTACGTAAATTTACTTTTACTCGTAAATTTTACCGGGTAAATTTACCGAGCTCACATCACTATTCGTAATGTCACATCAATAGGCCCCGATGGTATATCAGGTGACTTTTTATACAACCTAAGAAATGTTATTTCTTTTTTACTTTGGGCTCTCTTCCGCCTATCTCTTGACCAAGGAATATTTCCAGAGATCTGGAAGATCAGTTCATTAACCCCTATTCCTAAATCTAATAACACTTCCGAGATTGAAAACTATAGACCTATTGCTATACTTAGCCACATATCCAAAATATTTGAAGCCTTGGTTTTAAATGACATTCAGCCATCAGTAAACCGTACAGTACTCGCCGATGAACAACATGGCTTTCGCCCAGGACGGTCTACGGTCACATGTAACATCACTTTGTGTAATTATATATTTGGTTCTTTTAATGTAGGTACTCAGGTTGATGTTATATACACCGATTTTTCCAAGGCATTTGATTCTGTTAACCACAAACTTCTCCTTCATATACTTCGATCTTCTGGTTTTGGCGAGCCTCTTCTGTCTTGGTTTGAATCTTTCTTAACTAATAGGCCTCAGTTGGTAAAGCTGTTTGATGTAAGATCTGAACCCTTTATTGCCACTTCAGGTGTGCCCCAAGGAGGTCATCTCTCACCTTTACTCTTTTCCCTTTTTGTTAATAATGCTCAATCGGTACTACACCATAGCCGTCTGTTATGTTTCGCAGATGATATGAAATTGTACAAGCTTATTAGAACTTTGGAAGACTGTTCACTTCTCCAGAGTGATCTTGATAGGTTTGTCACTTGGAGTGAATCCTTAGGCCTGAATCTCAACATTGCTAAATGTCGTTCGATGTCCTTCACCAGAAATCGGTCTCCTATAATCTATACCTACTTAATAAATGGAGTTGGAGTTTCACCTGTTGAATCTATACGCGACTTAGGTTTTATATTCACGCCTTCCCTTTCTCCGCGCTCACATATAACTAGCATTGTATATGTAAAGCCTATAAGTTACTTGGATTCAATAGAAGAGTTTCAAGTGAATTTAAATTTACTAATTCGCTCAAATCTCTCTACTGCGCTCTCGTCAGACCGATTCTTGAATATGTTTCAGTGCTTTGGGATCCGCATTGTACTGATCTTTGTCGTCAACTAGAGGGTGCCCAAAGGAAATTCCTCAATTATGCAAGTTACTCATTGAAAATTCCTTTCCCTCCGCATGATTATTCCCCTGTCCTATCTAAGCTCAACCTATCCACATTAGCTAGCCGTCGATATTCTCAAAATATCTCTTTCCTCACTAAACTTATTTCTTCGGATATCGACGCTCCAACACTTCTCTCATTAATTAATTTCAGAGTGCCTGCGCGTCTTACTCGCAACTCGATTCCATTTCACGTCCCTTTCTGTTCAACTAATTACATGTATAATGAACCTATAAATCGCATGATAAGAATAGCAAATAAGGATCCCCACTTCATTAGTATATAAGTTACTTTAGTTTATAATTATTATTTAAAACTGTATCTAATAATTGTCTTATTGAGAATATTATCTTGTTATATATGTACCATTAATTGGGCGCAAGCCCGTTTGTATGTAAAATAAAATAAAATAAAATAAAATAAATAAATCATTATAGTATAGGCAACGTTGGCAATAGTCAGTACTTTAATGGCCAATGATTCATCCCCTGGGAACACTAAGCGCTATTGGCATTTTTTTTTCCATTCGAAAATAATTAACATTAATATGTATGTTACTATGTTAATAAAACTATTTGTTGTTTAAAATATAAATTTTATAAAAATAATGCAAGTTAAATATTGCATTAAATTGAACACTCGAGTAACAAGAAAAAGAATTAGCGTTTTAGTAATATTTACATAACTGTAACTTACAAATATTCCGATATAAAAATCAACACAAAATTTAAAAATAATCTATAATAAGCTACATTGAACTAAGCTTCCTAAAAGGAACATAATAATTTATATTATTCTTTATTCGTATAATATTTAATTGTATTAATTGTAATCAAAATGTACATTTAATATATACCTATTACAAATTTGATTCATATAATTATACATTTGTAAAATAAATGCGTGATTTTAACATATAATATAGGTATTATAGTTTATAGGAACATAAGTATACTCAAAACATACAGTCAAAACTTTTTTTAAACAACTATCTTCGGTGATATAACCCGTGTAAAAAGGATGGTTTTGATCTTTTTATTAAATTTAATATTTGTTAACAAAAGAAATGTACGTAATTATGTACATTAAAACTTGTATATTTCAATTTAAGCAAGTAGTGAGTACTGAGTAATAATATCTGGTACCTAATATTTATTTCACATGAGTGAATACTTTGATGAATACTTTTGTATGAAAAATAATCGGGCGTACTTAGCAACACGGGTATTCTTTGATTAATACGGACCAGATATCGGTAGTGGGTGTATTATATAAGACGGTTTCTTTTCGAACATCCTCTTCCCAGACTATCTTTGATAGAAAAGGATATTCTTCACTACATTTTTTTCCATTTATAAAAACAAAAAACCAAATTTAATCCTAATCATTTTCCCATCATAAAATATTATACCTATCCGCCTTTGACAGCCTAAGATTTAAATGTAATTTTCATACAAATTTAATTGTCCCTTTCATTTTAATTTCATTAAATTGGATCAATCACAGGGTCATCGTCCCTATAACTATATTAGAATATTTATGTACTTAAATATATAATTTTAAAATAATTGTAGAAATACGGTTGTACCAACATTTAATAAAGTTTTACTTGATTTTATCCTATAGGTTTCTAAAAATCTGAGACTTAAGTTCCTGCAATACCAAAATGCTAATACCAAAATGTGGTTTATCCGTAGTGATAGTAGAAACAAACACAAATTAAATTTATTTTGATTAATGAGCAAAGCAAAGAATGAATTGTGATTCAAAATGTTTAAAGGACTACGTTTTCGAATATAAAAGTCCTCTGAAAGGTTTCATTTCAATTTAGTAAAAATTACTGCAACCTAATGAGTACCTAATGTATTTAAACACCATTGTATAAAATTCTCAGTAGCTTAAAAATGTTAAAATATGACGTTATTCAACAAAAAAAACCTGAACTTGATAGCTTACCATTATATTATAATTACAAGTCATAGAGACTATTTTCAAAAAAAAAAAAAAACAACCCAAGTCAAGCTGAATATTTGAACATATTAAAATGATTGTGAATAGAAAAATGTGTATCTAATAAATTATTACACTTTTAATCTAGTTTCAATTCTTCTTTTTGTTAGAAGATAATGGGTTTTCAATTTATTTATACTTCTATGAATAAAAATATTAATATCTACATAAAAGATCATTTTTAATATTATGTGACATTTTTTTTTAAGGTAACTATGATAAAAAATAATTAATAAAATTTGCCTCAAATTATATATTATACCATTTAAATAATCTCGGTTCAAAGCTATTCAAATAAACACATTTAAAATTATTCAAAGTATAATTTAAACTATATCCAGATAAAAATGCATGTAACATGGATTGTATTATTTTTGGGTATTTATCTAAGAATAAAAACATTGATAATATCATAAACTTAATTTCAAAAGCATAAGTAAAATGGTTTTAGATGAAAATAGATTAGAATTACATGAGAAAAAAGCTGGTAAGTGAGATGATGGTGGTACAAGTTCGTCCTTCGTCCCTTCGGTCCTCGGACAATATATTGGTGATGAATTTATTAAGTTTTAAAGAAATGATGACTCATTTCTTTAGTATAAAGCGATTCTGAGCAAAGCTTCAGTGTTATATAATATATTATTATTTAAATACTGTTTACGTATTTTACGGTTATTTGTATAATTTTTGGTGAGTTATAATAATTTATTAAAGTGTGTATAAAAAAAAATCCTGACTAACGATTTTTGAACTTTTGTTAGGATAATTAGGTAGGTATATGAGTAAGGTCATATTAAATTTTCAGAACTTTTTGTCAAATATTTAAAATTATATTACATAAAAACTTTCAAACAATTTGGTAAATTAAAAGTTCTATATTTAAGTCAAAAGTGCTATAATTGTTCTGAAAATGTTGTCCAATATAAAAAAGTATGTATTAGATATTGGATAAAATTTTCAAGTTTCTAGCTTCAATACTTTTCGATTTATGACTAAATACCTAAAATCTGAACAGTGAAAATCTCGTTTACGGCGGATTTTTACCGATTTTACTCAGTTTTTCGATCGTTATTCTTGATTACTGGAAAAACTATGGAGATTTTGGAAAAATGACCTCTTTAAAGTATCATCTCAGTTCAATTTCGAATCTAAAGAGTTGCTGGACGAAACTTTTGGACAAGGATTTCTATACGAAAAAGTGTTTACAGAAAAAAAAAAAATAAAAAAAAATAAATAAATAAATAAACATCATTGTAAAACCATAAGATCCTTCGCTTCACTCAGAATCTAAAAATAAACATCATTGTAAAACCATAAGATCCTTCGCTTCACTCAGAATCTAAAAAAAAAATAAACGTCATTGTAAAACCATAAGATCCTTCGCTTCACTCAGAATCTACTCACAATACAATCCTAGGTTATTTGTACCGGCATTACAATTTCCCTAATATATTTGTATCCCCCATACAACTTATTGGTATGGGCAATACAGTTTTACTAGGATTTTTGTACCCCTCGTCAAATAATCATGGGAGGTATCAATATCCTAGGTTATTTATACCGGGATTACAATTTTTCTAGTATATTTATACCTCCCGGTATAAAATTCGACAGTATAAATATAAGTACTATAGGAACGTTATACCGGGGGTAAATTATTTACTGTTTTTCAAACCTACGATATGTGGCGTATAATTAATTAATGTAATTTACTAACTAAATTATACTTCGTTTATAATAAATTGCTTATTAAATTGTCTATATGGCAATGCATATTGGAAAATCTTTTTCTCCAAATGACAGATCGAATTCATTGTATGTTTTGATATTATATTATATTATTACGTACATACCAAAATAAATATCACCAATAAACACATATTATGTTTAGTGTTCGACTCATGCAATAATCTATTTTTAATGTTTAAAAGAAAAAAAATTTACAAAAATTAATAAATAAAAAATAAAGTTTTTGACCGTTTTACTATTCAATAACCCAATTAATTCATTAATCATTATTATTTAATTCATTCAATTAATTTACTCACGTGTGTCAATACATTTTTCGTGACAAATATCTAAAAATAGCTAATATTTATTTAATAATATTCAAGGAATTATTTACTTTATTTTCACGGAAATATACTTTTATTAATCATTTATTATGGAATAGATCAATTATACATACAAAGTATACATAGTATATTAATAAAATATATTAGGTATATTTAATATTTTTAATAATAGACTTAAACATCCTTATAAGTGCCGATCACACAATGACCGAATTCGGAGTGCCTGGAACTCGTTTCTTCCACATAATTCTATAACGTCGATTTAATTAACATTTTGACAAATCTATAGTTATACATCAAATTCGTAATTTAAATATTAAATATTTCGATTTTTCATAAAATTATTTTATGAAAAATCGATTTAAAAAAAACCACTAACAATTAGATTAACAGTAAAATGTGTAAACAGTATATACAAAAAAAAAACATTTTTAACCATGTCTGTATTTTACACAGACAGTCCTAAGTCTGTTAAAATGGGAAGGATTTTTTTTTCTCAAAAGCAAGACAATTATTATCATAAATTGTCTATAATTAAATTTTCTTGTTGCTTTAAGAATATTGAAGATTTTAAATATGTATTTAATTTATTTAAAAAAATGTTTTTTCTACAACCAGCCAACCTCCTTTAAAATGACTAGGCCTTTAAACTTATTAAATTGTAAAATTTAATATTTACCTATGAGATTTAAAATATTTAGTTTTTTTCAACAGGTACACCTAATCACTATTTATAACCTAGTAATATTACGAAATACAATTCTTTTTTTAGATAATTTGATAGTTAGCTTTTTGTAAAAATTGGTATTGAAATTAACTGATGTACATTTTATAACGTGTGTTAAGACCCACATACAACGCCAACGACCATACCACGTTGAATACACCAGTTCTCGTCCGATCACTGAAGTTAAGCAACGTCGGGCGTAGTTAGTACTTGGATGGGTGACCGCTTGGGAACACTACGTGCCGTTGGCATTTTTTGGGAGTTAGTGTTTAATTCATTTTTCTTACCTTTATTTATTTACACCTGATAATTTTTTTAATTAAATTATTCGACGATTACATTGTAGTTTGTGTTTATTATATTACTAACAGTATGTGAAGCACCTTGCGGGTGAGATGTAAAATAGATCACCATTTCATAAATATGTTTAATAAATACCTACCTGTTGGACTAAAGAACAATCGCTTCCTGATGATGATTATCACTAAATGTAAAATACTGACAAAAACATGTTGGGGTCTAGAAGTAAATTGAAAATAATTGAACATGACAAAGCAGGAATGAAGTATCCTGTAAATGTGTATTTTAAATTCGAATGATTTGGGTACATTTTGAAATTAATTTGGAATCTTAATAAGATATCAAAGTACAACTAATTATTTCATATTTTTTTAACTATTATAGTAATTAGGGATATTTATAGTAGTAAAGATTTTAGAAAAATTGTAAAGCGGAAAATTATGGTGGGTTATAGTACATTTAATAGTATACATAGATGCTTAAATGTCTAAAGTATGTTGATTTCTTGACGTGTGTATGTCTATATGTCAATAGTACCCAAACCCTTATAGCGTTTTTAGATCCCTATCAAAGTGGCTTGGTATTTCGTTAAAAAAAAAACTCATACCATCGGTCTATACACCTCATCCTACTGACAGTATCACCGGTTTTATACTTAAAAATACAATTAAGAAATAATGATTCAAAAGTAGTAAAATTTTATTCTTGTATCTTAAATTACAGCAGGTAACGATGATGGTAACGATTGGTGACTGCTGTTTGTGATTCGATGACCTGGGCGGCCGCGGCTTCCTGCACACTATGTCGGGTGCAAGACTAATGACGGCTGGACATCGCGAGGACTATCGCCAATCCCGATTTCGGGCAGACACGTTGTATATAACAATAATAATAATATAATGACAATAATAATATATATATGTTATATGTATAATGACATAATATATATATATATATATATAATTATATGTATAATGACAATAATAATATATATATATATATATAATCTATATATATATATATATAGACACGTTGTATATAACAATAATAATAATATAATGACAATAATAATATAATTCAGTTATTTGTGTGACCACAGATGAATAAAAAAACTGATACGAAAATAAGGTAATAGTGCAATAAATGCTATATTTGTATATTTTACAATTATTTATACAAATGATAAGCAAACTGCAGTTGACGAAGACAAAAATGAAGTACATCATTATTATTATTCCCTTCTCAATGAATGACAAAAACAACACACTTTTCGTTCTTAATGAACGCCGTAAAGAAAAAATATGATTTTTCAAGAAGGACGACGAACCACGATGACGATTATATAATTCATAATTAAAATAATAATAACAATAACACGTTGATCGCCATTTGCAAAATAAAAGACTCATGATAATCTAAATCATCATAACTATTCTACAACGATGACAACAAAGACGATTTATATGGTAATTTATCTATAAGTATATACTAGGTATATGACTAAATATATAAAATTATATGATATAAAAAATATGATTTAAAATCAAAAAATATTACGGAACAATTAAGGTGGACATACAAGGAGTCATCGCCGTCGTGTACATTCACGTATTGCGATCACTGTAAAACAATAATTAATAATCTAACATTTTCGATAACAATATGGTTATTTTGAATGATTATTTAGAGAAAAAAATATATTTTAAAAAATTATAAGAAATTTTTTTTTTCATCATAACATACTGTACTCGTATTTTAAATAAATTATACATGGCGTCATGGCCTAATACATGAACTTATACATTATTCTTTATGGAAATCTTATTTAGAAAATGCGAACTTTGACAATATTTATAATACCGGAGATATATAATATCACAAGTTAATTAAATAATAAAAATAAATCTCGCCCCAACCAGCAAGGCAGTAATTTTCAGAATAAAAACGAAAATCAAACTCTATTGATTATTCCTGAATATTTTTTCAAAGAAATCATGATACATTTTATAGCAAAACACTAAAATTGAAGTTATGATGACTACAAATTAAAAAAATTTAAAAACTGGTTAAAGTTTCTTAAATAATATGTTGGAAAATAATGTGATTTGTATTGATTTGACACCTGAGTTCAAGACAAAAGTTGTTTGTTTAAAGTATGTACAGGTGTTTTAAAAAAAAAAAAAAAAATGTGTATCAATAAGATTGGTTCTGTAAAGAAATCACTTGAATATAAACAACATTCTATGTTGACTGTACTTTTCATTATAAAGTATTTTTCTTAGTGAAAAGAAACATTAACAATCATTGATATTAGGTACACCAAATTTTATGTATATTAATATATATATATATATATATATATATATATATATATATATATATATATATATATATATGTATGTATACAGTATACATATATTTTTCATTTGTTTTGAATGTAGAACCAAGATTTCATACTAAATCTCTTAAATATATGTTTGTAATTTTTTGAAAAGATAATGTGAGGAACAGTTTTTTACATTCAGTTTTACTTCTAATAAAAAATAGTTTAATACAATCCGTTAGGTTAGAACGCCATCTAAATAAATACAATATTATTTCAACAAAAGGTATCAGCAGTAGTGTTGTATAATATCATGGTTATACTTGGTATATTCTCAGAAAATTTCTAAAAAAAAAACAAATATACCTCAATATGCTTTTTAAATTATGTTTTTTTTTGCTCTATTTATTGTTTATTTATAGTTTACATTAAAAATTTAATTAATTATACATTAAATACGTATTTATAAGTATTAATAAATTCTAAATTTTTATAATATATCAAATATTACAATACATACTAACGCATATTATCATTTTCTTTATTCTTTTTATTCATTCTTCCGTAAAAATAATGGACTAAATTAACTTCATATTGAAAATTACAATTCTAATATACCACTCAATATTTTATTTCTATTATGTATACGCGAATTAACACAAATGTGCTTAAGTGTTAAAATTTGAATAATTTTTTTCAAAATATTTTTTTTCTAATTTTTATATACTTTAAGTTTCCTACAAAACCCTTAATATCATAATCACATGTATATAGTTGGTACTTTAAGGGTTAATTTTTTTCTCTTCTCGGTAATTTTTGCAAGCTTTGAGAAAAACTGCAGCAAATTCGAATAAAAACTGTAAAATGTGAAGTAAACATATCTTCCACTAAATCAATTTTAGTTATTTGGCCATGACTCCAAATGCAGTGTTGCAATACAAACTTAAAATGTTCACTTTTTATTATTGACACATTATCACATACTTGACAAAAGTTTCGAAAAAATTTGGAAACTTTTAAGCAAGAAAAACATTTTGTAAATTCCTCATTTTTTAAAAGTTTATTTCTTTTAACATTTTAAATATGTGTTAAAATGTTTGAAAGTTTTGAAAATATAATAAATAATATTATGTACATTTAGCTAACGATACTAAAAAAAATCAAAAATCTTCAGTCAGAATTTTTTTCTTTACAAGCATTTGATTAAATTCTTCTACGATTTTTACGAAATCGTCTGTTTTTACATATATTTTCAATTTCAAATGAATTGAAAATATTATTGGACCACCCAATCATTATGAGCATTTGGATACAGATTGAACAATATGATTTGAATCATAAATTTAATGTTTATTGCAAATTCAATACACCCATTACTATTATTTGTCCAAGGAGCAAAGAATATCTATGGTGCAATGGATATCCGGCTTTTTTATTTATAAGTTTTTCGGAATTTGAAGATAAAAATTATTTTGTTTTTCTGAAAACTTTGACGATTCAACTTCTTACTTTCATTAAGTTATTAAGTTTAAAATATATATATTTATATATATATATATATATATATATATATATATATATATATATATATATATATATATATTATTTAATATCATAATTATTGTTCCACAATTTTATTATGATCAGCTAATCATAATTTAATATGGTAATTTTTACAGTCCATAATTAGTAGGGTAATAAGTTAAGAAACAGTTATTATTAACATATTAGATAAAGCTGATGATAATAATCATAGTAAATATTACAGTATACTATAATATTAAATAACGCATAATTTTTCGAAAAAAAAAAAATTAAAATCCCTATCAAATGAAAATAAAAAATTGGAACGTCAAAATTTTCAGAAAAATAAACCCAAGAAAATGGCTATCTTCAAAGTTTTCAAAAATTTTTAAATAAACAGAAATTTTTTTTCATTGTTCTAAAAAATTACTGAGTATTATTATAGAATTTGATTATCTTCATTGAAATAAGATAATTGGTAGGTATGTGTAAATTTTCGTGAGTCACCCTATACATTAGTCATCAAAGTGAACAAGTATAATATATTTTTATTATATGAAGTAATATATACATTATACATACATACTCAATATAAGGTCGTATTTTTTCATATTTCATAGTAATATCAAGAATATTTATTTACATAATATCGATTCTTAATTAACTAATTGATGTCAGATAGGTGTATTTTTTTCAACCGGTAAAAATGGTATATTATTAATAAATTATTACTAAAAATAAATCAATTTTTCTAGTTAATAAAATAATTATTATAAGTGAAAAAAATAAAACCAAGAAATTCGTTTAAAATGAAGTATAGATATTATGTATTAAAAATTAAGAATGAAAATAAAATTCCACAAAATTTGCAGAATAATATAGATTTTAAAAACCATTTATTTAAGTACATACGCGATTTTGCAAATTTCATTTATTATGCTTTGATTGTATTTTGTAGTTTCAACCTGTTCTATTTCATTAGCTGCCGTCTTTTTCACTTCATTATTAGAAATGTGTCGGTTTTTGTGTTTCGGATTGCGTTTTTTTTTTTTTTTTTGTATAAAGAAAAATGTTTATAAAACCTTGGAAATAAGACTATGTGGCAAGCTTCTATTTTTTTTTTTTTTTTTGTGTGTTGAACCGAGGGCCTAGAAGGTTCTACTGTGGTACTAATTGCTCCACTGAATAACCTTGTGTTTAAAATCATGCGGAATCATGTATGCATATAAATTGTTGTTTAAATCTATACATATCATAAAATTGTTCTTCGCCGATATGAGGCATTACTTGTACTAGGGAATAGTGTACAAAATTATCGATTTATTATAAGTCATAAACTTAATTCTACAGTGTAAAGATGTTAAAATAACTAAAAGTTCCAAACATTTATACAGATATATGTGAAAATGTGAATATTAACCACCTGATATTTTGACTTGATTTAAAAGATCTGTTTATACAATTTATTTTACAATTTTATTCAATTGTAAACTTCACCCAAATATTCATATTGATGTAAAATCAATATTTATTTTTTCAAACAATGATACTACCTGAATGACATAACATGCATGAATTATTATAAATACGCGCGTATGTATGTATTAATGTATGGACTATGTATATTTATAATTTAATGCTCGTAAAATGTGTTGAATTTTTACGGGATACTTTGATAAACATAAAATTATTTTGGAGGTCACATTCAATGCGTAAATAACGTTGAATCATTATATTCTAAGCAATCTGAACTATAGAACGCACAGTTCGTATAAATATATACATGTATATACATTCATAATTTACATTAGACGAGTAGAAACTACATAGGAGACTAAAGTTCAACAGGCTTATATCTTATCAATTCAAACTAGCTTGGATACAAAAACCCAGTAGATTAATTGGTGATTTATATTGATATTACACACTAAAATTTTAATACGAATATTATCATATGCTTTTTACACGTGCCGACTGTATACGTCAGTGTTCGATCGAGTATTTATGCTGAGAATAATTATCATTATAATTAAATTTAAGTACTATTCCCACTGACTTTCATGTGAATAACAGTGGTCGCGAGAAATCATAAGGCGAGTTTGTATAATTTTTTTATTTCAGTTTCTCACAGCAGGTTTCCAAAATGGTATCCGTAACCAAAACTATGAACGCTATTAACAAATGTGTGCATCTATTTGGCGCCGTACTGTTCACTTATTCACTCTACTATTATTATACTTATGTCAACATACCGGCTCATCTAAATCCCTTGGATGAGGCTATTGGCGGAAAATTCAAATATTTAACATTCTGTAACATGGTAAGCATACGAAATTAAAATACAGTATTATATTTACTACCTACCATAATTGTTGACTCCATACTCCACAGCATCATTAGAGCTTAATTTCAAAAAATGTACAGTTTACTTTCAAAAGATTAAAGTCCAAGAATAAAAATAATTTATGTAAAAGAGTAACTGCATATAATTTATTCTTTAGAGCACGTACTCTGGATAGACAATGTAGAACAATGAGGGGTGTAAACGAGACAGTTAATGAAAATTAAAAAGTAAACAAATATATAAGCATTTTAAATGTAAACGTTAAAAATAAATAATACGCATTTTTAACTTTATTTAGCTCAAATAAAATCACATTTGAACAGGCTGTCCATATGATTGTAGCTGAATTACAACTGACCAAACGAAGTGACAATCAATTATTCAACTGAATCTATCTTAATTCAAATATTGATAATAGTAATAACATATGATGCATTAATCATTTAATACATTTAAACGTACGTATCATAAATAAATATTAAGTAAATTTTTCGGATAAAATATAAAACTATAACAAAAATTCCGAGTTAAAATTATGAGATGGTCCAAAAAAAATAAATAATTTATCATATTTCCATGTGGGATTTATGGTAGGTACATCGTACCTGTTCAAATACTATGATTTTTTACTGAAATATTTTTAAACACGTGTAATTTGTCGTCAATACTTAATATACATCAAAGAGATAAAATTATTCATTTCTGAATTTAAAATAGCCAATACTTAGAAGCGCTTCTCATTAAGTTTTCCTTAATTTATACACTCTTTATAACATAAAGGTAGGTATTTTTAATTTTTTTTTCTTAAATAATCAGAGTTACTTCAAAAATTATTTTAAATATGTATCATACATTGTTATTAATTAACTTCCTGAAATAATAAAATAATTATAAAAACCAATCAACATTTTTAATAGTAGGTACTTAATTATACATATGTAATTTATAAATATATTATATAATATTTTAAAAAAATGAATTCATAATTATTAAAAATACTTACCTATATCAAGAACGTACTAAATATATAATCATATGAAAAAAAAACGGCCAAATATGCCAAAAGTAAAATTTCGTTTTATTTGATGAAATGTTGTAGACAGATATTATATTTCATACTACGAATGCTCAGCCTGCAAAAATGTTGCAAAAAAATGTTCAAGAAGATAAGTACAGAATATATGTTGGCGTCGATACTTAGTAATAATGATTTTAAATGCCAAAATGGCCATAAAGTTTGTAAATGTTTTATAGATGATTTAAAAGACATAGATTTATACACTGCACTGTAAAGTGTTTATTCATTTCCTTAAATTATATTCATCAAAAAAATATATCTATAATATCTCGTATATTGAATAATAATCAAAAGTTTAGTTTCCCCCCCTGCCTTAATACACTTTTGTTGTTTAGCTGTTAAAGTTTTATGCAATTTTTATATAAATATATTATATATGTATATTAATGTATATCTATAATATCTCGTATATTGAATAATAATCAAAAGTTTAGTTTCCCCCCTGCCTTAATACACTTTTGTTGTTTAGCTGTTAAAGTTTTATGCAATTTTTATATAAATATATTATATATGTATATTAATGTATATACCTATTTATTATTAATGCATATCTACATATAATTATTTTATAAAATAAAATAAATTTTAATTTAGTTTAAATAATTTTTTGATGTATCACAAGTAATCTATTTTTACCTTAAAATAATTTCTAACTGTATCAAATCTATCTTTATCTCGTTGAATATCACCTTAATTGAACCATCATCATCGATTTCCGACCACAATTTAACATTTGAAACTCAAGGCTAAATATTACAACTACTAAAATTGCTTTATTTTATTGTTACTACCTAGTAATATTTCATTCACAGGTCATCCAAACGGTATTCTTTCTTTATGCAGTGTACATCGATCAGATCGCCGAACATATATGTTCAGCCACCATGTTGGAATTATTGAAGAAAAGCAAAAATCATTTTTTCACTATTTTAGCATTTCCACTATCAATGGTAATTTTTTTACATTTTATTTTATTTTCTTTAATTATTTAAGCAAAGTACGATAAAAATAAAAAATGTTCTTGAGCGAATAATAATAAAAAAAATAAAATAAAATAATGACTGATAACTAAAAGATTTAGGGATAAATTAAATCTGTTTAAGATTCTAATTTACACCACGTCAATTTTACCGATCATTAACTTTACCGATTACAATGGTTTTAGCAAAATATTTTTCATATAGCTGCCCAACCACTATTGACTATCTTTTATAGGTTTCCTGATAATCTATAATACGCCGGTTGATACAATTTTATACTATAGCAATATGAACGCATACAAAAATTATTGCATAATGAACACATTATCCTTGTACTGGTATGTAAACGTAGCAAAATGATATATCTCAGTAAAAACATTATTTCCGCCAAATATCTAGGCTCCATGTAGTTCTCAATTAAATTTAGCTATGCATACGAGCCGTTTCATTTTCTCTTAACAAAATGTTTTCAAAATACACATCCAAATATACACCACTTTTCAACTGCCCAATAAGACCTTCAAACATTCATCTACACAAAAACGTAGTGTTTTTAGATTTTTATGTGAATCCCATGGTAACGATTCTAAACAAAGCTTCAAAATTAAAATATCCGTTAATATATTTCACAATTTTCGTCTAATTATCGATAGGTATTTTTCAAAATTATCTAAAATTTTTTTGTTTGACAAAGAAGACATTTTTTTTAATCTAAAGATTCAAAATTATTTTTTATTTGTATTCAACGTTTCATTACAATTGCATAGACTATTTCTTAAAATAATATTTAAAGTTCAAAATTGACATACAAACAGTTTATTACGTAAAAATCGTATAATTATTTACTTGCACGCTCATAGAAAAATCCTGAATCACGATTTTTGAAATTATTTCAGCACCGTTTGAGAAGTGTCATGTAAAGTCATATGAAATTTTAAGAAGTTTTTACCAAATATTAAAAACTTTATTAAGGATATATTAAAATTAACGTGGTATTTTCAAAGTTATATTTTAGCTCAATAATTGTCAAATTTTGATGAAACTTTCTTAAAGTATGGAACAACATACTGTCAATATATGGTTTAAGTTTCTAGCAACATAATTTTCTGAGTTATGACTAAATAATTAACGTCAATTTTATGAAATTATAGTTTACCGAAAAATTTTACCATTATAACTAAGTTTTTCTTAACGCCTGGAAAAAATTATTTTGAGGAGAGAAAAATGAACCCTCAAAGTGTCATCTAAATTTTTGATCTATAGATTAACTGAAAAAAAACCTTTGAATAAAGGTGTACCAAAAAGTGTCTCCAGAAGAAAAAAATAAAAATCATTGTTAAACAATAAGATCTTCGCTTCACTCAGAGTCTAAAAAGATGTTTTTAAATTTAAAAAATGTTAAGCTGTGCACTGTACACTGTACAGCATAGCTAGGATTTCAAATACCACAATGAATGATACTTGTATATACAATAAGATGATAAATAAACTTAAGGTACTCGATGTAGCTGCATAATTAAGTCCACAAAAAATAGGCTATTCTTCAAAACAATTAAATTTTGGAAAAATATAACTATAGGTACATATATTCAATAGAAAAATTGATTAAAACATATTAAACTATAATCAAACTAATAGATTTTATTTTGAATCGCTTTATTACCATATTCATTATTATTATAACTATTCTGAAATGATATGATTCAATTTTTTAGATTCTGAGTGACGAAAAGGATCTAATGGTTTTACCATGAAGTTTATTTTTTTTTTTATCTGGAGACACTTTTTGATTAACTTATCTTTGTCCAAAAGTTTCATCGAGCAACTCTATAGATCGAAAAATGTATGTAGATAGTACCTTGAGGATTTATTAAACTTTCATCTCAATAATTTTTTCAGGCGAGAGGAAAAACAGCCTAAAATAGAGCGGAAACGGCGAAATTCGCTGTAAACATTTTCATTAAATCAACTTAGGTAATTTCGTCATTACTCCAAAAGTAATATTGAGAGAAACTTGAAATTTTCAGCATATATTATTGACGTATAACCCACTTTAAAAAAAGTTTTCAAAAAATGTTGTCAACTTCTGAACTAAAAATAGAACTATAAAAATACTTTGATTTTATTTGTTGAATTTATATTAATATCATGAAACATTTCTTGTTCAAGTAAAAAAAATTGTTTTATAAGATGAAGCCGTTACACAATACACAATGAAAAAATGACAAGTAATGGTTATTGATTTAATCAAATTTAACTTTTAATATCTTAATACATATTTATTTTATTTAATTATGTTAAGTTTATATTTTACTTAAAATTAAATGAACGTTATTAAGTGCTATATATATTACATATATGTATATGGATATTTTTTTTTTTTTTTTACTTCCATGATTAAAAATTCAATAATAACTCGTACCATAAATCTGACTTCATAATTTTGTTGAATAATTATAATGATAGTGTACATACCTACAATAATACATACCTGTGCAGAAGGCATCGGGAAACTACTGCACAGTAACCCTTCCTTCCCAAGTAACAACTTCTCTTAGATACAAACCAACTCTCGGGTTGTTGACCCTAAGAAGAATGTTGCAAACCAACCCTCGGGTTGTAAAAAAAAAATACCTACAATAAATACATCATCATTCATCACCAAATGCCTGTACCACAGTATCAAAACCAAAATATTTTTGATTCTATACTACCTATAATACCTAATATAGTTATTGTATACACTCTCTTTTGTGATGCGAGCCCATAACCATAAATACGGCTGGGCACCTACATTAAATTAAACAAATTTAACGAACCAAAAATTACGTCCGAAATTCCATATCAAAAACATCTCAACAGTATTTATAGTTTGTACAGCATAATTTCATCATTCAAAGTAAAAGTATCACCATGATACAACTCTTTAAAGCTGCATCTCATAATTATAAATCTACATTTTAAATTTCAAAAAACAGAATGAAGTAGGTGATTTTGAAGTTAGGACAACTAAAGATTTGAGAAGATTATTTAGAGAAGTTAATATTATAGGAATTATGAAGAGTAGTAAAATAAGATGAACTGGTCATGTTTGGAGATCAAAAAGACTAATGAGGAACACAACAAGATGGAGACCGGACATAAAACAGCCCAAAGGACGACCCAGACAACTGTAGGTAGATAGAATCAAGGAAGGCCTCAGAATGTTTGGGATTGAGTAAGCGGAGGAAGTGTCAAGAGACAAGGAGAAGTGGAGGGATGTCGTTGTTGTGGCAATGGATCTTAATGGTCTTTAGGATGCCTTAGAAGAATTATAAGAAGACATTTTAAATTATATTTAATTATTAACTACTATAATTGGTTGTTTTGATATCAATCTTTTTTTTTTTTTTTTTTTTTTTAATTATAAAATATTAAACAAACAACTTTTGGAAAATCATTTTAAACGAAAAAAACTACCAAAAATTAGATTCAAATCGGTAAAATATTTAAACGGTATAATTTTGTACTAAAGTTTTGCGCAGAATAATTTAACTAAAGAAATGATCTACCGTTTCTTTCAATACAGCACCATTACTTGTTCAAGGAGCGCAGAATGTTCCATGGTGTGAAATATGTCCGAACGAAACAATAAAATATAATTTTGACCAAATAAAAAAAACCACATGTTCCTTAATTTTTTAAGAATTACTTTTTATGATAATTTAATATTTTTATACGTGTAGAGGTACCAATAAAAAATTAAAAAAACATAATTTCTGAGAAACTGTCATAGAATCAAAATAATTAAAATGTTTCTAAAAGAATTTCAAATACTTTTATCGTATGCATTTATATTTAATACGTTTTTATTCAAGTATAACTTAAATTTAAAAACATATTCTACAATTCGTTTATCATATAGCCTATTCTTATGAATAATTATTATTTTACAGTATATTTTCCTAAGCTTCTGGCCATTATGGTTTACAGACAGAACTTTAGTCATGCCAAAGCACTATGATTTATATTTTCCACATTGGTTGAATCATGTTACACATGCACATATTTTCATATTTGGACTATTGGAAATGATCACGACTTACAGAGAATATACTTCCAGATCAACAGGATTGAAAATTTTTATTGCCTTTAAATTATGTTATTTGATATGGTAAGTAAATTTGTATTTTATTCCAGTTTTATTTATCATAATATTATTTTAAATTACTAACCTAGTGTAATACCAACAATAAATTCCGGGGGAACCCCCAAACCCCCCTAAATACGCCACTGCCAGGTAAGCTGCAAACCCGTTAAATTTGAATACATTAAAAATGTATTGTTTTTACTGTTTACTATGATTTACTTTAAGAAATAATAATTAAAATCACAGTATTAAATAATTATATGCATGGTACGTTAGCATGTTAACAGTGTAGGTATGAGCCTGAACAATTTTTTAAATCTTTTATTGAACAAAATTGTGAAAATTAAGACTGGCATTTTTAGACTTAAACCATTGAGTCAATTGCGTGCCGAAGAAGGATTTTTTGAGGCGATGGCCTCATGGAAAATTTGGGCGGACGGGTACCAGGTGATCAAGTGATTACTGGTAACATTTCTAAGTTAATAAAACATTATTATTTATGATCTGCAGAAAAATGTATATATGTCAACTGGTAGTGAGTGAACAAATTACATAGTTTCCCTCAGATTCAAAAAATGTTCTGCAAGCCACTGCACTGAGTTATATATACAATAATTGTCCCAAACTCCCAACTAAATACTTATACATATCACTAACTAAAACTTAAATAAGGGTACATTCCATAGTTCTTATGGAAAATTTAAAGTTTTTTTTTCCAATGCAATTGGTTATTAGTTTTTTAAATTAGTAGTATGATGTTTTTTTTTCTTGTCAACCTAATGATCTAAAAATCTCCCCAGCATATGCCACTAGTGGTCATCAAGTTTATAGTCAAATAAAATATCGTGATCGAAAAATAATTAATAAATTTGTTTATAGGATGAACTATGTATTTTACAAGAGTGGAATGTGGGTTTACCCCATACTTGAAAAATTGAATTGGCCATTAAGAGTGATTTTCTTCATAGGAAACATTTTATATGCTCCATTTACATATATAACTGGCGAATATTTGAATAATACTTACTGGGGAGTTAAATTATCCGAAGTAAGTTTGGTTGATTCTAAATATATTTTTTTTATTAATAAAAAATACAAATATATTATAATTAAAGGGCAAATTCTCTTAGCATGCTACATTTGACTTGTACATAATCAATTTATGAATAAATAAGTGTTTTTATTAAATTTTCTCCTGTAATAATTATAATTTTTTTAATTCTATATTAAATTGTAAATTAAGTGCAAAGTTCTGTTAATGGAGGTGATGTAACCTAATTAAACTTAATACCTAACGACTTTTTAAAAAAAGTTAGTAAAAATTTACTTCAAATGTACTCTAAGTTTAGATAAACTAACTTACATTAAAATCTCTTCAGAATAAATGTATATGAAATTAATAAAAAAAACTTACATTTTACAAAGAATTAGTCATAGATAAGTTTGTTGTGCTATAAACATGAATACATTTTATTAAAATGCAATAAAATTGTATAACTCCATTATAACAAATTATAGTGTTTTCTAAAGGTAATTGTGTTTTAATTAATTTTGTTTGTATTTCAATTACTTTTAATTATTTATAATTGTCTCAATTTTAAATTATTAAAATTTTCCACAAAGTAAAATACCCATCTAATTTGTAAGTTGGTAAACAATGAAATAAAAAATGTATTTATCTATGTACTATATATATATATATATATATATATATTAGCACCCTATTATTTATAAATGGGCGTTGAGCATAACCATTCTTGAGTCAGTATTCACCACTATATAATTTATATTAATTTGTATATTCTATTTGTAATATTCGTAATTATAGTTCTATATTTTTACATGGTAGATATATAGTCTAGAACAACTATTTTTATCAGATAATTTCCCTTCAAAATTGCTAAGGCAATAACTACATAACATAATAACTGAAAGACCGTACTTGCTCAAGTTGCATTTATGATTGCGTATTTAAATTTAAAAATGTATTCATCATTAAACTTATTTTTTTACAGAAATCAAAAAAACCGAAGAAAAATAAAAATAATTAAATACAAAAAAATCTGTTGTCTACTAAAATACTTATTCAACTTAATTTCAAATATAAATACAATTTTAATTCAGATACTATTACTTCATATTTTATTAATAACTATGTATGAATATTATTGAATACTATGTAAGTTTATTTATGAGTCAAATTTCATTATCATAGTTTTATATTATCAAATATTAATAAACTTACATTTCAATTGGGGAGACGGAGTGGCCGAGTGGAACCAAGCATCACTGTCGCCGGTTCAAACCTCGGTCACGGCGCGGCGGCTCTCTCTCTCTGCGCAGGCGACTGTCTAGAGAGAGCGGCCGCCATCTCCCCTGTGCAGAAGGCAACGGGAAACCACTGCACAGTAAACCCTTCCCAAGTAACACCTTCTTCTAGGTGCAAACTAACCTTCGATTTGTTGACCCTAAGAAGAAGAACATTTCAATTAGAAAAGCCTAACTTTACTATATTGTGAATTGTAATCAATGAATTGTAATCAGTTGTCAAAAAGAAAAAATATAATTTATTAAAACACTTTGTATAAGGAACAATATGTAACTTAAATGCTATTCCAAGAATTATGTTTGTTACAAGTAATGAACACTACATATTATTACAAACCTAAATATTATTTTATAGTACCTAGGACCTACTATTAATACACTATTATGTCTAATATTGATGGTAAATAATGATCATAAATTACTGATATAAATGTGTTTTGTAATTTAATTTGTAGTATTTAATCATAGTATATTTTTCCATTGTAAGAAAAAAAAATAACTACCTACCTAACTACCTATTTATTATTAAGTAAATACTTAAGTACTTTGCCCAAAATTACTTTGATATTGTATAAAAATGTTATTTAGACTTAAACCATAACAATTAACAATACAATACATAATATTTAGATATTTCAATATTGGTCTTATATTTATTATTAATGGATATCCCCATCAATTGCTGCTATAAACACTGTGTAAACTAAGTATTGGTCAAATCTTCAATATTGAGTGACGAAAAAGAAATAAAATTCAAATTGTTTGCCGTAGGTATTGACTTTTTTAAGTAGGTACATAATATGTAGCTTTATGTAGAGCACATACATTTTACAATTATACTTATAATTTTAATAATATATTAGTCTATTACATTTTAAAGAAGTAGACTTTTATACGCTTTATGAGACTTAGTCTTCTTAATAGTTGAATATTTAATTGTATTCTTCTATGAATAAGGTTTTAAATTTTTTCCCATATTGACTAGATCAAAATCTTACCAAAACAAAAAGTGAAGTTATTATGTTATCAGTCAATGATGATATGAGTTACTAATATTGATGTAGACTGTATCTTACTCTACAGAATTTTTTATCTTAATGTTTCATTTTTCCAATTGGATTTTATTTTATTTTTAGCTAATAACTTTAAAACAAATAAATAGTATTTTATAACTGAATATTTGTGTATTTATAGTCTATTTATTTGTAGTCTACTGGCAGTAATAAATAATACTTTGATTCCATATAGTATATACAAACATAATGTAAACAATGATAAATTATACTTTCTCCCAATTATAGGACTATACAACTACCTGGACCATAGGAGGTTACTAAAGCCCAAAAGTCTTGTAAAGTGAAATGAAGAAACATTTAGAAAAGTAAAATTGGCAAACACGTTTTGAATTTTTTTTGAATTTTAGAGATAATGTAATTTAAAACTTAAAATATTATTAAAAGTGGGACCAAAACTGATTCATAGTGAGCTGGATAATAATGTGATATTGAATATATGTGCCTTTTTAAATTAAAATTTAATTATAAAACATTTTAGATAAATACTACTCTTCATTCATTAAGACTATAGTCAAAGAAAACAGATTAGAGATACAATATTGTAAAACACATCTTAGACATAACAGCAAAGTGAAGTTTCTTCCAATCCCAAAAAACATTCAAATAACCGTTGCTGGTAAATATGATGATTATTTTTTACAATTATAGGTAGGTATAAGGGTATTATTATTATGTAATATCAGTTATATTACATGACAGTGGCGTACCGAGGATTTTAGATCTGTGGGTCTGCCTCACTTATGAGAGGCCACTGTGTAGAAGCTTCAAGCCACTATGTATTACAAAATCGCTTGCTGCGCTCACAATTTACTTGATTTATGTCACATTTGATACCAAAATTCAATATAACTTATGTTTTCATAGAAATATGTTTGAGCCTTAATATAGTTTACGAATAATTATTATTTAACACCTATTATTTTTTATTAATTATTTTAGTATTACACAAATTAAAAAAACAAAAAAATGTTCTGTAGTACCTATGTCATTTTGAGGGGCCACATTTAACTGAGAAAAAACTGTGGGTCAGCTGACCTCCTAAACCACTTCTAAGTCCGCCCCTATTACATGACCATTTACAACCTATTGATGATTTTTTTAGTTAAAACTGACTATAAATATAAACCTAATTTACGATACTCCATACTACATAAATATTTTAAGTTGTTTTATTTTATAGTTTTTAATTATTTATAAAATATAAATACAATCATTGTTATAAAAAATAACTATTATACTTGAGTTATTCGTGAAACTATATAAAAATTATACAGGTACATACTCTGGCATTGATTATAAAAAACATAATAATAAATATAATATAATTAAAATAATGTCAATAGATCATAAATATAAATTATATTTTCATTTATTTTAGCTATTAGTTAATAATAAGTCATCAATTTAATTTAATTCTTAATTAAGAGTGACATAAATTTCAATTTATTTGTTTTTAGGTAAATACTAAATACGAGATACGAGAAATATTACTTATTTAAATACTATTTATTACTATTTAAATACTATTTATAATAGTAAATATTTTCTTATAAAAATGACATGAATTAAAATTGAATATAATAACATAACGCTGATGTTCAATGTTCATAATGGTAATTGATAAGAAAATACGATATGGAAATTGATAAGAAATTTACTCCTTGTGCCACGAACTATGATTATAAACAAGCGGATCAAAACCACCCTGATCCATGCACATTATCAATTTTTCGTTATCACTATAACACACATAGATAATATATATCTATGATAACACATAACTTTTTTTGGCTGATGATGAAATGTACTGTTTTATATAATTATTATTATTTCTGTTTTAATATTTAATGTATATATTTTTTTATCTAATTACAATTTGTTTTTCATAAAATATAAGTGTTTTATACAAATTTATTTTAATCTTGCAAAATTGCATGATTATTAATACATTTTTGAATAAATTAATTTAAAAAATATATTTACATTCAAATTTGAATTACCCATTGGTTTTTAGTTAAGTTTAGATACAATAACAACAAAATAAAATAAAATTTAGAACATAAAACATTTATTTATATAAAATTGCAAACACTTATTGTACCTCTCACGACGTTTTTTTATGTAACTACACATTTTAAAGTTTAGGTATTAGTTTATTATTTAAGACTTGACTTTTTTGTATAAAATATATTTTAAATGTTAGTTAATTAATGAAATTCAAATAAAAAAAAAAATATATATATATATATATATATATATATTTGGAAAGTTCCTTACATTATAAAATAAAAATAAATAAAAATGTTTTCTTACTCCGTATACATTAGGTAGGTAACACATTTCAATACTTGAACGCCATGTGTTTTACGAACCGTTTTTTTGCATACAGAACAAATATTTGAATATTTCGTATCTTTAGAACTTGGACACATGTTAAATACCAACACGTAATGGTGTTCGAAAATATTCGTCTCAAAATAACTATTATTTTCGTGATGGCAAAAGGTAAGAAAAAACCTACGCAACTGGTATCATCAGGTCAATTATGACCCGAAACCTTTATAAATAGCTTTTTTGAACGAAATACTTAATAATTGTTGATAATATACGTTTGATATACGTTGTCTGAAGTATTGTGATAAAATACAATGCATTCTACAACAAAAAAAGCGCGATTTATGGTAGAAAAGTTAAAAACAAAATGTCATGGGTCTTTTTTGACCCGACGATACCAGTTAAGGGTTAAGAGAAAATAATAAAACAAATGAAATATACAACGGTATACGAGTCCAGGGCCGGATTTAGGATTTTTAGGCCCCTAAGCTCAATTGTGGTGTGGGCCCTACCAGAAAGTTTTTAGAAAATAGAAAGGGCATACACACAAATAGAGAAACTAAGCCATCTCTAAAACATTTTCAAGTTTCAAATCATTTAATAAATCGAGGGTAGTGCAACTTTCTAACTATTTTTTGACCGAAAATAATAACATTTAAAATATAATATTAAAGTGTGGATTTAATTATCACATAGTAGTTAAAAAGGTATTCAACGCTCTTTATTAATATTGCAACTGTAGTAGCTAGTAATTAAATTCACAACATAATAATTATAATATAGCTTAATAAATAATAAAAATTAAATTTAAAGGTTTAAACTTTATTCAGTTTACGTCTTAACTTTGTATTAATGAAATCACTTATAATATCGTCATGATTAATTTGTCTTAAAATGTTACACTCAATGCTAAGTTGAACCTTTCTTCTGTCATGAATGTTCGGAGACGGTTTTTGATCAACTTTAATTTCGAAAAAGATCTTTCTCCGCTGCTGTTGGTGACCATAAGTGACAGGTACATTCTTAAAGTTACCTCAATATTAGGAAAACAATCTTTTACATTTTTTTCGATTAGAAGCTGGTACATCCATTTAAATAATTCCATTTTTTTTTAACCTAAATCCATTTTTTTTTTTTTAGTTGTATGATGGTGTGGTGGGGGCCCTGTTGTGGTGCGGGCCCATAGGCTACAGCCTATATAGCCTACGCTTAAATCCGGCCCTGTACGAGTCTTTAGAAGCTTTTGAGTGATAGAATAAGTAATATTGTGGGACGCAAGTAATAATATATATTAAAAAATAGTAGTTTTGTTTTTTTAACCATAATGTACATTAAAACATTAATAATAATTATATAAAACAGTACATTTCATCATCAGCCAAAAAAAGTTATGTGTTATCATAAATATATATTATCTATGTGTGTTATAGTGATAACGAAAAATTGATAATGTGCATGGATCAGGGTGGTTTTGATCCGCTCGTGATTATAATCATAGTTCGTGCTTGTCAGTGTTGGGATTAGATAAGTACTTTTTTATCTAGATAAAGATAAAGATAGTATGACAAAAAACTATCTAGATAAAGATAAAAGATAACTAAATCAAAATTTATCTAGATAAAGATAAAAGATAAATACTTTTTATCTAGATAAAAAAATAGATAATTTTTTTTAATTCCTACTTTAAAGCAGGGTCATCATTTCAATATTTTCTAGGGTAGGGGCGTAGGGCATAATGTTGAGACGTAAGTATAAAACTACCCTTCACTTCTTAGGCATCCAACCAGTGACGCCACTAGCACTAAATTTTAGGGAGGGATATTTTTGTCTATGGTCCTATCTCAGTATTATGCCACAGGTAAAATATTTTTATTTTTTTTTTTGGTGGAGAGAAAATATCATCGTGAAAAAACTATATAACACGACTCTTCACAATCATTTTGAACCTTAACAACAGTTTTAGTATGTATTTAAATTTTTATAAGTAGATATACAATATTTTTATTAGGTAAAATACATATAATATAATTTATATCATTAATTTTTTCATTAATTTAATGTTGACGACGGTTGACGAGTCAGTCATCAACACAACATAACAATGAACTGTAGGTTTACTCTATATTTGAGCACCTACCAAGTTCCAGGCCCCTAGCAAAAAGATAAATAATGAATAATACCTTATAGCCAATAGGTATATAGTATTATTAGGAACATACAATTTTTTACTCAGATGACTTAAAAAGTCAAATTTAAAGTATTAATTATCAAAAAAAATTAATTGACAATAAAAACCAATATATATATATATATATATATATATATATATATATATATATATATATATATATATATATATATATATATATATCTTTTTTTTTGTATAGAGAATTAGAGACTAATAATTTATCTAGATAAATTTATCTAGATGGATGAAATTTTTATCTTAGATAATCTTTTAGATAAAATGAAATTATTTATCTAGATAAGATAAAAGATAACTAAATAATTATCTAGATAATTTATCTAGATAAATTTATCTAGATAAGTCCCAACACTGGTGCTTGTGGCCGGCCTTCGTCGCATAGAGTTAGATGCTTCGTCGTCGAGTGAAGTGTTGTTATCTCAAAACATATGATTTAAGATTGAAACAGTACCACAATAACATGGTGATGTCATTTATCTTTCGTGATGCATTACATATGGAAAACCGATTCTATACTCCATAACGATTATTGTTTATCAGTGATTAATAATATTATTATTCGCATTATTTATTGAACGTATTACTTCGTAACAGCTTTATTATTATTTATCCCTGTTATCGGTTTCAGTAAATCGATTGATTTTGAATTTATTTTACCGGTCACTATGTAGTGGTTTTAACATCATGTCGTATTTATCCCTATCCTCTAATGTTTAATGTACTACAATCAACATCGTTTTGATGTATATAAACAAGATGTATACATTTTTGGTACTAATATGAATCTACACTATTACTTCATTAGTAATAACTAACATTCAAGTAAGTTTTGATGATATCGTTATTTCGTTTGCTTTTCACTCTTTGTAAATCGGTACCTTGCTAAACTTCCTACAACTTTTTATAGTAGTAGTAAGATTACTTTATGCCGAACTTGAGTGTTTCACTATATTAACAAGGCTGTATTTTTATGTAATCATAATAACTATAAATTACAATTGACGTTTGATCATAGGATGTCAAACAGTAATAATGCATCACCAAGCCGTATACCAAAACCTAATTGGCTACATCATTCAAGAAAGACACCAAAGATCGAAAGACATCAGAGTCTAGTGAGTACATCAATATTTCTTAAAATTAAAACAATGAAAATACTGGGTATAAAAAATACCTGTATTTTTATTACAGAATTTAATGTTAAATATAACATTTATTTTTGATAACTAACAATTAGTATCCACCTAATTGTTTTTTGTAATTAATTTTGGATACCTACTCATTCAATATGCTATCTACCATATAGTTATATTAGTTTATTAATAGATTTACTATCCACAAATAATTTTGTTCCATCATATTTTCATATGTACATATTCTCATAATAAGGTACCCACTTGAGATAACGTAAATTGTTATTTTGTTTATCTTAAGTTAGTTAATCAATATCCATTATTTCAATGTTTAACCATATATGTTTTAAGAGGAGCTAAATAGTAAATTTAATCTTAATATAAATTTTAATATTGTTGACTAATTTGTCCAATCAAAATTTGTACTGTCAATATGTTTTTATAAGTATATTATACTCTTGGACATGATTGTAGATTTATATGAAAATGCATGTTATTTGGGGTTGAATACTCAATACAGTACTGGTTATTTTTTGTTTGCCAAAATTTTATGATTATTACAGCTATTTTTGTAGTTTGGGTTACTATATAAATGTTCAATTAATTAAGTTCCTATAATAAATGTTTACTAAAAAAATTATAAATCAATAATCATTCAAAATCTTAAAGTAAAGTAATACTTTGTAAATCATACATTTATTATTCATACAATATAAGTTACAATATAATAATAAGTTAAGTAAAATATAATTTTTATTAACTTTTATACGTCCCTACTCTCATAATATGTTTATTAAATCCATTTCTTATGTTTGTAGCAAACTTTAAGTACATACGAAAAATATGATGACTGTGCATCAGAAAAAAGTTTTGGTAGTACAGCAAGCAGTCAATGTGACAATGGTCATTCAATGTTTGCTTTAAATGGCACCACTTATTCTAGTCGTAAAAAAGGATATTTACATTATTGTCCTTCAAATATGGGCAGTGAAGAATACCTAACTCCTACTCAAAGATCTAGTCGAACTATTAGAAACCTCCGAGTAAAACAAAATTATTTTTATCAAAATTGTATGTGATAATGATGATAGATATTGAATTATTTAGAGATTATTAAATGATGCTCATAGTGAACTTAATGACAAAGATATGATGATAGATCAATTGAAAAGGGAAAATGTTGAGCTTAAAGTAAAATGTGGGTATGAAACTGTAAACAATTCAATTGCAGAAGGTGATGAAGATGAAGATGGCACTAGATTTACATCAAGCAAAGTACCAATATCTGAACCTGATTCAACGTAATTATATTTTTGTATATACAATGTTTTCATCATTCCTAGATGTTTCTAATTATAATTTTTTTTTTTACATTACAGTAAACTATCTAGGAGCTTTTTAAATCCATCACCTTCACCAGCTGACTCGGGACATGGTGATGAATATGATGAAGCAAAAAAGTTACGTCTCGCTTATGATGAGTTACGTGAAAAGCATAATGATAAAATTGAAGAACTCTTGAAAAGTTTGGGAGAGCTCAATGAAAAGTAAGAATTGTGTATTTAATTATTATTATTATTATTATTTCTTACTCACAGCCTACAAATTTTTTTAACTAAAGTGAATGTATTCTAATTCAAAATGGGTTGTGGTATCAAATTGATCCCAAATACTTTTGTGCCAATAGCTGATAAATAAAAATAAAGTTCTTAAATTATGCTTGAGTTCGGATAATTTTATATATTGCACAAGTTTCATTTAATTTTACCTTTAAAATTGAAACTAATTATATTTAGGTACGAAGAGTTTTATTATTCTTCTAATGTAATTAGAAAAAAATTGACTAAGCATTTTATTTTACTTATTTTTGTTTGAGAACTATTTTTTGCAATAAGTTTAACACTCAGCAGTTTGGTTCATAAGCAGATATCTTAAAAAAATAAAGTATTAAAAATATGAACACATAATTTGTACTTGAAATGAAGTTTGCATTATTGTTAGTTATGTGTTGTATGCAACGGTTTTTTGTTTATACATTTCAAGAAAAAATTGAAAATATGCTATTATTTAACATTACTTATTATGTACTCAATATATACATATATAAACATTACTTAGTGATGGTACATACTATTTTATTTCTAACCAAACCAATTTATTTGGTTACTATTGTTATAATGGGAAAATAATGTAATATTAATTTGTATATCAATGGTTGTATTATTATGTAAATATATTAATTGTCAATTAAACAATTATGGATAGCAAATTATAATATTTTGCAGTTTTTGAATCTTAAATTCATTTGAACTATGATTTTTTTTTTTTTTTTCATTATTGGGTTTGGTGTTCAAATTTAAATAAATTAAAATACATTTGGTTCAATTTCAATATTCAATAAAAATATTAATTATATAAATATTTATCAATTAACTTATCAATAAATGTAAATATATTTACCAATTTTAATTACTCATTTATGTATCTTAAACATTATTTGATATGAATGCCTATCAATTAAAAAAAAGACACAATTGGTCAATAATAGACCCAAATATATCTATTAGTTACAATTAAGATATTCTATATTTATAAAGTTGTGAAACTTGACTCAACAGACACTTGTTAATGACAGATATTTGTTTGACAAACAATGTGTTTTTGGACCCATTAGTGTCCGATATACTTGGGTTTCATTTCATTTTTTATAATACTTTCATTTGGTACCCGATTGGATAAACTGCCTGAGTTTGTCTGGCTAAAAAGTGATTACTTATTACAAAAAGTGATTATTGATTTCTAAATGACACCTTACAAATAAATAGTTCAATATGTTTTTACAAGGGGGAATACATTAAGATGAAGTCCCACACAAAAATAAAGGATATTTAAAAAAAAATACGTGTATAAGTTCTTATTACCTATTGATTTTATATCCACATATTTATAATTCATATATATATATATTGTATTACTTTTAAATATTCTATGTTTATAATACAAATCAAAATGAAAATAAATGTAAAAATGTATATTTACATTATTGTTATGTGCATAAATATATGGTTGTAGTGTATATTATTTGTTTTTTAAATATATTGTATATTATGTGAATGATAATGTGAAAATACTATGAACTTACTAGAACTTGTTTTTATAATTTTTGCTCATTATTCATTCTGATGTCAGGACTTAGTTATTTGTTATATTTTCTAATACTTGTGTAGTACTTACATGTGTACTTTTTTACATACGTCTTTTGTAGCAATTATTGTCATTTATAAGAATAATTTTTATGATTAATGTATAAATTTATAAATGATAATTAAGAAATATTTAACAAAAACGGATGTACTTTCAGACAGATGGGGTATTCTTTACTCCTCAAGAAAATAATTGTGATAGGTTTTTCTACATTTGAAAAAACTGTAAATCATTTATTTAGTTTAAACGATTTGAGTGTAAAAGTATGTCATATATGTATTTTATCATTTTAGTTTTAATTATTTGTAGATTTTTATTTTATGATACTCAATTAAATTTTTATTTTAACACAAGAATTTTTTTTTCATCAAAAGATTCAAAACATAATTCTATCTGTATCCAAAGTTTCATTATGATTGCAAGGACCAATTATTTTATATGAACATTCTAAATAGAAAATTAATGTGAAAGCAGTCAAGTCTGTAAAAATCATATAATAATATTGTTAAATACTTATAAAAAAAATCTTGATCAACAATTTTTGAAATTTTTTAGTATCATTAGTTAAGTATATAAGTAAGATAATTTTGAGAATTGTTTATCAAATATTGAAAATTTGATTAGATAACAGAGGTATTTTCAAAGTTCTACTTTAAGTCCAAAAAATAGTAAAATTTTCAAAAAGTTTCTTGCAACATTACTCTTAGAGTTATGACAAAATAACTAAAATCGATTAGTGAAAGTCTCGTTTTGGCAAATTTTATACTGTTTTTTGACAGTTTTTTCTCGTGCTCGGAACAATCATATAGAGAAGAAAAAAACCTTAAAATACCATCTTCATATATTTTCAAATCTACGGAGTTGCTTAACGAAAGTTTTAGATAAAGTTAAGTGTGCCAAAAAGTGTCCTGCAAAAAAAAAAAATTAACATAACTTTAAAACCAATCAGTCCTTAGCTTCATTCAGTATCCAAAATCCAATTATCTTCTATGTATTATTATAACCATACAATGTATTGCATGTCATTTCATTATAATAAAGGAATACATAAAAAAAACATCTTTTATGATTTATGATAAAAAAATATATTAAAATTTAATTTTTAACAATACACTTATGAATCAACTTTTTTGATTCATTAATTTATTATAAATAAAGCATCTATTTATATGTACTTTTATTATTATAGATATTACGGATTAAAACCAAAACTTGATGAAGCATATATCAGAATAAAAGAACTTGAAAGGGAGAATGATTTCTTTAAGTGGTCTAAAGTTGTACCAGATAATACCAGATCCACAGAAGAATACAATAAGACATTTAATAATGTATTTACCCAGACTCATCAAATATTACATTTAGACAAGGTTAGTTTTTCTTCCAGAATTATGTGTGTATATTCATACAAAATCCTAAAAATGTGTCTTTTTTGTACAAACATTTGTATTCAATTAAGTATCTAATTATTCCTGACCTTTATTGGCCCAATACAGTACTGTGAATACTGTTACCATTGTAAATACTCATAGATGTAGGTATTTTTTTTTCATCTCAAAAATTGTTATACTATTATCTACATGGATACATTGATCTACAGGAAAAAAAGTTGTCTCTGGAACCCTTAAGGAAAAAAGAGTTCATATTGTTCAAAGTCTGAAATCTAATAAAATCGAATAAAAAATAAAATTAAATATAATAAATGTATATATTTATAAAATATAGAATAATTAATTATATTTTTGGTAGTTAATGAATTTACAGTTAATTAATTGTTCATAAAATTTTTCATGTACAATATAAAATTCTATAAATAAGATTTTTATATGTTCATGCTAAATGTAATAGTTTTAAAATTTTTATTTAAAAACTAAAAAACATCACTTTTTGTCAATGGTCATCCCTTTACAGGCATGCGAAGGGGATGAGTTATCATAACCAAATTTTAACCAAATTAATTATGATACTGAACAAAATTGGTGGGTGAGACAGTAAAAAAAAATGTTTCTTCTATTATAACTAAAGACCGCCCTTGTATATAATATATAGTATACATCTGTTGTTATCAATCTAGTCCAAAATGTATAAAAGAAATTAATTTACCACCAAAATATAATTTCCTTATTAGGTTTTGATTCAATTATTTGGCTATTCATGTTTTTTTGTCATATTTAAATAACATTATGTATATTTCAATTTAGTTTGTATTGTATATTTATACAAATATGAATTATTGTGCATTTACTAAAAAAATAAATATTTGATTTATTTATATATTGGGTAAAATAATATAATTATTAATCAATTTAAAAATAGTGTTTACTTTGGTCAGTATACCGTTTTGTTTTAAATTGTGTATTTTTTTTTAGGTGATAGAAACTGACTATTCATGCAATGTTACTACCGTAAATGACTATAGCTGTGTAAACAAAACTGCCACAGAAAAAAATAACTTTACCACTACATCAACACAAACTCAACAAATTTTATACATGGAAAAGGTTAATTATTTATTTTACTTAAAGCTATGTCCAGATTGTCAAATGTTTCCAACTATACGTCTGATTTTTCATTATAAGCAAAAACCGAGTGTCTTAACTTCAGAATTTTACTTAAAAAACAAAATGTTAAGTAGATTTTATAATAAACACATTGAGCAAAGACTTGTTGATTGTAATTTATCATACACTCATATTCATAAGTTATTTTAGTTTACCACACAAAAAAATAATGTTCAGTTTAACCAAGTTAGGTTTCAACTTCATAATTTCACTTATAATATTTTAAATATCATATATATACTATATGTATACAGTACATACAGAGTAATTTTTGAAGTATGCTTATCCCATTTTTAACTTTATAATTATTAAGATAGAATTTTTCTTCTTATTACAATGCACTTAAAACAATAATACATTTTAGTTCACTTAAAAAGTTATCACTGTTTATAAATTAAAATTCTGAAATACAATTTTTTTTTTTTATTGAAACTGTTGATGTATACTTTTTTTATATGTATCAGTATTGGGAAAACTTTATTTTTGAAAATATCCATAAGACCCTTCCGTGGCTCAATTCTCTAGGCCTCTATATCTAATCATTCTTCTTCTTCTTCTTGTGTCCGAATCTAATCATTACTATCTAGTTACTCCACTTTACTTAATGTGAACAATGTTGTTGGAAACATGTACAGTCTTGATAATCTAATGTAAATGAGACCATAGTACTGTCAGATTTTTAAAATCACCAGAGTAATTAAAAAACTAATATTGTAAACAGAATAAAGTAAAAATTAAAGTAGTTAATTCATTTTCATTATATGTATATTACATTTAAATTATTTTAAAAACTTTGAAATTTCAACAATAATGGAAGATTCAATTATATTCATTGAATTATCAAAGCAATAGTTCAAAAGTAAACAATAAGATGTGTTTAAATATAATGGATTACTGAGTGTGACCCACTGCATCAGTGTCTGATTATCAACCCTATCCTGTATTGGTTTATACTCGAGATACTATTTTTAAACTATGTCATTGAATTCATTAAAATTTATTTTTGTAGAATACTGAGACTGAAGATCAAGTAAACAATGATAATACTGATGAATTAAGTAACGATAAGTTGAAACTTAAGAATACTAAAGTAAGATATATTATTACATTTTATTTATTAGCATAGTAATGACTAATTGTACAAATATTTAAACTTTTTTCTTGTGTTTGTGTTCACTAACATGTAGCAATTTTATTTGTGAATTTAATACTGTACACATTACTCCCGAGTAAATATTTATTTGTTTAGAATCTTTTTAGAATATGTTTAAAATTTAGGGACGTAGCCAAAGTGTTGGTGGTGCTTTATTATCCGGAACTGAGGCCATAGCCCTTTGGATGATCGGCACGAAAAAGGTTCGTCATCTTAGATCCCCCTTACTCGCAAATTATATTGCATTTAAAATTGTGATATGCATGGGAGTTTAAACGAATTGTACATTAATAAACTGGATGGAGTTTTTCTGTACAAATTTTTATATAAAAAAATGTAAAATTCTGTATTCATATAATTTTTTTGTTTTCCTCAATCGAAGAGTGATGAATAGGTGTAAGATAATAATTGGTATTAAGTAACTTTTTTTCATCATAGTTTCACTAAAATGTGTTATGCAAAATAAATAGAAGAAATACAAATTTACATTTATTTACTTTATTGCTATTTTTATCATTTACCCTATATTTTTACTTCAATTGAATTTCTTAGTTAAAATACTGCATTCAAATAATTTATGTTTTTAATTTATTTTTTGATTATTATTAGTTTTTAAGTGAAATTAATTTATATTAATTCTTTTAGTTGTTCTTTGTTTTTTACTAATTTCAAATAACATTATGAGCTCATTATATTTTATTAAAAATAAAATTGTTTACAAGTAAAATTTGAATTAAAATGTATAACATATTGCATTTAATAGAATGATTTTGATTTATAGTTACTAGACTTCTTTATGTAATGTATAACAAAACATATGATTTTATTTTCTCTCATAGATTACTTGTTAATATTCTGGTGAAATATTCCCTATGATCTATCTACTTTCATATCATCCTTGTAGTTTGTGCATAGAAGCGTTTATTTTTTGTTGTTTTTGTTGTTGTTTTTTTTTGTTTTTTTTGTTTTTTTTTTTTTTTTTGTATATATTACTGTAGAAAATGTGTATATTACTTTGACAATATAATTGTGCACTAACCTAGCATTACATATTTATATTTTTGAAGAAAATGTATTTGCATGTAAATAAATTTGTTTTTCATTTAACAGGCAATGTATGAAAGTATGGTCCAACAGCAATTGGAACAACAACGTCAACGACCAATTAATGATGCTGAAACGACATTGCAGTTTTTAAAATCAGCATTTTATCATTATCTTACTAATCCTTCAAATACTACAGGACATTTAAATGCTATATTAAGTATTCTACAATACTCTGAAGCTGAAAAAAAACTAATTGAAAGGAATCAAACGTGGAAATAATTTCAAATAATTGTTAATTTCAACGTTTTTTTTTTATTTTAATTTTAAACGGTATAAGGTTACACTTTATCTAAGATATTGAATGGAATGAAGAATTTATTAGTTTTACAATATTGTATTATTTTTTTATTATTTCTTAATTTTAAATTTTAATAGATTATATTACTACAATCATATGCTGACACCTACATGAGTGTCAAACTTTTTCAAAAAAATATATTAATGAATTTAATTCTAAAATATCCATAAAAGAAGTCCATTGAAAATGGCAGGTGCTTTACAATCACTATAATCTTGTTCATAGAGTGGATCAATTCAAAAGTTATACCTGACCTCTACCATATACCAGGTTTATATATATATATGTGTGTGTGTATGTGTATATATACATTGTAGACAACTTTTGTCTACTTTGAGTGATGAATTTATTATAATTACTGAGTATTAGTTTTTATTTCTTGATTATTTTTTTGTTATTATCATTTATTTATTTAATAATATTTTTTTAAATTTTAGAATCAGTATTATGGTTGTTGGTTGTTCCTAGTGGTTTTTGTGATTAATTTTGAATTTTTGTTTTTATTGTTTTAAAAAAAAATCATTTTATTGTTTTCATTCTATTACTTTTTAGGTTTTTTTCCCAAATAGTAACACCCTAAAGATAACTGATGCTAATGTATTGGATTGATTTATTTATTTCTTCATCATCAGTCTTATCATTTTAAAAGAACTACACATTTTTCAAAAGTGTATTAATTGTTAATGTATCAGTATTATGTCAAAGTTGTATCAAGTCAATTTTTACACAATAAAGTACTAATTTGTGTTTCATTGAATATTTTGTTCATCCTTTCAATGTATTTTTCCTTTCAAGTATCACTCTTGATGTTTAACTAACCAGTATTATTTTTTTACATAAGTATCAACTATTTTTCGCTGTAGAAATATATAGTTTTTCAAAAAAGTGTAGTTCAGTTTTTAACAAAACTTACAATATTATTAAAAAATTATTTATTTTTAAGTAACTGTACATTACAATAAATAAATTTTTAAGATTAACTATCAACGTAAAACATAAATACTTACAGAAAGAAAATATCTATTGGCAGTTTGACTCCACTTTTGTAGTCTAAATATGATTTCATTTTTATTTTTTGACATTTTCATAACTATTATTTAAAATATATTTAAGAGAATTGTAGAGGTTGAAGGGTTTGGATGATTATGTGAAGTATTGTGAAATTTTCTACGAATTAGTTTATCATGTATTAGACTTAATAATGTTTTATCCTGATGTATGTGGTTTATTTGATGATGTACTTGTATAGCATTGTGGCCGTATTTTCAGCAAAGTGGGATTGAGTTTCATCTTTTTGCAAAAAAGTACAAAACAAAACTTTTTTCACGAATTCTTAAAATTTGCAATAGAATCCCTAAGTTGAAATAATAAAATAAGTATTAAAAAACCCTAATATCTTATTAAATATCTGTATTGCTATTATAAAAATTATGTTTTTTCAAAAGTATTTTTTACAAATATAATGATTATTGATTATCTATACCAACATTGTTTTAAAATAATTAGGAAGGTACTTATACATTTTACACTAATTTCGATTAAAAATAGTAAATAATATTGTTTCAAATAGTAATCATAACTAATATTAAATTTGCTCGAAAAGCCATAGGTATTAGTACTGTATGATATAGTCCCTCAAAAGAGTTTTAAATTATAAATTGTATTGAATGGTTTCTCATCTGCCACACAATACGTCATTATTTATTATTTACGAAATAATTATGAGTATATTATTTTTAATTTAAAACTCATAATAAATACCATAGAACATAGCGAAGTGAACTGGTAGACTAAAGTGGTCCGTTTTTATTTGCTATGATATTAATTTATCATTATTATGACAGTATAATCTAGAGGTGTGTAGTTCATGAGTTAGTTAATTCAAAGAGTTGACTCGCCAAGATGAGTTGAAGGAATTGAATCAATGTACCCTAAATCATCAACTCACATGACTCAGTGTTGTCACAATAAAATTGATGATTTCTGAATCGACTGATTTCAACTAGCTGTAAACGCTTACAATATTATCAACTCATTCAATTCTTCATATGTTTTCAATTCACGACTTGTCAGTTGTCATCACTTTTGAGTTGTGACTTGCGAGTCATTATGATTTTGAAGAACTACCTACCTATTCAACTAAGTATGAATTGAGAATTTTTACTAGAGTTGAGAGTTGAATTGGTGATTCAACTCATTTAGCTTTTAAGTGAATTGAATTGTAGGAGTTGAATCTTATAAAAGAGTTGAAATTCCCACCACTAGTATAATCTGAATAAAATTGAATTATCAATAAATAATGTTTTGCCGTTTTTCATAGCACTATCCATAGACCTTATACTAGTATAAGGCACTATCATAATGATTTTTGATAATGAAAGTGATAAAAATTTTAAGTCAAATTCTTAACAATTATTTCAAAAAAAAATTTAAAAAATTCTCATAATTTTGTTTGGTTCCTACACTATCAATATTTTTTTTTTTATCATAATTAATTTACCTACCTATATCACAGATTATATGAAGCCATATATAATCTGTGCCTATATCATACCTATATGGCTATATCATAGAGTAATTACTCTATGACCTATATATATGTTACAGTTAAAACCCGAAATTCGTCGAAACAGTTTTAACTAGTCAAAATTGGTTCCCACAAATCCCTTTAGTCACTTCTGGTTTTAACTAGTTAAAACTAGAATTTACAAAGACTATCACCGTCAGAACTAGTTTTAACCTATTTTTATTTAGTTAGAATTAGTTGTGTCTAAAATAAAATAGATTAGTGAAAACTAGAATTATTTAGTAAAAATCCGTATTGTTAATACTGATAGGTAAAATTAGTTTTAACTAGGGAAAAGTAGAAATATAAGTACGTATTACTGTATTAGGATAATTATTAAATATAAACATTTATTATATTATTTATTTTGACAGGATAAACTATCGTGGCATTTAGAGTTACATAGATTTTTATTTTTTTTTACTTAAACAGCGATTCGTCGTCCCGCAGGATTTTTTACATGTGCATTTTACAAAGCCTTGCCTTGACCCCGTTGATGCTTTTGTTGTGGCTGCACGGAAGATAATATGATTTTTCGGAACTTGATTCTCTGTGACGAATTTTTCTTCGCATGTTATAAATTCAGACCAGTATTATAACTATTATTATTATTGCATTTATTGTAGTTACTGAAATAAAGTGCGGTGCGTTCTTATACTATGCGACGTATTTGTTTGTTATCCGAACCCCGACACCTACATATTTATAGAATATATTTTATAGTCTGTGGTCGCGTGCGTTTTATGTAGTATGAGTTCGAATGCATGCATTTTAGTTAAATATAGTATTTACTGACTTATTTGAACCTGCGGTTAATTCTAGTCCTAACTAGTTAAAACCAAAAGTGACTAAAAGGATTTGTGGAAACTAGTTTCAACGGATTTCGGGTTCTAACTGTAACATATATATATATATACATTAAACCTATGATGTGATATAATATTATGATATATATTTTATATATACCTTTATTTACTTGAAAGCTTATAAAAAAAAAAATTCTAGATTATAATTTTTTTAATTTTTTTGTATCGTTAGTTAAGTGTATGAGTATGTGATAATATATAATGTTCAAAACTTTTTGCCAATTATTAAAAATGTTATTAGAGATAACAAAATATAGTATTTTCAACGTTTAATTTTTAGTCCATAAGTTGTCAATTTTTTTTTTTGTTTTCAAACTTTCGTTTAGTAGGTACGTATCGATATGCCTTTAACATTTGGCAAACATTTCAAGTTTCAAGCAATATTACTTTCCGAGTTATGGCTGAATAACTAAAGTACCTAGGGGCTAGGTACTGCAAATTTTACCGTTTTGCTCGCTTTATGGGCAGTTTTCCTCATGCCCGGTAAAACTATCGAGAATAGAGAAAAAAGTTAGGTTTAAAGTACCATATCATTGATTAAATATGTATATTTAATCAATGACCATATACCTACGTGCGATTATCGATTCAAAAAGTTGCTGTATGAAACTTGAACCTTTAAAAACTCGAAAAGTTAACAGGAAAAAAATAAACATCATTATAAAACCATATAAGATCCTTCGCTTCACTCAGAATCTAAAATAAGTGATGAATCGTTAGTTGAATGAAAATTATTTCTAAGTGTAGATTAATTTTATATGGTTTCATTGAAAAAAACTATATGCTAGGCAAAAGAAACACTGAGCTGCTTGTCTTTATTTATCCGTTGAAAATTAAAGAAGACGTAGAATCGATTTATACCGTAGTCACTCGATAATTTCGAACCTCCACAATTCGAAAAACTCCATAAATCGAACTAAACGCTTGGTCCCCTGAGAAAGCCTCTGTAATTAGAAGAAAATACATGTATATCGGTCCCCTTGATAATACGAAATATCTGTCAGTGGTATACACTCTACAATTCAAATTTTTTTTTACCAGTATACCTACCTCTATAATTTGAATTTCCTTAAACATGATAAATTTATAATGCACAATGTATGTACATATTTAACGTGATATGATAACGTTATGGATCAGATTGTGGCTAACAATTTAACACAAAATCAAACATCAGATTTCTTCAATATGAGTATGTAACATAATGTAATATGTAATATGTAATAAATAAGTAAATATAAATTAATAAATATATGTAATATGTAAAATAATAAATAAATATCAATTGATAAATATTAAATATACATACAATTTTTCACTTCTCTTGAATTCGAATTCCCCCCTCGATTATTCGAACGCTCGGTAAATCGAAAACTTCTATAAACCGAATTTTTAGCTCGGTTCCTTGAATTTCGAATTATCGAGTGACTACTGTATAATGTACCTAATTGACCAATTCGCTTTGATGAAATCGAGAAAAAAAGTTTCTGGAATTATAGTTTAACGGCGTATTAATTTTAAAGCGATTTATTTAACATACCTTCATATTAAGATTTATTGAGGTCTAAAAATTGTACGTTATGAATAATAATAATAATTATTATTATTATTATAATACGTTTTAATAATATAATAATAGTATACAAATGTTGATTGAAAAGTTATTTTGTGTACCCTTCTAAGCATTGCATATTGTTGATAAAGAAGGTTTCATAATCTTTAGTTTTGGCCTGGAGCCTCTTCAGTCAAAGTGTATGCTTTGCCTGAACGTAACATGTAAACAATGTTAATTGCTTAAAAGTGCTCATTAGACGTAAAAAAAAAAAAAATTATAAATACTAAATTAATTTGGTAGTCAGAATATAAAATACTTAGGTATATACTAAAAATAAAAAGGTATTTCGGTCCTCAGACAAGACAATGATGGTTGGTATGCTGGAACTGGATCTTAAAGAAACGATACTTAAATCATTTCTTTGAAATATATACCTACCAAACAGTTCTTGACAAATCTCCACAGTACCCACCCACTCAATACCAATACTACCTATTTAAATAATTTATCGTTTTTTTAGTCAAATTATCGGTAGATAGAGATATTTACAATTAGAACCTCACAAAAGTGTTATTTCTAAATACGGAAAAAATTACTTTTATCAAATAATTTGGTACATATTTTTCAATTCACACTTCAAGTTTAAAATAATTAGATTGATCTATTCATCTAATAAAATTGAACTGATAGTTTACAATTAAAGTCAGAAATTGATGTAAAAACAATTAATTCTTTAAAGTGTCCACCTAAATGCTAATAATCCGGATTACCGGGTTTTGAGGTATTTGAAATATTATGAATCGATTAAGTAGATATAAGTACTTCTATGATTGAAGTGTAAAGATACTTAATATTTTCATGTTTTAATATAAATTATTTTAATTTCCGTCGGATAAAAACGTTCAAATAAATGAGATAGATATTCGGTATTAATCGAAAATGAAGTGAACAGATAAAATATTGTTCATTAACAATCATCTCGTGTATGACTATTGACTGTGTACCAATGTTAATTTATATGTTTGTAATAAGTATTATTTTTCTTAACACACGTTTTCTATAACAATAATTTTTTAAGTTCATACACCTACGACGGAGAAAAAAATTATTTCATCATGACACACGTACCTACCGATAAAAAATATGAACTGCGTTTATAATTTATATTATACATAACAAGACTTGAATGCTTATATTTTTTTTATACATCATAATATTATATTATGATTTCAAGAGTTCATTACAATGATACTTCTATTCCTTATTTATCGACAACGATGAAGGTCGAAATCGTTACTTTTTTAATAATTTAAAGAAATCTGACTAAATACGAGTATACAATGGAATATGATGAACAAAACGCTTAAAGAATGACCTCTATAATAGATGTCATTGATCGCTATAGTTCATAAGTACCTACATGGCTACATATAGAAATGAGATCAAAGTATGTTCTTCTATTTTTCTAAATATTCTTTTCAGGAATAATATTTTATTAATATACTACCAACAGTTGTAGAGTAAATGTAATATTTAGTATACCGATTCTTCTCGATAGTCAGCTTACTATTAAAATAAAATATACAAATTGTAATATTTAATACAATAACTCGCGTCTCATAAACATCGGCCGAAGATATTGTATAATACAACCACAATAACTGTAACAAGGTCGAGCCCAAGATTCAATTTTTAAGGATATTTCAATTTTTTTTTAACACGTACTTCGCACCATGGGGCATTTTTCGCTCCTCGGAAAAGTTGATGGGGATGGGTGTGTTGAATTTTAGAGAAATGATAGATCATATCATTAGTTAAACGATTCTGAGTTGAGTTTTAGAATTAAAATATACAAAAATAAAATAAACATCATTGTAAAACTAACAAATCATTCACTTTGTACTCAGAATCTAAAAGTTGTGGGATTGATCATAGTTTATTAATTAAAATTAATATTATAAATATTAATATTTGAATGCTTAATTTTGAATTCTGAGTTAAGGTTTTATAATTATATTAATATTAATATTTTTATATTTTTTTATGGAGAATTTTTTTTAGAAACTTAACTATGCCTGAAAGATTCATTCGGTAACTCTTTAGGTCGTAAATCGCATGTAGCACGGTTAGGTTAGCATAGAACTTTAAAGAGGTCATTTTTTCTCCTCTCTATAGCTTTCCATGTCTAAAGAAATTCTGCCGAAAAACCGATTAAAAACGGTGAAATTTGTCGTAAACAACCCGTTCACTTAATCGATTTCAGTTATTTATTTAAATCTCGAATAATAATTTAATAGTTGCTAAAAACTTGAAATTTTCAACATTAATAGCGTATTGATACATACTTTACGAAAGTTTCAAAAAATGTCTCAAAAAAATGACCTAAAATAGAACTTTTAAAATATCTTATTTTGTTAAAGTTTATCTTTAGTTAAATTTTTGATATTTGACAAAAAGTTCTGGAAATTTAATACATATAAACAACCTTAATCATATAACAAATTAACAATATTGAAACAAATTCAAAAATAACGACTCAGAATTTTTTTATAAGCGTTTGTGTAAATTATTTAACAAATTTTACGGAATCGCCTGTTTTTATATAAATTTTCCAGTTAAAAATTTGTATAAAATATTTTTGACAATCAAATCGTTATGAATTTGTGAGTACATAATATAGACTTGATATGAGCCTTTTGGTAGAAAAATAAGTAAATTTTCTTTGTCAAATAAGAAAAAATTGCAGGTTTGATAAAATAAAAACCTATCGAAAATTAAACTAAGCATGGTAAAATATATAAACGTTATATTAAATATATAACTATGGTATTCATTAAATATTCGAGATTTTTACATTGAAGGTTTTCTTAGAATCGATTAACAAAATTAATTATGTATCATTTCATTAAAATCCAATGCACCCATCTCCATTATTTTGTCTGAGGGGTATAGAATATCCAATGGTACGTCCTATTCATATTTTATTATAAATTTTATAAATATATATTTTTTAAAACAAATACGTTTTTTCAGTCGTAATTAACTAGGTAGGTGAATGCAGGACGAATACACTGAGAAGACAAACTCGTACCTATAGAATAGCTCAGGCTTGTCGCATGGATAAGAACTAATAGTACCTTCGTTGACCATATTAGAAAGAATCAAAATAAGGAATCATGGTTCACGAATAAAAGACCAGAAAGAGATGAAACATCACGTTTTTGAGTATTAAGAGCATATAATCTAAAAGCAATGCTCTGTAATTAAAAAAATAATATCAAAGGTGGGAGAGGTAACGTAACTTTATCTGCCATTGTTACTCCCAGATACCTGGTTAATTTACAATATTTTCCAAAGAACAAATTTGCTTTTTTAAATTTTCTGTATCTCAATATTAATATTGCTTAAATCGGTCAAACACTTGGCCTTCAGTTAATTTCTTATATGAAGAATCTTTTTTATTTTATTAATTATTCGGCTATGTAGCGATTATTATAAATTATTTCAAAAACTTACAACAATGTTCTAAATAATTGCAAGTCAATATTTTCTTTAAATATACCTCGGATTGTCATTTGTAATGCCTATACGTTAATTTTACGGCGTTTATTTTATGCTTATAGATATTGAGTAAAATGGAGAATGTACTGGTTTTACAAATATGTGTTTTTTTTCGTTTCATATTTTTTTAAAGCTAAACATCTTATAGCAGTCCAAAAGTTTAATCAAGCCCTCATATATATACATCTCAGAATATCAGAAATTTCATCTAGTAATTACAAAAAACATATAATTTTTCGAATTTCTCAATAGTTTTTTTAATAATAAGGAATCATTTCCGAAAAGTTAAGTTAGACAACTAAATGTGTCATAAATTTATTTTAGTTTTATTGTTAAAAATCTAAATATAATATTAAATCAGACATTTTATGTAATTTTCGGTTCATGCAATTTTCTTGTAATAGTTTAATTTTTCAAATACAACAAAATGGATTATTTTCATGAATAATTAAATCCATTTGGATTATTCTGTTATGAGTCTAAATTTATTTTCCTTAAACTACTATTAAAATTACATTATTAAGAATTTACTATGGATAATTACATTCTTTAAAAAAATGAACTCATGTTTAATGATAAGCTTTATTTAATATAATTTTACAAAAACAATATTTTATCATTGATTTCAAGTTTAAAATATAAAATTTCAAAACTTGTTTTGATGTGCTAGATGTGCTGAAAGTAATAATAGTTCATGTTAAGTGCTTTACATCCCGCGTCACCTCCATAATCTTATCCGAGGAACGTAACGCCAAGGACAAACTCTCACCGCCATAACATACGGGATTTTTTTTTATTTGCTGGGTACGAGGATGTTAAATGACTATATTTAAAACTAATATAATGGTCAACTAATAGTAGAATATAATGTCAAAATTTTTCTTTGACATTTATTTTAGATTTTGAGTGAAGCGAAAGAATTATTAGTTTTACAATGGAATTTATATTTTATTTCTGTGAACACATTTTCGGATAGTTGGAATAGTCTAAAAGTTTCATCAAGCAACTTTATAGATTGAAAATTGTATGTAGATTGTACTTCAAACACGTCATTTTCTACTTTCTCGATAGTTTTTCCATGTGGGGGGAAAACCGTCGAAAAACCGAGTAAAATTGTAAAATTTGTGATAAATGACACTTTCACTAAATCGATCTTAGTTATTTAGCCATACCTCGGAAAATAATATAGCTAGGAACTTGAAATGTTCATCGTTCATAAATGGCATATTTACGAAAGAAAAAAAGATAAAGTTTGGGCTAAAAATAGAACTTTAAAATACATTGTTTACTTACAGATTATTCATAATAACATTTTTAATATTTGACAAAAAGTTCTTAACATTTAATTTAACCATACTCAAATACTTTAGAAACGACATTGAAAAAATGTTTGATACCCTAACACGTGATAACATAAATAAAAAAAAAAATACGAATTATTGTAAAACCAATACATCTTTCGTTTCATTCAGAAATGAAATTTCATTCAGAATACGAAATTCAAGCACTTCGTCAATACAGATCTATTGATTGAATGCAATGACAGCGCCAGGCGAACCATAACCGCCTTAAAAATCTTTGGCCTCCCATCGGCTCTCCTTGAACTTTTGATCTACCAATCTCAATGATTTACATTCGATTTTTCATGTATGTATTGCAATCAAAAGTCGAGTTTTTGAAACTAAATAGCAGTACATACGAATTATTATGTTTAATTCTGGGGTCCGATTTCGATGTATTAACAAATTATAGACACGCAGCTATAGGTTGTATACGTTTTATATTTTGTGCTATTAGCGGAACTTATTTAGTCGTAAAATCTGAATAATTTAGAATACACACGTCTTAATAAAACTTTGAAAAATGATTTATTTTATGTGGCGGTTAGAGAACAATAATCGTCATCTTAATTGGAATTTTCGCATCTTATAATAACATTATATTATATTATTATAACATTGTCATTTTTGTCGATTTTTACATTGTTTTACATCGGTAGGCGATATCGAACATTTGCCAATTATTGCCATATCGACATATCGTTTTATTTAAATCGCATGATTTTATTTAAAGTTGTAATCAATGATGAATCTTTGTTTTCGGAAATCGATTCTGAGTGAAATTCAAGTAATACTTTATTTTAATATCAACCAGATAAAGTTGAAAAAAAAATAAAAAACCTCATCATAATTATTTTATGAAATTTTTAAGTTTAAAGTTGAAAATTACCGGAATAATAACAAAAAAAAAATCCATATCAACTTAACAATATTCGTGAAAATGCTTCATTTTATCGTATTTAGAAATTTTTAGCGCCAGTAAAAAAAATTAATTGATCCGATTACTATCAAAATGTAATTACAGCTAAGACTTTTTATAATGAAGCTTTTTGAAAAATGTCTAATTTTATGGCCAAAATTAAAAAATGTTATAAAATAAAAATAAAAATAAATCTGACATCATACGTAAAAAATAGTTATTTCAGCCTTAATTCCTACTTTAAACGAGTGCAAAAAATTATGTATTTATTTTATCTTTATGGAAATCAAATTTGATAAGAATATATATTACAAAACTATTCTATATATATATATTTATATATATATATATATATATATATATATATATATATATATATATTTATATATACAGTGTGTTCACGAAAAGAGGTACCACTAAATATTTCAGTTCGATGACCTTGTATTGAAATGGGGTTTTCGCCGAATGAAAGATAGTACTTAAATACACATTATCAGATAAGTTTCAAATTTTTAACACATACGACGCGCGCATGCGCGTTACAACTTATTTTTTTTTAAATGGAAACACCAATTTTTTTTTACAGATTCGGATAGGGTATTTTTTTCTAAACAATTTTTGTATAAAAAGTTTTTTTCTAATTACAAAATTAACGTATAAAATTTAACGATGAAATTCAATAATTTGTAATTTTTACGAAATTTACTAAATTCAACTTATTGTTATTATTACTTTGAAAATCGAAATAATATAACCCATATTATTAAATAACTATTTATACATAGATAAGATACTAAAAATAACTGGCGGCATTTGCCAGTACCTAATTAAGATAGTAAATCCTGTTCAGTGTTCGGTATACATTTATTTTATAAATAAATACTGATAAATTATTTTCGCCCTAAGCCATATTTGTTTTAATTATTTGAAACTTGTCTTGTGACAATTACTGTTCGTGTAACATTGTGTTTTTTTTGGTTCTGGTTTGGTTTCACAGTAACAATAAGTTGAATTTAGTAAATTTCGTAAAAATTACAAATTATTGAATTTCATCGTTAAATTTTATACGTTAATTTTGTAATTAGAAAAAAACTTTTTATACAAAAATTGTTAAGAAAAAAATACTCTATCCGAATCTGTAAAAAAAAATTGGTGTTTCCATTTAAAAAAAAGTAAGTTGAAACGCGCATGCGCACGTCGTATGTGTTAAAAATTTGAAACTTATCTGATAATGTGTATTTAAGTACTATCTTTCATTCGGCGAAAACCCCATTTCAACACAAGGTCATCGAACTGAAATATTTAGTGGTACCTCTTTTCGTGAACACACTGTATATATATATATATATATATATATATATATATATATATATATATATATATATACTATATAATATATACAAAAACATCATTGTTAAACAAATAAGCGCATTCTTCGTTTGACTCAAAATATAAAAATTTTAATTACATGTACTTATCTGTATATAAAATTAAGTGATGTAATATTCCAACGGCTGGTCCGAATAATATCGATTACGTACCTATAAAGCAGCACGCACACTGGATACGTTCCGTTACGTTCCGTCACGTCATATCGGAGTTTCCGTCAAACGGAAAGCTTTGCTTACTATATATTCTTATGAACAGGCGCACACCGGTTGCGACACGTTACGACACGCCGCGTCTTGTAGACGTTAGGTGACGGATACGTTGCTGTTTAGGGCAAAATTTATGTTTGACGGATACCATTTGTCAACTGCATTTCGAATTTTCGATATTTTTTTCTCTGTCCAGCACAAATTGTTTATTTTGTTTATTGCTTGTATTACATTTTTATACTTAAAATATGGAAGACGAAATTTTAATTGAGTGTATTCGTAAGTATACATTTATTTATGATCCAACTATGAAGTCATCCGAAAGTATTTAAAAAATGTTGACTCATCCCGAAGAAGGTCTGGAAATAATGTATGAAATTCTCCATGCTCGTCTGTTGTATTCTTAAACGTTTTTTTCCTCTTTTCTCCTCCTCATCTGCGATACTCGCTATTACAAGGAGTTCCTCGTCGGAAGAAAAATCCATAATGATATTCCAATAAAGTAAAAAAATAAATAAACTTGAACAAAACACACACCGCTCTTATACGATGTCAAATGTAGAGTGGCGATTCTAACAACGATAAAGGTGGAAAGAAACGTATCCACTGTGCGCCTTTTCAACGTTCCGTCACGTCACGTCTCCATCCATCTCCGAGCCGTATAGAGACGTAACGTAACGGAACGTGTCCAGTGTGCGTGCTGCTTAAGATGTCATTCTTTCTGTAGCCGTTCCTAGACTATCAACGTTCGTCATGTGTTATTCGTATTGTTTTAAAGTCCGATTGAAGCGAAAGATCTATTGATTTAAATTTTTTTTTCTATGAACACTGTTTCGGTTTGTTGGAGTAGTCTAAAAGTTTCATACAGTCACTTTATTAATCGGAAATTAAATGTAGATTGTACTTTAGAAAGGTCATTTTTCTCTCTTCTGAACAGTTTTTACAGACGTGAAAAAAAACTGACGAAAAACCGAGTAAAAATGGTACAATTTGTGGTAAACAACACTTTCACTTAATCGGTTTTAGTTATTTAGTCATAACTCGGAAAGTAATGTTGTTGGAAACTTGAATTTATCGTTACATCTTAATGATGACATTATTACATACTTAATAAAAGTTTGAAAAGCATTTGAACACTTTTGGATTGAAAAAAAAACTTATTTTCCCTCTTATTTTCCCTAAAAACTGATCCAGAATCACTCCTAAATCCTAACATTTCGTTAAATAAAAACTACCTAATATGTCTATTAGAGGCTATCAAAACACGGAACGCACGAAGGGAAAAGACGTTTACCTACCTAAATGATAAGAGTAAAAACTCAACATTACAATGAAAATTTACTGGCTTATCAATATAAATCAAATATTTTATAGATGATACGCTATACTTTTTTCAAATTCTAAACGCGTTGTTTTATCTTTCCCACTCAATAGCCAATTGATAATCAATTAAAATAAATTGATTGAAAACCTCGTTTACAATTTTTCTGTTTTTACTCAATTTGCCTGCAATTTTTCTTTACACTTGGAAAAAATATTGAGAAGAGAGAAAAATGAATCCTAAAGTATTATATAAATCCAATTTTGGTTCTAAAAAGACTTCCTGGATAAATTTTTTTAATAAAATGTATTTTTTCCATAAAAATAAAATTAACATATTTGTAAACTGTAATAGACACTTCGCTTCATTTATATTCTAAAACCATCAAACAGATACACTACTGTTTTAATTGAATAAAAACTTTAACGGAAGCTCAGATATTTTTACGTTCAAATTGTAGAAACTCATAATTAAAGACGGTACGTTTAATTCCTCTAAAGATCATAATATATTTGATTTATTAAATAAGTACTTACTTTAAAAATGTAAAGAAAATTACCGAAAGTTGAGTAAAACGGAAAAATGTGTCATAAAATAGTTTAGAGTAGAAAATTTATTAATGATAGATGTGTTCTATATTTCCCCATTGTATTTAAGTGCAGTTTTGTTGTAAATTATTTTACAACCAATACTTTTCATATGATCATCAACGCAATATTAATTTGTTGTAAATCGATTATAATAATATCTAGTATTACTCACATCCTAGTCAGTAAAATACTGAAAATCGTATTACCTAGCTATTATCATATAGTTACCTCAAATAAAAAATGTAGGTATCTTGAATATAAGTAACTGATATAATTCTATCTACTCATTTCTTCAACATACCATTTATGTAACAACCTTTATGTAAATGAAAATAATATAAAAATATTATCTCTAATTATTATTTTTTTGATCTTGGCTTCACCATTACGAATACAAAATTATTCTATAATCATAAGATAACAATTTTTATTTTGATGTATGGTGTTAATTGAACCTTTTATTTAAATAACTTTAAAACCGTAGATATCAATATTATCTACCAAATGTGCACATAAAATTCATATACAAAAAGCCGGTAAGACAATGGTGGTGGAAGTTCGTCCATCGTCGCTCCGCTCCTCGGACAAGATTATGGTGATGAGTAGAGATACAGGAGTTGGGTGGGATACACGAGATGTATTGATAGATTAGGCATTATAGGATAGATTAGGACATTATTTTATATTATAAAAAAAAAACGATTCTGAACGAAGATGAATTGTCAGTGAATAATATGTTTATAGTAAATCGCTTGAATTTTTGTAAAAATTACAGTTTCAGACGCCCGTTAAAATTTTTTCATTGAACCGATCGTGAGATTTTTTATACTTTTTGCAAGCAAAACTTATGAACAACCTTGTAATACATTTTCATTTCTTAACTTTGAGTAGAACATTTTTTATACATTTTCAACTACGACATAATTTGTGATTTCGACAAATTTTGTCGATTTTTGAACTTCAACTGCTTATAAAAAAAAATTGTGCCTATGTATTTTTATAATTTTTGAATGGGAGTTAGAACAACTTATGTGGACCCTTCTATTAAATTTTCAAGTATTTCGTCCGAGCTACATTTTTTTTATCAACATTTATAAAAAAAAAAATTAAAAAAATCGAATATTTCAAATGCCTATAAATTGATTAAAAATGAGTGAAATCTTTTGAAAATAAAATTATATAAAGAAAATGCCAATATAAACAACTGATAAAATTTTCAAGTTTCTACAACTTATACTTTTTGAAAAAAAACAAATAGCAAAAATCGTTTGAGGCTAAACCGTTGTTTAACGTGTTTTTGTAAAAATTTAAATTTCAAACACTCATAAAATTTTTTTGTCTGAATCCGGTAGAGTTTTTTTTGCAGATAATTGAAGAAAAACTAATGAAAAACCTTGTACCAAATTTTCAAAACTTAGTTATAAAAGAAAAAAATTTTACGATTTTTCAACAACAAAATTATTTGCAAATTTTCGCAATTTTTACATATTTCGTATAAATTGGAACTTTGAGCACTTATAAAAAAAAATTGTGACTTACGATTTTGGATTTTTTTTTATCAGTTATGGAACAACTTATAAGAAACCTTGTATTAAATTTTCAAGATTTTCTGGCAAAAAAAAAAAATTTTATCGTTATTTTAAAAAAAAATACTTAAAAAAATTGAAAATTTCAATTGTCTATAATTAGCTCAATAAAAGTCAAAATACTTTGAAAATTTAACGGTGTATAGAGAACGCTAATCTAAACATTTGGTGAAAATTTCAAGTATTTACATCGATTAGTTTTTGAGTTATAGCAAAATAAAAAATTTGATTTTGTCGAAAACTGGTTTTGCGTAAAATATACCGTTTTTCCCTCATTTTTTAAGGGTTTTTCCCGGCGCGTTAAAAAAATATTGAAAATTTTTAACTTTTGACCCCCCAAAGTACCAACTAGATTCACTTTCCTTTCAGAAAAGTTGCTATATAAGGCAATCGAAGCATTTTTACTGCCCCAAATCGTGTCGACAGACACAAAAATAAAAAAAAAAAAAAAAAAAAAAAAAAAACACATCATTGTAAAATCAATACATTCTTCACTCCGTTCAGAATCTAATATGACTCATATTTCTCATAATCTATCATTTCGAACATTTCATTAAAATCAAACATATTGAATACTGATGGTATTTTGGTGAACTTCAGTGCATTTAAATTTGTCTTTGCTGGTTTTTTTTTTTTACTAAATAAACAATAGACGCCTAAAATGATTAAAGTTATACTTTATCATAATATAAATTATAACTCTATACCTTTTTGGCTGAACGTATCAGTTATTTCTGTGGGTACTAAGCCACTAAATAACGTTTATGAATTCATCTTTCAGAATATTCACTAGGAAGATAAAATTGAACAACATGGTTTTAAATGATTATTAAAAATGTACGCATTAAAAATTTACACAGTTGAGTAAAGAATATACGGATTTATGCACTATTAATTTATGTTATTGCTTAACACCGACCAACTATACATAGTCCTCATACATTAAATGAGGGGGTGTTACATTTGCTTATTCAACATTATGTCCAATATTTGGTGGGAGTACTGAATATGATAATAATAATGATTTATTTATACACATAACAAGTAATATATAGGTATATAAATAAATATATATACACCTGTGTGTGTGTTTGTGTGTGTGTGTGTGTGTGTGTGTGTGTGTGTGTGTGTGTGTGTGTGTGTGTGTGTGTGTGTGTGTGTGTGTGTGCGTGTGTGTGTGTGTGTGTGTGTGTGTATGTGTGTGTGTGTGTGTGTGTGTGTGTGTGTGTGTGTGTGTGTGTGTGTGTGTGTGTGTGTGTGTGTGTGTTTAATAATTTAAACAAATATATATTAATATGAATAGTTTATTGGATATAATATATTCATAATATCGAGGATTCCATAAGGCACTACTCAATTTTGTAACCCGGATTTTTTTTTTTTTGGTCGGAGGCTTAAATATCTCCTTATTAGGTCACTAATTTATTCAAATAATATTTTGTTAAAATAAATATAGTTGTAATATATTATAATATGAAGTAAATTTAATAATAATAACAAATAAATCAAATGTTTATAATGATTTAAAATCTAAGCGTCTTGCCTTTTTTGAATCAAACATAATAATAATACCACCAATAATAGCGAAATATCTTAATAACTAAAATCTTTAACTCAATTGTGAATTTTGAATACCCAATTAGATCACTCGGTCCTCCCCAATGTCAAAGTTGTCAAATATACGGACATACGTGTAACTTGGTACTGCTCTCACCCTCTACGTTGCGTGCAATTTTCAATTGAATCACTATATCGATGACTGCTCAAAAACACGGGAGGAACCAGCAAAATTTGCAAATTGTGGTCGAAACCACACAGAAAACTTTAAAGGTTGTTAAACCTTCAATGATATACTGAACCGCTCTTATGCTAGAGTCATAAAAATCAAATCAACCGAAAAAACACTCCACTCTAAAATCTGCTGTACCACCAGCAAATCAAATCAATAACGACCCCATCTCCAACTCAAATAAAAAACCAACATATACGAAAGTCACAGTCAAGTGTCAACATACCACGAGTCGATCAACCATTCTACTTCATCAAAAAACGCATTGAAGAACTTCAATCTATACTCAACCCTTTCAACTGGCTCGAACATCCCTTACAAACAAAATTACATTTCCTATTATTCCCACTCCATAACAACTTCATTATTATTTTCCGTTAACCACATAACGTTTACATAAATATGTACCATGTAATTACAATGCTATGTTGACACACTGTAATTTTAAATAAATTTAAAAAAAACATATTTATTATCTTCTCGGGATTGATACATATTTCTCTATGAATATTCATTTGCGTTAAACCACTTAGTCTTGTCTCATTCATAGAGTTTCTTAAATAATACTAGTCTTTTGAAGTCGAAACATTTCTTTCGGCTGATGAGTTAGGTTATTTATAAAACTGATAATATTGTTAATAAACATTTATACTTGGGAATATTCATTATTATATTCAGGAAATTTTGATAACCTGTCTAAAGAACTTTTCGGTGTACAATTTTTTTTATTGGATATATATATATATATATATATATAAATACTTAATCATAGTTTTAGTGGTTTTTCGCATTCATCAATTATTCGTAATAAATTTGAAAATCTTGACTACAATACTAAAATGGCTTTTATCAGTATTACATTAAAATATAAACATTTAATTTTTTTGCAGTTGGGTGCCCTTCATAGTTCTAATACCGATACATGAATTAACATTAACAGATGAATTTTATTATATAAAACCTACAAAATATTTTATTATATCATTTATATCTATGTCATATGAAAAGACATCATTATATAGATATCGACACATGAAAAACACATTTCCATGACTATAAGGTTAATCAATATTCCAAAAGGAATAGCTCTAAAAACTTGAAACTTCTATAATATATCAATAATATATTTTCACATAGTTGATAAGTTGTAAACATTTTTTACCACTTTCGAGCTGAAAATAGAACTTAAAAAAATATCTAATTTTTGAAAAATGTCTTTCTAATAAAGTTTTATTATTGATATTAAGATTTACAAAACGTAATATGACCTTACTCATTAATTCACCAACTGATACTAAAAACAATTTGAAATCGTTATTTAAATCTTTTACATCAGCGTTTAACTAAATTTTTACACTATTTTTACGTACTCGACTATTTTTACTTTAATTTTTAATTTTTGAAGTGTGTAAAAAATAATTGTTCAATCCAATTATTACAAAACATTCGATATAGATAGAAAAACAAAAACATGTTATGAATTTTTCGACAAAAATAATCGTAAGATTTTAATTAGGTACCTAGGTAAAACAAACTGAACATTATTCTAAAAACTGTCAATTATTATGACAACTGCTCGAGTACATAATATATTACTAGGGCCCGGATTTTCATGTAAATGTATATAATATCTTTTATAACTCAACTAGAATAATTTTGATTACAAATATCGACGTTTCATAATGTGCAAATTATATGGTTATTTTTTTTTTTTTGCATATTTTTGCATATTTGAATAAAAATGACTATAAATTGCATATTTCTGTATAATTGCATAAAAATCACTTTTTTATAAATAGTTTACTATTTTGTTAATATTTCCCTCTGATTCACAATATTAATTTTTATTTTTATTGACGCCCGAAGATATTTCTTGTTTTAAATATGTGTCTAGTGGCGTAGAAAGAAGTTTTCCAATTATAAATTTATTTTACGTGACAATCGCAGAAGTTTCCAATTTGAAAATCTAAAATCACATTTTGTTACTACATTTTGGTACTTATCCCAAAATTATTATTTCATTTGATGATAGCTTTTGCCTTCATATAATTAAACTATAGGTAATGATTTGTATTAAGTATTTTCTTTATAAATATAATATTTTTTATATTGTTTTTTATACGTTAAATTTTTTTTACCACACCTTAAATTCCATTTTTTTTAATTTTTTTTTGAATTTTCGTGTGCATAAATGAGAGCGTATTAAACAATATCTTTGGCATAAAAATCCGGGCCTTATATATTAAACTAAAGCTTTACTCAAAATTGTTAACTAAAGAAATGCAAGTACAATGGTCTAATTTTCCTAAAAAGGAAAACTTTTTTTTGAAACTTTTACTCAGTACATATGTGAAAACGTGTTATTGATATATGATCAAATTTTCAAGCTCATAGCCACAATGATTTCAGTTTTACTAATGATTGATGTACTTAAATCGATTGAGCAAAAGACTCATTTACGACACATTTTGCCATTATTCGTCAATTTTTCCATACCTAATTATTTTTACTCTTGGAAAACTATTTAGAATAAAGAAAAAAGTGCCCTCTAAGTACCCAATTTCTGAGCTATACAGCAGCTGGATGTATTTTGTAAACATTGTTTATTACCCAAATAAATGAAATTTTAAAATTCACGAACAAAAACAAACGTCATTGAAAAAATCAATTTTATCCCCACTTAGTTCAGAATCTAAAAAGTAAAGTGATACATCTTGCCATTAACTTTACGAACGTAATTTTACATATGGGACTAATTAATTTTTTAGTAAAATTATATAATTGAAACTATTATATATATAGTATACCTCTCATGTAATTTTTAACGTTTTCTCTATAGTATAAGTAGATAACCGATTTATAATTATCTATTACAAAGCATTCTAGCTACTTAGTTTATTTTATAGATCAAAGTTTGGTGATGATTAGAGATATTTTCCACAATAGTGGCTATCGTCAACTAAGAATCAAGAGATTATCAAAAGACCTTGTTCTCTATTTAATACATAAAAATTATTGCAGTTTTTTTCTCTCTTAAAATTTAAGCAAATGTTTGAATGCCATTGGTATTTACAAGAAAACTACTTTTGTAAAATAATAGCATAAATTACAACATTTAAAATGTACGCATAACAAATATGAATCAATTTATTCTGTGAAGTTTAGTGCTGTTAATCATTACTGTATAATCACGAATCTTCTTATTAGCTTCTGAAATGATTTTCCGAAAATAGTCCATACATTCACAACTATATTCACATAAGCTAAGCTCACAACACTGAATATTCTAGTATTTAAATTTTAAATTAATGAGTGATAATTAGTTATTACGTGATAATTTGTCATTGACTTGGTTGGTGCTCGGAAAATCAAGTGTTTATTTATAAGTTATTTTTCAAAATATGAAGCATTAATGGCTCGTAAAAATTAAGTTTCAACTAAATAGATACATATTTTAACATTTTTGCGAAAATAATCTTTTTCGCCAAAATTTAATTTTAAATGCTCGTTATCAAGAACTTTCTTATAAGATGATTTTTAATTTTTTTTTTTTTTTCAATAGTGGAAATAGTTTAGGTGGTCTATCATAAAATGTCTATAACTGTATTTCATATTTTAAAATGAAACTTTTTTTTATTGTATTCTGTATAATTATACGAAAATTGGGTTCATTATTTTAACCAACAACAAATCATTAATTCTAAATTAAATTTTTTTCATATATATTTTATTCCACGAAAGTTCAATTATTTCCCTTCTTTTGGTGAATATTTTTGATCATCTAGCATGCCTTTAGGTCAATTCATAATAATTATTTTTGCCATTAGATATATCTGTTACAATTTTAAGTATTGGTCAATGTTTATGCGTGTATGCGTGTGTGACATACTTTGACGAAAGCCGGAAACAAACAAAATCGAGTACCACTCACAAACTGTCTAGACTTTTAGGTAGTTTAAAATCAGTGATTTAGCTCACCCGTTCACATAATACTTTCGTAAAAATTATGCAATTACTAGTCTGTTGATCCGTGTTGGGTGTATGGACAACGCCCACCTAAGACTTAATATTTTTCTAGTGGCAAAAAAAAAGGCGTTGCACTGATTCGTGATCCGGTTCTTTAATGGCTATTATTTTTTGCCGGTTTTTTTGCAATTCAAGGTTATATTTGTTCAGGATACATTGTGATCTAAAGGTCATGCTCGCGTAAATGTGAATAAATAACTAGCGAAAAAATTTTCTATTAATAATACATCTATATTTCTTTAATTACATCTACCAAGGGTCAGTTATACTTAGATCAATGAAGCATCTAAAAATTCTACTTTTTAATTTCAATTAGATTCAGTATTATAACAAAGGATATGAAGTTTATTACTGTTATATTCATATTAGATTAGATAACATTTGAAATTATAGAAAATTATTAAAAATAAAATCTCAAATATATTTTAACACATTTTACTTTTGTGATTATACAAAAAAATACTGTACTAATGAAAAGTATATTTACATATTTGTATATTTTAAAATTTAATTTACTAGCATTATATTCACTGACAGACTAACTATCTCGTATAAAGCGTTTGAAAATTAGCATGTGTTATAAATAACTAATAATGTTTTATCCTAACCCAATTATTTTCAATTAACAATGATTTTGTTATATTTCTAAAGTTATTACAAATTTTGAAAATAAATTTGAATTTAGTTTGATATTAAATTGATTATTACACAAATTGTCAATTCACTATTGAGAAACAATATTATTTAGCATCTTCTTTTTGATGAGTTTAACTTACTTAAATGTACATAATATGAAGATTTACTATTAGTATATAACATATAACACACCAATTATTTATTCACACATTTTGCGTAAGCGATTATTTAATTTGGTTTAAAATATGTAGGTACTTAATAAAGTTTTCACATTTTATTTATTTTAAATAGTCAAGTAAAAATAGTTCATTAGTGTGCATATATAATTTAAATTTTATGCGTGAAAAATCACGGGTGCACATTATATACATTTAGATTTATCCATAGATTTTAAGATAAAAAATACGTTACTGATTAAGAAAGTTATAGCTCGGGAATCATTTAATAAAATTAAGCGTACCCAAGCCTATTATACAATGTTCACATAATTTGTACTTATTGTAATTATGATGTTATACAATTTAAAATAATATTAAGTGAATATAAATATTAAAGACTATGGTAGTAACATCACTTGTTAAAGAAATTAAATAAATAAATATATATATATATAAATACAGTGTTTCTCGATAATTTATTAAAATTGATTTAATCCTGTTACATACATATTTTTTTAATTCAAATTTAAAAACACTAACAGATCTACAAATCTAAATTTTTATGAAAATATTTTTTCATTTGTAGTAAATTTTTTTCAAATTTTTTGTTTTCTCGAATTACTACCACTATTTTATACTTAGTAATTTTAAAAAAATTTTATTTTTTTTTTTCAATTTTGATATCTTCATCTTTATTATTGGACCAATATTCAAAGATATACAAATATTTGAAGGGCTGAGTTATGTATTGGTACCCCAAAAAAATAATGTAGTGTCACTACTCCGTGGTTATAAATTGTAAATATCTACTTGTATATATATATATATATTAAACTATTGGTCCAATAATAAATCGAAACACATCGAAGTAGTGGCACTAAATTATATTCATTTATATAGCTTTATAGGAAAATCTGAATATTAACCAATTAGATTAGAAATATATTAAAGTTAAGTTAATTTTTTAATTTAATTTACTTAATTATAATTTTGTATTAACTTAATTTTAACTTAATTCATTTGATTCTGTTTTAACATAATTTTTTCGTTAGTTAAGTTTTTTCGAATTTGTACTGTCAATTAATTTAAAAGTATTTTATATTTTGTCTTTGGTTTTGTTTAGTAGAATAAATAAAATTAATTTAAATAGATGAAAATATATTAACTTAATTTTTTAAATAACTGATGATTAAAAAAAAAAACTATAACTTTTAATAACTTAACTGTTGATTTATTTATAAAAATGAATTAAAGGCAAAACTTGAACAAATTAAACAATATCATTAACTTGAACAACCTTGTGCGTATGTAAGTATGGTACACATATAAAACTCAACTGTTCAAGAAAAGTTTTTATTTTGAATAACAGCAAATCAAAAAATGTAATGATATTACAATGGGCAATGATGTTTGATATCTTTTTTTATACATGAAACGTTTTAGGGAAAAAAAGTGGTCAGAAAGTTTTCTCAAGTTCTTTTTCGGATAAAAATTAGCTTCTATTTAATATTTGAAAAGAAATATTCTCAAGTGTAGCTACAAAAAAATGAGACTAGTAAAGTTTGCAAAAGTATGTGATTTCCGGATATTGACTGGGAGTTATTTTGTTGAAAACCCTGAAATTTATACAAATAAATTACCATAATAATACATAGGATCGATAAATTTTGAAAATTGTAGGTTGAACAAAGAAATTTTAAAATATTCATATGATTTTATTTTTGTTTATTTGAGTTTTAAATTATAAATTAGTTCAAAGTTCAATTAATTGTAACTTCAAAGTTAACCACATACTTTACAACTTGTGTTCAAAATTTCATGGAGATTGGCTCGGTTAGTTAAATTTACACACATTTCTCATTTGAATTATAGTTAAATATTAATAATTATTACAATAAATGAGAGCTTATATATATATATATATATATATATATATATATATATATATATATATATATATATATATATATATATATATACAAGGGCGTGCCTAGAAATTTTTTTTGGGGGGGGGGTCAATATTTTTACTGACACGTACCTATTTTAATATATATATGTATTATAATATTAAGTAAAACTTTTATTAACAATTATTTTAATTTTTCGGGGGGGTTTGAACACCCAAACCCCCCACTAGACACGCCCCTGTATAAATATACATTTTGTAATTATTTAATACAATTTGATTACAAGACCTGAACATTTAAAACAAGCTTACAATTGCATTTTGGTCAGTTTCGTTTCCGTCAATTCTTATTCATTTATATTTTAACAGGTATCACCCTTTTTTAAAGTTAATAGTTACAAAACACAATCAATATGTTCAACATTAAATAACTAAGAAAAGTGAGTTATAGCTGCACAGAAATACAGTATGAGGATTCGCATTAGCATTGCTTATAATACAATTAATAAGTTCATTAAATAAATAATTGGTGTAGCAGATTAGAATAAAGAAATGCTCATGAGATCTGGCGTGTTTTATGAGTAATTTTAAAGTTTAGTAAGAATAAAATATAAGGAGAATCGAGTTTACCACATAATAATTCATATAAAAATTAAAAGTACCTCTACGAACAACTAGTGAGCTAATTCAAGAAAAGAAAAAAGACAAAATTTTACCCGAAAAAATATTTACAGAAAAAAAATTTTTAAATAATATAAATAAATAAACTTTATTTTTAAACAATAAAATCCTTTGCTTCACTCAGAATATAAAAGGAAAACTTCTGTAGTGAATTAAGAAAACAATCGCTTAGTTACGAAAATGAATATTTTATTTATTTTTTTTTATAGTTTATGCCATTAATAATTATAGGTACATATTTATCTTTCGAATTTATAAACAAAAACTTATTATTAATAATAACTTTTATATTGGATTCATAACAAATATTAGTAATCACTTTTAAGTCTGTAATTATGTATCAAGATAAAAATTAAATTATTTGAATCAATTTGTTTAGATTTTCCGTAGGTTTTTAATAGAATACAAAATAATCTAGATATAAAAGTATACAACAAATACAATGGTCAATGAATAATATTTAATCAGATTCAATGAAAACTATTATTAGTTGAGCAATTTCATATCCTTGAAAATATGTTTTTCGCTTTGTTACATCTAATTACTTAAATTAAACCCAAAATCTATCTATTTAACAACAACAGCAAGTAATTGCTAAATTTGAGGGCCACACAAGTCAAAGATATTAATTTTTCACGGACTATAGTCAATATTATAACTTATAGAATATTATTCAGGTCTTTATTCAATATGTTATAATATATAATGATTCATCTATGCTTCATTTCTTACAGTTTATGATGAATTATTAAAATACATGTCATATTTTTAATAACGAACAAATAAATATTATAATTTAACGCAAATTATCATTCAAAAGTTTTTGTTCTAGGAGTTTTTTTTTTCCAGCAAGTCTCTTGAGCAAATTTTTAAGTGAGAGAAGTTTGATGTTAAACACAATATATTTAAAACTAAATTCTAAATAAAATCTATGTGAGTTATTCAAATCTTATTAAGTGTGTGTAGCGTTACACTACACACCATATTGTTTTAATAGTGGATATTATTCAAAAACCGTTATCTCTAGAAACCTGATAATTATTATTGTAACACACCGTTGGCGAAAATAATAAAAAAGATCCCAGAAATCACTATTGCATAACTATACATACATAACCGTGTCCATGGTTCCGCCCTTATAGTCTATCTACAGGAACAATACTCGAGATCGCGGATCAATGCCGAGTGCGATGTGGATATGTATACTGCCCATTGACCTCCCCTTGCAATAACAATAAAATTATATACATGAACGGATTCAGATCATATGTAGCTTACCTATTATATAGATCTTAAACGTAAGGAAAAAGCATCCACCCATTTACTACTATATTACCTTTGCCGCCGGGAAATAAAGTAGCGGTGGCACGACGGGCAAGAAAAATGAAAGGTGTCGGGCGGTGTCTGTCGTACATGCAAGTCTTGTGTAAGTCACACTGGGGCTCGTTCTCGTTTCCACTCAAAACATACACACACACACACACACACACACACACACACACACACACACACACACACACACACACACACACAAACAATTCGTCCGAGCAAATAAGAAAGTGACCCTCTCTTGTTATTGCAATGTGCGTCTCTCCCTCTCTTCCTATCTCTCTCTCTCTCTCTTTCTCTCTCTCTGACTTAAGCGTGCGTTTATTTCTCACTCCTCGGACGAAGGCAGCAACGACGTCTCTCTCCCAACAGTGTGTCTGTGTCCAACAACAATCTTCACTCTTGTGTGAACAGTAGTTTAGAACGAGTCAACGCGAGTTTGAGATTAGAAAAAATTAATCATAATCGTTCGTACGAGTTTCGTTTTTTATTTTTATAAGTTATCCATTAAATATAAGCCGTGTAGTTATTATTATTTAATACGATTTTTTTCTACGATCGATTTTTGTATTTTTTTTTTTCTGATTTACGTTGTTCGCTCGATAACTAAATGTCACATCCACACGGAATTTACGGTTTTTTCAATAAAAGTCCGCCGGTCTTACCTAAAGTGTAGTGATTCACTGTTAGTGTAGAAGCTGATCGAATTTGTCGTGTGTAAATTCAAGCCCTCTATAGCAACGCACGATCAACGATGACAGCTTCCTATAACATCGTCATCATCGTGCTGTTACTGGCATGTGCATTCCGAGGTGAGTCGTCTATTTTCATTATTTTAAAACGACAATCCGATACGAGGCTTTAGATTAAAGAAAATAAATACTAAGTTGATCTTGTTTTTACGGCTGTGGAGGTAAAATCGAAAGTAATATAATAAATACGATACATAGGAAAAGATGTTGCAATGGAAAGTGAAACGACAACGTGTGATACAGACCTAGTGCATGTACGCCAGTAATAATAACGGTGTTGCGGCCGAGTGTATAGTAAAATATAATAAAAATAGAGTAAAAACAACATTACAATAAAATATTTTTTTCAAACGTAATGGGCCGTGTACACTATATCCAAGGGAAAGAAAGACACTTCCGTTACGCGGTTTCAATTTATTTATAAACGTCTTATTTACGGAAAACGATCTAAAAACGATTAGCGACTAGCATATTTTTAAACGATTTTCATTTTCAATTGGATATACATGCATCACCTAAGACACTAATTATGTGGCGTCAGATATTATACAAATTTTAAACTATTTATGCAGCTAAATCGCTTAAAAAACCTACTCAACGGCTTATACACAATTAATTATTTTGCGACTATATATTTAAATAGTGTGTATCTAATGCACATGAAATAAAGGAGACAACTATTGTTTAAAATAACATATATCGCCTATACATTTATTTTTAATTTATATATTTCAAATTCTTCGTGTCATAATCTAACATGTTATATATAGCCATAGGTATATAAATATATAACTTATTATTACATAGAATTAGTAAGTTATTACTCTTAGAAAGTTGTATACAATTGTGTCTATTGTACGAAATTGAAATTTGTGGTTTGTAATTCACTAGGTTCCTACTACAATAGTCAAAAAACAAAAATATAAAACCCATGTTGATAGCGTAGGTAAACTCTTTTAAGGAAAAAAGTGAAAATTTACGTTAATACTATTACAGTAGAATATTTATTCCATTGTAAAAATATTATTGTTTTACATAGGTACGTTAAAAAGCCAAAGTACACTAAAAAAAGCATAAAACAATCAATTACTTTGGCATTTAATAGGATTTATTTTGAAAAGAGTACTAATATTTATGTCGAAAATGGAATAAAACTCTCGGCACATAATTCATATATATATATATATATAACTATATAACACATATATAACTCTATAACTATATAACACAGGCGTATTTATGATTATACTGCGTGTATAATGATGAGGCTACACCAGAATAATGAAAAATAAGTGTATTTGTTTAGCAAATTAATTTATCTGTCACCAAAACTAACATGACGAGTTTTAAAGGAATGTATACTAAAATCCAGGTACCTCATTATAATATGGACCAATTAAATTTTTCCAATACCTATGTTAAGTATAAAAATTCATCATGAATGATAATGATTTAATTCTGAGATAACACCTACTATTTTACACTTGTAAAATCTAGAATGAATTAGTCGTGATAATAACAGTCAACAAATAAATCATAGACTTGGGGTACTAAAATGAAATTTTTTTTCAAGAAGTCCTTTAAAAAAAATAAATATTAATCCAAGACGTTTCTTCATAAGTGTTATTAAACACCGTAATAAGGTAAATACCATTTGAATTATTATCAAACAATAAATTCAATTTTGTATTCGTAAAAATCAGTATAAAATCATAAAAATATATTATAGATCGATATCATCTCAATACTTGATCGTAAAATAACCATCAAATTTTATGATTTTTTAAATTATTAATAAAGATTTTAATCAACTGCAAATATCTAATCTCGTAAATAATTAAAATTTTAGTAATTTCATACATTTATTCAGTTCATAAAAAACTTATTAGATAACAAAGTAGACGGTTTTTTTGTGCATGCTGCTGTTATGTGTAATACCTAATACGTGTATTTTGCATATTTCATTACATTTTATTTCACTTTTCTACAATATTTCTTGTTTTTGTAAAATTAATCGATTAAGAAAAGACGTAAACGAGTATTACGATAATAGTGAAAATGTCACCTCGGAAGAACCGGTTGAACATTCCAATAAAGGTTGAAAACCGGCGGACGACCTTGAACCATCATCGACGTTAGTGCGCGGAAAAACAATCATATAGTAAATACTAAATTCACATACATTATAGATAATATACACAACACTTTATTAAGATTTTACAATATACTGTTCACTAATTACTACCTTTGTTCTAAATTCAAATCAGTCTTAATAGATTATGAGTTAATAACTATATATTTACCTATTTTCTAATTTGAGACCGATTTTTGTAGGTATTTCGAAAAAAAAAATCCCTACCTAATCATATTACATATTAGATTTGAAACCACATAGAATAAGAATATGTTTAATTGTTATAAACATAAATGAAACGTAAGCCCTTCACTAAGACGTTACCAATCAATGCATTTACACCGAAATAATGTTCAAAATGAAATGCACTTAATAGTACATATTATACAAAATGTTTCCACGTAACAATACTGTAAAGTGATAAACAGTTAAATGTTTTGAAAAACGACAAATTTAATGAACTAAAAGAAATCGAATGAAATTTCATTTCATACTATAAATATATTATTATTAATACTCACTCTATTAAAATGATTAAAATAATCAATAATCATCATAAAACAATGATGATTTCGAAAAACAATTATTGACTTTTTTTTACCATTTATGTTTTGTTCATTGTAAAATGATTGAAATGTTTTTGCATTTTACCAAATAAAAAAATAAAAATCAATAATACACGTCTTAACACACCAAAATGAACAATCCCATAGATCGCAAGTGTCTATAGCCGGTGATAACCACCAGTATTCAATTCAAACGACCACAAGAATGTCAGTAACTTTGTTCTTGGAACATTCGCCTGTGCATGATTATGTTACCTGTATACCTAGACTAAAGAATGCACTGCATTTTTTTCCACTATATTGAGTTGAGCACATCTTAGAAACATTTTATACCATTTAGGTTAAAATATATCTAAAGTGCATAATTCAATAAAAAAAACTTCATAAATTATTATTTTTTATTTCAGTAAGACAATTTATAGATACATTACTAATATTAAATTTAACTTCTTTAAAATAATTTCAATGTGTATACTCATAGTACCAGACAAGAATATAACTTTATAGTAATTCTTATATTTGTGACTACATTAACAGTTCTCATTTAATTGTTTGGCTATTTCTCTGTTTTTTTATAAATTGAGTTTCCGTGTTGAACTGGATTGTTATTATAATATATTTTATTGTACTTTTTTTCATAATTTAAAACATCATTAAAATTCTTATATAATTTATTTTATTTTTCTTGTCCTAAATACTGTTATTTTTACTGCAATTTCGTGTTTCTATATTATGTATATTGGTATTATTACGAACAGTTATGCGCATTGTATAAAAGCTCAATAAAAATTATGCACTATGAATAAGTGTAAAAGTAGGTTTTTTATGAAATCTAATATTCATTCACTCGCGGGTATGTGAATTTATGGAATCAGGAAATTACCCAAGTAAAAAATCATCATTGATGTGTGTTTACATGAGAATATGTAATAAAGTTAATTCCTATTGAAATTTCCGTACATCAGCACATCTTTAGTGATTACAATAATAATTAGTCGGCATTTCGTTGTTAATTGGATGGTTGTAAAACATTTTTGTATACAAATAATAATAATGTTCATTAGTTAAATAATTTTTTTTTGTAATTTTATTTCATTCTATGACAATACCTAAAATGACACATTCCTATAAAATATTTCATGCCATTTCCTTCAACAAAACATACATTTATAAACTTTAATAATACTTTATCACTTCAATATTCTCGATATATATATATATATATATATACATATATATATTTTTTTTTCTATGCATTATGCTGACTTTCAGCTTTTCAGCTAATTTTTATAACTCTATAGACAGTAAATAAAATTTGTATAATTCTATTCACAATCAAAATTAGATTTTAATTCAATTTCGCCTGTACATTTACTCCCTTACATTTATTACTATTTTCCCGTTTATCGTGAAGATATGTAATTGATTAGGAAATGAAAATATGTGTACTTGATTTATTCTTCGTAACCGATTACATATTAATATGTTATACAATAAAGGTTCTCCATATTTTAACACTAATGTTGCATACAGTGCGTGGGCGTAATTAGATCCCACGAAATAACTGTAGCTGTTTCTTCACATAGATAACGATAGTTATTGGCCATGAAAACAGGTGTACGAAGGTGAAAGCGTGTGCGAAAAATTACAAACTGAATTACATTATATGACCGTACACGTGTTTGTTTAGGAATTTCTTTTGGTATACAAGAAAAAAAATATTCTGATAAAGCTAAAGAATTGTGTAATATGGATCGGGACCAGGAGAATGGAAAAATATAAATGTGAACAGTAAAATTGCCGGGAGGTAATCACGACCACAGGACTTTGCTCTAGTTCCTGGGGCTGGGGCGTGGTCAAGGGTTCTACCGAAACATATGACTACATAATTTTTTGTTTATAGTTTATCGATCACTACTATTTAAAAAGTCTTAATGAATAGACAGACACACACACACACACACACACACAATAAATATATAGTTATATAGATTATGTATCAATATTATAGTAAGGTACAAAGTATACAGATATATGGATATTCTTTTGGTATGTTTTAAATCAATCTATTGTGTTATATAATAAAAAAACCATAATCGTATTTTTTTACATTGTGAACTGTTGAATTTATAATATCTAAGGAAAGATTAATAATTGCACTGTAAGATAGTCATTGACTGCCATTTATTAGCTAATTAATTGATATGAGCATATTACGATGAAGTAAGACACCTGAAGTTTATTAAACAAATATCCATTGCAAGTATCCGACAAACAAAAAAATCTATTAGATTTATAGAGCTTTCACTCTTATATTGCTCATGATTATACGATTTTTGTATGACGTCATTATAAACGCTGTGCCAATTATTGTATACGAAGAAGCACCATATTGATAAATATTACACCTTCATACTATTCAAAAATGATTAATGTTTTGGCCTGAGTCAAATGTCAAACATTTTATAATGTCATTATGCCACACGCAGGTTGCAATTTACATGCCCAAAATAATACAGTTGTCTTTTTCCGTCTATTTTATTTACAGTTGAACGAATCAATCTAAACGGAAAAAACGCCGGGTGGTCTACTGGCCATTTTCGATTTAAACTTTCTGATATACGAGGTCATCACAAGACTATTATTTTATTATAATACAACTACAACATAATCGCAATATATGATAGGTAGACATTACAACGCGCGTTTCGTTACTTTTAAATTTTGTGACATGTCATCAAACAATTAATAACCAATTAATACGCACACGCACACACACACACACACACACACACACACAGGTATACAGTTTCTTTTTGGTTTAATTAAATCTCCAATGGCTGACAAGGAATCAATCAGTTTTTAAATTTGGAAAACTGCATGTGGTTGAACTATCTCAGCGATATCTATAAAAATACTTTACTCCTACAAGATAACTACAAGAGTTCAACTATCAAGATCAAGAGTGTGGGCTAAAATTAAATCATACTTAGAAATTTCACCTAACACAAACTTCAATATACCATATTTAAAAATTCTTATTAAATATTTTTTTTTATATTTTATTAACAAATAAACAACGAAGAGGGGAATACTTAAACGATATTATGTTAGTAATTTTATTTATCAAATTTATAATTTGAAATATATTTTACATTCAATATTTATTAGTTTGAAAACTCTCAAAATTGCATTAAGAGATTTACATCAAATCATTATTATATGATACCACAGACCACGATCCATGGATAATTGTTAAAACAATTTCCACTCAAAAATGTAAATTATAATTACTATAATTGACCACGTCCACGTAAGAGACGTCGAAATAATTACAAAATACGGACAACTCAACCATTAAATATTAAATATTTCTTGAATAATGTAATCATTTACAAAACTATGGTAAAAAAATATCAGCTGCAGATCAAACAAGAATAATTTAATTAGCGAATTTAGTCATTCAGATACACACAAACATCTAAATGTGTTATTTGAAAAATATACCTAAAAAAAAAAAAAACATTCTTTAATATACTATAATGAACATTTACGTATGAAATCAAAAACATTGAAATGCGATAAAGTACGAATTAAGTACAAAATTTTCAACCCTTAAGTCAGGTATTTCGGATTGATTTATGCACGTCGAGGAAAACACAAAACGATCTGTTCGGAGTTTAAATAACTCGTACAACTGTACAAGCAATACTAATACATTATACATATACACATGTACATGTATACGCTTGAGTTAAGATCATCGACCTCGAGTGGGCGTCATAACATAACATTATACACAAATATATTTTACAAACACACTCAATCTGCACATACGAACTACCATATAAAGGTCGGCTGTGTGCGTGCATTTTATTATAAGTGTTTTATGAAAATACAGTTGTGATCTAATCGACTCGGCGACACGATGATGAACGCATAAGAACAAAATATGACAGGCATTCATATTAAATCCGACTATTACAGCTGATTATTTAATTTTATTTTGCATGCATTACAATATGCAGTTGGTTGGCAGAGGAACAACCTTTTTAAACACATATTGTTTCAAAAGTTTATTTTAAAGGTATTTCAAACAGACATCACTACTTACATTATAAACATATTAAGAGCACAACGAGTTAATAGATGTAAATGAATCGACCAGAAAAAAAGACAGTATTTTTACGTACCGATGCACGTATATACGCAATGTATTCTCAGACGATAATATAACATTATGTAAATCAATGATTTTTATTTTTGACAGTAAAATAAAATGTATGACATAACGTGTCGCAGACATAAGTACATTTTTTATACACAATGGTTTGCTATATACTCCTTATATTAACATATTATGAACAATAAGAGAAAACATCACTGAGAGCACTGTGTATAATAATTATAATACAAATTATAACCAAAATTAATTATAACCAAATAAATAATTAATTTCGAATAAAAGTAGACACAAATTATTGTCATTAAAATGTTATCCGACTTTAAGCCTCCGTATTTTTAAATTTTATAAATACCCACAATTATCAATTGGCTGGTAACGAATTGGTTCCCGAGCTCTAAGCCCACATGCCGAATTGGTTCCCGTTTGAAAAAAGTATTTTATTAAAGTAAGCTGAATTGGTTCCCGTTTAAAAAAGGTATTTTATTAAGTTGAGCCGAATTGGTTCCCGTTTAATTACGCACATTTTCCTTCTCAATTTTACATGCTTAGGACTGTCAACTTAAAAGAAGGCTTGTAATTGTCAATAATCAACAACTTAGTTCCCTTTTCACTAAACATAAACTCCATAATAACGAAAAATTAAAATTCAAAAATATAAATTAAAATACGAAATACAAGTTACAAATTTACACGATGTGTTATCCTCACTGCTCACCAACATTATTGTCATTCGTACATAGGATAATATAGACGATATACCATACAGCTATAAAAGTAGCTGTATGATATATGTACATATATCTCAATCGTTATCTTAATTGATAGGGATATCACCGATAATTTGCTAAACTTCCAATGTATAAATATATTGCCATCTTATTGTATATTATACTATTTATACTATAAATTATAGAGTGTAGCCGTGTAGGTACATTTATATTTTATACTGTCTAATTTATATTTTGTACCAAATTAAAGATTACCTGTACACAAACGGGAACCAATTCGGCTCAACCTAATAAAATACCTTTTTAAAACGGGAACCAATTTGGCCTAACTTAATAAAATACCTTTTTCGCACGGGAACCAATTCGGCCAAACGGTAACCAATTCGGTTACTCCCTATCAATTATATACCTCGTTTTTAGAAATTTAATAATCAACCAAGATTAAATACATATTTTAACGTTGTTTGACTATCAAATTAAAGGTGAATCCAATGAAAAATGTACTGGAACATGTCATGGATTTATTAATTATTTACAATACACAATATAACTGAATAAAATTGTTTATTGTAAAAATATAAGAAAATCTTTATAGTAATGTATTACCACCTTAAGAACCGAATTAAAAACTCAACCTTAACTAGAAATTTCGCATTTGACACTAAAATTATTGTCAATTCCTAGTGCTAATTTTTGGTCGACAATCGACATTTTTCATTATACGTATAGATGATTCGCTAAATAAGTAATTTGTAATACATTTTAAATTGTAAAAGAGTTTTATAGAAAATCAAGTAAGTCATTTTGTGAGTCTGATTTTTAGAAAAATGTCATCGCTTAGCAATATAATAAAGGCCAGGGACGCCCACAGATATGTCACATAGGGGGGGCAAAAAAAAAATTTGTGACTCGTGAAGTACAACTATTAATTTTACGAGTAGATACATAATAATATTATACTCGTAATTAATGGTACGATGATTGTCGGAGAGTCACTGAGTGCCCTAGTCGTGTGAGATCGACTTCATGTAAAAAAAACCTCTTATTTTGTAACCAACATGATAAATTTCAGGGGGGGCAATGGCCCCCACTGGCCCCTCTCTCCGGGCGTCCCTGATAAAGGCTAATACGTTCATTTTTTAGGAATTTTTGAAGTTTTCTAAAAACGTTAATACTATTGTTCATTATAATAATGTTTAATTTAGTATTTCATGGAAAAACATATATCATTTTATTGAATACACATTATTTTCAAAAATCATGAAAATTTATGGTAAATATAAGACGTACAATTTTTAAATTAAGGTTAAAAATTAAAAATAAATCTTTTAATATATTTTTACCATAACACAGTAAGTACTAATATTATATTAAAAAAAAAAAAACTAAATAATGAATGTAACAAAAATTATTTTATGTCAGATCTTTGTTACACATTCTTTATATATTATACTTAAATTATAGGTAATAAAAAATAATTACTTAGTTTTGTGAAATAAAGAGCAAAATAAAAACTTATTATGTATATTTTATGTCTTATTTGTAAGTTTTTGAAAAATTATGTAACAAATAATAATATAACTATTTGTTTTTGTGTCAATAATAATAAGCAAGAAAATAAAATTCTTAATTTCATCTAAGTAATACTAATGCAAATATTATATTATGAAATATGATTGAAGTATGGGAATAATATATACCAAAGGCGTTATGATGATAAAATTGTGTTAATAAAATCGATTCATTCATTAAACAATTTGATTTTTAAATATTATTACTAATGATTTATTACTTAAATTTGTAAAACATTGGTATCTACTTGGTATACATATATATATATATATATATATCATAACCTATCAAATAATAACAAAGAACTAAAACTTCGACAAAAGTAAATTCAAATAAAAAAGGCTAGACATACACTTTGTATCATGGGTACTCTCCGCTCTTTGAAAGAGATTATGGTAATAGATTTTAAGAATTTTAGATAACCTACTTTTAAGATTAGTGAACGATACGTGTAATATGATTTTATTTCAATTTTAAATCAATGGTAAATCAAAATTCAAATAATAATATATTTTAGTGTCAACTAGTCAAGTTATTGAAAAAATGAAAAGTTTCGTGATAAACAATCGATGAAATTTTCCAGTTTTAAGTTAAAAATTACTGAAATTTTTAACAAGAAAAATCAATGTCGAATTAATATTATTAATCCATCGTATTCAGACATTTCTGACTGATGTAAAAAAAAATTAACTTATCCGAATACTATATACTTAGTATTATCTACTTGGTAAATGTAAATATCGTAAAGGCGGCTTATGAAGAAGTTTGTAGAAAAATATCTGATCTTTTATACAAAAATCACAAATTATATAACAAAAAAAAAAAAAAAAATCTAACATTTTACGCAAAAATAGTTGTTTTAGTCGTAATTCCGACTTTGAACGAGTGGAAAAACAATTTATTGAGTAAATCTTAATGAAACTTAAATCATCGATAGGAATATGTGTAGCAAGTTGATTGGTCACCGACAGTTTTTACCGGATTAATAATTCCAAATTTTATAGACTTTTTATTAAAAAATATCGAGACTTTACATGTAATTAATGATTTTCGTCAAAATTTGAACTTTAAACGCATCTGAAAAAAATCCCGACTTACGATTTTTGAAATTTTTTCAGTATTGTGATTCAAGCTTGCTATGAATGAGATTTCGTTAAATTTTTAGGTTTTATATCAAATAATCAAAATTTTATTAGATAAGAACTTCCGAAAAACGAGATATTTTCAATACGTAATTTAAAAGTTTTATATATAGCCCTAAAATGGTAAAATGTTTTCGAAACTTTTTAAGTCTGTACAAAGATCATGTTGATATTTCGAGAAAATTTCATAAACCTAACACTATTCTTTTTAGATTTGTAACCAAATAAAAAAATGGACTTTATGAAAATATCGTATGCATCAAATTTACCGTTTTTATTCAATTTCCATGTAGTTTTCCCAAACGCTCGGAAAAACTATTAGCAATAGTTCAAAATGATATGTCTAAAGTACCAACCAGATGAAATTTCTGATCTTAGAGTAGTTGGAAGAAGATTTTCAATAATTATTTCTATCCGAAAAAGTGATAACATGCATACAAAAAAAAACACACACACACACATCGTTGTAAAACCGGAAAATTCTACGTTTCTCTCAGAATCTTTTATCAATGGGTATATAAATATACAAATGGGTATATTTTCCAGTAATCATTGCATGGGCGACAAAAAATAAAAAATAAATTAAAAAAAATATGTTCAAGTGAGTCAAAGTGATTCCCGAAAACCAAAAAAATGCAGCTCATTTTAAAAAAGATGATATTTTTATCCAAGATATCTCATAATAAAGTGTTTATTAGGGAATGTCATAAAAAATTACTGTACGTTAACAATGTGTATTGAGTTGTATTAATAATTTACACATTTTAGAAAGGATATGTTATGAAAACTGTATGATTGATATTACATTACTGATGATATTTTATTCTTAAAATGTCGAGGAAAATATTTTAAACAGTTTTTATTGCCATAAAATGCAGAATCGAATTCTCAAATAAATCAATATTATTTAGGCCAAAATAATTTTTACCAAAGGAACATACAACCAGTGTCCAACTTTATAACAATGTCAGCGGCCGGCGTCAGTTCTAAGTTCACATCGACAAATAATGAGCACACAAACACAATATGAATTAATATAAACATGTACCTATACTATGCTCTGTAGATGTTATTATGATATGATGAACTACTTTAATGACACAGCTCGGCTATCGAAATACATAGGAACGAACAGGAATAATTAAAAGCCGAATATTAATGCATTTTCACACGGTCTAATTCACCATCACTCGTCACTATTGTATACTCGTATGTGTGCGCTAATAGACATCTTGCAGTACCTACATTGCTACACGAGATGATCGACCAACATATTATAGACAGGTACAATGAATAATAACAACCAAGAACGTGTGTCAAGCTGAGACTATATTATAGCCGTCGAAATACAAGTTGAATTGATGACAATGGAAATCGCTATGTTGCTTATCATAATGAAAAATAAAAAATAAATGAAAAATTAGAAGAAGAAAAACAGCATTGCTATTAATAACAAATTGAATAGTTATATATGTAATAAAAATAATTCATTGAAATGTTGTAATATTCAAGCGCATACAGGCTGTATGTGAGTGTGTGTGTGTGTGGGTTGATACGTTTCCATGTCAATTGAAATGTATAGATACGGAGAAGAACTACCGCGTTTCTTATATTCATTGTGTTTTGTTAATTTAAAACATGATTATGATACGTGCGTATAAAAATGTACGTACATACATACGGTGCAATAACGTAGGTAAGCATTCATTATTTTTTTAAATATTGGAATAATTACCTCAGAAGTAAAAGAATCTGTAGTTGCATTAATAAAATTGTCACTTTGCATAACAATCAAATTAGCATTTTAAAGTTTAAATACGAATAGAGGTTTTGATTAATAAAATTCAATTGTTATATAAGTACCAAGACTAAATTTTAAACAGAAATAATTAAAAAATAATCATTTTGTTTACATAATTTTAATATATTCTAAATGCGTTTGTTTTGTTTAAGTCATGAATCATAATACATTATATTAAAACAAATTGCAAGTGAAAGTAAAATCATAACTGAACGTAAAATATTATGAACGAATATCTTAACGCTGGAAAAATATGATTAGATGTTAGCACATATATTGGAATTGATATAATTAGATGAAAAATGTATGCTACGATGTATTCGTATGGATTTTGAATATTAAATGATTTTTCATTAAATTGAAGTAAAGATTAAGCCGAAACTATTGTATTTTCACGTAAAATAACTAAATTTTTTTTCAACAAACTCTAAAAAAAAATTTAATTTAAATTACGTTCAAAATGTTTTTTTGGCAAATTATTAATCACATTTTTTCTATCTATGTTCAAAATTTTACAAAGAATGGATCTTTGGGTTATTTTTTATGTTCTTTTAAAGTTTTAAGGAAGTCTCAAATGATAGTAACAATAATTAAGTCAGTTTTTTTCTGTAATTATCTTATTACAAAAATCAGTATGAAATAAATTAGACAACTTGTAATTTTTCTTTATAATACATGAAAGTTTTACTCAAGTTTCTTCGTATTATTTTCTACAAATATCAGGTATAAAAATACTCTAGATTTAGTTTTATTAATTAGAGTATATTTTTAATTATTAAATATTAACAAATTTAATAACATTAAATAATGAGGTAACACACAACTTACAAAAATAATTATATAACAAAGACAACGCCGAGCTGTGATATGCCAATTGACAGACATCGAAACCTAAACGTCAATAATACCAATTTGTTTTTAAATAAAGTATTTGAATTTCTAGGTGTAATAAAAAAAAATAACTATTTAATTTATTATGACATTCATTATTATGTATAAAATGAACTCCAATTTGTTTATGGAGTTTTTATGCTCGATTCATTTTATGCTCGATGGCGGATTAAAGCATTGCATGATTCAGACAAAACAGGTATTAAAATTCACTAAGTCCACCCAACTAAAAATTTACATTATATAATACTCAAATAATTTTTGAAGTAAAAACTATTTAAAAGTTGCATAAAATGAAATATTTTAACACTGTTAAAACTCAATTTGTGGTACTAAACAAAAATATAATTTAACATGTTTTTAATTTAAATGGTTTTAAAACAAATATGGTATTGAGAAAGATCTAATTGAAATATGTATAAGTACTATAACTACGAATGTGGCTTAAATTTAGTACTATCTGTCTATTGATTGGAAATTAATGATCTATTGACGCTATAGGGGCTTTAAGAAATTCTATGTCATTTAAGGATAAACTAGAAACGTACATTTATATGTAATGAAGTATCAACTTTTTTTGAGTTAACTATTGTGTGAATTTGAAATACTTAAATTACTAAAATAATAGTCATTGTCAACTTCATTTATTTGTAAATATAATATTTCATGATGTTTTATATATATATATATATATATATATATATATATATTACAGTTATATTTTTGCCTTGATTAAATACTTAACAATTAGTTTTATCAATCAAAATTATTATAAAAATATTCCAAAAGATGACCCCGAGATGCTCTTAGCTCATGTATAAAAGAACGAACTAGTTGTTACGTAATGTAATGCATCACAGAAAACTCAGTTACAATAGAATACATTCATAACATACATCTTGAAGCGTAACAATAACAGTTTTAATTCATGAAATTAAATACGAATGAGCAATGCTGAATCGTTTCTGGAGATTTGATGTACTCTTAAAATGTTATATTCGACAATCGGAACATTCAATAAATTACAAATAATTAGAGACCATGGTTTTTACAAAGTTCATAAATGCTGTTATATTAATATGTGATTTTAATAATTATTCAAAACGGATAACGAGGTGCTCATTTATATAACCGATGAGAAACCCGATAGTATGCCGGCACACAAACAGATAATACACATAAGCCGAGTGCGCGCTTTCACCACGTGACTTCTTTACAAAATTGTCTCGTGAAATGAATCGGTTAAGTTTTGATTTTTAATTTTCTATGGCCAATTAGTATTTTATCCTACGAACTGTTTATAAAAAAAATAACTGTTGGCAAAATTCACCTTCCTGCAAATATTTTTTATTTCATACCAAATAATTATATCTGTATCAGGATTATGTAAAGAGTTAAAATAAATACACATCAAACTTAAATAGCTTTTCAAAGGCATATGTACTGATTCATCGAGCATAATTAAAAGTTTACAATTTATATTTTATGTAATATAATTGATAAAGATGTGTTATGACTTTTAAGGAATTACATTCAGAATGCAATAAAAAAAAAAAGAAAAAAGGAAGGATCAATTAATATTTATACGACTACCAGGACGTTACAACATTGAGAGAATGGAATATTTGTCAAGTAGCAAAATTTGTGACGTAATTTTAGACAACAGTCACATATATAGTTACAACTTACAACTAACAACACCTCCTTTAGGGAGAATAATTTTCTATGTTAGTTTTTAGAGTACACTTCCGATTAAATACATTTTAATAGAATTTAATTAACTCATAAATCATAATGATATAAAGTTTACAGTACCTACCTAAGCATAGAAACTGAATATTATTGAGAAAAATATTCATTTCACTTCTATAACACCTATAACTTCCTAACAGTATTGAGACAAGAATACAGACACAATCTAAATTTGATACTCATTTCTATATAAAAATAAAATGAATGAATAAAATAAAAACCAAATTGTCTAAATATCAACAATACAATTTATATTCCTATTTAAAAACCGTTTTCTAATTTGTAGTAGGTTAATAACCATCTGCAATTGTCCCCATGTTTGAGATTGATAAAAATCTGCTTGTGTTGTGAATGCACGTTTAGGAAGTGAAACTTTTTTTTTAATCTTTGGAGTTGTCGGGTTTAAAGAATTTTACATTAATGATATTGTAGACTCAAAGATAAGATAGAAACATAAAAATAGTCTGCAATTGGAAAAACTTAATTTTATAACTAATATAGTAATATTTAAATATAAATGTTTTCTGTTACATTCTGAGTAAAACAAAAGATGTGTTTGTTTAACGATGATGCGTTTTTTTTCTCAAGTATGTAACCATTTTTTCCGGTAGTAATAATTTTTTGAATATTTCATCCCGCATGGTGTTTGTACCAGAAATGTCATCTAGTTCAGCGGTCGCCAACCTTTTGGACCTTGCGGACCACTTAAACCAAATTCTAAATTCTACGGACCACGTACAGCTTAAAATAGTTTTTTTACGTAAATACCGTTCCACTACTGATAAATTTTACACCAAATTACTGACCAATGTGAATAGAAATCACGGTCGGTAGAATCACGGAACGGGTACGGTACGGTCACGTCACTGTCACGTCACTGCTGTGTGTAAATAGACCTTTATAACACACGATAATGATGATTGTATTATTATTTGCCGTTTCGATACAGACTATACAGCAACATGATACAATTATACTTTTCATATAGTGTCATAAAGATTATACTACGACACTCGCTAGCTGAAAGATTAATAAAATAATATTGCAAGTTAAGTTCAAATTTTTTCGCGGACCACCTAAATTTTCACGCGGACCATCAGTGGTCCACGGACCACCGGTTGGCGACCGCTGATCTAGTTCATCCATTTTTCTCTGTTCTCAATTATTTTTCCAGGCGTAAGAAAATCTTCCGAAAAACCAAGTAATGATTTGAAACTAGAAAATTTCACTGTTTGTTTATCATACATTTTTTCATTTTTTCGAAAAATTGACTAGTTGATACTAAAATAAATTATTGTTTGAGTTTCGCTAAGTATTTATTTTCGAAAACAAATATTTATCATTAATTTCAAATTTAAATAAAATCATACAGTACGTATCGTTCACTAACCGTAAAAGTAGGTCATCTAAAATTCTTTAATTCTATCACCATTATTTCATTCAAGAAGCGAAGAATACCCTTGATATGAAGTATATGTCCAGTTTTTTTTTCATGTTAGTTTTTCATAACAATTCAGTCTAAAAGACAAGGTAATTGTAATCTCTTTTTAGTAACTATTATTCCTTATGTCTTAATTCGTTCTTCATATGATAATATATTATTTTGTTATACTTATTCATACAATTTTATTTATTCATTATTTACCAAATGTATTTAGATAGCAATCTAAAATTTTCAGATTTTATAGAAAAATGCAAAAAAAAATTATACAAAAAATTCTTAAATACAACTTTATTTATTTATTTATTCAGCTTAGGGTATTAGAATATCCGCCATAAAAAGGCTGATATTTATTGTGACCGATTTCTAGCTAAACAATTAAGTAATGATCAACTAGGAATTTACTTAATCGAATTTGTTCTTAAAATAAATTATTCATGTTAATATCAAATAGGTATTATATAATATTACCGTATACTTATAACATATTATTTTATTTTGCGCATGGGCATTTTTTTACGTATATTTTTAAGTGCTGTATACAGACGGCGTTATGCCGAATGCTCTCTAGTGAACCTGATTGAATACCTTGAATAAATATTTAAACAATAAGAATTTTACTATGATACAAAACAGCTGTTTATACACAAATGTCAACCGACTCATACTCTATGGTGTTACGGTTGAACGTTAAAGTTAAACGTTATAGTCATGCGATCAATTTTTTTCGAAAACTTTGCAAAAAAAAAGTTTCACTTTAAAAAAAAGAGAACGTACTTCGCACCATGGGATATCCTTCACTGCCCGAACAAAATAATGGTGATGAGTGTATTGAATTTTAAAGTAACGATAGATATTTAAATGTGTCACGTCAACTTTTCGCAATTTACCTAAATGTCATAGGTATGTTAGTAAAACGTAATCTAACATATTTTAAAATAATTACGCGCATATAGAAAAGTTTCAAAAAATAATAATAATAATTACAACGTGTATACACGTACATATGCACTATGTATTTAATATAATTATGTAGTTATTATTTTTAAATGTCACAACAGTTATCAAATATTCTAGAGAAATGAAAATATCTAGTCAGTAAAATATATTGATCCTCTGCGGTTTATTTTTTTAGACATAGTATTTCATGCTCACGACGTATGCACAGGTTATGACCACTTATTTTCTATACGTCGAGTTGCAAAATCGCCCCTACAGTCTCGTGCTATAACTTATAATAAAGCATAATCATTTGGGAGAAATAATGTAAATAAATACGAGTAATATACCTAGCAGGTACAGTTGTATAATCAAATAAATTCCCAAGGATTTCTTTTTAAATGGCTTTTAAGTTTAAACACTATGCGTTTTATGTTTTCAAATACTACTTTACTTAAACAACTTGAATACATTACTGAATAATATTATCATTTTATATTAGCCCAAAATAACAAATAAAACCCGTAATTAAATAATAGTATAAAAAGTTTTTGGGTCGTAAAACCAAAACTGAATAAAACGAGGAACCACTGTGGCATATTAAATGAAACAATGATTTTTTCACCAAATAAGTTGGGAATAAACACATTTACAATCAACCAAATATTGGTTTTCTTATTTCAAGAAAAAAACTTAGGCAGTAAGGTCATTGAGAATTAGTAAAAGTTACATGAAATATGATATTTTCACATTTCAATATTATAGTTCGTATTTAGGTAATAATATAAAATAGTAATTGTATATTTACAAATTATTGTGTCACTAAATTAACCAACAATTTAGTAATACTTAATAAATATAATGAATAACTAGTGAGGTACTATTTGTAGTTTCATGCACATAAATATATACATAAATAAATAAATAAACAAGTTAAGTATATAGTATATATATTATATATAAATATGCATTTTCAGTGTTCAAAAAAGTCAATTTTAAAAAAAAAGTACCTTCTTCAGATATTAAGAAGTTCTATATATAATTTATAATAAATCTAAACTGGATAAATGTTTATTCTTCAAGATTTATACAAAAAAATTTAGATTTAGCATTAATCAATGGTTATATGATGTATAAAATGTTGTTCTAAATGTTCTGATATGCATAATTTTTTATTTTATACCCTATGTGAAGCAAAGAATATATTGGCCCACTTTTTTTAACATTAAATTTAATACCGATTTTAACGATTTAACTTGTTAGGTTGTATTACATATAATATATATAAGTTACCTAGTAAAGTAAAAATTTAGAATATAATTGATTAGTACACATTTAATTTAATTAGTGTGTAGGTGACCAAACAATATTTGACAAATTTAATAACGTAGCAATTTTAGAGCTGTCACTACTTATTAATGGTATGAACAAATTATAAGTATTAATATTTTAGTTCACTATGAATTCCACTTCTTAATATTATTTAACATTTATTATACATTTCGAAATCGATTGTTTGAGTTGTATTTAATACCATTTATTACGAGAATGTCTATCGAGTAATGGTTATAATCAACCGTATCGAAAACCAAACATTTTTGTATACCATATTTGTAAATCAACCGCGCACGATACTACGATGGGAATAACATTTCAAGGAACCTTATCCTTTAACCTCAGCAGACGACGAAATGAACCACAGTGGTCAAAATATACATAAATATAAATAAAACATTAATATTTTGATTATGATATTATTGCAATAACTGTCCTTCGAACGGTTAAACATTTGAAATTAACATTGCCATACTTCATGAGTTATGCGGGATCGTAAATCAAGACCATAGTTATTTCAGACCAACTGTAACGTCAGGGTAGACAGTTGTAGACTCAGTCACTGAATAATTATAAAGATGAAATTATAAAATTGAAAATTTATATATTGTTTTCAAGAAGGAAAAATGACGTACTATTGGTATTCTTTGCTCCTCGGCAAAAATAAAAGTGATGTGTTTATTAAAGTTTAAAAAAACAATAAGTTATTTCTTTACGATTCTAATCAAAGCATTAGAGTAAAAATACGTCTTTATTACGTTTTACTGTTTTTAGCCTAATTGTTGGCAGGTTTTATTTTTACTTAAAGATTCAAAACATATCTTTCTATCTTCTATCTGTATTCTAGGTTTCATAATGATCTGGTAAACCAATAATTTTTTAAACACATTTAAGTTTAACATTTATGAAAAAAAACAGTCGATTTCGTAAAAATCGTATAAGAATTTAGTTAGTGAAAAGACATTCTAAACATACATACATGTAGGCGTTGAAATTTTAATCGTAAAGGTTATACAAATACAGAACTTACAATCTACAATCAACAAAATCATATAAGTTCAATTTAAAAACCCAGATCTTTTGAATGTAAAAATCAATTTTAGACTTGTAGAAGAAAAAAAATTCTAAAATTATAGTAAAGGTTAGGTCAGGAAACGAGGAATTTATCATAAGAGCTATTTGGTTTGCTAACATTGAACAGTTGAAATGTGACTATAATCATATACCACTACGGACGTTACTTAAAAGTTAATTCAGGGGATGGCATATTTTTTTCTGAAATGACATACGGGTAAAGTACACACAATACGGTTAATTTAAGTGCAGAGAGGGATTGAGTCGAACCACATCGCAAATTTCGTTGTACGGTAATAAGCAATAACTAATAAGCAGGGCTGTGAATTTAATACTTAATAATAATGAATTTAATGCTCAATAATTACTTTAAAGGTAAAATATTAAAAATTGCTCTATTATATATTATGTAGAAATCTGTGCTAAGTATAATACTTTTTTTTTTAAGGTCTTGTGCACAATGAAGATCAAGATTAGTCCTATAGGCAATAAATGATATTTTAAATTTATAATATTTCATCTAAAATTTCAATAGTTAATAATTATTAATTGTATAGTGAAAAAAAATAAAAGTTTTTTTTTAGTTTTTTTTTCGCATATTTTTGAAAAATAGGAGCATATCTTATGGATTTTAAGAGCATATTTTGTCAGTTTTTAGGACATATTTGCATGCATATTCAATAGTTTTTAAGTGCATTAAATTCACAGCCCTGCTAATAAGCATTGTTTCTCGACAACCGATTTGTCAGTCCAACGTGCAGTACATAAGCTGCACGTGTCAATTTGATACAAAAATAACTCGTTGACACTTTTTTTTACTCGTTTCACGTGACTAAAAGATTTTTGTTTTTGTTGCAGGTAAGAACCGGTTATGGAATATTTTGTCAATGCAAGGAGAATGGTATATTGCAAACTGATAACTAATAACAATCATACTTGCATGCAGTGATGCAAGACAAAGATTTTGTGGTATTCTTATGTAGAAATATTAACGTAGGCGGCATGGGCGTCACCAAATTGATAATTTAGGGATGATAAAATATTTTCTGTTATATTATGTAAGTTGAAAACATATTTTTTACTTGAAGACACTAAGGCAGCTGTGGTTTTCCAAATTTTTAGCAAGTCCTCAGCTAATACGGTCTATGAAGTCCCTAAATGTTTAACCAAAGTTGTTTTTATTACTTTACATTATACCTGGTTAAATAATATGTACCTTGTAATTTCTGTGTTTAATAGTTTATAATGTCAATAATTAAACCTCCATGAATATTTTTGTAAAGCAAGGCATATTACTAGAATGTTGTACTTTGAAGTGAGATATTTCAAAACATACTAGTTTTAGGAGTAGCAAAACGATACACTTGTTATTACAAAAATATTTAGCGACAGTAACTCTCGATATCCTTTAGTGTCGCCTATATGCATATCACAAATTCCATTGTGGGTGTTGGAGAAGAAAATAAAATAATTTAAAATAAGATTATTAATATTTAATTAATTATAATTCATCGAATAAACAAACTTCCAATTTCAATAATATCATTAACACCATTTTTAATAACTTAAAAAAATAGTTATTATATAAGATTTTGGATCAAGCAAAGAATACATTGATTTTTCAATGGGTTGTTCTTTTTTTATGAATGTTATCAGATTTAGGGTTTGTAAATGTTGTCTATATGATTTGTTCAGCTTCTATATAAATCAAAAATGCCATCTACTAAGTAAATCTCGTTGCTTTAAATTTTTTATCCTATGCAATTTTAAATATTAACTATGATGTTTCTTATTTCTCGGTCATATGTACAATATGTATTAAATATCCTAAACATTCCAACTGGAACCCGGTTCAATTTTTCGGTGGGGAGCACTTTAACATGGCCTATAATATTTCTATCAAAAAAGAAATGCACACTGTAAAAGTCTCACAAATCCTTGGCCTAAACGCCAAAAGACGATACACAATCAATTGCCCAATGTGTTTCACCCTTGATTTATACCAATTTGGGATAATATACTCGTTTTACGGCTTATAAGTGAGAAAAAACAAAAAATAACGCTCTAAGTTGATAATTACCACGTATTTATTCTCCTACCAATGTTCTAATTTCCATAAATATTGATTAATTAATATTTTTTTTCTAGTGTAAAGGTAGAAATATTATGACAATAGAATTATGACTCAAATTACTAATTGTTACAAAAAACAGTAGAGTTCTTTCTAATATTATTTAAATGTATCCTCTTTTGAAAAGTATTTTTACAATATTTTACGTAGTTAACTGCATAATGAATCTAATATCTATTCTTTAGAATACGTTTTGTTTTCATTTTAATCATAACCTTTTAAGTAAACCATATGTAAGCCAATAATTGATTAAAAAAAAAAAAAACACGAAAAGAGATAGAGATTGTTGCTAAAAAATGAATGTAAAAAAAAAAAAATAATTTTCATACAACCGACTTTATAATTAATTACAATCTTAAATACTTCAAAAGTTACACTATTAATTGTAACTTGTTTAGTTCCATGTAAATTTTTTTTGGGCGTTAGAATCAGGCGACAATGGTGGCTGTAGTGTTTGTAAATGCGCACTGTAATGCATTATTCATTGTCCAAACATAACATTTAATAATGTTTATTTTATACGTGTTTTTTTTTATTATTGAAATTTTGTGTTATTACAATTAGTTTGTGAGTGTGTTATTATGTTGGACTATTTAGGTAGGTATGTGTTTTAATACGAACCATAAAGAGTAGAGTCGACGTTCGGTCTCCCGCGTTTATCATAACTAATAATTATGATACGCAATAACTGATGCACACGTATCCGCCGACGCCGCCCTCCAACCGGTTCACCTTGCCCGGATACCAACTCCCAGCTTTTAAAATCTACTACCTATCTAACAAAATGAACTCTCATATGTTTGTAATTTATAATATCTGTATTCATAAGAAATTATTATATAAAGTGATTATGCTATTATACCACATTAATTTACTGGGTCAATTTATGTGGTTTTGAATATGTTTACCTATCTATCTCATACATACACGAATTACATTTTATTTCATTAATGTGATTCGTAAAGTATTATGTACACAATGTGATAATGATTTCTGGCACCACTAAATATCTCAGCGGTATAAGTTAGTGTTCAAGTGAATATTTAAAAGGATCTAGACCCTAGGGGGTACTGAAACATAAAGTAAGATTTTCAAATGATTTTCAACACTTTCAGTATGTTCGTGCGCAATACGATTTAGATTTTTTTAAAGCGGCATTAATTTTATTATAAACAGTTGTTTTTCTACTTTAAAAAATTAATGAAGTCGGAGTTAGTCGAAATTTTAACTTTGCGAAAATATTTGTTTTAAAAAACAATCAAATATTAAAATCATAGTTAAATAATTAAAAATTACTGTAAGTACCTAATGATATTTTTGCATTATGTAATGTAGTTGATTAAAATAACGACAAAATAAATATAATAAAATATTAGTAGTTGAAGTATAATTATAATACAAAAATTAAAATTAAATGAATACATCGAATGAATAGTTCAGAAGTTGTCCCATTAATGTTCTAAACATATTTCAAGTGACATCTAAAATTTAGGTGAATTGTTGCTTTGATTTGATAAATAATTTTTTTTCTGTCTTATGATTATTATTATAGTAAGCAGCTTGTTATTTTTTGAACTAATACGATTAACTAAATACAAAAATATTTCATGCTGAAAGTAATATATAGTTATTTAGCACTGATTTTAATATTTTTGTAGTTTAGGCTAAATTTCATTAGAAACAAAATTTAAAAAATGTTGACTTGTACCAATATGGTCAATTTTTAAAATATAAAATCAAATTTTCTTGACTATTATTTAAAAAAAAAATATTTTATTGAATTGAATACCTGTGTGGAAAAAAATTAGGGTCACCATTAAAAAAATGTCAAATGTATGACACACGCTCGAATTGAAAGTGAAACAAATTTGAAATTTACACAATGTACATTTCAGTACTCTTATGGCCCTCTAAAATGTTTACTTTTAGATCATCCAGCTGACATATTTAGTGGTTCCTGAATTTATAATCACACAGTATAGTGATTTAAATGCTCACACAAAGCATCTAATAAATTAAAATTTTCACCACATTGGTACGTAAGTGTAAAAAAATGTGAATAAAAACGGTAAAATATTCGATAAATATACACGCTTTTTCGTGAATTCGATTTTCACGTTTCGTTGTAAATTTATAAATAAAGATCATTCGGCATTTATTTATTTAGTTTATACTTAAAATAGATGAGATTGTGCCCAAATATCCATTCATATTTAAATTGAATAATTAACTAAAATAAAAATTAACAAAACATTACAGTTTATTTGTAATGATTTCGTAAAAGTTTTAAATATAAATTTTAGACATAACATTTTCATACCAGCTTGATACTCATGATATATCTTACTTAATAATCAGTTTGATAAAACCAGTTAAGTTAATTTTTATTGACGCTCAGTGTCTTAATACGGCAAAATAGATAATTTTCAAGTAAGTACAGGTAATCCAATCGACTTATATAATTTAATTTTCGTAAATTTTCGTATTTAAGGTTATTGATTTTTTTTTTTTCATAATTTTCTGAATCACTGAGATGAAGAATAAATTATAAAATGCATTACACATAAATATACACAATATACACAATATAAATATACACAATAAACAGATGTTAGCAGAGAAAAAAATCTATCAGAAAAATTAATGTAGTACCGTAAAAAAAATTACCCAGTATTATGCTTATCATAATGTCACGTATTTATCTGAAATTGCTGTAAATACAGATGGCGTGATAACCACGAAAATGCTCACGTGCATTATAACATTAATTTCGACACAGATACGTGATCAATTATTATTTGTATCGACCGCTAAAGACAATCACAGTAATAGTAATTTATAAGCGCGTGCCTGCTCAACCCCTTCGAATAACCCTGATCCGACTGTTGCCGTGGCTTAATGTTATGAACATTTTAAATATTTATATCATTATTATTATTTACTAGGCCACGTGACCAGTACATATATACATATACATATATATATATATATATATATATATATACATATATATATATATATACATATATACATATATATATATATATATATATATATATATGTATGTATGTATGTATGTATGTATTTATAGTTGAATACGACAACATACCACACTAGGTTAATTGTCGAGGTCGTACACGCGACCTAGCGTCACCGCCACATTGTTTTTACGCGTGCCCAAGTTTATCACGAAATGACAAACGCGCACAGAAGGATTACGTTTCTACGTGTATATTATTATACGTGGTATATTCGACGCGTACAATCTATATCTACGTATTTTACAAGATAACTAACGCCCACGACAACGGCGCAGCGTTAATGGTGGTCAATAATCACTATGACTGTGTCCTACATTGTATTTAAAACTAGGCTATAATATAATTTTGTAAACCACGAATAGAGGTAAAATATTATTGTTGGTGACTGACGAACAAAACACAGAATGATCGAAATCGACTTACTGCAGCGTTATACTATGATAAACTCACGATAACACTGTTCTATAGATAAAAATAATAATACCTGATAACTACCACGTATTGATTTGCATACAAATCACAATCGTTTGTGGCATCATAATAATTACTAGATTATGAGGACAGTGATTGAAAATAATAACATGTTGAGACGTAAGAAAAACACGATCTTGATCGACGTTACTATAGCTGTTGCCTATTTAGATAAATAACACACTTTTCTTGAGTTTCATAGTTTATTCGCTAATATTCGCTCGAGTTCAATAGAGCAAAAATCATTTCTTTGAATCAATCCGTTGTTAGTCATGTAATGAATAATAACAGTGTTTTATTTAATACCTACAATTCACCAATACATTTCATTGTGTAAAAAGCATAATATAATTTCGTCTCTTCTATCATCTTTGAAGCAATAATAACACTGGTATCTGTATAAATAAATTTATGATAAGAACATTATTTAAAATGTATAAACCAGGCACTTTCGTTTTTTCAATAACACGTACATTGGTTTTTAAGCAAAATTTCAAAACGTTATGTTTAGAATACGGTTCTCAAAAATAGTTTAAGGATGCTTATTTATTTTTAATATGTAATTTTGTTTCTTCGAAATTAATGAGATATTATTGAAAAACATACCCAAAATACAATATTAAACACACTTACAATTCATTCATACGATTTCATAAAACTTCTAACTTTTTACGACCTTATACAAATATATTTTTTCACATGTTTATACAAAGATTTGAGAGAAATAATGAGTTATAATACTTAGACGGCTTTGACTGACATAATCTATCTTTTGTCACTTGTCAGCTACAACTATTAGGTAGGTACCTACATGTATTTATTTCCCGCGGCCAACACTGCTTTGACCTATATTAACCAGGTACAACTGGTCTCCACTACAGTTGAGTACAACTTTCCTCGACCTTGATGTAATTCACTTATCAATCATTTAACACTTAGCCACCCACAACTCTCTATATCTTACAAATACATAATCGTATCGTAAACATTATATTACATTACTTTTAATTATTTGATTGTGTTATTTATCTTTCTAAAGATGTCTTACTCTTTATCATGGTGTAATATTATAACTACCTATGAAATAAGTAAACAATCACCGAGCAAGAGACTTTAACGCACGGTATTCATGAAATTTCGTTTTCAAACTATTATTATTAGAGATGTTAAAATACGGTATTTTATTTTTGTTTTGTATAATACCGTATTATACAGGTATTATACCAGTATTATACCGTATAGAACCTTGCAGTACCTTAAATTATAGGAAATTTAACATAGGTTATAACCCCATTGTTAATTATGAAATATGAATTATTTTAAAATGGATTAATCGAAAAAATGGGTAAAAGTCAGAAAAAAGTTAAAAAACACATAATACAAGAATTATTTTAGACCTATTTCACCAAATTAATATTTAGTCATGCTATCATAATGTAGGTTGTAGGTACCATAATACATACACCTAGTGACAAGAAATAACTTAAATTTAAAACATTTTAATTACAATTCACATTTCATAGTAAATTATATTCTTAAAATATCAAATAAACTTCAAAAAAGAATTCGCCAAGAGTTGTAAGCAAAGGTTTGACAACAATAAATACATTCATGGCAATCTAATTTGCCTCTTTTATGTAAATGCTTTTTAAAATATTTATCTACAACTTGTTTTTGTTTCGATGGCCTACCCATTTTTAAGCTTAAATCTTCAGAACAAACTATCAAAACAAGAACTTAGGTAATTACTAATTACTAATTAGCAACCGCAAGAGCCAAGAAGACATTAATAAATGAATAATGATTATTATTTAATATTTTTTAATCTAGAATAAAATGATACTAATATTATTACAGATTAATAAGATAATATCAGAATATCTGAATATACGATAACGTCAATAACAATTAATAATATACAGTTTAATAAAGTCGATAAGGATAAAATTACGCAGCCATGGATATTTTTAGAATTAGTACGCAACGGCCAACGGTTAAAGGTCTATTTCCACATGTCCGTTACGGGCACGGGACGGGTCCGGGCCGACCGTGCCCGTAACGGAAGCTCTATTTACACATATACGGGGAGAGTCCGGGCTGTGACCTGGACGTGTTTTTATTTTTAAGTGTGTGCCTAATCTGAATGTATTATAATCAGTTTTGGGATAAATATGATTTTTTTATATAATATTTATACTGCCATGTAATAAAATCAATGTAATATTATATTATTGTGTTTAGGTATTATAGGTACTGTATAGCGTAAGTATACCCAGTATAAGTAGATCTAATGATAGGTACTAGTTTTAAATAATAACCTATATTTTTAAGTATTTTATATACTGTTTTCTACAATGAACAAAAATATTAATATAATATTAACTTTATTAAAAATGTTTATGAGTATAGTTCCAATAGTCAGTAAAATATAACTTAACATATTTTATAATTTATAATAAGTTCTGTTGAATTGTATATGATATGTTATTTAACTGCCAATATGTTAGTTAAAGTCAGTGCAAATCGAAATTGTTAAGCCAAAGTCATGTTTCTCTTACTATTTTTCCCGGTAGGTTATTTACATATATCCGATACGGACCGGGACGGGTAAATTGAATCCGGGCCGGCCGAGAAAATATCGTCGAGATTTATATTTTTTTTCCCGGACACCACCCGGCCATCCCGGATCGGACCCGTTCCGTCCATGTGAAAATAGGTGCATTTAAACAAATGTCAACGATCATTTTTATTTTTGCCGTCCCGGTCGGCCCGGACCCGTCCCGTGCCCGTAACGGACATGTGGAAATAGACCTTAAACATGTAAATGATAATAATAATAATAACAATAATAAATGATAATAGTTTTTATCTTTAATCGTGGTAATAACTAAAAATAACGCATTATTTTTTTTTTTTTTTTTTATACCGCCTGTATAAAATTATTTTATACCATGTGTATAATACCTCGTATAATACAGTATTATACCACTGTATAATACAAACTCACATCTCTAATTATTATACATCTTTCTTATAATCATAGTGTCAACTTTTCTCATTTCGTGTAACACAGCACAGGTGTATTTACTGTGGCAAATAATTCAATCATTACATACATATTTATACGATTTTCAGATATTGCAGAGGTGATTTACTCTTGTATTATGTATAAATTTGAATTTTTTCATAACGTAAACGTCAAAACATAAATCTAATAGAATACATTTTCACCATTTCCATTTACGTAATTTCTTGATTTTTTTTTTAAAGTCGTAACCATTACTCAGAAGTAAACATTACAAATAACATATTTTTCTTGAAAAAGTGATTTTTTAATTTTTTCTTTATCAATATATAAAAAAATATAACTCTAAGAACATTTAAACTTTAGAGTAGCAGTGTGACAAAGCAGAGATTCCCCATTCAAAGTTACTACATCAACTCTGCTACTTTGAACTTTGAATGCTTGTTTATTTGGGATATACTCATTTTCTGTAGAGGCTGAAATCACTAGATTTTATAAACAAAATTATTTTCAAACTTTCTAACATTTTTATTTTTGACATCAATTAAAATTTTGTTCATCATCAACATAACATATAAATGTATATACACTTTTATGTATTATAGAAATAACTGAAGAACTAAAATGAAAATTAATATTCTGCTAAATACCTTAAATATGACGCTCATAATACATCAATCTTAAATCTAACCACAGCTATATTCTTTTTGTATTATATGAAATAAATTATTTCGTACATGTATAATATCTTATATAATGTGTTATAGACAGTAAAATATTAAAGTTATGAATGAAAATCATGTTTTAAATTTTTTTAGTTTTGGTGAAATATATATATACAAAAAAAACACGTACATATATCCTATAGAAACACTCAGGATACAAAAATTTTATAGTTGTTATGAATTAAAAACGAGAAATAGAGATGCTGAAAATAGAATAAAAATCCACACAGATTATAGACGCCAACCGTTTAAAGATTTGTAATTAGGACATGTAATGGTTTAGTGCGTATAATATAATTTTATGTAGTAACCACACTATTTTTCAAATGTAAATAACATTATAATATATATATATATATATATATATATATATATATATATATATATATATATATATATATATATGTGTGTGTGTGTATATATATATACATGCACAAAGTATTCAAAAACTGACCTTTCTACATATTATACACGTGTGTATATTATTTTAGTGAAGAAAGAAATAGATAAAACATATTCATATACATATAATATCCGGTGCACAATGTAAATATTGGCGGCATAGTTGTGAACAACAACAGGTTACACGCTCCAAAAGCGAAAATTCCACCCAAGTGTCATTGGTTTTTTATAATTTGACATATAATATATATATATATTTAAATAATATATTCAAGTGTAGGTGTGTGTGTGTGTGTGTGTTTGTGTGTGTGTGTGTGTGTGTGTGTGTGTGTGTGTGTGTGTGTGTGTGTGTGTGTGTGTGTGTGTGTGTGTATATATGTGTGTGTGTGTGTGTTAAATATCGATCAGCTGCTGTGAAATCGAGTGATCAATTTACGTCTCCCCCGCACGCATGCCAAGGTTACGATATCACAATGCCACTCGTATTATATTCTAAACGCATAGTATAGTATACTATATTGAATGACTTAGAATAATTAATTTCACTTTCTATATATTATTTTTATACGGATCACTTGCGATGGGTTAAACGATAAATCAAGATGAATGGAATATCAGCTGGTTATCGACGGAAGTACTTGAACATTTTTGAAGAAACTTAGAATGTATAATTGAAGACATGAAATATTACTTTGGTCTACATTAGACATTGAAATATATTACGTACGAATTATATCAGTGGAAAATAGAATGATATATCAAAATGAATAAATTTAAGTATATGATCACATTAAAACTTACAATCTCTTTGCAACGAAGTATATTCTAAAGTTGTCCATTTGCTCGGGTGCATATAAATGGTATAAACTAATCGATTCGTATATACATTTTAAAATAGTTCACGTTTAAAAAATTGTTTTTTTGTATCGTCGTTTAACACAATCAAATTGAACATCTTGAATTTTCCGAATAAGAACATAAAAAAAAAAACGATGAATTGTGACGTTTTTAACGTGGCCCAGAAACGTATAACTTAAATAGGAATAGAAAATAAACCATCGGGAACTCTGCATTATACTCCACAGTGTACATAAATCACAACAAATTTGTATAATATACTGACCGCATATAATAATAGTTAATATTTTTAATACTAGCGATTCGTGACGGAATTTTACATATGATAATATGACATCATTTATTCGTATATACCGTATATTCGGTTGTGGTGTTACGTGCATTTTTATACTCTCGCATTGGATTTTAAGCCAATAAGCGCCAACTTACTCGCACTCCACTACACCTACAAGACAATAGAGTTAGTGGCGGTGGTATAGTCACGATAATCTAAAGAAAGATAATGAAAAGAAAGCAAAAAAAAAATATGTCTGTATATACATATATATTTATAGTAATAATAAAAAAAAAACCGTAATGTAATATAATATTATACACGTTTATATGAAAAGCGGGTCTGACTAAAAGTAGATCGACCCACACGACACCGACAGATCGTTACGCAATGTTTATTGTACCACAACGCATGGCGCTTGCTGTCATCAAGCAAATTTATAATACTTTTTTGTTCATAATCTATTTTATAATATCAATTCTTTAATTGAATTACCATGATAATGACTACTTGAGGTCAGAACCTCAAACGTGGTGATTACAGATATTATTCGTGAATTTGAATCTCGTAGTAATGCTACATTTACAGAACTCAAATCGACAACTAGAACCATGTCAACTCAATGATTTATGAAATTAACTCTAAACCGTTTAAATATTCCAAATAATCTTTGTATGCTTCTATGTCTCATTTAATTAATTTTTAAGCTTTCTTTTATAATCTTCATATACAATCATTCATATCAGTTAAACAACTTATTATTTTTTACTAAAACGTTCCACACTAAACTAGATATTATTAACCTAATATGTAAAAACGAATGTTTGTTTATTCGTGACTGATTGACTTCTCAACCGCTGGGCCGATCTTGATGATATCTAACTTAGTAATCGTTATACAAAGGCAAGAAGAACATGGGCTGAATTTGTTCATGTAGGAATTTCCACCATTGCGCGTAAAATAAAATAATAATATTACTGCATAGGTAAGTGTTCTATGTACGTAGGTTTTAGATCATAATATAATACTTATACTTATTACTTATACTTGGTATATACATTAGTTCATAATGGTCTAAGATGTTGGCGTTTCATTTTATCCGCGTGTCCGAGTTCAGTTTTATTTCTTTTTAATTTACGCATAGGTAAATCGATACAAAGTAAGTGAAAGTCACTTTGATTTAAGCACAGACAAATTTACTGTCAATGTCAATTATTTATACATATGTGTGTGGCTTTGTCCTGCAACTGACTGACTGACAGTATCAACGTAGAAACTATTCCTACAATAATAGATAGAGACTTGAATTTTAACTGTACCTTTGTTTTATAATGTAAGTGCATACTAAGAAAGTATTTTACTAAATTTCGATTTTGAATGTCAAAAAACTATACTTATTTGAAACTTATCAATATGTATAAAAATGGATGTTAGTATATCTGAGATAAATAAAAACTACTGAACCGATTTTCACGAGATTTTCCGCAAACGATCCATATTGTCTGGTAAAGGATTTAAACCCATTTAAATCTTTCAATAGATCCACAACCAGCTCCAAAAACCAGTGTTTAGGTATTTTTGGTACATAAATAAAATTTGTTTGTTGATTTGTGGGTTACTTTGGTAACACGAACGAGAAAAAAAGTTATTGATAATTGATTATTATTTAAGTGAATATATACAAAGTTGTTACGTCATCTATAAATATGGAAAAAAGAAGAAGTTCTATTTCAAAAGATAGGAAGATATTGATGCGTAAAACGAATTATTGATTCTAGATTACATACAGATAATCCATTTTTATAGAGCTAAATAATACATGGGCTGGACAAAAATGTAAAATGAATTATAACAATATCAAAATATTCAACATCAGATAATAATATATTTATATATATATATATATAACACACATCGAAAAATTTTTCAAAACACATTTATAGTTTAGAAATGAAGAATAAAATATAAACTTGTGTTTCCTATCGATATTCCGTGATATGCTGAAATAGTACATAACATTATTAGACATTATTTATAATACATTTACAAGTTATTTAAAAATTATAGAAATATTTTAATGTTTATCAAACTAAAATTCTTTTAGTTGGTAAATTATAACGCACCACAGTTATTTACAACTAACTCGGTACAATATAACATAAATAAATTTCAAAGGAAAAATGTGTTTCGTTAGGTATATCAAAAAAAAAAAATTAATTACCAAAATTGTTTTTCTGATTTACATACCCTATTATGATTTTATCGTAAAGTTTACTTTATTGAAATACTTTTTATGTTTTTACTACCTGTGAAATTTTTACGTGCTTACAAATTACAGTCCATTCCATTTTTATAGATTGATTATTAAACCTGATTTTAGTATGGTTTTAAATTATAATATTTTTTATAGTCACTTAAGTGAGATAAATTTATTAGTAGGGATGAGAAGTTATAGGATTTGCATATTTTTTTCTATGTCTTCTTTTTATAGCTAGGTGAGCTAAAAATCTGTTCTATAACTTAATGAATTGAAATTTGGTATTTAAATTTTGCATATTTTTGCATATATTGGTAGTTTTCTTAAAAGTTGCATATTCATGTCTTTTTTTGTGCATAAAAATGCATATTTAGTAAAATTATGTGGATTTTAATACAAATGACATGAAAAACGACCTTATTTACTTCAAGAATGCCCCCATAACTTAAGCTGATGTGGAAAGACGTTTTTGCCATACAACAAGTATTCTTTCGGATAATCGTCGGAGATGATGGATGACGAAAATATTAAAACAATTTGGAGGTTCAATGCAACAAATTTACAGGTTTGAAAAAATAATTATCAAATATATTACAAAACTTATAAAATTGAATTTTTGTTTTTTTAGATTAAATCACCTGACTATCAATATATAATCAATACACCTACCAATCATTTATCATCTCATATTTATACCTAGTATTAAGTTTTTACCACTCAGTTAAAAATTATTTATATTTTAATAGAATCAAATTTAATGAAATATTATTTATATATTAACTTATTGAAAACACGTTTTTTATTTATAGAAAAAATTGCATATTGTAATACATTTTTTGCATATTTTCAAATTTTTGATGCATATATCATAATTTTTCCTCGCATATTTGCATGCATATTTTGTCTATTTTAGCTCCTATAACTTCTCATCCCTATTTATTAGTTATCAATAATTCATATTTATTGTTTTCTGTATACTTCAAACTAAAATTATTTTTTTGAATCAAACTATGAAACAAAAAAAATCATTTATCGCTTCTTAATGAATAATTCAATTATGAATCGTTATTTTTTTGCATTAGTAGAATTATGTTGTTTTGACTCCCAAGAATATTATCTCCGCCTCACTATAATAAATTGTCCTTTAAATTATTAACCTATGTTACAAACGTTTTGTTTTTTTTTTTATATCTCGCGATCGAGCCATTATAATTTAACTTCATATGACTCTTTAAAATAAAATACGAGTAGTTTTAAGTATGGAAATATTAGGTTTTGAAAAACAGGTTATTTTGTATGATGGTTATAACCTTGGGCAATAGTGCGTTTTGATAAAAATAAAAATCAGAAATAGCACGTGTTTGGAAAATATATCAGAACATAGAAAATTTATCGTTTTGTCGTTTCATCAAAACAATATTCCGATGAAAAATTACCAAGGAACTTTTTTTTTTATAAAAACTACTTGTTTTTAAACTGTTTTACCCGAATACCTAATGGCCTATGTTACCGAATACCAAGGGCTATTTCTTAATAAAATAATATGTATGTATGTATATATATATACACATATTTATATAATACATTATAGTATATTGTTATATTAACATATTGTACGTAAAATAAAAATGAGTTTATGTAAACAGCAACGTACGACAGCTGTACTGTCAAGTTATGTGTAATTGTACCATTAGTACACTTCTCATTGAATACATCGACGACGGGCGTTTCACTTGAATAAATTGATTTTTTTTGTGCTCGGAGCCTAGTATTATCATTACTTACCTAGAATTATTTTCAAAAAAATTTTCCTTGCTCGTTAAAATTTTCTCTGCTGTGTTACAAATACTATACAAAAAAAAAAACTGATACTGAACTTGTGAAGTGCTACCGGAAAATTACACCAAGTATTTCAGGAAAGGATTAAAATTGAACTCAACTCTTAAAAATCGAATAATTTCAATATTTTCAATTATATTTAAGTTGATTGTCATTTGAGTATCGTTAAACATTTTTTTTTTTTAACCAAGACCTCGATTAGATCAACTTAATGTGCAAATACATGAAAATTATTTACAATTTAAAATTGTTTAGTATAATGTAAAATTTTAATTTACTACTTTACTCTTACGTTGGGTGATTTTCCAAAAGCGTTTTTAAGTAAAAATTTACGTTTAAAAAATACATGATAAATAATAATAATATAGAAGCATACTCCTTTTAACTCGTATGTGTTCCAAACGTGCGTTTGGCGTAAGTAAATGCGACGTACCACGTAGTACATTAACGCAAAACGCATTATTGTGCGCTCAACTCAAGCATTCGTTATGAAATTTCGTTATAAAATGCTCGAGGAATTTCCTAAAATTTTATTGAGTATACCTCTGTGAACACAAAAATAGTTTATATTTAAACACACATCAATACAGTAAATATGATAATTTATAGTTATAAGTGATCTAGTGCATTTTTGTATGAGGTAAACAATCATATGTTTTTGTCTAATAGTTATTAAATAGTAATTCGATAGTGAAATTTAACCAGTGCTTAATATTTATAAATGAAATTTTATCTGGGCAGGTAAAACATCACTTAAGTAAATGTTCGTGATTACACTGGTATTGTATACAATTATCATCACGGAATTATTTTGAATGGATTTAATATTTTTTCCTCCGCCCGAGGTACATATTTTATATTATTTGTTGATAAAATCGATATTTTTCTAATGACTTTCTGTTTCATTTAATTACAAAAAAAGTGCACTGTATAAAATGCGCTGTTTCTGATGTGCAACTCCCTTCATATACGCAGCACCAGAACATAGTTTCACAACTCAATGGACGCTAGCCAACTTAAATAAATATGATTCAGTGAAAGTGAAATGTGCAGTACATTATTTCTTATTATATGATCATCGTCCATATAAATTAGTGTCAAGTTTTGGGTATCTTATACTCCGATTTTAGGGGTGAAGGATATATCCTTGAACAAAAGTGTCGATAATACTGATATTTGTGTTGATGGTCCATTCATGACGTTTAACAATAATGGAAATTATGAACAATAACACAACTAACACAATACCTATTTATTTACAATGAAATATGGTACTCACTAAATATGATTTCTAAGGACGAATGTTTTTATTGTTAATTTTTTTTTTTTTTTTTAATTATTATTACTTTTTTCTATGAAAAACTGAATTTTAATTAAATAGACACAAAACTACTTGTATAAATAAAATTATAATCAATATTTATCTATGGTTTGTTGTATGATCATTATGTCAAAAAAATTCAGATATTGTTTATTTATTTATTTACTTCAACTTTTCATCACCAAGCTTTCATAACTTGAATAAACGTTGAAAATAAGGAAACGCAATGAATGTACCAATAAACCGTATATCTAGATTCGTATCTAGACAAAGTAATATTTATTATAAACATCACATTTTATTTCAGAGATTTTACAATTTTCCTGTGAAAACAATGAGAGTACTAAAATAATGTTTACCAACCAACTAATAGAAAGTATTTGTAAAAATATGACTTTGTTAATATGTGTACAATATTGAAACGCATTATTCAATTTTTAATGCACTGTGTAGTAAAATATGAAATTTGTATACAAAAATCAAAAAAAAAAGATATAAATCATAATGTTTATCGAAACATCTATTTAATGCATTATTTGAATATTTTCTACCCATTTTTAATTTCCAAATAATAATAATTTGTTTCTAATTGCCCCTGAATTAATGACATTTCTAGTTTTTCTGGTTTTAATAGTAACTGAGCACATGTATAATTTAGACAGCAATTGAAAGTACGTATAGTTTAATTTTACAAGGCCAAAATATATATTCTCATTCTTACGAGATAGCACAATAACTACTGATATTAAAGATTAATATATTCGATTATACAGTTGAAATCATATTTATGCAACACATATGATAAACTTATAGAAATATTTTATTATTAAAAAAAAAAACCCATTATAAAATAATACTTCCACCGCGGTAATAAACTGTTCTATGACATTTAAAATAAATTGAAATCTTTAGACGAATATTTATATAATATTTCGTGAATCACTACTACCATTCACCAATGCGTTATTTTATTACATATTATATTATTTTTATAATTATTGTATATTTTGAAACCGACTTTTTACCAAACGATTTCAACTAACAATAATGTATCCTAGTATTGGACTCCTATTGGTATCAATATCACCATTGCGCTTAATTTGCCTTATTACAATGTATGCCTTATTATAATGTCAATATAAATCAATATTCGCGTTATCTGTCTATATTCTGAACACTCAAATTTTTTTATAATAGAACATCAAAGGAACATTGAATAGTGTTTTGTCAGCTTCGTAATAATCATAACCTTTTCCTCTATTTATGGAATTTATCGAGGACAAACTATCTCTAACGTTACTTATATATTTTTTGTTAATGGTTAGCGTCCTTATTGTTCACCCAGGTTAACAACTTATCTAGATACGGTATATCACTTTGAAACTAGTGGGAAAATAATAATGATAATAATAATAAATCGTATACCTCTGAATACTCCTAAATAATGTTATAAAATAAAGAAACGTACAATAATATAATATTAGTGTTTTTCATAGCAATATTAATGACTGGAGTTTGTGAGTATCGTGTGACGTAAGATAATCCAGGCCGGCCACACCCGTTCGTATATAGCGACCTCGCCTTCGAGTTTTGACATTACTTCTCTGGACCAGTTTTTTAGTACTGGCGTCGTATATATATTTTTTTATAATATATATCTTGTATGGCACACGCCGCACGTTATATACACATTACACAGACACACATACATAATAATATATTAATGTATTATTCCTATACACGACAATAATAATACGTGTATTATACTATTATATACTACACACGTAATGTGATGTGTAAACGTCATTATGTTTTACACTGTTGACTCCCACAGGCGACAACACGCGTATAATATGTTAAATGCTGCTGGACTGGAGCAATTGACATTTTAGGCTAGTTTTGTAACGGGTTTTAAAGTGATTCATGACAATGCTGATCATACCACTTTTTGCTGTGTGTGTGTGTGTGTGTGTGTGTGTGTGTGTGTGTGTGTGTGTGTGTGTGTGTGTGTGTGTGTGTGTGTGTGTGTGTGTGTGTGTGTGTGTGTGTGTGTGTGTGTGTGTGTGTGTGTGTGTGTGTGTGTGTGTGTGTGTGTGTGTGTGTTTTACATTTCACACATAAAAATAATAAAAGCTTAAAATGTATCTATACATTTTTGAATTTTATATTAGTATTTTTACCAACAGTTATAAATTATAATCAATAAACAAGGATAAAAGTTAAAAATTAATATCAGCAACTAAGTTAGCATTAATATGAAGTAATTTAAGTTGTAACTTTTTTTATAAAAATGGTTCTTATAGTTGTATACAAACATGTATAAATCGAATTTTTCATAAATTTACTGCTAGTTATGAGAAATTTTTGTATTTAATGTGTTCTTCGAAACCATTTGCATTCATCTAAAAAATAATTTAAACAATTTTAATTTTAAGATGATGTTTTTACACTAATGTTTTTACAATAAAATACTTAAGTTATAAAATAATTATCACCATATTACATTTATTCATACAAAAAGTAAAAAGCCAGTGAGATAATGATGTATGTAAGGTACCTTGGATAAATTATTTTTACGATTCACTCATATAAAGTAAAATAGGGTTGTAAATATAACAGGAAATATAAAACCAATAATAACCGTAATTTCCGGGAAAAAAATGTGAACGAAGCTCAAATGAAAGTGTATATTTTTACTACAAACTAGTTTAATTTTTAAAAAAATTGAAAATCGTTCAATAAATGATCGATACAATATTTAATTCATAAACAGAAATAGTTAAAATAATCATTATCGATTTGATTATTTGTACAAATAATCCATTTTATTGAGTTTAAGCCTAAGCACTTATAAAAAAATTGTCTAAACCTATCGTTGAAATAAATATTTATTGGGCTAAATACGATCAAGTTTTAAATATTCTATTCTCGAAACAAAAAATATAAATTTTATGAAATAAAATGAAAAAGTAATCTGACATTTTATAAAAACAGCTTCATTTGAGCCGTAGTTCTAGCATAAAACACGAATAAAAAAATTCATCAAGTTAATCATTATAAAACTTAGAACAAGATGGAAAAATAGGTGATGTCTTTTGGTGAAAATATTTTTTATCTGATTTTCATTTTAAAATGTAATGTTTTTGATTTAAAAAATAATCGCTATTTGATAAAAAATAATAATTTTTATTACATTTTTAACTAAGTATATGATTAAGTTTTTATTTGAATTCGAAGTCTAAAAATTTAAAATATAATTGAATTTAACTTTCTAAAAATCTGATATTCCAATTAGTTTCAACGTTCAATATTTAGCACAAAATTGTCAAGTAAATTTTTTTGAAAACGTCATAACTGTATACAACTGTTTATGATATTTGATGTTAATTTCCAGTTTCTAGCGCTATTATTTTTGCAGTTAAGGTGAATTAATAAAACAGAGTTCATGAAAATCTTGTCTGTAACAGCAATTACTATTGTTCACTCAACTTTTTCCAAAAAATGTTATGAAAACGTTTGAAAATTTCAAAAATGATCTTTTGAAGATACACAAATAAAAATATTTCCTATCAACAAAATGACTGAAAGAAAATTTTAGAGCGCTGTAATAAAAAAGAATAATAATAGAAATAAAAAAAAAAGGAAGAAAACATACAAAATTGTAAAACCAATATATTCTTCACTTTACCTACTCATCTTCGCCGGTTTCTATTAATATCCAGAATTTTTGCTTTCCAAAATCTCAGATCTTTTAGATATTTTTTTTCGCATCAAGACATTTCTTCCGAAATCATTTTTAAAATTCTAAATATTCCATATCAAAGTATAAACATGATGAATACTACAAGGCATGATAATTAAATATAAAACTTAATTTTGAAAGTAATACAAACACGTTCAAAAGTTTGATTTATTTTAATTGTAATAATATAATACATTTTATTTTATAATTTTGTAAATGAAAATACTTGTTATTAATTATAATTTAATTTCAATGGAATCATAAAAATACTAATTATTTTTTTATTTGTTTGTTTGTTTACTTACTGATATTTTTTTGTTCGTAGGGCTGAGTCAAGATCACAAACAAACCAGTGAAGGCTTCAAATGTCCAGAAGAATTTGGATACTATCCACATCCAAATGACTGTTCCCAATATTATGTTTGTGTATTCGGAGGTGCTCTTTTAGAGTCATGTACTGGAGGTCTAATGTACAGGTAAATTTTTAATTAAAATAATGTATTATAAGAATCCAATAAATAACTATACATCACAGGTAGCGTTATCTAGAAAGTTATAAAACTGATTCGCAGGTACAAATAATAATTTATCTGTATATATATGTATTTATAATTTAATGGAGATTGTTTAAAATGTATATTATTTATATTAATTACTTATTACATTAACTTTTAATATTACTACTTATATCAACAATAACTTTTTCCTGCGACAACACTTGCGTGTTTTAGCTGTAAAATTAAAAAATATATATCTCATCGATAGTTGATATGTAAGAGTATTCACAAAACTTCTTTGTAAACAATATTAATCACTTGTCTGTTAGTAGGTACCAAAATAACTAAACGACTGAGTGAGTGAGTAAGAATACTTCTTATTGACTTCACGTAAATAATTTTACCGCTATATATGTAGGTACCTGTATCTCATTTATATCAAACTGAAAAATAAATACTATAAATAACTGATTTAATACGATTTTACATATTTTAATTCATTGACTTTTCAATATTTCTTCCTTAATAACATTATCAATTATTTGTGCTGTATCTATGATTTTACGTTATCATCAAATAATATGATTTTTTTTTTAACAAAAAAGTACCTTCAGTATAAGTTTTGAGTTATTAAAATCAAAATTTTCAAAATCCTCTCTTAGAGTGCACTTTATTTAGAGTGCACCATTATGAAACAAAGGTAGTGTCGAAAAATAGTATTTATCCCAAATTTTAAAAAATGGTATCTAAACGAGTCTCTAAAACATAAATTTGTGCCTAAATTTTATTCTTATAGCTTAAATATTCATAGTAATTGCTAATAAATATTTAATCACTTGAAATACAGAGTAAATATGTTATGTAAAAAAAAACTGTCCAATAAATGGTTTTCATTTTTACTACTTTTTACATAATTTAACCTTCTTAAAGTCGAAATTTTTTTAAATCCCTTCTTAGCGGATTCCTACATCATAAAAGCTATCAGAATGCCAAAGTTCATCCCAATCTGTATAATGGTTTGAGCTTTCAGTTGATAGATCAATTAGTGAGCCAATCAGGTTTCTTTTTTGTATAAGTGTATAGATACATAACATGAGCATTTTGTAATTTCACAACACAATTACGTTTATCAATAAGATAAAAGATGACTAATAAGTTGTACATTTCATGAATTTAATCAAATCAATCTTACATATTTACACACATACATACACACACACACACAGACACACAGACACAGACACAGACACAGACACACACACACACACACACACACACACACACACACACACACACACACACACACACACACACACACACACACACACACACACACACACACACACACACATATATATATATATTATATATATGTGTGTGTTTCTTTCATGAAATGGACAACGTTTTTCTCATAACAAATTCACTAAAGTTTATGTGTTTTTATTTGCGCGCGCGTGTGTGTGTGTGTGTGTGTGTGTGAGTTTGAATGTGTGAATGTGTGTGTCTTTGTAATATACCTACCACTTTCACAGATCAGACATACAGTGATGCAATATGTTTAAATACTATTTATTCATTAACCGAACTAGATATTATTAATAAAAAGTAAATCAAATCGCGCACACGTTTGTGTAAGTCTGAAGTTTTTTTTCAATTAATTATATCTGGTCTCGGCAATAGGGTGTACTATATAGGACACACGACAACATTGCACGTATTTTACACAAATGTTATAACGTGATTGTGTTATTGCTCTCGTTTATGATCAGATTATAAATTTCAATTAAAACTAAATGCAATTTAACGATCATAAGAATTCAAAAGTTATTAGAGCTATGTAATAGTTCATTGTGACTAGGATATTACATTATAACTTACATAATAGTAATATTTTGATTGTACCTACTATTTTCATCACAACAGCCTGTTCCTTAACAAAATCTTGTCATTTATGACATTTATTTGTGGCATTTTATTTTATTTATATATTTAATTTGTTATACAATTATATGATTAATTTTTATTAAATCAAATTTTAATATCTTCATTTTTAAACTATTGAGTGGTAAAACTTTAGGTTTAATTATTTTGTTATATTAATATTTGAATAATGTAGTGATAAAAGTTCGGATTTAGATAAGAGCTTTAAGGGCTTTAAACTTCGAGACCCCACAGGCATCCTCAAAAAGGAACATACTTATACGTATTTTCACATCATTAAAATTTCATATTATCTTATAATAATATGTTAAGATTCATTGAAAATTTAAAAAATATATATAGGTATTGTCATCATTATAATAATATAGTATATTATACTCAACTAAGTTCATAGAGGCACAGGCAATTATATATCAATTTAGGTACAAAGAATCACTTTAACTTTTAGGACTCAGATCTTAGTTATTTGGCCTTAAATTACATTAATAATAAATACAGTAAAATAAATCGGTCCGTAGTTTGCTACTTACCTACCTTAATTCAATCCTCCACTTGATAAAATATTTAAATGTTTTGAGAATACAATCATTTAATAAAAGTTCAAGTAAGTATTTATTAAAATATATTTTTTTTTACATAAAGCATAAATATTATGATAAATTGAATGCTGTGAATAAATAAGTTTAGACCTAAAATCTAATTGAATGAAAACCCTACCGAAGTAATAAATTCTTATATTATCCACTTAAATATTTGGCTAATGTTTTCATTTAATGTTTTTTTTATTTTTTACGTGAGGGAAAAAAGAAAATACGTAACTGTAATACTCTGAAGATATTTTTTTATCAGATACATTATTTTTGAATAGATCAAAATAACAATAATTATTTTCATTAATCACATTTTTAGTGTTTCGACATAGAATTGAATATTCAACCTAAAGATAGATTTACTTCAGACTTTTGGTATAAACTTGCTAGCATGAAACATAACTCGTTACCCCTATTAATAATTTTAAATTAAATGAAAAATCTATTTGCATTCCAATTCTGAATATTCATGGTTTTGTCATTGGTACACATGTCACAGAGTTTTATACACAAAATGATTTAAGAAGCAATCTTGTCCTACTTTAAGTCTAATTGCATAGACTCCGGTTTTTTAGATTCAATTTAAAACATTACCTAATATAACTACAATTTGGTGACGAAAATAATTATTTACTATTTTTATTAACATACATTTTTGGGTTATGTTGTGCATTTTGCACTGTTAAGTTTTAAATGTTTATATCTCTAAATTTATTGATAAAAAAAACCAATATCATAATTTTCAAAAAAAAAAATGTATATATATATATATATATATTCCCTATCAGAACATACATAAAAATTTTAATATCATGTAAAAAAAAAAATATATATAAATTAAAATAGATTTAATCAATAAATTATGGGGTTTAAAACAAAATGAGGAACGAGTATGCATAAATTATTAATTATATAGTCTTTAGTATTTATTTATTTAATAATTTAACATCTGCAAGAAGTTGAGATGCAGGAAGTGATTCTTAACATACTGAAATATATTATAATTAAAAAAAACTGAATAAAAACTAATATCAAATGAACTAATTTATCATATTACTTGGGTCACAATTTATCTGAATATCATAATTTTTAGTTTGAAGAATATGAAAACTTTTATTTCTAATTCCGACGTTCAAACTTACCAAATAATTTTTTTTTAAAACTCGAATACTAGTTATTAATTGCTTTACAAACACACAGAAATACTTACTTTGAGTAGTTAAAAATACTTGCCCGATTATATGAGTAATATAAATATATTTAATTTACGCAGTTTTTTCCTTTTAATTGTATAATAACTGTCAGCATTTTATACTCCTAACAATCATAATTTATTACCGAAACCAAAATATTTCTTACTTTATGACAATTATTAATTTATCAACCATCTACGTGTAATTTTATTAAATCACTTAACATTTTTATTAAACTAATAAGCTATAATCTTCAAACAAAAAAAAAACAAAAAAGCTCAAAATACAAAATAACTCGAAGTTGTTAAATAGTTAAAGTTAATATTTAATTTTAGTCATGAACTACAAACATGCGATTGGCCTCGCAATGTTGGATGTGGAGCTGAGACTACAGCTAGCCAATCTGATAATCAAGAAAATGTACTGGCATTAGCTCGATCATCCGATCGTCAAAGACACCCATTGGCGCAACCCCAGAGGGCTACTCCATCCATATTCAACCAACACCAACAGGTCCAAGAACAACAACCTAATGAACAACTAGTGAAACAGCAACAATTATATGAAGAAGACGACTTTAGAGCAATCGAAGATGATAGTGATAGACAACAGAGAGTATACAGAGGTCAACCATCAACATTGGGCCAAGTAGCTAGAGATAGAGATGGCATATCTAAACATAGAAATATAATTCCGGTAGTTATTGATTGATCATTATTTATTTCGAAGTAATCACTTTAACGTTTCGACTATGTGAATTTTTTATTCCAGCAATTTGTAGGCGTGGAAAAAAACAAACAATTTCAAATCCCAAATCAAAATTACAGGTTAGTGTTACTCAAAACATATACAGGTGATTGTTTCAATATGATACACTTGATTTCTAGGTAAATTTTTTAATTTATTTTTATGCATTAATTGAAACACTAATAAAACTACAATTAAATCTATAAATATTTTTATTATTAGTTAGTTTTTGGTTTTTTTTTCAATGGCAAACAATATTTAACTATAAATTCTAAAAGCCAACGTTTCTTTTTAAATATTTAAGTTAACATTTTATTATTGGACCAGTAGTTTTAGTTATTGAAAAGTTATCAATTTCAATATTTAAAGTTTAAAATGATGGTGTGAAGAAACAGTGATACCTTGAAAAAATATACTGTCACTACGATTACACTTCTTTGAATTTTAAAAAGTTAGAAGTTATTATAAGTAATTAAACTGTTGTCCTTATAGTAAAAACCCAAGTGTCTAAATGTTCAAAAAAAAAAAAAAAAACATGCGATTAAAATATTCGTTATCATAAACAAAAAAAATGTTAACTATAAAAATCACATAGATAAAAAGAGTAAAATATATACAAAGGTACCTCCTATACATACTCAGAAAAATGTAGTTTTATTTTTAGTTTTAATTTCTTTTTAAAATATTCTAAATAATGTAGAAATATAAATTTGAAAATTACAAAAATGTGTTAAGAAATCGAGTATTTCGTATAAAAAAAAAATCACCTGTATAATGACTATAAATTGTGACTTAACAAATCTTCAAATACTTCACATTCATATTATTATTTATATACATATATATATAAATACATACTTTTTTTTTTACACAATACAAACATGTTGCAACAGAAACGTAACGAGCAAAAACAATGGTAAACAACGCCTTAAAAGACAGACCCGACAGAGGTAACGACTATCATACTTAGTAGAAACAACTTAAACACTATTAATACCATCAATATTACATATAAAATAATATTGAATTTTGGTAGTAATGGTAAAGAAAACAACTTGATACTATGTTATTTGTATTATGACATCGTTGTTTTTATTAAATATTAGCTATAGCAGAATGACAAGACCTAAACCAACTGAGATGACAGTGGCGACAACCAATTACGCTTTACGCAAATTACCAAAAGACTATCGAATAGCTAGACCTTCATCATATGTACCTATAACAAATACAGGAAACTCAAGAGAACATAAGCGATGCCTATATGAATCGAAAATATATCCTGGACTTATGATACCATGTCCTTCTTCGCAGCACCGAAGGATACCGAACCATCAACACCATGAAGATAATGATGACGTTTACGATCAAGTAGATTACGAAAACCCTGCAGTTAACGAAGAAATAGAAGACAAAGGTGATTACGAATATCCTGATAGCCAAAATCAAGATGAATATGAAGAAGAAAACCCACAGCCACAAAACGCTGAAGATGACTTTGAACAATTGGTTACAAGAGTGAAATGTAAGGGAAATAATTGTAATCAAAATGATGAAAAGTATGAAAATCAAGAAAATGAATATGAAAATGAAGAAGAAAGTCAAGAAGAATCTCCTGGTTCAAAAGAAGAGGAACATAGACCTTTACCAAAACCGAAACCAAAACCGAAACCTATACCTAAGCCAAAAGGTCCTAATCCAAAACTTAATGCTTTAACAGTAATGCATAATTACCAACCAGCAAATTTTACCATGAATAAAAACAAAAATAATAAATTTGAATCGAATGAGGAACAAAATAAAGACGATGTTGAAAAAGAAGATGAAGAAGAAGAAGAAGAAAATAGTCAAGAAAGTAGACTCAAAGATGTAGAAGAATATAATGAAGGAGACGACTTACAAGACGATGAATATTACTATGATGACGAAGAAGAATATGATCAAACCCCAAGTAAACCCAAAATACCTCAAAAATTAGTAAACATTGATGATATAAAATTTAAAGGCGAAGGAGATGAACCTTCTGAAAGTATATCAAAAAATACTGTATTAAAAAATGTTTCAAAAACTAATGATTTACATAAGCCTCAGAATTCGGAATCGATACAAGTAAATTTAACACCACAGAGACCTAAGCCTTATGATTCTGCTGCGGAAGCTTATACTCGTGTAAAGGATAAAAATAAACCACATGATCAACAAGTAATGCAAATGTCTGTCCATGAAACTACAGTTGCTTTAAATTTAGTTGATGAACAAAAAAATAAACACAAATTGCCGACTAAGACTGACTCAACAACGGCTAAATATAGACCAAGACCAACTTTCCGACCAAACATTTTAAAAAGGTGAGACTTTTACTATGACTTAACATGAATACTTGTTAGGCGTTCTTTAAAAAAAATTGCACGTAAGTAAAAAATAAGAAAATAATTCAAAACAAAATTTACCCGTAAAGAACGCTTAATTTGACTGACAACTATACTTGAACTTTAATATTAATCTATACTATTTATATACATACATACACACATATATATATATATATATATATATATATATATATATGGTAATCAATTAAATTTCATTTTAATCTGATATACTTTTAGTATCTTATATAATTGAATATAAATTGTAGACCCCAGCAGATTTCTGTTCCATCATTTGCGGTTGAACAGACTGTTCAATCAGTGACCACTACCAAAACCACTTCTACCACTAGTAGCCGTAATGGAACACAATATGACCCGACTTTCTATAACGTTTATGATGACGATTCTGAAATTTATAAGGACGTGGGTGAGTTAATTATTTGCTGAAATAATAACCATAAATAAATTAATTTAACATAAGAAATTACTGAAATTAAAAAATATCTCCGTATTCATTATACAAATGTTACAGATTATGGACAATTTACTTTATCATCAGTAAATAACAACAATAATAGATTGAAACCTCAACCTCATCCTCAACTCCAATCTCAGCCACAATCTCAACTCCAGCTTCAACCTCAACCACAACAAGATACTTTTAGAGCACCTTTGCCGCAACAAACACAAAAATATCAAGCTAACACATATGTGCCAGAATATAACTTAAAAGCAAGTATCTATTTTTGAACCAATTAAACTGTATTACATATTTACATAATATTTAATTTATTTTCCATAATTATTTCGAATAAAAAATTGCTCATGAAATTGGAATATCATAAAAATATTTGTAAAATAAATGTTCAAAATAAAGTTCAATAATAATATTGTAGTATTTAGCTAAATTATTCGTAAGTTGGTAACAAATGTCAAGTTGGGCAGAGCTTCATACCAGTTAACACCAATTTTTGATTTAACCAATTTTATAAAAATAAACTTACAAAACCAAACGCGAAACTTAAGTGTTTCATTTCAAAAGAAATAATAAAATACTTAACTAAAATTTAATTTTCTTCTTAAACGAAAAAAACTAAAACTTTTGTTTTTTCCCAGCGAATCGTTGAATTTATTTATTTTAGTAAGTTAACAATAAATTCAGCTTATTTCATATTATTTATATAAATTACTTAATTAAGCACCTATATCATACATTTAAATCAAACAAAACATAGGTTTGTGTTAAGTGTAATAATTTTTGTTTGTTTTTACACGGAGAAAATCTGAACATTAAAGAACAATATAAATTATAAATTTTTTACTAGTTATTGCTCACAACTAAATTGTATACAACCTATCGAATTATATACATGCATAGTAAATAAATGAATAAAAACGAGATTTATAGGATTATATTTTATATCATAACAGTATTAACAAAAACAAAAAAAATAGTAAATAATACCTATTAATAATCAAACAAAAAAATCAATAGAATAACAAAAATGATTTGATTAACTTGAAAAATGTTTGTATATAAATTATTTAAAAAGAAATTATAATTATGATTTTCAAAATGGTTACTAAGCTACGAAAAATAATTTGTTAAAAACATAATAAATAATTAATTATAAAAATCAGCTAATATATATTACTAAAACTATCAATAATCTATCTGATATTCTAAAAATATATTCAATGCTATTCTATAAAAAAAAGAATGAGAAAACAGTTTTAAAGTTATTTAACTATGAATAAGAATTTTTAACATTTTAATGTGTTGATGTGTGATGCATAACAATTTCGTTGAAGAGTTAGAAGTTTATTGAAGTCTTTTTGAACCAACATAAAAAATATCAAAAATCATATTTGTATCCCTTATAATTAAAAATTTTTAAAACTGAAGTCAATGTAAGCACAGTTTATTTTTGGTTAGTTGTTAATTTAGAAATGTTTACATTACTTATAATTTAAATTCTAGATTGAACGTAATGTTAATTAATATATAACAGAAACGTTATTATACAATTAAATATGTAAACGGAAGGCTTACAAAAATTAATAACCACAAATCAATTGGAAAAATCGTTACACCACTTAATCTTACCTCTTTAAATATTTCAAAGTAATTATTCTTAATATTAACGTCACAACCGATTGGACCATTTACAGATCACTGAAGAAGAAGCTCAACGAGATCAACAGACCAAAGCAACCTACAGGTGAGCAATTGTTATTTTATTATTTATTTATTATAATTTTTTTTTCGCATTTTATTTTCGCTTATTATTACGTAATACAATTTTTAGTTAGATAAGTGGCTAAACGAATAATTATTACCGATTTGTATGATATTTATACAACCACATAACTGCAACAACATGTAAATAAGGCTGTGTGGATTTATTTGTATCAAAATAATATAATGTATAATACAACAAATGGTGGGTGTATGACGCATATTTGTAATATAAAATGTGACTATGAAAAATAAATGTAAAAAATATTGTATATAATGTGATTTTAATTGGAATGGATTTTATGAGTTTTGAATGAAAAGTCTTATTAATGATATACCTACCTAGGCCTATCAGTATTTGAACAAAGATCTATCTTAATTCTTTAATAACATGATTTTTTATTGAAATTATACCCTTTCGCTGCCTTATTTACATATAACAAACATTAATTACGAGATTCAACAACTAATAATATCACTAATGTTATTTGTACATACCAACTCTTAATTTTTGTACATATAATTTTAATCAGGTCAACAGTCGTTGGTGTAAGTCCTATCGTACCGGACCGCTCGACGTTTAAATTCCCTGTGTCATCTTCTACCCCTTTAAAGTTTACATTTTCTACGTCAACAGCCACACCCTCGACATTACCACCCACTACTCTTTCAACAATATTCACTTACCCATCAACCCCTTCATTATATTTGCGGCCTCCATCTCCTCAAGGCAATTACTTTTGGACTACATCGTCTACCACTCAGAAATCAAAACCTACTCCTCCAGACTTCAGAATAATAGTAGACCCTTACAATACAACACAATATGATGTAACTACACATCGTGGCACAGTGAAAACGACGCCACTCAAAATCAGAACCACCCAAGCTCCTACTACTTCTACTACTACTACTACTACTACTACTACAAGTACTACTACGTCAACTACAACAGTCGGATCTGTGGATTACGATCAAGAGTACGATGTTGTAGTAGAGGATGAGGAAACTAGATACATTGATGATAATTCAGTAGAAAAAGTTAGTACAACGCCATCAACCACTTCAGCCCCACATAGACCATCTGAACTTAGAAATACCGATGATTATCCCAAAGTCAAGAGCGGTCCGAGTATTCGTCCAGTCACGGTACCAGCACCCACGAGCAAAACAGTAACCGAATGCCGAGAGTGCAACGAAAAACCATCAAGGTATGGAGGATATAAAGGGACAATACATTTCAGATTTTATCAGAAATGGTGCAATTAATATATCTTCGCTAACTACTATCAAAATTCCTGCGGAAATTTGTTTTTATAACTTCCAATAAATGTGGGGGCATTATGTCTAAATATAAAATAAATAATAATAAAAAAATAAATAAATAATAGTAAAAAAATAAATAAAAAATAACAAAAAAATAAAATAATGAAAAAAACATGATATTGATAGTTGGTTGCAACTACAGTTATTATTTTATTTGATTACACCGCAAATCTATTGATATCTATTGCTGTGATAATTATGCACTTATTTTCAAAATTAGCCGCTTGGGTAGTGAATATTGAAATAATATATTACATCGTTGTAATGTTGATTTAATTGTTTTACATAGATTGTTTTGTACGAGGTGATTCATTGATTTCTTATGATATAAGTTTCCTATTCAAAAACATTTTAATTTTAAAAATTAGGAACCTAACATTAATAAATGTATATACATTCATTCCTTTGTTTTTTTATACTTATAGTTTGATGAACTTAAATAATATGTTTTACATCATCAACTACGGTTATAAAATTGAATTGTATTAAAACGAGAAAATATGAAAATCAAAACGGGTTTTTAATGTCTATTGACCGTTACAAATGCCTTACATAATAATTAAACTACAAGTATAAAACTTTTATGAATAACAATAAAAAATATTTAAAATTTCTGTTTTCCACTAAGTAATTTAAACTTCTATAGAATAATTAATTTTCCAAAATTAATAAATACTATGGTAACTTAAATAGAGTAGTAATTGTTCAGTGACTACTTCTGAAGTAACAACTATTATCACAACTTTGATTACACTTTCAATTCCTATTCAATGTATGTATTAAATTATTAAAGGAATGTGTTAGAAAATTTTGACTGATCATGTGCAAGTAAATGTTAATATAAGTCAATTGAATTATAATTTTATGACGAAACATAATCAAAAATATCACATAATTATATAACGACGTTAATTTTTTGCACCAGTGTTATATTAGTTCTATTCGTTGAGTATAACGAAAAATCAATTTTAATTAATATTAAAGGGTAACTTTGTAATACTACATATGAAATAGGTATTTGTTAATATAAACAAAAATAAATAATTTATTTGTTGAAATAAAATGTTACAATTTAAAATTATTTTTTAAATACATTTTGCCAATAGTAGAAATTGATATAATATTTAGTCATCATTTGAACTTGAAATTGTTTCGGCCAATAATTTCGAATTTATATTCCAAAACTATTTTTTTTTTGAACATTGTCCTTTTTATTTCTTTTTAATTAAAAAAAATTTTAATGATTATGTGTCTTCATTCTCTACTCAGCAATATTCTGTACATATTTCAGTTGATTCTATTTAAAGTCAAAAGAGAAAAATATTGGTCCACTCCACATCATCTCATAATGAGTTATGAGAATATGATGTGACTAAAAAAAAATAATATTTTCCTAACTTATATTACGGTTGTAAATCAATGTGATTACTATTTTATGTCATATATATTTTACTAAAATAGTAAAATTTTTCTTAATTAGATACAATGACTAATGAATTATGTTAATAATTAATGTTGGTTACAAACCAATAATTAGTAATGTGATGTCATTCATGGTCAAGTGAAAACTTTTATTTCTAAAAAAAATAATAATTTTTAGTTCCGATTTTTATGCTAAAACGTATTTTTCGAAATTACCAATGTGGAACTAATATTTTTGTTTGTATTGTCATAATTACTTCATAAATAAAATTATAATACAATTTTTAAATAAAGTGAATTAACTAGTGACTACACTATAGTTTAATCTAAGTTATAAGAAAAATAACAGCTTCGTAATAATTCATGTCTTAATAGACAAAAAAGCGTAAGTGACATTTAAACAAATGTTTAGGAACACAAGAAAACATTTTAAAAATGTAATATTTCACGTTTTATAAGGAAAATTTTAGATTAAAAAAATCACCCATTTCTCATTTCACTTACACTTTTTAATGATCGATAAAGCTGATTTTTCTGAATTTTTTGATGTGAAAACGTATTTTTTGCGAAAATTGTCCTTACGCTTTTTTGCCTATTAGAGCTCGATATAGTCAAATAATCAATTATAACATGAACAGTTAAATTTATTGACATGCAACGACTGTACGCAGTACATTGACTTCATATGTGTGTAGAGTCAAAATACAAAACTTGCACGATAGTAATGAGTTTTTAATGGTGGTGGGAACTATAAATAATAACTTTTTGCTTTTCTTTTTTATTGAATTTCATACTTGCTCTGGTTTTTTGTTGCACTCTATATGTTTTTAACAACTCAAAAACATTTCACTTTCTCAAATGTATTTTGATTACATTTTAAGTAGTAAATAAATATACAAAAATAAGCTTTGCATATTTAACTGTAAAAACAGGTACTACCGAATTTAAGACCATAATGATGCATATAGCCATAAAATGTTTTTTTTTTTTTAATTTTAAGTATACTTAAAAAATGTTGAAATATTTTGTGTATGTATTAAACAGAGGCAGAGTGAGAGGAGGTGCAACATATACAACAGCAAGCAGTAATGATATCGATAGAGGAACACCTTTAACTGGGTACGTAAAAATTGTAAATCTCATTTGATATGTTTAAATAAAAATTTAAACATACATATTTTAATGGATCTATTTTTAGAAGAACAAGACCGACATTAAAACCATCCACTTCTATTGTCAGTAAAGCTTCAGAATTTGTTGATGTGTATAAGTTCCCGCCCAGACGGTAATATTGTAAATAAAAATTAATAATTATTATGATTAAAGTTATTTACTTTTAGGCCTGATCCAATTTATCCAACACCACAACCCGATAAAACTGCAGCAAAATGTCGCAAAGATGTTTGTCAATTACCTGACTGTAGTTGTGGTGGCAAAGAAATACCGGGTAAATTTTACACATTAAAATATTGTTTTGCTCAAATTACGCACTTTATACTCTTTTTATAATAAAAAATAATATTTAGGTGATCTGGCTCCAGAAGAAACTCCACAGATTGTCTTATTAACTTTTGACGACTCGGTAAATGATCTAAACAAAGGACTTTATACTGATCTATTTGAAAAGGGAAGAGTAAACCCCAATGGCTGCCCAATTAGCGCGACTTTTTACGTATCTCATGAGTGGACAGATTATAGTCAAGTACAAAATTTATACTCAGCTGGTCATGAAATAGCATCACATTCAGTTTCGCATAGTTTTGGCGAACAGTTCTCTCAAAAGAAATGGACAAAAGAAATAGTCGGACAAAGAGAAATATTGTCTGCTTATGGTGGTGTCAGACAAGAAGACATTAGAGGAATGCGAGCACCATTTTTAGCCGTAAATATGTCAAAATATTATTATATTGATATGTGTAATGGTCATTTTTGTCATATTTAATTTTAGGTTGGAGGCAATAAAATGTTCAAAATGTTATATGATAGTAATTTTACTTATGATTCTTCTATGCCAATTTATGAAAACAAACCTCCTAGCTGGCCATATACACTTGATTATAAATTATTCCATGACTGTATGATACCACCATGTCCAACTAGATCGTATCCTGGTATATAATAAAACCTAATTAAAAAAATAAATAATAACCAATGTCATCATAATTTAGGAGTCTGGGAAGTCCCTATGGTTATGTGGCAAGATTTAAACGGAGGCAGATGTTCCATGGGAGACGCTTGTAGTAACCCATCAGATGCAGATGGTGTGTTCAAAATGTTGATGAAGAATTTCGACAGACATTTTACTAGTAACAGGTATTATTCTAATTGCATTAATGATACATAACAAATATTTTAGTACAGTTTATTTATACTTTAGAATTGTAAAATGTTAATTTGTTTTGTTTTATAATTATTGTAATGCCTAAGTCATAAGAAATAACTTAAAATAATAAATAATATTCCAATATCTAAACGCAAGATTATTATTAAATTAGCATCTGATTAACATAATATTCTATGGAGACTTAGAGAAGGCCAAGACTAAAATAGGAAGCAATAATAACGGAAGCTACAGAAAAAGTAAATTCCAAGAATGAACTTGAAGAAAATTATATTAAATAAAGATAATTAGGGATAAATATTTTAGGTGATGTGGTTTTAAAGGCCAAAAAGTCAAAACCACGAAAAATGAAGATTCTGTAGGGATATGCTCAAGAATTTTCAATTAGGAAAGTGTAAATAGTTTATAAAGGTCTTAGGAGCTACTTCCTCGTCCATTAACAATTTATTTATATTTGTTTGTAATTTATAGTTGCACCCCCAGAATTCTTTTCAGGAGGTAGAAGTATCATTTTGCTGTTATAGACAACAGATAAAAATATTAGAGCAAATGATATATTATGTACAACAATATAGTAGACTCTTAAATAGTGTATTTTAGAGAACTACATAAAAGTATAATGAATGAATTTCGAATTTTAGTGGCGTATTTACGGAGGATATATATAGGGGACAATTCCCCTTGGCTTTATTTTTTTTACTGATGTATGAAATTGTTTTATATTATATTATTTGTTTTTATATTTCAGAAATACAGGATATAACTATTGGAATTACTATATTATTATAATAATTAATAATATATTATAATATATATATTTTTAAAGCTCATTATTAACCAACAAGACTTCTGCTTTTCAATATTATTAGTCAATTTAATATTTGTGTATAGTATTTAATAAAGTTATAATTAATGAAAAGTGCTCAAATGTTATCGTATCGATGTATTTGTAAACTTATTGTCATAGAATAAAGAAAAAAAGCGAATTATTATTATATATATATGTGTGTGTGTGTGTGTGTGTGTGTGTGTGTGTGTGTGTGTGTGTGTGTTAGATTAAATTTCAATTTCAAATCTATTTGATAATTATTTAAATACTAAAATTTGATTCTGATTATTTACCATAGTTCTTTAATGTTTCATTTCATTAATAATAGTATATTATTCGAAATGTTTTGTAATTGCTTAACGTTTACCAAATATTCGTGTTCCAGGGCTCCATTCGGGCTGTTTTATCACGCAGCCTGGTTTACGCAGCCTCACCACAAAGAAGGTTTCATTCAATTCTTAGACAACATTGTAAACATGCCCGAAGTTTGGATTGTCAATAATTGGCAAGCTATCCAATGGGTGAGAGATCCTACATCTATCTCGAGATTACAATCATTCACGCCATTCCATTGTGACTTATCGGTAAGTTATAGTGTTTTCATTACATTACATAAATCTTACTCGGTAAGTAATATAAATATTCATTTTTATTTTATCACCAACTCGCCACCGAACAAATTATTGGTTTTTAGTTTATAACACATTGGAGAAAATATATTTAAGATTGACACGCATACAGTGCCGCAACTACAGTGTAAAGGGCCCGTGTGCAATAGCCAATAATTATGTTGGGTCTTTTTTCTTTTCAAGCTTAGTTTTTGGACGTGATAAAAATAGGTTTGATGAAAATATTGGTCCTATTTTTAATCATATATATATATCTGTAAATTTTTTACGGTTTACCACATTCATTGAATCATGTTTCAACTTTGAAAAAGCCATACGTATCATATCACACAAAAGGAAATGAAAATTAAATTTTTATTGTTAGTGATGAGTTGTGCGTTTGTAATGTACTAGTGTAGTCTTTAGAATGGGCCACCCAATTATATGTAGGCCTCAGGGCCTGCGTGCACTGCACGCTCTGCACATCCCATCTTTGCGGCACTGCACGCATAACATAAGACAGTGTTTAATGAACATAGGATCAACCCATATATCACATTATTAGGGTACCTATTAATTCCACCGAGAATTTTGTTTAAGAATGCAATTTTTGACTCACACTGTATACTCCACTTTGAAAAATAGAAGCATTTTATTTATTCTAAATTAAAGTGATAAAATTTCGTATATTATTTCTTTAAAAATGAAATGTTTTTCGTCCTATGATTTTACAATCAACTAATACAGGTGACATCTACAACTACAATAAACGTCACATTGTAAACGTAAAATAATTGTAAATTTCAATATCCTAGGCCTCCACGCTAGTTCTTTTTATGAAGCCCACTAATCTATTGATATCGAAATAAATTTAAAAAATTTAAGTAAAATTGAATATTATAATAATAATCATATAAATTGAACTATTTTTTTTTTTTTTTTTTTTTACGAAGATATAGAACTCCATCCATAATAATTTGTCTGCCAATTTAATTTTAAATAAAAATTATTTTCGATATACAGACAAGCTTCTCTATCTATTACCTTATTTCGCTATGAACTTTCCATATCGCATATAACCTTAGAATATCTATGAATATTTATGGATATTCAATCAATGGATTTAACTCTTCCCAAACAACAACCGTCTATATTGCATAATCCGTATGCGTTTTCAGACATTTTTTCATTTTAAAATAAGTGTATTCTTTTAGAATTCAATTTGAATAGTAGTCTTCTCGCACTTTCTTTAGTAGCCGATTCTCATTGGATGGATTTTAAACTAATACTTTTATATAAGCATGAAGTTGGAAAATTCATTTAAGAGATTTCCAAGAAAATACTGTTTATTTTAAAGTGGTGGACATTTGTCTCAGTGATACATCTACATAACATTTTTGAATGCTATGTTAAGCTATGCTAGCTGGTTAATAAATTGTATCTTCAAAAGTATTACTATAATATTATATGTCAAAATAATTAAACCAAGATAATTTATTTTATTTGTTTTCTATTATTTTATTTATTTGTTCTTAATAAATTTATAAGTGCAAAAAAAATGATAAAAAAATGTGCTTGTGGGTTGACTTTTCTTCGCTTCCATATAGATACATAAATTATTTACTAAAAAAAAAAATGTTTTTCTTTAAAGGAGAGGCCAAAAAAATGCAACAATCCAAAAGTGTGCAATCTATGGCATAAGTCAGGTGTAAGATATATGCGCACATGTCAGCCTTGTCCAGACGTGTATCCGTGGACAGGAAAAACGGGAATCAGAAGCAGTCGTATTGATGACGGAACGGAATAAACCCATATGACGCGGCAAAATTTATTTAGAATTATTATTATTTTCAATATAAATTATAAACATGTAACCACTTTTTCACATCGCAATTCGGCACGATGTTGAAAAACTGATTACATGTAAAATACAAAAATATACGCTCAACTTTTCAGAATACCAATCGTTTTAAAAAAAATCTATTATTTATTGTATTTTCGTTTTCTTTTAACATATTTGGTTCAAAACATCTAAGTAATTCAATAAATCTAATTTTCATTTTTCAAACAACCGAATAACTTATGTGATCTATAAGTATTTGTATTATTGTTTAACTATCTAATATATAAGTATACAATTTAAAATGTAAATTATAAAATATATATAAATATATATATAGAATATATTATAATAAACATAATTTGTATAGTGATGTGTTGTAATTTTTGTGAAAATCCCGATGACAAACTCAAACCTAAATAAATTAAAGTTTTATTATTAAAGTTGGTATAAAAAAAAAAAACAACAAAAAAATTGTGAATTTGTTTTATTAGTTATTCATATATTTTTTGGTAATTTACTGATCATACAAGCACATATATTACACCTATATATTATATATGAAAGAAGTAGTTGTGAACAGAAATACATGCAGACTAAAGCTTAAAGAGAAGGCTTTGATGACAAAATCTATCAAACTCTGAGCTACGTCAAGTAATGCACCTGTGCATATGAGCTTTTTTCTAGAAAATAAGATGTTTGATGGACTAGCCGATGAACGTGGTGGATAGTGGAATAATTATGGCGAAATCCAAATTGGGTATGTAGCCGGTTAGCCTCAATTACAGGAAAGATACGTTTTAGGAAGAAATTTTCAACGATTTTGGAAAATATCAGAAGAAGACTGGTGGGTCTGTATGATTCAGTAAAATCGAGAGGTTTGTTTGGCCTTAGTGTTATGGCTATAATAGAGAATTTCCATAAAATCGGAAAAATATGATAACTTTAACATTGACTTTTAAATGGGTATGTATTTTAGCAGGATAAAAGACTTATTTAGCAGTCGGAATATTATTTAAACTGTAAAAGAATACAAATGATTCAATTAAACAAATTTCTGAACTATTTTATAGATTTTAGTGCATCTCATGAATTTTACACTTTAAACAATGTAGTTATTCTTATTATAGATACGAAAAGTTTAGCAAAACACTAATATTTTATGTAGGGATATTGAAACGTTACTAGTGCATCAAAAAAGGACGTATTTCACACCATGGAGTATTCTTTGCTGCTAGGACAGATAATGGGGATGGGTATATTGGATTTAAAAGATATGATAGATCATTTCTTTAATTAAATAATTCTGAGCAAACCTTCAGTTTAAAAAAAAAACACATCGTTTAAATATTTAACCATTTTTAGTTTAATCGTCACTATATATTATTATTTTTTCAAACATTCTACAGTTTCCTAGTAAGACAAATGAGACATTTTTTTTACCAAAAGTTTCAAAACATACTTTTCTATCTGTATCCAAAGCGTCATAATGATTAGATGGTCTACTTTTTAAATTAACATTTAACATTTAAAATTTACATGCAAGTAGTCAACTCAATAAAAACCTGGAAAAACTATCGAGAAAAGAGAAATAACCTCTCTAAAGTACAATCTACATTAAATTTCCAATCCATAGAGTTACTGGATGAAACTTTTAAAGCGTTATTACTACCCAAAAAATGTATTTATTTATTTATTTCTCCAAATATCTATTAGGTACTTCCCTGATACTCTATTTATTGTAATTATATTTTTTCAACTTTAACCACTTAAAAAATCACAATGTCATTTCCATAATACTGCTCTCCTAAGCCAAAAAGCAGTAAGCAACAATTGTAGAAATTTTGAGAAAAATAAATTTCTTAATAATCTACTGTAAAATTATTATCAATACTAAACGAAAATGAACTAATACTAAGCAAGATTAACGTATGATGTAGTCAGTTACTGTTTTTTTGCTTAGTTTATGTTTGATATCGTTTTTTAGCTTTGTATTCATTCATATATTTAAAAATACGTAGGTATATGTTTAACTACGCTTATATCACGATATTTATTATTATTGCACACATGGTATTTATGCTGATAAATAAAAATAAAACGCACTGAAAAAATGAATATATTGATAAGATAAACGATTTTTTTTTTTAATTTTGTTGCTTACTGCCTTTTGGCTTAGGAGGGCAGAATAGGTATAAATTACAAATCTATACATTTTTTTTTTATGGCAAAAGCTTAGAAAACAAAGCATGCCACTAAAAGCTTAGTACTACCTCACTACGTGGCACGCGTGTTGAAAGTTCTCCATCTCTGTTCTAAAGCACCTTAGCATCTAAGTATCCTAGATTTCAGTTTAAATTATAAGAACCCATACTGGTAAATGTTTAGAGAACATAGGCAACATATACATACGGCATACGTATATTTTAATAAATGAATAGATCCATTTTAATACATTTGTAAGTACTAAGTATCAAACATATACCTATATAAATATAATTACTGATTAAACATCAGTACCTACCTAAATTTGAATAGACTATTGAAACTTATATTTGTTAGGACTTAAATAATATTAGATTGAATGTCATGCTAATGACAAACCATTAACAAATGAAAAATGGCATATTTAAAGAACCTAGTTAGTGAAATTTCTTTATTTACAGTTGTTGGGCATAACTTTTGGACAAAATCTTCTCTATGAAAATTTGCAGTAACAGACATAAAACATAAAATACATTATGCATTACAATACACTTTTTCCTTCATGCAAGAAGGAGGGTCTAAACATGAAAAATTATTTCATAACGAAACTTTTTCCGAAATGTTTAATTCAATTTATCAAATGCGTGTTATAATATCGTAACGATCAAAATAAAAATCGTGTTGATAGTTCAAAATACAATAGGTAGTGGCTATTAAAATCAACATTTTTTAGATTCTGAGTGAAGAAAAGGATCTATTGGTTTTACAATGAAGTTTATTTTTTTTCTGTGAACACTTCTTCGGGTGGTTAGAGTGCGAGTGGTCCAAAAGTTTCCAAAAGTTTTGTTCATCCAACAACACTATAGATCAGAAATTTCATCTAGATGGTATGTACTCTAGACAGGTCACTTTTCTCTATTCTCGATAATTTTCCTAGGCGTAGGGATAAACTACTAGAAAATCTCGTAAAACGGTAAAATTTACCATAAACGAAGCTTTTACTAAATCGATTTTAGTTATTTTGTCATAACTTGGAAAGTATTGTTGCTAAAACTTGAAATTTACTTCATATATTAATGTCACATGTATTAATACTTTACGAACGTTTTAAAAAATTGACGAATCTTGGGCCAGAAATAGAATTTTGGAAATACCTAATTCTGTTAAAGTTTATCTCTAGTAAAAATGTTTATATTAGACAAAAAGTTGTGAAAATGTATGATGATTATACTCACACACTTATCTAACGATACTGAAAAAAAACGCATAAATCGTGATTCAATTTTTTCTCATACGCGTTTAGGTAATATATTGTATGATTTTTACGGAATTACTTATTAATATACAATAAAAACCGTAGGTATCATGTACAAAAATAATGTCTTTATTTTTATTTTATTTTTTTTTAATTTACTTTTTTTGCAAATATTTTGTTGACGGTGTTATCAACCCCGATTATAACTATTATTACTATTAGTATTATTATTATTATTATTATTATTATTATTATTATTATAACTACATATAAGAATATCATTGTAAATCAAACCATTAGTCTTTATAAATGTATCTGTATTTTATATGTGGGGACTAATGCGGAGTAATCATTTTTCATTTTGCCGGACGTCTAACGCGTCCGTCTGCAGAGTCAGTCGTAATATAACAGTTAACAAGTGTACTACCAATATTGAACAAAAACGACTCAAATAAATAAATTAACTTTTAGTATCAAACTTTTGTGTACAATAATTATTTCTGAATAAGCTAAACAAAACCCTGGTGCAACCGAAAATTGCGAACTTATAAACGTTACGTGAAGCCGACAGACCTAAACTCAACGGCGTCACACAACAACGGTAGTTTTATAAAATTATAAAATTTATTTTTATTTTTTTTTTTTTTTTTGTCGGATTCACTTGGAAGAATATGTTAATTATTTATAATATTATTAATTATTTATAAAAAATATTTTAATATAAAATATTTCATCGATATTAAAAATGTTATTCATTTTGCTCTATTCACAAAATGAAGAAATAATTAGCCATCTTTTACCCTACCTACTCATAAATATCACATCACTTAGTTTAATAAAATCACAGGATACTCATATTGCTCATCATTGATTAAATCTGTTCCATCAAATAAATACATACCTATAGTGTTCAGTACCTACTGAGTCATATTTCTATGATTACAAGAGGCAAGTTCACGAATGGACAACATTGTGTAAGTCCAATTTTTGGAAATAGAAAAATTTTTGCTCATTCTATGAATTGGAAAATTCAATTAACTATATAAAAGAGTGGGCAAAAAATTACTCATGTGATGAACTTAGACAAATTTACTTTTGGGGTATGACATATAGGTGTAAACTATGTTATTATGCTTCGTGCTAATCGTACTAATATAATTTTAAATTTATACAGTCTCAATTTACATAATTCGTTAATTTCAAGGAATTTATTTACAGTCAAAAATACTTTTAAATGATCCGAATTAAATGTTAATATAAATAAATAATATTACAAAAATATTGGCATTATTAAAAAACTCGTTTTAAATGTTTTAATAATTTAATTGCCTTTTTGTTATCAACTCTTATCAAAATCGGAAAATCCGTACCCATCCCTTTGTACTTTTATAGTTGGTCACACTGTTGTAACACCAAAACTTTTAACATTCCCGTAATCGTGTAATTTTCTTTCATGATAATTTTCCATTGTAGTGTTAACACGTTAGAAAATGTTAAGATTTTAGTTTACATTTTACGTTTATTCAGTGTCAGTTAACTGCTCTAAAATATTTGCGTTAAATTTACATAAGAAAACATTGTTTTTACTAGTCTTCACTGTTTGTATTACATTTAATCTGTCTTTCTCCTTTTGAAATAATAATTCAGACCACTGCTCTGGTGCAATATTCTGTCGAATCATGTCCGCGCACGATCAAATGAGAGCCATGTTGGATCAGCTTATGGGCACTGGCAGAAATGGTATCGACGTTAATCACAATAATTGTATTGAAATAAGTATTTATGTTTCAATCCTTTTACTTATTTGCAGGAGAAACAAGTAGATACCAAGTACAGTTCAATGATCCAAAAGTGTGTAAAAGTTTTTTATTGTATTGCTGTCCTCATGACATATTAGCGTCTACTGTAAGTATAAGCATACTATGCTATTTAATTATTTAACTGTATATGAATTAAATATTGTTAATTGTATTTGGTCGTTTTGAGTTTTTATCGAAGATAATCAGAAAATAGAGTATAAGATATATATTGTTTTCTTATTTTACTATCTTTTATAATTAGGTACTATAAGGTCATTACTGGTATTTTGTACACTTAAAATTCTCATTAATTGACCATTTTTAAATTATTAAAATAGCATAAAATGTTTAAAGCCGGTACCTATATTTTTAAACATCTCACTAAATAATTGTAAACAATAAAATATTTAAATATAAATCTTGGCATATAAGTATATAACCATAGTAAAAACATACTTGACCTATTAATGTTTTTATAAATCACATTTAATATATTTAGTTTTACCTTTTATATATTTAATTAACTATTTTGATAGTAATTATTAAATTGAAAAATATGTTTAGGTTAGATACCTATTTAAATTGATGTGTAATAATAAATTTAATGCATATAATTGTACTAAATTATATAAATATTTTATTAAATAAATTTATTTTAATGTGTACTCTTAGTATATTATACTTTTTGTTAGAAATAAATACAATTGTCACAATACTTGAATGCGTAAAAATATCTAGTATAAAAAAAAAATGATTTATGTTTCTTGTTTTTTTTTATTTACATTGAGTAAATAATGTCTCTTTATATTTAGATAATAAGTGCCACGTTTCACCATTTTATGGATTATAAATTTTTTTATATAGTATTTAATGCAGTTTACCTCGCAATATTGTTTCAGTAGTGGCTGCTCGGTGAAAAAATATGTTTTCAATATGATTTTAAGTTTTATATTTTAACAACCTGATATTACTGATTAAAAACACCAGTTCTTTAAGCAAATGTTTGAAAACCCATTCCTATAAATAGTATTAATAGTCAATGAGGGCAATTGCTGTAAATCATTGAAAAATAATATTTTTCTTATTGAGTGTTTAATATGTTGACGATTTTACAGTACCCAGTATATATTCATTACATTTAGGTATTTATTAATAAAATAAAATATTATAATTATTCTTAAATTATTATTATTATAGTTAAACTATTGGCACAGTTAATACATATTAAATTGTTATAATTTATATTTCAAAACTAATAAACATACATTTTATCAAGTGTAAAATTGTGTTAAACGTATATTTTTTGCCACTGTGTAGTTATCACCGCTTCCTATGATTATCCAGCTATCTTCATTTGATTATTGCAACTATTCAATAAATTGTGATGTTGTATTGTAAATTCTGGATGCTTGCCTGTAAATTGTTTTCCTACACCAGCAATATTAAATATATATATATATATATATATATATATATATATATATATATATATATATATATATATATATATATATATATATATATTTAAATGTGTGTAATGTAATATAATTAAAATAAAATAAATATTGTTTATTATTCTTGTAAGAAGTAGATGTTTTGACATTTTTCTTATTTTTTAATTTTAAAATCTGTTGTTTAACCCAGGTTATTTGAAATTGAGGTATTTTTCTATGGCTTCCTACAGTTATATAATATTTATTTTTAATGTTTGATAAACAGCAATTTTATTTTAAATATTTAGGTGTAGTAAACATGATAGTCAAATTATGAAATCTTTCTTGATGATAATCTACCATATAATTAAGTAGCCATAATACTTAAAAGCAACATTTTTTTCATATTTCATTATCCTTATGATTTATATAATATAACTATTATGCATTCTCAATTAACTAATTTGATTTAAATATCATAATTATTATATATAAATAATTATATTAATCATATATAAATAATTTTCAAATCAATGTTTTTTTTAAAATAATATTTGTATTGTAATTCTTACATTCACAACCTCCAAATGTACATTAAATTATTCTAATTTAATATGAATAAAAATGTGAAAATAGATTCATTGCAGAATTCATTATAAAAATTATTAAATATTTATACAAATATATAATATATCATAATACAACAAATAGATATGTTTTAAAACCAATAGTTATAAATCAAATAACATTAACTTTTTGTCATCTGATTTAGTTTGATAAATATATTATACTTAAAATAATATTATTATTTATCATATTTAACGACCAATTTTATTTAAACCTAAATAGTAAATAATAACATAAAATGTAGTAATATCAGTCTGAAAAATCGTCTTTTTTGTGAGTATTTAATATTTATACATATAATTTGTTAACTTATATTATATTCATTACCATCTAATTTTAATTGTTAAATCTAGTTATAAAATATATATATATGTTATGGTCCATGTGGAATAATGGTCTAAGTTAACGATTCCTAAATTTCTTAAGTTATGCAGATAATTATGCATATAGACTAGACATTTATATACAATAGTCAATAGATATTTCATGTGCAAACTGCTGAGTCAACAGAATAGAAATATAATATACTGAACTTGTTGTGTTTTATAAAATTGAAATTTGTATTGCAGCAATCAATATACATGTCGTTGGCAGAAAGGGTTTCTCCTCATGTTTGGCCTATATCAAGTCCCTCGTGTCTTGTTAGTTGATAGTGTGTAATTAATGTGAACCCGATTCTCTACCTATTCATCATTTATTCTTGTCTTAGTAGTATGATGGTAAGCCATATATATATATATATATATATATTTAAATATATTTATTTATTTATTTATTGAAGTTTTGACTTCATGGATCTTTGTATTTTTGTATGACCAGTTTCCACTGATATCTTGCTAATTATTAATTGATTTTTACTGTTTGACTTTGGTCGTAACTAGTTTTTAATTGATGTCTTTCAAATCAAATTTTAATTACAAATTAGTAAAAATGATAACAAGGACAAAATTATAACAATATAACCTATCTAATTTAACAATAATATCTAAAATCAATCATTAGTTCACTTGATCCCTATTTACATATAGTATTTTTATGTTATATATTTTTCAATTCGTATGTTTCGCCTCTTGATTCTTTGTTATGTTCTTAATATTTAGATTGTTACCTTTGTTTAATTTTATAACACACATTACATACTTCAAATGTATATTTCTTAAGCATTTTTAAAATTTGTTCTTTTGATTTAATTTGTTTAATTATATATATATATATATATATATATATATAGCCTAATGAATTGAAGCCTATGAATGCATCTGAGCTCTCCCATATCTTAACGTATTTCAAAAATTGTACTGGTTAAATTAGTCTATTTATTACACTACCCATAGATAGTAAAAATAATTTTTCATATATTATGTAAATAATATTAGCTAATAAAACATGTGTAAATATAAGTATATGGCGATAAAATATTATTGTCTTTATTTTTAATATGAATGTTAGTGAAGTAACAGTAAAGGTCTAATTACAAAATTTATATAATACTCAAAGATCTTATATTATTTGACAAGAACTATATGTATAGTCGTTTAACAATTACTGTGGTAGGTTCATGAAACTTAACTCAGTGGTATTGCCTTATATGACAATAAATGTGCATTTTTATTTTTTCTGTTATTGTTGACCACATTTAATTCAAATAATTATGACACGATTTAGCATATTCTTTCACTTAAAATATTCTATAAACAAAAAAGAGCATCTTCTTTATTATTTCATCTTGAGGAAAATTTGTTATTTTAGTTTGTATTTCACATTGCCTGAACAAATTTTAACATTTTATACGATAATTATATTTTATATTTAATGACTTGTCTATATGGGTGATAAAATATATAGAATTCACTTTTCCCAAATACATTAGAATTGTATACTTTTGCCCTCTATACATTTTATAGATATCAGCAAATTTTCCTCTTAGACCATAACATATATATGTACATATGAATGAATATATTTTGTACAATTAACATGTTATAAATCAATTAAGTTTTAATTTACACAAACTTCAGAAAACGTGAGTAAACAATTTATGGGTTTATCTGTACCCTATGTATTTGATAATGTATACTTCTATGTGCCGGTGAAATTGAATTAAAAATATATTTAACATTCTCCAAATTATTTCTATAATATAATTTATGTTAATTAAAATTCATATAAGAATTTAAAAATTTGTTTTAATTTTAAGAAATTGTTCTTAATTTATTTATGAGATATAATCAAAGAACTAAAACCAAAAACATTCAATTCATTATTTTATTTTTGTGATTAAAGTTTTAATTTGATAACTATTTTCCTTGTTAATACATTAATTAATTATCACTTTTAATTTATTTGCAATATAAGCTAAGTATATTGCTATTACCATAGGTGTGTGCAAACTTTTAAAACAAATATGGCTAGGTACATTTCAATGTAAAACCACATCCTTCTGCTAAGACTGTACTCTACTAAATATGTGTATAAGTTATCAATAATATTTTTTTAAATTAGTTAATGATTAAAATTAATTTAAGTATTTATAGTCTATTCCGTATAGGAGCAGTGCTAAAGATCCCTTTGCCTCTATATCAGTCAGATACCTTATCCGCTTTTAGTTAAGTTGCCATTAGAGGCTATTTTGTTGGTGGCGGCGATAACTACTGTCCTATTGTGTGCTGCATTTGTTGGTACCACTGAAATGCCATGGATTATCACTTAAATAAAATGCTAACTTAAGTATTTTATTTTTATATAAAATAAAATGTCTAATACATAATATTATATTAGACACCTATTAATTGTTACCATTTACAATATTGAAAAAAAATGTCCTCTGTTTATCATTTTTATATCTCTTAATTTAAAAATGTGCGGTCTTAAAATGTTCATTATATATATATATGTGTGTGTGTGTGTATTAAATCAATATTTCTCTGTAAAAATAAAATAGTTTAAGAAAACTATAAATGCACATTCAGTTTGATTACCTTAAGCTGCAGTAGTAGTTTGAGCTCAACACGAATCTCGCAGTTTAAATATTCTCACTTAATTGCCCTTATATAAATTTAATGTGAGAAATTTGTTAGGTCCCAAAATTTTCTTAATTATGGATGCGTCTTAAAAGTTAATCTTAATTTTTCATGAATAAATTGATAATCGTATTATGTTTAAACAAAGATAACTTATGTTTTGTTCTAAAGTTTCAGAATAAAACATTCATAACATTAGAAAAGAATATTATTCAATCTCAAAATCAACAGTTAATTTAAATTGAGAAAATGTTATGCAACTCTTCTTTAAGTATCATGTTTCAAAGCTGTTAGACCCAAATGAATCGCTAAATGTTAAAACGGGACTTCTAACAATTTTCAAATTTTACAGGAGAAGTAAAAAATCGTCTAAGTCATCAAAAATGTTATAATTTATATTTATGTTGATGGCAGTGAATTAAACCTATACTTATAGATATTTTGGTGACTTGAAACATAACATTTAATTTATATAGTATGTTATGGTTGAAATTTTTTTTGGAGCAGAAGTCCCTTTTCTACATCAAATGGTTAAAACATGGGTGTATTATATTCTAAAAAATAGATTAAAATGGCCAAAAATTAACTTTTATTACTTAAAATGATAATTAACAATGTTTAAATATGTAAAATATGTATGTTAACATATTAGTCAGTACATTATGAGGTTAGCGTTCGATTTGATCGTCTTGTATGTCCTCTACCGATCTTCTTGGGTATGTGAGAATTTCTTTCCAATATTCAAGGTGTTCATGGGTTATGAATTTCATTGTTTTTTGAATATCATCCATCTTACTTGCCCACAATGAGTCGCGATTGATTTGGCTGGAACAGAAACACCTTTTTCGCTGACGTACGATTTTCCAGAGATCCTTGCCTGCTTTCGTATGTTTCGAGGATAAAGGTGGTCATTAACAACTCCTTTTCTCCGTTTCTTAGATATAACTTTTTCATTTTCAGAGTCACTTAAACCCGTTTCGCTCGAAGACATAATTTATTCAATTTTTAACACAAAAACAAAACTATAGTAACGATTTAAATAATGTTGGGTTCACAATTAAATCATTAACCCACAATGATTATACTTAAAGCGATTTAAATACAACAATACCGTAATCAGTAATATTGATAAAATGTACATGGTAGGGTGCGTGATTAATAATAAAAATAATAACGTACAAATATTGTTCATATAATTATTTATAGATTTTCAGAATATTCCTTACATTAGAATATTTACAATATAATTACAGTATTGTTGACTTTGTATTTTCTGGTGGTGACATTTAAATATTTAAAATATAATCTATTTTTAATAACTATGATACTGTAATAATAACTTCATACATTGACTGCATTCATGTTTTTCATTTTAATTTTTATTTTATAACTTCATTCATACAAATATGACTATATTTAAATTAAACTTTCTCGTTTTTTCAAGAATCTTTTCTTAAAATTTCTCCATCTTGGTATTCCCAGAAAAGTGCCCATCTTTATTTTTATTGCATGAGTATATTAAAAATAATTGATCTTCATGTTACTAATTGCATTTCTACATTGTTTTAAAATAATTAACTAAATATTTTCATTTAAACTTTTAGAACCTGATTTTTTTAATTATATTCACAGTATTTAATATTAATTTCCATTTATAACTCCTACTTTTATCCCAACTTCACTCGTATCTACTACTTAAAAAGCTCAAATGTTAATATAGCCTAACCCTCATGCACACACCTTTGGCTATTATGTTTTATTTATTGTTAATATTATATTTAAAATTTTAATAAGATTAAATACCTTATTAAATATTATTCATATTCTTTAAATCTTTAGTTGATTTTATTTCTTAAATTTATTAACTAGGAAGCAGACATTCTATTAGAACTTATTATAATTTTAAATTTAAAAAAATAACAGAATGAAATACATAATGAAAATTGTATTCAATATATTATACCAATTTGAAATATTTTTAGTATCAAGAATGTATATTATAATTTTGAAATTTAAGTGAAATGTAGAATGTATTTTGAATTCATTATACTAATTGGGTTTATTGTTGTAGTTAGTGATTTGGAAATAAGATTTTTTAAAGGAACAATCCCCCTTTTCTCCCAAAAATGACCTTTCTTTTTTTGTCCAAGAATTAAGTAACCTTATTTTGCTAAGTTAACTTATTCAAGGCTTTGAGAAAGACTAACATTCATTTTTCATTTGAGTTTTTATTAGTTTTTTATAAAACCATTAACATTACCTAGAGAGTATCTCAAAGAGACAGCTTTTATTATTTTCCAAAAAGTGGTTTTGTTTACATTTATTTTTTAAAGAAATATAAATCTAGCAAAATTAAATAACACCAATTTAGTATTTTACTAAAATTATACTGATTTCTTCTGCAGAGAATTGTTGAATTTTTATCTCATTTCTTTGTAGTGAGTCTTGAATTATCTAGTCTTTGGTAACTGTTGTAATTGACCACTGTTAGGTTCTAAATTAACTTAAATTTGAATATCATTTACAACACTCAACTAGATAATTGTCGATGTAAAATAAAATGATCATAGGAACAGACAACTTTATAAATAAATAATCTTTTAGTGTCTGTGTCATGATATCACTTATTTTATTGGTGGTGGTAAATTAAACCACTTTATAAAGTTAGTAAATTTGTTTTCTAAGTATTCACTGTGAATTGCTGACAAAAAAAAAAAAATTAATAATTCTTGAGCAAAAAGGTAAAGTAGTTTTTGAGAAGAAAAAGTTTTGCCTTTTTTAAGGATTATTATTTGATTGTTTGATTAATGTTTCTGCTGGTGTTTTCTTGTTTAAATAAACACAAATTATACTTAAAAGTAAATATATTTTTCAAATTAGTCTTTTACAACTGCTTCCTAGTAATTAATTATACGTTCAGGTAAATATCATATATTATATACATATATATATTTTTTTTAATTTATTTAATAATTGCCAGTAAAATATTTAAATTTCAATTAAGACATTCTGTACAGTATAATATTCGTTTAATTTCATTTTGTGGAAATAAAACAAATCAACAATTAAATATTGAATTTCATTATATATTTTATATCATTCTTTTAAAATTAGATATGAGGCAAATTTTCTTTAACTTCTATATAGTTTACTTTTCTTAAAAAGAACTACTAGTCTTCCAAGCATATAAAGATACCAACAAACCTTTTGTGAGTAGTTAATTGTTATCTCTAAGTTACAAATTGGTATTATCTACCAAATTATTCTCAATATGTAGCTTCACCGAAGACAGTACGTACATCAACTCAGTTTATTACGTCTATTTGAATGCGAATGTTTTACTCTTAATCCTGATTATTGTCACCCTCTCTAGGAATAGTCAAAAACGAATTGTGTTTTGATTCATTTCAAGACAATGATTCAAAGATGGGGAAGATGCTCGCCCTCAATGCGTCAATGTCGGTGAGCAAATTGTAAAATGGTCGTCTGTCTGTAAGTCAAACAATTTTGAGACAACGACAGAGCTATCTGTTACAATATACATTTATTATATTATCATACTTAATGTTATGTTGTATTATTGATATTTATTTAACATAATTCATTCAGGCCATGTATCTTCTTAGAGTGAACAAGTGTAAGTTTTGAGGTTGTTAAGTTCTCACTACGTAAGTCATTATTGGTTATAAAGTTTTCCCTAACTATGTGGTATATTTTCATGTTTCCAGGTTAACCTAATGCTATTCCGTATAAATCCTTTATTTCCTGATTACTATTTTGTTTTATGTCTTATGAATATTCAAATTTTATATTATTTCAGCGTATGGACATTGGAGAGTGTCCAAAAATTCATGATAATGCGCTAAGAGCCGATTTTGAGAAAGCTCAACAGAAATTTGATCACTATTATGATGTAGATGTAAGTAGAAATATTATTGTATAGTTCATTTCAATTTGTATCTAAGTGATAATGTTGTATATTTTATTTTTCAAAAGGCTACTGAACATTTACAAGCATTTATTAGTGACTGCGATCGAAGGACAGAAGCAGCTCGCAAAAGGTTATTAGAAACTCAAGAAGAACTTACTGCTGAAGTAGCTGAAAAAGCAAATGCTGTTCATGAATTAGCTGAAAAAATTGGACAAACACTAGCAAAAGCTGAAGAATTGGGTGCACAAGGACTGGTCGATGAAAGTCTTAAATTGATGGGAGAAGTATGTTGATATTACCTTTTTTGTTGTATAATTTATCATTTAAGTAATAATTTTTTTTTATTAAAGATAGAAGAATTACGTAAAAAGAAGTCGGAAGCAGAAGATACTTATAGAAATTCAATGCCTGTGAGCAGTTATCAACAGCAAAAATTAAGAGTATGCGATGTATGTTCTGCATACTTAGGTATTCATGATAATGATCGAAGATTAGCAGACCATTTTGGAGGGAAATTACATTTAGGATTTATTAAAATTAGAGAAAAATTAACTGAACTTGAAGTAAGACATTATTAATAATTTTAATATTAAAGAAAATTAATTAAAACTTAACAAATAGAAAAATTATGAAGAAAGACATGAAGCTCGACGTAAATTTGATGAGCAAGAGCGTACTAAAAGAGATGATAAAAGAAGTTATAGATCGAGAAGTAAAGATCGAAACGGTCGTCGTCGAAGATCTAGGTAAATAGTCATGTACTTATTGTATCTTGTATCATACTATTTGACTTGTGTGTGTGTGTGTGTCTATGTATATAAGTACATAAGTACATTACTATTATTAATAACAGGTCACGCAGTCGTCATAGTAAACATCGTTCACGCAGTCGTAGCCGTAGTCGAAGTCACAAACATGATAGAAGAGACAGAGATAGACGTCGCTATTAATTATAAATTATACTATTTCATTGATAAATACATTTTTTTTTTTTTTTAATATTAATTTGGTCACAATTGTTATTTTTAAGTAACAAGATATAAAAAATAGCATAACTTTCTTATAATATTCATGGTAGACAAAATAAATATGAAATGATGTCAAAAAATATGTGTTATATGTATTACATTTTCAAACTACTATATATTGTAATTTAATTTTATTTTCAAAAACATTGAATCACAATTGTTATTATTATTAAGACTATATAGACTAGCTCATAATTTGGATACAATTATCATTAAATAAGAAGAATTAATAATTTATTATTTTTCAAACTTTTACATAAAACTTTTAAATGTATTTCAGTATGAGTATAATTATTGTACAACGGGCATATAAAAAAAAAATTACAATAAAAAATGTTTTTATTTTATTTTACAAAAATATATCTTTAATTTTAAATAAAGTGATGTTAGTTCATATGATTAAAATTAAAATATTGTTCGATAAAATTCTCATGGTCTCTAAAACAATTAAGTAAAACTAAATTTTTGCTCAACTAATTAGAGACCAAAGAAGAATGAGTTTGATCGAATTTAAACTTTGGCACCATAGTAAGTAATCTAAACAAAACAAAATTATGACATAATTATAAATTTATCCATAAGTGCGTACGTATTCTTATGCTATGTTTCATTTATGAATATTAATAATGTAATGAAATAATAAAGTAAATAAATAAAGTATAAACTGATTGGGCTTACTAAAAATTAAATTATTTATAAATCTAAAAAAAAATATGACAATAAAATGATTACATTTATATCAAAGCAATTTTTAGTGGTTATAAACTTGTTTTAATTCATAACTTATACATAAAATTCCCTGTAAATTAGTTGTCCTTCCAGTCTTTTTTAATCTCAAATGACCATTCCCATTTCAAATGTTCATTTTTGTCATCATCCGTAAATAAAGAATGAACTGTGTATGAACCGCGTGCCATCATACCCTGAGGAGCGTCTTCAACTGGTGTAGAATAACTCTGTATTTCCATCTTTGGTGGGTATGATCCAACCATATGAGTCATTTTATCCACTAATAATACACAAACGATAAATACATTTAATATGTTTCTGAGTTATAGCTTATTTAGGTACCTTGTACTAATTGCAGCAAAATAAATAAAAACTAACCATTAATGAAAATAATATAAATTAAATTTACAATTAGCATTCAAATAAAAAAATCTAATAGTCTGCTCATATTAAAATACTAGCTGACCCGGCCACGCGTTGCTGTGGCTAAAGTTTTTGTTATATTACATTACGACACGGCGTTGCCCATGTGTTAGTTTCCCTTTTGGCATTTTCATAGGCCGTGTGTTAGTGTTTAATTTAATTGTATTGATGGTACTAATATTACGTCGAATTCACAATTTAATTGTTTGTGTGTGTGTGTGTGTTAATTGTTATAGCACTATTAGATTCATTGATAACATTTATTTATAGGATGTGAATATTGTTATTATGTTTTATTATTATTATAGTATTATTATTATTAGGTGTAATTATTATTATAGCACCTCCTTATAAACTACATTGGTTGTTCTTCCGTTTGGGGCAAGAATGACTAAGCTTGTAGGGGAACTAACTCTGGAGCATGCCACATAAAATTGCCCATGTGTAAAGCAGTCATCACTCAAGTCAATCCCTGCTATCTTCAACGACTGCCCTTGCGACTTATTTATAGTCATTGCAAAAGATACCTTGATAGGAAACTGCAGTCTTTTAAATTCGAATGGATAGTTTGATGATAAAAGTGGTATACGTGGTATAAACGTTGATTCTCCTTTAGCACAACCTGTAATTATTGTTGCCTCAATTACATTGTTTTGGAGTGCTTTCACGCACAGTCGAGTACCATTGCAGAGTTTGGGTGGGTGAAGATTTCGCAACAGCATAATTGGAGCTCCTACTTTAAGGACTAACTTATGTGCTGGAAAGCCAGGGGGATTAAGTGCGTTGAGAAACTCCACAGGATAGTGAACTGCGTCATCTGTCTTCAGTACCATGTCTATAGACTTATACTCCATTTCTGTTCCCTTAAATGATTTAAGAAGAATTTCATTAATCACACCTGCCCTGTCATTTTTAGGGGTCAAAATAGCGCGCTCACATAACCAATCCATCGATTTGTTTTCTATATCGGCAATATCAGGATAAATTTGAACTATAAGTCCTTGTAGTGTTGTCACTACTAAACCTAAATCCTTAGTGATAACCAACTTCCCAGCTAACTCGGGAAAATCTCCATTTCCTATTTTGAGTAGAAGTTCAGAGAATTTTCCAGCTGTGACATCACCTCCCAGGTGGACCCTCATATTGTTTTTGAGAGAAAGTTGTTCTATTAACGGCCATAAATAAGAAGCTTTTATGCAAGCCTTAACTTCATCTGCTCGACTTCCTCTTGGTATAACTGGTAGAGTTTGCCTAAAGTCTCCAGTTAAAAGAACAGTTGCTCCTCCCATCACTTCATTTTTATTTCTTATATCTTTAAGAGATCTATCAAGTGCCTCAAAACCTCTTTTATGCGCCATAGTGCTTTCATCCCAAACAATAAACTTACAATTGCGAAGCACTTTGGCTATATTACTTTGTTTTGGTATATTACACATTGGCGTTTCTATTTTAATGAGATCGAGAGGAAGTTTGAATGCTGAGTGGGCCGTCCTACCCCCCTCCAAAAGCGTAGCAGCAATGCCAGAAGATGCAACAGCCAAAGCAATACTACGATTGCTCCTTACTTTTGTCAAAAGCAAGTTTATAAGAAAAGTTTTACCTGTTCCTGCAGGAGCATTTAAAAAAAAAATTTTTCCAGTATCAGATTTAATGCTGTGCATTATCCGACTATAGACATTGTATTGCTCGTTCGTCAGTAAGGCCTCGTTGCTCACTACTACCTTTGTTAAGGTATTCAGGTCGTAGTTTATCTCTCTCTGATAGACTATGTTTTCAAAGTTATTTTCTGTCCTTATTGGCTGAGGTAGCCCATAATTTGATATACTCTGACCTCCTACAGCAAGCACTGCATCTTCAATTTGTATCAAACATTTGTTGTGAGCCTCATCTTTTTGGTCAGCATCCATTTGTCGGATAATATCCTCTGAAAGATTGTTTTTATGTGTATCCCAAAGAGTTAAGGGATCCGATAGTTGACAAAATACTAACATTACTGTAAATAGTTCGCGCAGCTTGGAAGGAGAATCACTCAAAGAAGCTTCATTTAACGTATTGTTCCAGTGATTATCATCTTCAAGTAAACCTAACACATTACAGGCAGATTGGAATGTATTATGGAGGATACCATTAACAGTCTTAAGGTCTGAAAAAGATGTTGGTCCTCTAATTTCATGAAGAAGCATACGAAGATAGTAGCATTCAGTATTGTGTGGATGGATAGTATACACTCTTCCTAATGCATCGTCCTTCTTTACGGTCGGCCAGCCATCTACATTCCTTCCCTGCTTCCTTCTTTGAAACTTATTATTCTTAAATACAAAGTAAGAAGGCACTTCCGAATAAAGGAGGGTTTTGGCGAAAACATCAGTTTTGCATAACTCAAAAAATGCTAAAAGCGTAGTCTTAGTAGGATTATTGAGCTTCTCTGCCAAGTTATTAGGGGTGAAGTATACTCGCTGACCATTCTCAAGGTGGACGGCTAGATGAAAAACCGTAGGATATCGTTCATGAATGGAAAATGATAATATTCTCCATACTGCTTCGGCACTGCTGATATACCTACCACTTTCGTACATTGTAATCTCATCCTTCTGGTTTTCTATCGTAAACGCTGCTTGGTCACTACCCTTGTTTACATACTTACAGATGTACTTAATACACTTAACAGAATGACACATCTCTACATTGATATGACAATTGAAAGTACGTAATAAGACTGGGTTGTAAGGCACAACCCAATGGTTGTCTAAATCAAGTCCCTTAATTCTTACAGTGAAACCACCGTCATTCGTAGACCTCCTCTTGTACTCTGGGTATCCATCGTCTCCCGTCTGTGTTTCTCGGCAAAGTTTTCTAGGGTATCTTTTACTGCATGTATTTTCTTTCATGCAAGGAGCATTAGGGTTTAAGCTGCCGCAGGGACCATGAATCATGTTACTTTTGACGATGTCATATAAAAGAGGATCTTGCTCGGGGTCTGGTATTTCGGCACTGATGACATTATCAATTATGTTTGATGAAATTCGATTCTGTAGCCACAGTAAGATGTGAACGTGAGGCAATCCTCGCTTTTGCCACTCCACAGAATACATATAACACCGTACGTCACCAAATAATTTTCCTTTAGTCAAGAGTGCCATTAATTTCTTTACTTTAATATGAAATACTCTCGCTATAATGTCATGACGATCGTGCGGCTTTTGTCCAGAAAACAGTGCATCTATGATGTCTTTCCAAGTAGGGTTACATGTAAATGTGATAAATAGATCAGGGCGACCATGCACGCGGACATATGTCATGGCATCTTGAGTTCGTTCATGCATATACCTAGGTCCGCCCGTAAATGATGAAGGTAGTACTACCATTTGACCTAGATCAGTTGCATTAACATCATTCCTCCCCACAGCATCTTTGAGATGAATATAGTTCTCAGCTCTTAGCTGTTTCTGATGATTCCTAATGAAATTCAACCTTTCTGTTTCGCCGCACAGCTCTTTCGTTCTGTTTAGATTTACGTAGTTTGCTGTGGCGACTACCAATACTCGTTAAAATTGACACTAAGAACGAGTATCGGTGACAAGAAAATAATTATAATATAAGTAGTGTACAAAATTTCGTGTAAAGTGGTAATAAATATTTATTGTTGGATATGTATAATAATAAAAGCCACTTATTACTACCTAACGGGCGCCCATATAAAATAATAATAATTATGACAAAAATACTTAATAATAATATAAAAATAAATAATACAAAGGATATCGTGACCTGGACGTAGCGCGTAAAGATGAGCGGCAGAAACCTGGCCGGTGACGACAACTTCGCACCACGACAACACACACCAACGTCCAACGACGGAGAAAACGGCCGGCGGCAACGCACAACGGCGGGAACAAAGTCAACCGGCGGCAACGCACAACGGCGGGAATCAAGTCAACCGGCGGCAACGCACAACGGCGGGAATCAAGTCCACCGGCGGCAACGCACAACGGCGGGAATCAAGTCAACCGGCGGCAACGCACAACGGCGGGAATCAAGTCAACCGGCGGCAACGCACAACGGCGGGAGAATCCGGCAAACACCACACGGCGACGGCGGCACACCCAAGCAACGGCGGCAGCACACACGCTCACGGTGACGGCACACACAAAACGGTGAAAATAAAAGGAGAAACCGAATCAAAGGCGTCACTGGAGTCTCGCACAAAAAAAGGAACGGCCAACAAGACACCGTGGTGTTGGGACCGTGACAACGGATTCGGCCAGACTCAATTAGAGTCCGCGCACATAAGTCGCCGACGGCTATCGGCGCCGGGCTTAACCCGTGCGATAGCGCGTTTATCGGTATAAGCGATCGTATTTATACCTCCGATATCGCAGTTGCTCGAACATCCTCCCCCTTGGGGCGCTTGACGTCACAACCAGAGAAGAGCAGCATGTCCAGAACTGGCGGAGTATGAAGTTGAATTGAGAAAATTATATCTATTACTATAACGCGCCTTACGACCAGGTCAATGTACAAAAAGAAAAGATTGGTATAATTGGTCTAGGTAAATAATGATAATAATGCACAAAAAAAATAAACAAAATAAGACATAAGGTCAATAATACATGATGGCCGATCTTAGTGTGAAATGTAGTACTATTTCATACTTATAGCTTTAATAAATACAATAATTTAATACAAAAGAAAATAATACGTAGTGTTCATGAGGTCGACTAAACCCGTGGTAATGGTGACGGGATAGGCTCACGGAGTATCGATAATATTATAGAACGAGAGAATTACGATAATAATAAATTTCATTCCATGTGCAATGGTACGATCTTAACCACCGGTCGCGTAATCTCCCCCAAAGACGTCAATACCCGAACCACTCTTACTACACCATCTTTACCGGGCATTACTTCCGTAATTCTCCCTATACGCCAGGCAGTTGGTGGTTGCTGATTGTCTTTGACGATAATCATGTCTCCGACTTTCAGATTGGGCGTAAGCTTTGTCCACTTGCTCTTGGTCTGGAGCGAACATAAATACTCCGAAGACCATCTACGCCAAAACTCCTGGAGACACTGGTGCACTAATTTCCATTTACGGAGAGGAGTAGTAGTGTTACATGGAACTGCTAGTTCGGGTACTGCAACTAATGGCCGCCCGATCAAGAAATGTCCCGGTGTTAAATAGTCAAGGTCCAAAGGCGAAGACGACATTGGAGTCAACGGCCTGGAATTGAGAACCGCTTCTATTCTGCATAAGACCGTGGACAACTCTTCGAGTGTTAAGTTACGATTTCCCGTAATTCGTACTAGTAGAGTTTTCACTGAACGAACAGCGGCTTCCCACAGACCACCGAAGTGGGGTGCACTTGGTGGGTTGAAGTTCCAGTGGCACGGTAAGTGAGAGGCGAATCTGTCCTGATTGTCTGGGTGATTGACCAGAATACCAAGTTGTTTAGAAGCACCAACAAAATTCGTTCCACAATCGGAGTAAATCTCCTGCGGTAAGCCACGTCGAGCAGTAAAACGGTCAAAGGCCGCTAAGAATGCGTCAGTAGACAGGTCCAAAACGACTTCTACATGGACCGCCTTGACAGCCATACACACGAACAGGGCGATATAAACTTTGAATTGTCTGGCCTTTCTTAAACTACACTCTCGGATCTGCAGTGGGCCAGCATAGTCTATTCCGACGTGAGAAAATGGTGGACTGGGTTGAACACGAGCTGAGGGCAGATCCGCCATCAGAGGAGGCGACGATCGGGCGAGAGTACGCACACAGACGGTACATGCTCCAATGACACGACGTATGACTACACGGATAGATAAGATCCAAAATTTTCGAGTTATTAGAGACGTGACGACCCTGGGCCCTGAATGGCAGGTGACGAGGTGCCAATGTCGTGCGATCAGGATTGAAAGATGAGATGACTTGGTAATGAGCCACGGGTTTCTGGTGTCTCTTGGCAGTTCCGCGTGTCGTAATCGGCCACCAACACGAATCAAACCGTCAGCATCAATGAAGGGACCAAGTGAAGCATATGTTTTGGACGGAACATCACCGCGGGCTAGGATTGCGTACAAATCTGACAGTGATGTATGTTGAGAGCATTTAACAATAAGTTTCAGGGACTCGTCGATTTCCGACGAACATAAATATTTTGAAGAATATACATGACGACGACAGAGATTAATAAATCGACGCATCCAGGACACGACACGCAACATATTTCTATATGATGAGAACCTGGAGAACCATTCGACGTCCGGACTGGCGTTTGCAACTAACACGCAAACTTTCGCTTCAGGCAACTGAGTCACTGGCGTCGGGGCAGGTGGTTTATCCCAGATGCTTTCATCACAGTATAACGCTTCAGGACCAGACCAGTATAATGTATTCGAGAGTAGCTCCGACGGCATAGTGCCCCTTGACGCGCAGTCAGCCGGATTTGAGGCGGATCGAACGTAGAACCATTTACATTGAGGCAGCAATTGTTGTATTTGATGTACTCGATTGGAAATGAACACCTTAAAATCTGTGTGTGGGTGAATTAACCAAGATAACACAATTTGGGAATCTGACCAGGCATACATTTTGTCTACTGTCAGTACGGGTGCGATCGCACTATGTATTCGTGACATCCAACGTGCCAGTAGGACCGCTGCGCACAGCTCCATTCGAGGAATAGTTGTAGACTTCATTGGTGCCATTTTCGTTTTACACCCGAGCAAAGATACTGAATAGGACTGGTCGGGTAAAAGCACACGCACATAGACAACAGCTGCGTAACCTCGCTCCGAGGCATCACAGAAGCCGCAAAGTTGTACATGCGCGTGGTTATACGTTGCTAGGAAACGTGGGATTTTGAGGTTCGACAAAGAAGGCAAATCCGCGACGAATAAGGACCACTGTTCTGACAGAATTACAGGTAAAGGGTCATCCCATTTTAAGTTTGTCTTCCATATCTGTTGCATAATAGACTTAGCAAGAAAGATCACTGGCGCTAGCAGACCCAGTGGATCAAAGATCCGGGCAATGATCGAGAGTACAGATCTTTTAGTTATAGTTTTGTTGGAAAGGTGTACATCGTACCCGAAATTATCCAAGGAAGAGTCCCACTGTAGTCCGAGTACCTTTACTAGAACGTCTTCGCTGTTGTCGAACACAAGAGCGGTGGAAACACGGTCTTCCAAGGGGACAGACGATAAAACAGCTGGGGAGTTGCTGGTCCATTTCTTGAGGTCAAAACCAGCACGAGCAAGAACTAGCTTCAAGTTAGACTGTAAGTTCAACAACTCCTCAGTACTATCCGCTCCAACACAGATATCGTCAACGTAGGTTTGAGATTTCAATGCAGACCGAACGTCTGGCAGGTCTGAGCACTCCTGATCAGCGATGTCCTGTAATACCCGTAGAGCTAAAAACGGCGCACAATTCAGCCCATAAGTTACGGTATTCAACTCGTACTCCTTTACCTCGTCTAGAGGCGACGATCGCCAAAAGATGTGCTGAAAGGTGCGATAGTTTTGTTTCACTAGAATTTGTCGGTACATTTTACATACATCTGCCGTGAAGGCAAATTTATGGATTCGGAAGCGTAATAAAATGTCCACAATATCTCGTTGGAGTTTTGGTCCAGTAAGTAGACACTCGTTAAGGGACCGTTTTGACGAAGCTGCCGCTGACGCATCGAACACTACACGTATTTTGCCAGATGTGGATGAACCTTTGAAGACGGCGTGATGTGGAATGAAGTAAGTACCCGGTGTTGTTGCGATATTCATGTGGCCCAATGCTTCATACTCATTCATGAAGTGTCGATAAGCATCGTAGAGAGTGTCATTGGTCTGCAACCTCCTTTCTAGATTTTGGAACCGCCGTAAAGCCATTTGCCTTGAACCATGGAAATAATCGGAATTTATTGTAGATTTGAAGGGCAATGGAACCACAAAACGTCCGTCCGTGTTTCGTACTCGCTCCGTAATATAAATCTCTTCGCACCGCCCGTTATCGGTAAACGTTAGTGGCGCGACATCCGGTTCCTCGATCTCCCAGAAACGAAGCATTATGTCTTCCAGGGATATAGTAAGTGACACAAGATTCGACACTGCATAACCAGGCTCCACATCAGTCACCGGACCGATGACAATCCAGCCAAATAAAGACCCGAAGGCTGCTGGCAACCCGCTGTCGATGGATATCCGTTTTCCGTCCAAAACTTGGGAAAAAACGTCTGCACCAAGCAGCAGATCAATCGGTGCTGGTTGGTCGAAAAATGGATCTGCCAAAGCGAGATGAGAAAACTTTTCTTTAAGGTGAATAGGTAGTCGACGAGACGGCATATCATTCGTGACACTAGGTAGGACCCAGGCTTGAATTTGAATGTTGTGTTCGGGGTCGTATCTTGGAGTGATGTAGCAGTTGACGATACCCTTTACGTTCGGCACAGGAACACCAGATAGTCCGGAAACTGGCACAGTCCATTTGGTTCGTCGTAATCCCAGGCGATCAGCACAAGCGGTCGAGATCACGCTTATTTGGGACGCCGAATCGACAAGCACACGTGCAGTTTGCATGCAACCATATTTGTCCCGAATATGTACAAGTGCAGTGCCCAATAAAACCGTGGGTTGGTCTGACGAGTTGACAAGAGACATCTCGGTTGTCAGGGAAGATGATTGTTTAGGTGATGGGTCGTTTTTGTGCAACAAGGTGTGGTGACGACCAGAACATTTTTGGCATGGCTTGACTACTTTGCACTTGTTTGACCAATGGGTCGAGTTAAGACAGCGGAAACATATCCGTTTCTCTCTGGCTAGAAGGTAGCGCTCTTCTACAGTCAATCCAACAAGTTTTGGACAATCAATAGATCGATGACTATCAACACAGAAAAAACATTTGACGGATGTAGCTGCGGGTGTAACCGAAGATACCTGTAATGTAATCTTGGACCGTTTATCGACTTGTCGCGAAGAGTTCACCTTCGGTTTGTCACGCGTCACTGCGGGCCGTCGCGTACCAACGCTATAAGACACAGCCTCCAGAAGCGATATCCGGTTCTTAACATAGTTAACTAGATCAGGCATAGTAGGGAAATCATGAACATTGGAGGCTTCAAATCCCTTTTTTGTGGCCAACGGCAAACAGCGAGATGATATAGAAAACAACAAGAAGTCGCCCAAGTCAGGAATTGACAATGTACGAAGCATCGAAACTTGATCAGCAAACAGCGATATGAATTGCTTAAGGCCGTCCAGCGATTCTATCGATTGATCGGGTTCTGATAAAAGTTTGTCCACTATTATGGTAGCTAGTTGTCGAGGTTTATCGAAACGATCAGATAAAGTGGCCCAAGCCAGATCATAAGTACCCTCAGACACGTTTATGCTACTGATAGCGTCGAGGGCTTCGCCACGTAAACATCCTAACAAATAATAGAAGCGCTCAACATTAGACAGGTCATCACGATTGATTACTAAAGCCGTGAAACGATCGCGGAATACCGGCCACCCAGTCAAATCTCCATTGTAGCTCGGCAGTGGTATTTCAGGTAAACGTGAACGCGAAGTGCCAGCAGCCGAGTTCGATCTCTGGGAGACAATCGATTCAGCTTGGTCCACTTGACTCATCGAGTTATTTACAGACCGCGCTGTAAATTTTGGTCTGTATCGATCGGCTGCGGCCATGGCTGTGACATAATGAACACGCACTTCTGATTCGAGCTTGGGGTCAAACTCCGCGGCTAAATCTTGATCAAGCAACACGTCAAGAACGGATTGATTTTTTAACAAAAACGATTCCCACAATCCGTCTAGGTCTTCAACAGAAATTAGAAAATTAGGTATAGTCTCCGGATACGTTTCAAGACTGGTAGACGAGTCGGCAATAGCTTTAATTCGAATAATTACGCTTTCTCGGGCTAACAGCGCTATAGTTTTAGTGCGGGTCCGCAATCTTAATTCACGGGTAACTGAATCTTCATTAGTACCAGGCATTTTTAGACAATTGATGATAGCTGAACGTCAACAGAATACAAAGATAACCGGTTGAACAGAGACCAAGATAAAACAAGATATGTAACACACAACGCGGAACCCAGAGAGGCAACAGTATGAAGAAATACGATTTGTTATAACTGAAGATAAGATATATCAACCAATAAATATTTATAAAAATAACAACTACACCAAGTACAAGTGTGAACTATACAATACTACAAATTTCGTGAACGCCTATTCCCGTACCTAAATGGGGTTAGTCGATTACTCACACACTACTCATAAAATATGAACCACGCTCTGCTACCAATGTTTCGCCGCACAGCTCTTTCGTTCTGTTTAGATTTACGTAGTTTGCTGTGGCGACTACCAATACTCGTTAAAATTGACACTAAGAACGGGTATCGGTGACAAGAAAATAATTATAATATAAGTAGTGTACAAAATTTCGTGTAAAGTGGTAATAAATATTTATTGTTGGATATGTATAATAATAAAAGCCACTTATTACTACCTAACGGGCGCCCATATAAAATAATAATAATTATGACAAAAATACTTAATAATAATATAAAAATAAATAATACAAAGGATATCGTGACCTGGACGTAGCGCGTAAAGATGAGCGGCAGAAACCTGGCCGGTGACGACAACTTCGCACCACGACAACACACACCAACGTCCAACGACGGAGAAAACGGCCGGCGGCAACGCACAACGGCGGGAACAAAGTCAACCGGCGGCAACGCACAACGGCGGGAATCAAGTCAACCGGCGGCAACGCACAACGGCGGGAATCAAGTCCACCGGCGGCAACGCACAACGGCGGGAATCAAGTCAACCGGCGGCAACGCACAACGGCGGGAATCAAGTCAACCGGCGGCAACGCACAACGGCGGGAGAATCCGGCAAACACCACACGGCGACGGCGGCACACCCAAGCAACGGCGGCAGCACACACGCTCACGGTGACGGCACACACAAAACGGTGAAAATAAAAGGAGAAACCGAATCAAAGGCGTCACTGGAGTCTCGCACAAAAAAAGGAACGGCCAACAAGACACCGTGGTGTTGGGACCGTGACAACGGATTCGGCCAGACTCAATTAGAGTCCGCGCACATAAGTCGCCGACGGCTATCGGCGCCGGGCTTAACCCGTGCGATAGCGCGTTTATCGGTATAAGCGATCGTATTTATACCTCCGATATCGCAGTTGCTCGAACACTTTCAGTTTCAATTTTTGCGTATATATCGACCAAAAATTGACTGAAGAGGGAGCGGAAGTATACAATATGGTTAACTTCCTCTTGCCTAATCATAATTCGGTAAGCATAAAAGGATGCCGCAGAAACTTTTTTTTCAAGAGGCAATTTCGTAGTGGGATTACACAATGGTATGTCAATAGAATATCCGTCCTCGCCATGGCAAAACATAAGTGGATACTGCAGAGCGTCGTATGCTCGATTAATTTCACTGATACGCTGTAGTTTATTATCGTGACTTTGAAGTACGATGTCTCTATTTTCAAATTGCTGACTTCCAATTATCAGAGCTATTTCATTTTGTGTTGGTGCGTTAAAGCGACCAACATGAGCATTAGTGGGTTTTCTGTCTGCACGGATGACCACTTTAAATTCTTTACAGTTGTTTTGCACCGCATTAATCGTGGTCTTAAATTGTTTGACATAACTGTTTTTTTCATGGAGCATGCTTTGCAATTGTTTGACCAACCCTGGTTTGACGTCAGGAAAATTGGCGCACCTTGAGCGTACTTCCCTCTCATCCTCACCTACAAAATATATTTGTAAAAATTGGGCATTCTGATCAGGTTTATGCAAGAGACTCCCTACCAAATGATACACCTGGCCTTGAACTTTGAAAGTAGGCATAAATCCTTCTGTTACAATTTTTTTAGCCCCAAATGATGTCATTTGAAAACACCCATTGTATTTTCGTATAAGGTCCATAAAATGATTATGATGGGGGTGTCTGTCCATAAGCAGGCTGTTGAGAGGTTCCGGCAAATGTTCAAAAGATGGAAGCTGCACTTTGCCATTATTGCAGCACATTCCGGGGGTTTCTTCTTTCCATTTTAGAGCATTGCAGTATTTGCACTTGTGGTTCATAGAACCAAGAGCTATAGTTTTTTCTGCCTCATAAGTCAGGTCAGGATTGTACGTCATTCCTGAGTTGACCATTATTTTCCATGGAAGTGTCAGTCTTTCAACTTTCCGGCGAGGATTAGTATGCTCATATCGAGACCTAGCAGCTCTGCCTACCTCAGGATTATCTAGTTGGTACCTGGCAACTGCAGATCTGTTCACTAAAGGATTACGAAGTGCATATGTCTTTGCCGCGTTTTGAAGTTGTTTTTTTCTTATATTGCCAGTGTATCTGGCACGGCGTTTTCTACCCTTCTTCAGGGGTAAAGAGAAAGGTGATTGCTGTAATGTGGAGTCTCTCTGAGGGATTAATATTTCTGACTCATTAGGCAGGTAGACATCAAAATGGCCCATAGAGAGATTTTGCGTAAAACGCATCCTCAACACAGGGTAACCTTCAATACCAAAACGCTCATAGAGCTGATAATTGCGGTAAACTTCAAAAACGTAGTGGAACAATTGTCCAGCGGCCACCAATTCACATAAACCACCATAAGTATATAATTGAGACATGTCAGCAAAATACTCAGCGGAACTCATATAGTTGTCCCCATTGTTGTCGTGAGACATGATAGAAAACTCCGTCCAATTTTTTGTTACGTGGCACACAATAAGCTTGCGTATTTCTCTGGCCATTTGCTCAGTTCCGTACATAAGATAGGAGAGCGAATTAAATAAACAGGCACCATCTCCTGTAATAGGTACAACGATGTGAGATACCATTTCCCCATTCACGTTTAAAAACTCGATTGTCATATTAAAAATTTTTAATGAAAAAAGTTTTATAATTAAGTGATCAATTCAGTTAACGCCAATTTATATAAACTCACGCGGTTTGTATTTCGTGTATATTAATCAAAATTTACTTTTGAACGCCGTTTTATACAGACGCACGCGGTTACATAACAAATGTGCTAAAATAGCATAAATAACAAACCGAATTTTATGTGCTAAAAAGCAGACGTAGACAAAACGTTTTTCAAGGAGTTTGCGACAATTGCGCGTTTACAGGTCACTCGCTGTTGCAAATGATTAAGCAACAAAATTGTAAACCAACCACAGTCCACAAAACCATTTAAGTACTTAAAGATTTTAAAAAAATGTTCGTTTTATAAACACAACAATTAACTGTCGTGTTATGTCGTGTGTGTCTGTATATTAATCAAAATTTACTTTTATACAGACGCTCGCATTTTGTTATTCGTGTACCGTACGAAAATAATCAAAATTTACTTTTGAACGCCGTTTTATACAGACGCACGCGAGTCTTAACGCCAATTTATATAAACTCACGCGGTTTGTATTTCGTGTATATTAATCAAAATTTACTTTTGAACGCCGTTTTATACAGACGCACGCGGTTACATAACAAATGTGCTAAAATAGCATAAATAACAAACCGAATTTTATGTGCTAAAAAGCAGACGTAGACAAAACGTTTTTCAAGGAGTTTGCGACAATTGCGCGTTTACAGGTCACTCGCTGTTGCAAATGATTAAGCAACAAAATTGTAAACCAACCACAGTCCACAAAACCATTTAAGTACTTAAAGATTTTAAAAAAAAGTTCGTTTTATAAACACAACAATTAACTGTCGTGTTATGTCGTGTGTGTCTGTATATTAATCAAAATTTACTTTTATACAGACGCTCGCATTTTGTTATTCGTGTACCGTACGAAAATAATCAAAATTTACTTTTGAACGCCGTTTTATACAGACGCACGCGGTTTGTAATTCATGTACCTACCCCACGAAAATAACAAACCGAATTTTACGTGCTAAAAAGCTGACGTAGACCAAACGGTTTTCAAGGCGTTTGCGACAATTGCGCGTTTACAGGTCAATCGCTGTTGCAAATGATAAAGCAACAAAGTTGTAAACTAATCACAGTCCACAACACCTTTTAAGTTTTTTAAAAAAAATTTCGTTTTATAAACACAACAGACCGCACGAAAATAACTAACCAAACTCCAATGTTTTAAGAGGCGTTAATAATCTGTGAAGCTCACGTCAATCAAACAGTTTTCAAAGCGTATTCGAATAAATACGTGTTTAATAGCCGCAAGATGCAATGGAAGTGAAATACGTCAGACGACAGCGGCGACAACGATGACAACCATAGATATTAAATATTTATTATCTATGATGACAACGGTGGCTGATCGGTCAATGGTGGGGGGTGAGTAGGGCCGACGGAGTTGTAGGCAGCACGTATTCACCATTTCGCGTTATCTTTGTACTTTGACCGTCTACCGCCCGTACCTATTGTGTGTTGCAATCGCGGGTCGCCGATAACTTCGACTGTAGGCTATTAATAATTGATTGTTATTATTAAATTGTGAATTCCACGTACTATTAGCACTATCAATACACTGAACAGCGATTAACAGTTGGAAAAAAATACATATATATAGCTATATAAAATGTATACAAACTTTAAAAAAAACCCCCTTTTACCCCCTTAGAGTTCGAATTTTGAAAAATCCTTTCTTAGTGCGCCCTTACATTGCTTAAGGAACCTCTGTACAAAATTTAAAGTCTCTAGACCCAGCGGTTTGGTCTGGGCGTTGATGAGTGAATAGGGGCCGTCTCCTATATGTATATAGATATACGAGGTCTAATCAAAAAGTATCAAGACTTATGAGATTAATCGTGAACCGGTTTGAGTATGAACAAGCCCGTGCTATATTTATCTAACTTAATATGTTGGGAAAATATATTAGTTATAGATTTGATTAAAATTGACTCAGTTGGCTGCTAGATGTTATTAAGTAAAGTGTGTTTCTACGTCTTGTCAGATTTCATTATGAGCGAAAATTTAGAACAAAGAGTTTGCATTAAATTTTGCCATAAACTTGGAAAACGGCTACTGAAACATACCAAATGGTGTTCTTAGCTTATGGAGATGAAACCATGTCCCTTGCTCGCGTTTTTGAATGGTTTAAACGATTTAAAAAAGGTAGAACAACTGTTGAAAGTGATGAACGTGAAAGACGTCCGTCAACAAGCCGCAATGAGGAAATGATCTAAAAAATACGAACAGCCATACGAGGTATGCTCCATAAGGACAGACAGTAACAAAGGAGTGCTACATTGATGTTCTTCGGCGTTTATGAGATGCTGTACGAAGAAAAAGACCTGAGTTTACAGAGTCAGGCAGTTGGAAATTGCATCACGATAATGCTTCAGCCCATGTTGTGCAGCAGTTTTTGGCCAAACACAAAATTCCAGTTGTTTCTCGACCCCCCTATGCACCAGACCTAGCTCCATGTGATTTTTTTGTATTCCCTAAGATAAAAATAGCACTTAAAGGTAAACGTTTTCAAGATGAAGATGAAATAAAACATAATGCGACGGAACAGAGTAATTTCTAAAAATGACATCCAGAGATCTTTTCAAAAATGGCAGGAACGTTGAAGAACCTGAATAGACTCAGAAGGAGCATATTTTGAAGGTGATTGAATGTAAATAACTGTATCTAATAAATATGTATATTTTTTTTTAACAGTCTCGATACTTTTTGATTAGACCTTATACTAGCTTGTGCAACGTAACTAATGGTCGCTACGGTACAAACACTTGATTATCTAACAGTCGGTAATAAGGAATGTGGGATGTCAAATTAAAAGTAATCAGATGGGCAGTACAATCTACTATGAAATAGACTCTTCTTAATAAGTACAAGAAAATATGCAAGTCAGAACAAAGCTGGGCAGTAGCTAGTTAAAAAATTTAAAGTTAATTTAATAATAAAATTTTTTTAAAACATAATTTAACTAGTTAAAAAAAAAATCAAATTTAAAAAAATAACTTAGTTATTACTGTTTTTATATAATTTATAATAATTGTAGCTTAACTTAGTTATTTTGTGAAAATTTAAGTTAAAAACCAATATTTATTTTATTAAAGAAATTGTGTATGTATGAACATATTTTATTTTATATACTTTTGTCAATAAAAATTGATTAGGTTTTACGGTGACATAAAACTTAGGTAAATATTATTGTTATTGGCTATTGCATAAGATGGGTACATGCCAGCTGGCTTATGGTATACATTCACATGTTTTATATGATAGGTCTATAGGTACTATTGTTCTGAATTTCTGACAATAATAGGGTTGATTTTGAACATTTTCTGAAGTACATTTCAATCATTATACATTTTTTTATATAGTTTAAGTGGTCATTGACCATTAGAAAATAGAAATTATGAAATTTTGGAAGAGTAGTAGCTACTGTACAAAAGAAAAAAATCTTTAGCGGACTTTAATTATGAAAAACATTATTATTATAATTAAATAAATGTTTCTTTCACTTTATGATTAACATAAATTAATTGTATATACTCTCCTAGATAAATTTAGTAAATACTAAATATTAAAATTATTGTTTAATGGTTTAATCATTATTACTTGTTAATACTTATCATTTATATTTTGGTGGGTATAAAATATTTTTATGGCTGTTATTTTAAGAGAGTAACTTATTAACTTTAAACTTAATTTAGTTATTACTTTCCTTAAAATTTGTAATTTAACTTAATTGCTAAAATTTTTATAATTTTAAATTAACTTTAATTTAAACTAATAATATTTTTTATTTATTTATTTTTTTTTTGAAGATAACTTAGACAGAAGTTGTTTACTTGCCCAGCTTTGAATTAGATTAGATAATTTAAAATATATCTTTATCTTAATTTTAATCCATTGTAATATTTATAAATAAACACTAAATTGAATAATATTCTTGATTTCATTATTATGATTTAAACACACTGTATGATCATTGATCACATAACACAATAACGAGTTTAGATCTTTATACCCTAAACATCAAAGAAAATGGTTTTAATACAAATAATAAATATGAAAGTTTTACCAACATCAACAAATAATGATTAGAACAAATTAATTATTAAACAATGAGTTCATAATTTTTTATAAAAGACTAAGTTTTGAGTTTTTACCATCATATTGACTCAGTTGTTTGAAAAGCTATACTAACACTAAGTATCATTTAAAGGAATTTATTCAAATTTAGCTATGGGATATTTCTTCTTTTTTTTTTTTACATAACATCTAAGTCAGATCAATTAATTGAATATGATTCAGTTTATGTTTACTATATCAAACTACTAATATATGAAAAATCAACTGAGTGAGAAAGGTCTAATTTCGATAATTCAGAAGATGTTTCAATAATTAAAAAAATTAATCAAACACAAAACTACAACACGCTAAAACACAATGGTAAAATTAATTATTTGAAATGTATCACATGTTTTTTTATTATGATTTTGTCCATGACAAAATTGATACATACTAAATTCTTAAGTAAATTATTTTTTGAGTTGGTAAATGATGGGAACCTTACCAGATTTTTAGATATTTAAAGCAAACTAAATATTTCACTATCCTATAATACAAATTATAAGAACTATTAGTTCAAGAAACCATAATTTTTTTTTGAATAAGTACTTTTAATTTAGCCAAAATTCTCAATATCATAGAAAAATCAATTTTGTTTTCTTAGCTTTTATTACTCATAAAATGTAAATAACATGACTTTATTTATATATCAAGTCATTATAACAAATTTAAAATTCATAAATTTATGTAAATAAAATTGAAAATATAAATACAAAAAACAATTTAGCATATCTAAGACTAAAAGGCAAAAATAAATTAAAATATGTCATAAATAAATAGCAGTTGTCAACCTAACAAATTAATATGTACCTATAGTTATAAATGAAAAAAAAATTTATATATTAGGTTTAAACGCTGAAAACAATCAATAGATGAAAATATTACTGAGAATGTGAACCTAATAGATATTGTTAGTATCACAAATTATTTTGTAAAATCAAAATAAATTTAAAATATTGATAAATCTAAATTCAATTTTGAAGATTGAGAGTATTTTAATAAAACTATATAACTTATTATTATTTAAAAAAAAAAATAAGTTATAATAGCATATAAACTGACTGAATGAACTAAAAAATATAATTTTCTCAAAATCTCTATTTCATACACAGGAAATATAGCTGAAATATTTTAAGAAATATTTATCGTTAAACACATCATATAAAAGTTATACACTCATACATAAGCTAATACTTATGATATAAATTAATATTATCTAAAATATTACCAGGTACGCCAAGCCGGTAAGTCTTTTGAACATATTTGAGACCATGAACTATTTCTCGTTGTACAATAAAATCTATTCTAATTTTGTAAAAAATTCCTTCTTTAATAGTGAACACCTAAAATTAAAAATTTTATGAGGCTATAATTTAATTCAACAATACCATTGATTATAGAATGGAATAATCTATTCTAAAATCAATGTTAATAATAAATAAATTACCTGTTTTTTCAAATTTGATAAATCATGAGACAAATCAAGTTCCATGTCCGGTCTATCAGCAACACATAATGCTAATTTTTTGACTATCACTTTATTGGGATTATTTTCATCTATAAAACAAATTTAAATAATTTAGTTTTTTATACTATATTGTAATGTGCAAGCAAATATGAAATTAACAGTAATTAGTTAATTATTTGTGGCTAATTATATAATGAATTGATAATAAAATATAAAACCGAAAAATGCCGACATTTACCACGTTTACATCATTTACCGTAACATATATATATATATATATTTATTTATTTATTTTTTCTAATTATTAATGGATTTTATCTTATTGAAATAATACTTTTAGAAGTGTTTCCCGACCAATGGTCTGTGTTAACCATAATATAAATAAAATAAAATATATGAAAAATTGTTATAATTTAACCACTTTTAGAATATCAGAATTGAAAAATCATATGATCAAGAAAATAAAGTTTTTAATCCCTGCTAATTAGTACCCAACAAAAAAAGTTTTTGAAAATTAGGTGAATCTAAAGAAATCAGATTAGGAAGGCTGATACTCAGATTTTTACATTATACCAATTCTTAAAAAAATTATTCACTGTACCTAAGCCCAACTATGGTGTTTACATCAATATTAATCCTTGAACAAATAAACGTTAAATTTCCAATTTTTTTTAAGAAAATAAGAAATCCTAAGATAAAAAATTGGTGCAAATTACAAGTTTCAAGCAAAAATAGTACTGAAATAATAAAAAGAATAATCCATGCTGATTTAATATTCATACAAATTTAGTGGTCTTAAGGCAATTCAGGCTTATACAAAAAAATTGTCAGGATCGATTGTTATGAAAATATAAATATAGTTATTAGGCCTATATAAATATCAATTAGATCGTTTTTCTGATTTATAAAGATGCTAGACATAAAAAATTAACAATTACATTTAAAATAATTATTTCTTTTTTTCATTCAGTCTTTAAATGCCACCTAAAATATAAATTGCATAGACAAAGCTCAGTGGCTGAGCAATTCATAAAATGCTCAGTCGTGTAATGAAAAATTTTAAGTATTTAGACATATTTTCCAGCTGAGCAGTCTAGTATTAAGTAATATGTGAATTATCTAATGTAAGTGGACAAAGTACTCAACAGAGACACAACAGAGTTGAGTTTGGTTCATTTTTAAATAAACGCTAAACATACTATACTGGGTGAATAATACAGATAAATAAAGGAAGTAAAAAAGCTAAGTATTATGGTATTTACTATTTATACTATAAAAAACTACAAAACAATGAATTAATATTATTTACAAAGATAATATATATTTACATAGATAATTGACAAATAATATTTTTTTTAATTGATTATTTTGATTTATTCATTTAATGTGAGATTTTGATAAATTATAACACCTCCAGTAATCAGCAAAAATGTATAGATAAAATAGTGGTAAATGAATAATAATTATAATAACTAAAAACAATAATAATTACAATAGTAATTAAATTGTTATTTGCATCAAATACCTGTTCTATAAACAGATGAATTATAACCAATAAAATAATAATACATATATTTAGAATTTATAAAATAATTAATCTAACTCGAATCTATAGAGTATTTTACCCAAACAAATTGAGTCATTTGTGTATTGTTTTACATTGGACTGGTCAAGACCAGAAATATTTTGAACTTAACCATCACTGGTAACTATGCAAAATATATGGTTATATTGCAAATAGCCCAGACACGCGGCTTTATCTTTAACATACACAGTGAAAACTTTGAATTACTTAACTCTCAACAACAAAAAATTTTATACAACGTATACATTTCTTAATTATAGTCTGGTGGCTTTATAACTCATACATTTATTGAGTATCTATAACAAGCTGATCACTCTTAATAACATAACAATATTTTAATTGTATATTCTGATTCTTGTGTTGTTGGCACATAATATTGATAAAAGAGTTAACATCAAAAACTATACAGAATTCCTATAAATATTTAGGATTTAAAAATAGTTCTACTAATGCCAAAGAAGAAATAGAACTAGAATTTGAAAATATGATCTACTGCTGAGAGATTGAATCACACAGTCGAATACCCCACATACTTTGACTCCTAAGAATCTATAAAACGAGATGAGAATTAATGAGAACGAAATAAAATTGTACAGTTAACAGAAGAAGTTATCTTAAATTTAGAGTGCTGGAGAGAGATTAAAGGTAAGGAGCAAAAGGAAGATGATGAAGAAGAAACAACATAACAATTTGGTATTATCAATTATTTAAAAAACACTTGATGTAACTAAATTATTGGAAAAATATTGTTTTACAAATATAATCTCAACTTTTCTAAGGACATGAAATAAACATATAAAATAAGAAAAAAGCTTCAATAGAGCAAACAGGTAGAAACAAAGATCATATGAGTGCACAGATTTTTTTCAGGGGTTAGTTAAGTAACATGTATTCAAATTAAACCTCTAAAAAGCGTATCTTACCAAAAACTTAATCATTATGATGTGATACCAATGCTATGTGTAAAACAAAAAAACATTGTTAAAGAATTATTTTTATATATTCATATAGGAAAAATAATTTAAATAAAACAAAAATTAATAATTATAGATAAATGTTTATATAATAAATAATAAAAAAAAAAATCATAAGCACCTATTTACGTAATTCCTAAATTTAGTTATAAAATATTTTTATGTTGAATATAATGATGGAAAACAGTGATTTAAACAGTAAGCTCCAACATAGCTTAATCATTTCAAAACTTGAAGAAAATCACTGAACTAAATAACAAAGAATCTCTTGTGATAAAATAAATCAATAAATCACTATACAGTTCACATACTAAGTATATATTCACATACTTAACGGAAATATTCAACAATTTATGCAACAATAATAGTTACCTTACCTAAACCATTTTAAACAATGTGACACAGTAACAAGTGTAATATTTACACAATAGACACAGTATAAGTTAAATATCAATTAAATGGACACGAGATGTCAGTTGAATACAACACAAACAAATTAGCAGCACTTTAATCTCATGATATTCTAATTAGGAATCAATCTGGTAGTACATATCTATGTGATGTAGTTATATTTATGTGTATACATAATGTAATTTATAAAATACATTACTATATCAAATAAAATTGTTTACCATAAATGACTTTTCCAACATTTGCATCGCCCAGTAATTTTTCCTTGTACTTTTGTAAGCTCTCATCTTCTTTATCTGTATTAAGGAGTTCTTCAATAGACTTTTCTGGAGGTGGTTTGTAGTTTGAATCAATTTCATCATCATCGTTAATAGATATTTTGTTCACACCATCATTTATTACATTTCCGTCAGACATTTTTGATTAAATTTATTCACGTTATACCTACGCCCTAAAATTAATTTATGTTGAAAAAAAGAACACGTACTTTCCGAACTGTTTTAGAAAAAGGAATAAATAGTATTAAAATGTCATGTACTGCTATAGTATTACAACAAATTTTAATTATTGGCTTATTAACATGGTAAACACCTACAAACTACTAAGTACTAAGTACTTACCAAAGTACTGATATTTTTTCGGTATTTTGGTAATCCAAAATGCGTGATTCACTAATGATAATAGTGATGAATATTGATAACACCGTGATTTACACACACGTCTGCTTTCAGTGTAAATGATTTCACCGTCCACTGTCCGGTGACATTCGAAATAACTAATAAGTCAACTACCTCTACTTTCTTTGCCATCTACCAATCACAATGAAAACCGTGGTACAAAATTATTTTAACATTTTTACTATCAATCACCATTCATTCAGTGGCGCCAAAATTCAAATATAAGTATAAGATATATTTTGTCTCATATACGTATTGTACTGAGAGATGGGATCACAGTATCACACTATTGCTGTATCTCTTCCCATTTCGAATTCTTTCGCTCGTAAAACATATTAAAATCTAACCCATTATTGCCATTACAGTCCAGTCTATGTAACGATATCACGAAAAAAATTCCGAAAACAGATTACATTTTAATATCAAGTTAACGTGAGAACGGTTTGGCCTTTATTCAATTTAATTTGTAACACTTCGAACAATAAATTACATTTTCCACAATTCATAACGAAAAAGGAATTAGAAACTTGAACCAGAAAAGCAATCTGGTTTTCTGGGTTAATATATATATTTTTTCATAGACTAATAGATATGTCGATGCTGAATTCTTATCCGTTTTCATAACTCATTTCGTTTCTCTTCATTGGTCGGATTAACGACAGATAGACAGAAAGATGGTATTTTATACTACCTATGTAGTACTACACGTGCTACACGTCTTTTACACAAAGACGAAATAAATGCATTTTAATAGACATTAAAATACATCTCGGAAAATTAGGAGACATCATTATGATTACAGAATTTTCTTCCTGTCACTAATAGTTTCCTTATATTTTATCACTTATATGATGATTGGTTTTATTTCAATTCATTCGTTTCATAATCAATCACAACACAGAGCAGAGCGATGTTCTTTAAAAATTAGGTATATAATAATTGTTAACGGAAGTCATTCAATGAATTACATGTTTATAATAAATGAAATGTGAACGTTTGAAATAGTTCTTATAAGCCCGTACAGTCATTGCAAAAAATCATAATCCAAAGTCATGATTTAAAATATTTATTATTTATCAGAATATCCTTTTCCTTTATCATGAGTAGGTACTTGGCAAAAACACAGCACTAGTGGAAAATAAATAAGTAATTTTTTTTTTTTTTATTGTATATTATATGAAATAATTATAAAACATTGCCATCATTGTAATACATAGAGTAAATTTCTCTAGGTTGTTTTATTACCACGATTATAGATATAGTATATCCACGATGTAGAGAAGATGCTTCTCTTCATAGTGAGTATATCAGCTATAATCGATATTATTATAATTATTATTACACATTAGAATTCTATAATGATAAAGAAAAAAAAGCATTGATAACGTAACTAGTAACTACGCATGCGTAATACAAATATGGACTGATTTGGTGTCTCTCGAAGGTGCTTCAAAAGCAGTTTACACATGGGCGGTTTGTCCAATGGAATTTCTTGGTTAAAGTCGTTTATGATATGAGCCATAAGGTCGTTATGATAATATTGTTAACATTTTATAATTCAAGTTCAATTTTTAGATAATAGGAGCACGTTGACTGTTGAATTTAATGCCTTTACGTTTTTCTTCTTTATTATAAATTACAATACCTATTTGAATTGACTATTGATTGATTATAGTTATAATTACTACCAACATTCATAATTTTATGATTAAAAGCAAAATAATTTTATTTATTAAAATTACTTTTTTAATGTTCTGATTGATATTCATGTTAACCAGCACTGAAACAGACTAATTAATTTACTGTTTATACAATGTATACATAAGTAAGTATGGCTATTAATTATTATATTATTATATTTGGAAACTTTTTATACCGTCTTATCTCAAAATATTTTTATAGATCTCTATTAGGTACAATGGTCAACTCAAATTGGACAAATACGACTGTACCAAAACGGCTTCCAGACAAAGTATCACAGTTATACTATTCTTATGGCTTGTTTTGTGCATCTCATCCTATTGTAGCATTAGTAATTTCTACTGTAATAGTAGTTTTATGCGGGTAATCAAACATAATTTATTATTTATGTTAACTTAAAAAATGCCCGATTTAAAAATATTATGAGCTTGTTCATTTATAATATGTATTAACAATTATGCTAATTTAAAGTACATTACGAGTTATTTATTTTTTGAGTGCAAACATTATGGTAAACAAATATTAATGTATTTATGATATAATTTATTTTTAAGTTTTTATAGAAAATAAATTAATTGAAAAGTATGTTATAAAATAAAAATATAACCAAGATTGATTAAGTATGGTTGATTTCCATTTTCTATTTCGAAAGTCATTGGGTTGTACTTAGTACAAATACAATTCAAAAAATAAAATGTCAATTGAAATTGATACTCTTATTCTCAATTTATATTTTGATTACAATTCATTGATGATTTTTGAAATTATAACTGGTCCTAAATCCAAACTGAACCTATAATACTCCAGGCTACATTATTGTTTTTACTTGGTACATATTTTTTACTATTCATTTGTTTACTTTATAATTTATGTGATGTATATTTAATTGTTTCATTAATCATAAGGTATATTTTTTGTATATAATTATAAACCACTACAAATAAATTAAACAACTTAACATTTGGTACAATAAATGTATTAATAGTTAGTTTCTTTACGAAATTTCAAAAGTTTTTACTCAAAATAACTTTAAGTTTCAATTTCAAATTATTAGAATAATTATTTTTAAAAAAATTGTATTTATGCATTTCCAATACTAAAATTTATATACTAGTTAAATATTATTTTAGGTTATCACTATTTGGATTACCTTTATTCAGCAATATAGCACATTCAACCATTACACCATCTTATAAGCCTGAAAATGTAACCAATCGCTGGTTTAATGGACAACCCAGTGTGTATATTCAACAAGTAATCAAATAAAATTAATTTTATTTAGTTCATAATGAATGCAATTATAAGTGTTCAGTAATTTTTTTTTTCAATAATATTGTGATTCTTTATAGATTATCATGAGATCAATGGTTACTCCATGGGTAGATAACTTAGCGTTATCAGATGCCTTTAGAGGACCTTTAGCGGAATCATTCAAATTAGTTGAAATCATTAGAAATTATCAATTAAACAATAAGTATTTAATTGAACCGTATCTTTGATATCAACCAGTATAAATTATATTACTTTTCAATTTTTTGATAGAATTTCCTTAAATGATGTTTGTCTACATGTAGAAAACATTAATTCTGATATCAAAACATTGCCAGAATATAGTTGTTTACTTGTGTCACCAACTAATTTGTGGCATCAAGATTCAGAAGAGTTTCGTACAGATAACAACATTGAAAAAACTATTTTCACTTATCAGGTACTTAATTTGTATAAATTATCAACAAATTAATTATATTAGTGTGTTAAATTAATTAATTTTTCAGAGCCCTTCCCATATAAAAATAAGTATTCCTGAATTACTTTTTGGAATGCCTCTGAAAGAAACTGGAATTAAAAGATATTCCATCCACCCTCGGCAAAGAGTTGTTCAATTTGCTATTACAATATTTATGAAACAACTAGTGCCACCGTAAGTCACTTTTGTAAACTCAAGATATCAATATATTAATATGAATATTAATAGTTTTGTTATGGATATTAATACATAGTAAAAATATAAAAACTAAATATTGATAATACTATATATATATATATATATATATATATATATATGTGATATAATTCTATAATGCACATAAATTACTACTTTAAAAAAATTAAGAAGAATAAAAAAAAAGACTACTAGCAAAAATTTTAAATTTTAAAATATTGTTTTAGGTATATTCTAGGACTGAAAGCCCATTTGAAACAAGTTTACCCTGTGTGTGTTAAATCAAATCAAATACTTTCAGACACATCAACTTTGCATATATATTATCCTGGAGAGATAAATTATGAAACCATTTTCTTTTTGCTCACTTGTTATGTGCTATTATTTGCATATGTATATTATTCTATTAAAAAAATGGACTTATTTGTTTCTAAGGTGTAGTATTTATCAATTTTAGATTTTGGTTATGTAGTATATTATTCATGTAACATAACATTTTTTTTTTAGGTTGGGATAAGTTTTGGAGCTGTTTTTACAGTTGTATCTACTCTTTTAACCACTATGGGTCTATGTTTTATTTTTGGACTAGATTTTACAATAAGTATTCAAAGTCAAATGGTAACATGAAATTTAAAATCGTTGCATTTAAAACAATTTGTTTACAAATTTAATATTTCAGGTATTTCCTTATTTAGTTATTGTTGTTGGTCTTGAAAATATGTTAATTATCATAAAATCTGTGGGCTCAACAGCATCAAATTTAGATGGAAAAATAAGATTAGCCCAGGGCTTAAGTAAAGAAGGATGGGCTATTACTCAAAATCTTTTAATCGAAGTTACTATTTTAACCGGTGGTTTATTGACCTTTGTACCATCAATCCAGGTAATTTTATTTTATTTTTAACTATTAATTTTTATTAACTATCCTATTTATTTTTAGGAATTTTGTATATTTGCTATAGTTGGTTTGTTATGTGATTATTTTTTTCAAATGGTCTTTTTTCTTGCTCTTGTTTCATTAAGTATGAAATCGGTAGATGATTCTACCTACCAAAAAACATATTATCCATTTTCATTCGCCAATTTAGCTAATAAGATGCACAAATCTAATCCTCCAGCATTGAAACATTCAAGTCGTAGTGGAGTCATGTTAAAGTCTGCATCTCATCCACGCTTGAATGGCTTGCAAATTATGGCTTCATTGGAAGACCCTCGTCGTACACCTATATCTAAACGCTTGAGATTTTTATATTTTTGGGCAGCAACTAGAATTGTTCAGCGACTATTAATGATGGTTATGATATTTTGGATTTCTGGTATTATTTATAATACCGAAACTGTGCAAGAATTTTTTGACTTGAAAAAATCTATGACAACTGAGGCACCAAATATACAACAACGATCAAATATTCATTTTCCTCTTGCATGGGAAGAAGGCCGAAGAGCTGTCATTATTGAAAACAAAGCTAGAGTTGCTGAAAAACAAGAACATCTGATGAATCATAAGGTATCTCACTATCAATAAAACATTAATTTTGTTGATTTCATTTAATTTTTTTTTTTTATTATTATTATTAAAGGCAAATGAATCTCAAGAAAATGACTCACCATATTTTGTGCAACTTTTAAATTCTGAAAAATGGCCCCTTTGGCCTAGATTATCTTGGTATAACTGGCAATTTTTATTAGGCCTGTATAATATTAGTGTTGCTGGATCTTATGTGTCTATATTACAACCTATTCATTTGGCTCATTCTGTAACACCTCAAGAAGCAATGTCATTGCGTGAATCTCTCAGTGATACCGATAAATCTGTGCCTTCTCATTGGAAGTCTTTTGCAGCTGTTCTTGATCCTTTTGATTTTGTTGGTATGTTTATATTAAAACTTCTAGTAAAGAAAAAAGTCATTATATTCAATGCTATTTCATTTAGATACACATATAGTAGCTCCATTGGAGAGTCGAAAAGATTTAAATATTGATAAATCATCTGAGCCTTTTATACCTACTTCACCATCAGAATTAATCTTGATTGCTGTGCTATGTTTAATAAGTATACTTGTGCTCGTATATACAGTAGTGATGTTGTATCGATGTGTCTGTAGTCGCAATTATGCTGAATGGAGAGCTGGATGGAGCCATGACATGAGCTATATACAGCATGACTCTGGCATTCAAGTATGTGCACCTAGTTAATCTGATTTAATTTCACTTTATTAAAGAATTTTAATTTTTACTCCATTATTATAAATTTTAAATTAAATATTTTTAATTTAATTTGATTATTTTTAATTCTCATTAAGGTGATATTAGAAGCAGTTCCAATTGAATTTAAAGGACATACTCAAACAGTTGAATGTATTGCTACTTATGGAAATATTATTGTTAGCACATGCCTTGCTGGTTGTATTAATGTGTGGAATGCATTAACTGGTGAATTGATCAGTACTTTTGATAGGTAAGTTTATTAAAAGAAAATGATGAATTTACTTGAATTCTGAACAAAAATTTTATAATGATTTAATGTATATATGCCTTGTGTATGACCATTGATTATATTTTCTGGTTATGATAATTTTTTCAACTTCTATGTTTCAAACATATTTATACTTGTTACTTGATGTTAAAATGTGTTAGGGAACAAATATATATGTATTAACAATCTGACTTAATAAAGTTCTAGCTGTCGTTGTACAACTGTACTTGTGTTTTAAAACTTCATTAGTATGCATTAATAGTTAAAACCAAGTTAAATTATTTCATTAAATAATGTAGTGATGATCTAACAAGTTTTTAATATAAATATTTGTATGTACTTTAGGTCTCATTTAGATAATATTAGTGATGAAGATACTGATGAATTAAATCTGTCTGAAGATTTATCTAGTTATTCCAAGAATACTTTTTCTGATTCAAATTCTTCTTTTGGTCATCGTTTTCCAGAGCCTTTTAAAATTAATGACCAGTAAGACTTAATTTATCTGTGCTAAATTAATATAATATATTTTTTTATTATTAACTGTTTTTAGATTATGTGCAAGATGTAAAAATATAATAACTGTTGAAAACACAAATTCTGATTTAATAATCCAAGATAAAACCAATGCCAAATCTACTTATAAATCAGATCAAACTGATGCAGAAATTCAAACTAAAAATATTTCAGAAAATGAAATTTGTGTTAACTCTCAAATATGGTGTGTTGATTGTAATGAAAATGTAGTTGTTTTAGGGTGTGCTGATGGTTCATTACAATTTTGGGATTTATACAAAGGGATACTTAAAGTATGATATTAAATACTAAATGATTAATACATTTATTATTTTGAAAATAATTATTAGTGTATGTGGCAAGGAGATATTATTGATGGATTCACTGCAATCAAATTAATCAATAAATATGTGGTGGCTGTGAGGTTAAATGGATCTTTAGAATTTTTCAAGCTTGATATTTTTAGTGAATTAACTTTAAAAGAATCCACTGAAAAACAAAAAGATACTTTTTTACTTAGAAGTAAATATTTTTGTGTAATTTATTAGATTATTTAAAATTAAATTTATTAAGATCAAACTCCTTATTTATTATAGAACATGTGCGAACTGGAAGTGTAGGTTCATCTCTGCAAACAATTAATTCATCTAATGATACTGTACGTTGCCTTCATTTAGAATCTCTTAAGGCTCATAATCAGCCAATAACAGCTCTTGAAACTAATGGGGCATACATTGTTACTGGTAGTCAAGATCACATGCTTAAGGTTAGTAGATATTAATATATTATTTTAAAATTTATAAAAACTTAAATGATAGAAAATGATTCATTTTTGCTTATTTTTCAAATGAGGAATGTAAGAATATTAACGTTTTTTTTTTTTTTTTTTTTTTTTTTTTTTTTTTATTATTTCATAAGATTAGTAATTTGTGATTTATGAATTTTTTTTAACAAATCAATATATTATTTATAGTTCTTCTTAAAATTAAATCATTTTGTTTAAAAAAATCTCAGGATATTCAAAAATATACAAAACTTGTAATCATCAATTCAAAGATGATACACTAATATAAAAAGATTAAATCTTGACTTTAATATTAGTTTTGTAGAACATACAACTAACAATACATTAAAATCTATAGTTTTTATTCCGCTTACTCAATAATAATAATAATGGTTACATATTTGTTAAGTAATTCTATAAGTCTAGTGTTTTTTAATTTGTTATGTTTGAGTTTCTATTTTGTACACTAATTATTTTTTTTTTTTTTTTAATAGCTCGATGACAAATTTTTTTTAAAACTAGTAGCCATAAAATGTATTTTATACAATAATCTTAATTAGTTTATTTATTAAATTAGTTAAATTTAGTAAATTGAACAAATGTTTTGATTTTATAATTTTAAAAAAAGCGTATCACTACTTATATTATGAAAAAAATGTTCAGCCATCTTGAATCTCAATATATTTTTTAGAATAGCCATATAATATATGTAACAATAATTAATGAAACATTATAACTGTGCCAATGCCAAAATGTTATGCAATATTGTTAAAAAGCATAATTCATTAAAAATGATCAACTTTTCTTTAATGTTAAAATGTTTATTATTCACCAGTTATTATTGTCCTTAAATAATTATTCTTAGATGAATATTATAGTATTGCACACAACTTTATGATAACTTTTTATTTTTAACATATGTTGATTAAATTATGATTTAAGGTGTTTAGAATTGAAGATCGACAGCTACTATATACTTTACATGGTCATTATGGCCCGATAACATGCTTATTTATTGATCAAGTTAATCCTCATATGGCAGTATCTGGTAGTCAAGATGGAATGTTATGTGTATGGGATTTAATAACTGGTTTGTAATTATTAATTTTATATCAATTTGTGTATTTATATTTTTAGATTCTGATCAAAACAAAGGATGTATTATTGGTTTAACAATGATGTTTAATTTTTTTTTTTTTTGATTTTCTGTTGACACTTTTTGGTACACTTAATATTCCCTAAAAGTTTCATCCAACATCTAGAGATCAGACATTTTATCTAGTTTATATTTTTAAGAGTTCATTCTACTCTATTCTTGATAATTATTCCAGGTGTGGGAAAAACGAGCAAAAAACTGAGTAAAACCTTTAATTTGCTGTAAATGACACTTACACTATATCAAATTTAATCATGTAGTCATAAATTGAAAAATTACATTGATAGAAACATGAAATGTTAACAATATATAAATGACATATTGATACATATTTTATGGAAGTTTCAAACAAATTTGATAACTTTTGGGCTTAAATAGTAATTTGAAAATAATTTTTTTTTTTTTTTTTGTAGTTTATCTATAGTTAAAATTTTAATATTTAAAAAAAAAATTTTAATTTAATATGATCATACACTTAACTAACAATATTAAAAAAATTGAATAAATCATTCATTGCACTTTTTTTATAAGCATTAAATTTAATTATTTTATGATTTTTTGACATTGACTGATGTTTTCTTACTTAATTTGTAATTAAGTTTTTTTATATTTGACAAAAAGTTCTGAAAATTTAATATAATCTTTCTCTTCTAACAATACTGAAAAATTTTCAAAAATTTTTCGAAACTCGGGATTTTGCATTATAAGACTATTTATATGTAATTTTGTTTTTATATAATGATATATTATTTTAATTTTAAATTTGAAACTGTCAATTTAAATACTCATTTATTTCTCATTGCTCATACAAATTTTTTTTCTCTTTAGAATTTGATGTACAATTTTTTTCTTAAGAATTTCACATTTGAAATATGATTTTTTTTCTCTGCATTTATTATTTTACAATCATTCATAGTATTTGTTGACTGAGCATACATTTTTTAACTAAAAAAAACCCAACATCATTTCTCGAATGAAATTATTGGTTTTTACTTTTAAATCAGAAATGATTATTGCATATTAAATTGTGACGCAAATTTTAATATTTACTTGTTTTTCTATTTTTATTTGCTGTAGGTACATGCATGTATACAGTTCAAAGCCACGATGGGGCAGTTTTAGGTTTAACATGTTCTGCTAGTTATGTGATCAGCATTGGCCAAGATGATAAAATTTGTGTATGGGATAGATTTCATGGCCATCAACTTAATAGCATCCAAATAGTAAAATTTTTTTTTGTTATTATTTTCTGTATAGTGTATTTATAATTTCTTTTTCTTTTTTATGCAGAGCAATGTTTATTGTTATAATTTGGCAATGTTAACTCATAATTTGCTCATTACCTCTAAACAGGTAATTGAATATAATTTAATGAAAAATTGTATATTGTATTTACATACCATCTTATTTTCTGATTTAGGGCTGTATTGTGATTATGGATGTACAAACAGGAGATCCAGTTAAAGTGTTTAGCTTAGGAGATTCTGATTGTAATGTTGTTACTCAATTATTAACATTGACAGATAGCATTGTATGTGATTATGGTACAGAGTTGCGTGTTGTCCGGTTTCCAATGGTAGCTACCAAAGAAGATTAAATTATATCAATGACAAAGAAAAGACATAACTTAGTTTTCATTTTTATTTTTCTAAACATAGTTTTATTTTTATATTGTGTCTGATCTCAAAAACTATTTTAAATTAATATAAATTTAATATTGTTATAAATGGCTTGTTTTTTGAATGTGTACAGTGTACATGCTTTTCCCAGATATTTATATTTTTAATAGCTGCTTTGTGTGTGTGTGTGTGTGTGTGTGTGTGTGTGTGTGTGTGTGTGTGTGTGTATATATTATATATATTATATGTATGTATTAAAAAAAAATATTTAGAAACAACTCAATTAATTTTTTATACACATATTAAATATTATGTAATGTAATCAGGTTATGCATTAAATCACATGAAAATGATTTATACACCAAATTTTATGTAGACACAAATCACATCAATTTTTAATGTTGGGTAATTAGAGTGAGTTAAAGGTTTAATACAGCAACTCTTTAGATCAGAAAATACTCGTCAATTATACTATAAAGTGGTCATTTTCCTCCCCTCTCAATAGTTTTTCCATACGTAAACTGCCAAAAACCTTGTAGTAATAGTAAAATTTTCCATAAATGACACACTAAATCAATTTAGTTATTTAGTATGAACTCGAAAAGTAGTATTGTTAAAAACTTTAAATTTTCTCCACACATTAATACATATTTTAAAAAAGTTTCAACATTTGTTTTATAACTTTTGAGCTAAAAATAGGATTTTGAAAATATCTTATTTTTTAAAAGTTTATCCTGATAAATTTTTCAATATTTGACAAAAACTTCTGAGATTTGATATGACCTTACTCATATTATACTTTATTAGCGGTACTGAAAATATTTCAAAAATCATGACAAAAGATTTTTTTTTATAAGTGTTTAAGTAAATTATTATACCATTATTACGGAATAAACTGTTTTTACGTCAATTTTCAAATTTAAATAATTATTTAAAGAAATCCAAACAGTATTATTTAAATTCTGAATCCTTGCTCAGAATCGTTTAACTAATGAAATGATCTATCATTTCTTGCAAATTCAATACACCCTTTCCATTAACTTGTCCAAGAAGCGAAGAATATCCGTGGGGCGAAGTACATACTTTTTTTTTTTAAACAAGATTTCTGGTGCAAAATATCGCAATTAAAAAGTACAAAATAAGCAGAGTTGTACAAACGTTCTTTGAAAAATTGAGTTTACACTTAGGGAATACGTTCATTATTTACACTAAAATAATTGTAACATTTCGCACGATATAAACTTTTTCTTTTAAATTTAATTCAATTAAAATGTTTCAGCGGGTGGTGCTCTTAATATTTCTTAACATTTAATATAATATAGCGTAAGACATTTATATTTATTACCTATTCATCAATAGTAATTAATGACTTGTTTGATATGATATTAAATATTAATGTGTACAAAACCGTTAAATATTTCAGTTCTTTGATATACAAAAAAGCAAGAAAATCAAATGTAGGTATACATATTTAATGAATTTTAATGAGATTTGTGAATTAGAATATGATATTGGAATTTATGACTATTGTGGGAATTTGTTGTGAGTTTAATGTTTTAAATTCATTCAAAATTCTTGACATTGAATCGGAAGTTTTTATGTTGATTTGGCGGTTGTTATGCTGCCATGCTGGTGTATCAGGCCATTTTTTAGTGATTGACCACTGCGTGTCCACCCCTATTCCATTAAAAATAAATTCAATGGTAGAAATACTCCATTCTCTTACTCAGTGATCTCTCTACATCTAGATAATTTTAATTTCATATATCTTATCTTTATCTAGATGTTTTTTTTTTTTTTAATCTGAGCACAGCACTGTTTATAATCCAGCGTTTAAGTTTGAAGTGTGCATGACTTAGAGATTTGTTCTCATCACGAAAATCATCAAATGCTGTGTTTTCTTTATTTAATTTCATTATTTTCATTTAAAATTTACAAAACGTGGTAGATACTTGCAGGGACGAGTCTAGGATCGAAATAATGGAGGGGGATTTTTTTCAAATTGCAGACTGGATGTCATACAAATAAATTTCACTATATTGAGAGTCATAATAAAAAAATTGTTTTTAACAAAATTTGTCAAAGATAATAATTGAATTAAAAAGTGTGTCGTCTGAAATCAGATGTATTTTAGGCGCTGGGTCTAGGAATATGTCTAGTATGCCGAAAATAGCATATTTTTCATTCATGCAATGTCACCTATGGGCTGCTAATGTAATTAATGTAAATACAATTTTAGTCACCAGAAAACCCTGTACCATTGCTTATCTGTCTATTCTATAATCGATGTATATAGTTATGAGTTAATTTGGCGTTTCCATAAAATACTGTGTACAATCAAATTAAAGAACATAATTTTTAGTGTTATATTAAAATAGCTGTAACTCAATTGAAAATTAACCAATGAAAAATGTGTTAAGATCATTCATTTTTTTTTTATTTATTCTATAACAGTAATTATTATTTGCTATTTTAGAAAAGTATAAAAAAAAAATCACTGATATAATAATAGCAAAAAATCTGGTTTTGCCAGTGTATTGAGTTTTAAATTCCTCAAATGTTGAAAAAAATAAATTTAAATACTCAAAATTGTCAGAGAAAATGAGTGTAGGTAGAACAATTAAAGAATCATCCTGTACATATGAAAGAAAATAGTATTGGAAAACAAATTTGAAAAAACTAGTTATTAGAAAATTATCTCCAATTATTTACAATATAGAATGGTGAAGTAGAGGGAGTAAATGTTAATGATTCTTTTCTTTTTATTTCTGTTACTCTAAACTTAAAATTTGTATACTTCTTAAGACTTAAATTATCGATTTAATAATATCTATAAATTTAAATACCAAAATTTTCGAAAAACAAGTATTTTTTAAATAAAGCAGTTTCCATTGAAGAAAACTAAACGATTTACACAATCTGAAAATCTCGTGAACACGATGTCAAGTATTAAAAATTTAATTAGAGGTAAACTTTTAAAAATAAGGGATTTTAAAAGTTCTGATTTAACCCGAATGTTGTCAATTTTTTTATAAATCTCGTTAAATATGTTGTAATATGCTGTTAATATATGGTGAACATTTCAAGTTTCTAACAACATTACTTTCTGAGGTATGACTGAATTATTAAAATCGCTTCAGCAGTTCATAGGTTGTTCTTCACGCCTGGGAAAAATATCGAGAAGAGAGAAAAATGAATTCTCAAAGTACCATCTACATTCGATTTCTGATCTATAGATTTGCTGGATGAAACTGTTGAACAAAGTGTATCAAAAAGTGTCTCTAGGAAAAAAAAAGAAAATAAACGTCATTGTAAAACCATAACATCCATGGCTTCTATGCAATTGGCTATTCTATTGACATGATTTGATTGTGGCGCCCACGTGCCGTTCATATAATATTGCAATAATATAAAGTAATTATAAAGATTCGAATTGATTCGAATGATGACGAGCCGACAAACGTGTGTGACGTTTATGTGTTGGCTACATTCGCAGTCAGGCCCAGCTCAAGCGATTTTACACACCTAGGCAAACACAAGTTTTGCCGCCCCTTATACATGTTAATACTATATCAAATATTTTTTCACATAAACATTACTAAAATATAGTAAGTTCTGAGTCAATTATAATTATTTGTATAAAGTTGATACTTGATTCGATTGATATATTTATAGAAAAGTAAATCCCTACAAATGTATTTTTTCAAAAAAAAAAAACAGTTTAAAAATAGTTATATTTTAATATAAAAGTTAATAAAAACACAATATAAAATATGTTAACATCGTATTAAAACTTGGCTTTTCTTGCTTTTGCGTTAGCGAAATCAGATACAACTTCTTCCGTGTACATATAATAAGCTAGTTCTTTTTCAATTGAAATCGTTGCAAAGCCCACTAAACGATCTCATCGTTTGTCCGATCATACTGACCAAATTTTATATTTTTATATTGATTTTCATTTTTCACTACACACGATTTGATATGATAATAAGGAATCTTTTAAAATATTATCTAATCAACAAAAATGTTAAATGCCGCCCCTGAAAAATGCCGCCCTAGGCGTGGGCCTATATCGCCTACCCCTTGAGCCGGGCCTGTTCGCAGTACACTGTAAAGTGTAAGGTTAACCTAGCAACAGATTGAAAATCACAAACAAACTCTTATAGTTTACGGAATCATAAAAAAAAAAAAAAAAAATAATCAACAAACCAATTCAAAATACACGAAGACAAAATTCGCTGACGAATAACAAAAGACACTCCGAACACAGTAGTAATCACGTTGACCATCTACTCAACACTAGAGACGCAAGAAACCCAGTGAAACTTGAAGCCGAGCAGAGACTGTGAAAAGGCACATAAGACCCACAAGCAGAACTTAAAAGAGCCATGTCATTCGTTAACAAGAGCGCGCAGAACAACACGCAGAACCGGTGTTACAGCGATGAGGACTCGCGACGCGACTGGAGCGGACACGATCCGCGGCCGGCCGCGTACGAGCCGGTCTACAACGAGATCGAGGCGGCGCCGCGGAGGCCGTCGGTCGGTCACCCATCGCACGTGGACGACGACGCCGGTCCGGTCGCCCGGCTGCAGGAACAACTGTTGCAGCGGACCCGCGACCTGTGGGTCGAGTCGGCGCGTGTCCGTGGAGTGCAGTCGGCGACGCTGAGATCCATAGAGCGGGAGGCAGAGGACCGGAGGGCGATACTGGACGAACGGTGTGCGCGCGCCAAGAAACGCGCGTTGGCCGTAAAGCGACGGGCGGAGGTCATGGCGCAACGGCAGGCGGACTGGCTGCGACGGCAGGCGGACAGGCAGCGACGTAGGCAGGAGAGAGATCCGACGAAAAAGGCGCCCTGGCCGCTGTCATCGTCGTCGTCGTCGTCGTCGTCTCTGTCGTCGTCGTCTCTGTCGTCGTCGTCCTCGGACAGTTGGGACTGGGCGACCGGTCCCGCAGGGTTCGTGGCGTCTAGCACGCCCAAAAAACAACAGCCCCTGCAGGGACCTGTTCGGTCTCAGCCGCGGCCCGCAGAAGAGCGGTCGTGGTCGCCGGACGGACGGTGCGAGCGAAAGCTCATAAAAGTGCCGTACCAGCAGCCGTTGTCGTCATCGTCGTCGTCGTCGATCGACAGCTGGGATGACGTAGCCTCCGGGACAACACCCGTACGACAGCAGAGTGAGCGAGAGCGAGACGCACGACAGAGTCCGCGGCGGGAAACGCAACAGTGCCCGAGACGGGAAACGCAACAGTGTCCGCAGCGGCAAACGCAACATCACCCGCAGCCTGAAACGCAACAATGTCCGCGGCGGGCAGATGAACGTACGGATCAGGTCGGCGTGTGCGTACGAAAACGAATAAGCGTGCCGGTCCGTCTGCCGTCACAGTTGTCGCAGTCATCGTCGTCGTCGGGTTCCGCCTGGGACGTAGATTCCGGTTCCAAAGTGGCCGCAAGCGCGCCCGTCAAACGTCAGCAGACCCCGCAGAGACGCCACGTGCCGTACGTGCCGCCGTCGGCCGTCTGGTCGTCGTACAGCGACGACAGCGACTGCGGCGACAACTTTGAGTAGGCAAGCATGAATAGATAAGTACAAAAAGGTAAGCGGACAGTAAATGTAAGATATAATATAAAATTATGTGTGGTAACAAGTACGACATATAATAATGTTACGGCATCATGTATCAAATGATATCATTTCGTTTTGCCGGTCGATGGTTAGTAAAATAATACGCTTTTTCATGACGTTTTCCATATCTCTCATATTCTAGGTTCTATTTTGCATAGATTTTACATTTAATTTTATTGTATGTATATCAGGTTCTAATATATTCATTGACGCAGTGTTTGATATTTGGCGGGGAAACTGGTGTTGAGGATAATTATTTTAGTATACTCTAATCTAATGTACTACATTAGCTTACTACACTTGAGCATAAATTAGCTTTTGGGGAGCTATATAAAATCGTGTGGGGGCTAAGCCTTCAGCCCCCTTCTATTTGCGCCTGCCTATACTACACTTCATAATCCTCACTTACATAGAATGCATTAAAATGCGTATACAATGTATAATTTACATACATAAAAGTAGTGTGATTTTTAAGTTTACTCATCTCAATATTTTATTTATATGGAATATAAAAAATAATAGAATTACATTTTTATGCAAATAACTATTTTTAATAATTTTATCTCGGTAACTACATTTTTTTTTTTAATAAGAATTTTAGTATTCTTAAATCGTTACCTCTAATTATAAGTAATGAAAAAGAATACTCTTTTTCAGACATTCAGTAATTTACTCGTAAATGTTTATTATTGCCCTAATAGTTTGAGATATAAAAGCATTAGAAATTTAAGGTAGCGGAGTAATGGTATATAGAACTATTTGCGGGGACTCCTGCTATTGCTCACGGCTACTCTAGCCATAAAACGCTTATATTATCATATCTCTTAAACTATTGTTATAATAATACACATTTTACAATATTAAAGTGTCTAAAAAAGTATTCTCTTTCGTTATATTTCGTTACTAGACAATCAGGTAGAACAGCACAATCGTGTAGAAAATCAAGACCAGTTCAACATCAACGGATTTATACAAGCTAATATGGAGTCGGCCAGAAAATAACGCCGGTGGCGACGTACGTTTCCCCAGCCCCCCACATATCACTTTTCCCAAATTTTCTTTTCCCAACATTTAGTACGTCATTTGTTTGTATTTGTTTGACCAAACTCAGAATTTGTTTGATGTCGGTTCTTCTTGGAAAATCGGTTTTCCGTGCGGGGGACTGCGGAAACGTTTCCACAGCCCCCCACCCCGTTAATTATTGACTTTTCGTTTTGGGAAAAGAAAATTTACGAAAAGTCAATAATTAACGGGGTGGGGGGCTGTGGAAACGTTTCCGCAGTCCCCCGCACGGAAAACCGATTTTCCAAGAAGAACCGACATCAAACAAATTCTGAGTTTGGTCAAACAAATACAAACAAATGACGTACTAAATGTTGGGAAAAGAAAATTTGGGAAAAGTGATATGTGGGGGGCTGGGGAAACGTACGTCCGGTGGCGTCTATTTAACCATACTCGGGGCAGCACAGAATTTGTTAATAAACATTTGCGCATTTTAACATTTTCGTGTTGTTTTATTTCACACTACGTGAATTTTTCGCTAATACGAGTATATATATATATATATGCTAGCTGACCCGGCAAACGTTGTTTTGCCAAAGTTTTTTTAAATATTAAGTGGACCCGGCAAACTTAACGCATTCAGATAACCTTTAGAGTGATAATAAAAAATATAGTTCAAGAATTTATTTATTGATTTATTTTAATTGAAACAGAAATCAGTAGAGTGCAATATGATAAACAATGTTTTTTGTTTTGTTTTCTGGCACAAAAACAAACAACAAAGACGGTTTGTCAACACGCGAACTAGCAACGTACAGCTGACTGTGCGAAAAACCTGAATATTCTAAATTGATCCCACAGACTTCCAACGATTTGCCTCGCGATTTATTGATAGTCATCGCAAAAGCCAATCGAACGGGAAACTGAATCCGCTTGAATTAAAATGGATGATCTGTTGGAATGATCGGATTTCGTGGGATAAGGACTTCCTCTCCTTTGAATTTGCCCTTGATGATTGTTGCTTGTATTTATTACATTGTTCATCAGTTTCTTGACGGACAATCGAGTACAATTGCACAAGTTAGGATGATTTAAATTCCGCAACATAATAATGATCGATCCCGCCTTTAGCAGTAAATTATGCGGCGGAGTTCCTGGCAGATCAAGCGAGTTCAAAAATTCCGTCGGATAGTTGGTCGCTTCATTTTCGTCGGTCACACTGTCGACGGATTTGTACGAACGCAATTCTCCACCGATTTTACTTTGAATAATACAATAAAATTCAAGCTACCGACGTCCTTATTATTCGCTGCTAGTATTTTCCGTTATCCAATTAAGATGTTTAAAATTGTCTTCAATGCTTGGGAACACTTTTGTAATGAGTTCCTTCTTCGACGATGTGAACTTATAAACATTTTCCGGGAATGATATTAATCCAGTCAAAACAAAATTTAAACATTACTTTATATAGTGAAACATAATATTAATACCTAATATTCAATATATGACATATTTCTCCATGTTGATCCATTTTTTTGGTGTTGGTTGAGGGCCCCATTTTAACGATTAATTATGTCATGGACAATTTTATAAGCTAAAGCTTGTTGTAGCTTTTTCAATTCAATAAAACATTCCGGAACTCGAAAAATCAACTATCAAAAAAATTTTAAACAAAATTAAAAAAAGGGTTTTTCCACATTTTTTTTTCGTAAAACACCTTCTCCTGACAATTACGAACAATCAAAAAAACATTTGAGCAAAATCGGTCCAGCCGTTCTCAATTAATGAATTGTTATACATTTTTGGCTCCATTTATATGACTATAATATATATATACCTATATATATAAATGGAGCCAAAAATGTATTATATATATTCTAGCTGATCCGGCAAACGTTTTGTCTTATAAATTATTTCTAGGGAATTTCTAGCGTAGAAAAAAAAATAACTGACTTATTGTAAGTGTGTAAGGATATGGTAAATGAGTGAAAGAGGCATGGAGCGCTGTGAACGATGAGGGGAATATAAAAATAACAAAACACCAAACATTAATTTTTTAAATGTATTATAATTTATTCCTCAAAATTATATATATATATATATATATCATTAATTAATTACGACAGTAACTCTTACAAACAATATCAATATCTTAATGCTATAACGTGAACAATATTTTTTGTTAGCCCATCTTTAGCTAACACAAACAAACTGAATGGTTTACCCACTCGAGAGCATGTCACGTATAATAATTGTCCGTGTGAAAAACAGGATGTGCTCAAATCTAAGCCACAAACAGACGTCGTTTGGCCTTGGGACTTATTGATAGTCATTGCAAATGACAATCTAATTGGAAACTGAATACGTTTAAATTGAATTGGCGCATCTGTAGGTATAATAGGGATTGATAATAGGTATAATAGAGCTTGATGAATATAATGAAAGTCAACTGTATAAAGCAGTGGCGGTTCTGGCATTAAAATTTTGAGGAGGCAACAATTTTGTATCAACCCATCTGGACCTATTAAAGCGAATCGCACAGTCCTAAAAACTCATTTATTTTGTTTAAATACAATTTTTTCTTTAAAAATCTGTCAGAGAACGGTTTCATTTTCACTATAACACATAATTAAAAGGTAAGACCGTCACTTGTACACACAAAACATGAAGAACGCCTAAACTCTGTTTGTACCCAAAAGTTAGAATAATAATATTATCGGTCAGCCGCTGTGATTCCAGTGATTCCACAGCCTGTGACGTTTTCCGACGGAGGCAACGGAAGTGTGCAGTCTCCGTGGAGAATCGCGCATGCGCAATTGGCATATTTTATGTGCGTTTGTGTGTGTAAATTTGTGTACACATGTAACGTATCGATAACTGTGGCAGCGGTTGCCTCCTGAGAAAGTGGGGAACCGCCGACACGAGATATTATTAGTATATTAGTATATTACTCTAAACAATATTATATTCGCCTGTTGACTGTCACTGTTGAGCACCGTGCACGCAGCAGTGCGGCACGCCGCACAGGCACTGGGCATTCTCTTCTCTTACCCATGAGCTGATGAGCACCACGGTCTTGAAAGATCGAGACCGGGCACGGTATACTCCATAGTCCGATCAATACATAATTTAAATTTATATTTATATTTATTTTTATTAATTTCCCTTTTAATAAAGTGTCTGTGCTTGAAATTAAAAGCAAAACATATTTAATAATTTAAATAACATTAACCGTATAGTTTCTTTTATTTTCAAGGGAGGCACTGCCTCCCTTGCCTCCCCGGGAAAACCGCCACTGGTATAAAGGTAAACTGCAATCTAAGTAACGGTTAATTCTTTAACGGGAAGCAGTCGCATTTGATACACGAGATTTACCCAGCGGTCGAGCCCGGCTACAAAATTATCGAAGTGCCGAGATTTTGTGTTCTGTGTAAATTGAAAACGACTGTGATAGACTACGTGCGAGTCACGTTGACAGATCAAGACGATAATTTGATAAACTTACGCGGTGAGAAGTTAAACGTGTGGCTCGTTGACGCCGGAAAACCGTGAATTTTTACGTCTGATCGCCGACAACTAACCATGGACCGATCGTATTTGGACGTGAACGTATGTGGACGAGGCACCGATAAAAGAAATGTTTTTGCACTCGTTTTTACCGTTTTCCACTGCCGCTTTGAAGCGCGGTGACGAGATACGGATCGCTATACAAAATCAAAGACGCTCTGACGCTACCCAGCGAAAGTTTTATATTCATTGAAAGTCAATTGACGAAACCCGCTGAAATTTTATCCTATGTGGTGTTCGCTCAGAATGGTCTGGCCATGCTGTTTAGTGAAATAAAATACGAGATCAACTCTGTCGAAATACAACATGTCAAATGCCCGGGCATGTGTGTGCAGCACGTTGAAGGCATATTGCTCTTATACACCGGCAGACATAAACTGTTTGCAAAACGCCGCCTGGGACGACTCGGATCGAATCAAGATGTTTGTGAGAGACGGCTCGTTCGGCGGCTGTATTCCGTTGAAACCCGTGTTGGGATTTGCCGAAGACCATCAACGTATTTTAATAAACTGCAGTCAAGATTAGTTTTAAACAGATCGAACAATGAACTGACGTCTCTGGTCGCATTCACAAAGGGTGGCGAAACAAATTTGGATTGGAGTATAATCAAGTTGGAAATAAGAAAGGTCGTGTGGAAAGTACCGGTGTTGAAAGTCAAAGATCGGGAAAAATTAAAACTATTGAAAATCATTGATAGTAAAAAAAATGGGAACTTTGCGAATTTTCAAACATACCACCGGCAAAAAAGTATCATGGCCGGTCAAAACGTGCTCTCGCATAGAGAATCCTCGGTGTCTGATAATCGCATTTTTGAAAAAACCTGTATCGACTTTGACCGATGGTACTGCATCAAACTACGACGCGTGTTCGTTGACCAACGTCAAGGCCTACATAAACTCGGTAGAATATCCTTACGAAAATTATAACGAGAGTTTCGACAAAAATATTTTTACAATGTTCTATCAGGGCTACGCCGATTTTCAAAAATATTATTACGAACGAGCGATCGCACAACCGTATATGAGCAGAGAACAGTACAAAGACATCGGTCCGTTTATCTGTATAGACTGTTCTCGTCAAAATGATGACGTTAAAACGTCAACCATTGATCTCAGAATCGAAATCGAAGCCGAAAAAAACTTTCCTACTGATATGTATGCATATTGTCTGGTCATTCACGATCGAGTGATACAATACAACCCGTTTTCCGGAGAAGTCAGAAAACTGTAATTATTTACTCTGAATGTTATAGTATAATATATATATATATATATATATATATATATATATATATATATATTTATATATATATATATATATATATATATATATATATATATATATATATATATATGTTACGGGCAAAAGCCGAAATCGGGCAAACCTCAGAAATGCCCGGGCAAAACGCGAACTGCCCACAGTCCTTGGGCAAAATGTCATATTTCGGCTTTTGACCGGGCAAACCTAGTTATGACCAACCTCATTTGGGCAAAACCGTATAGTCTTAAATACGTTCGCTAATATTTAATAAAAATAGTGATTTTTATCGTACGATTTTATTACGATTATAGATGACCATGCGTATCTTGTATATTTATCGCTGCTATTTTATTTTATCAACTCGCTATATTGAAGGTACATAAAATACGCCTTATCTAAAAGGTACAATATTGTTACTGTATATGATTGTATATTGTACTGTAGTTCGTATTTTTGTGAGCTTATATTAGTACGTCTTTAGCAATGGCTTACGAAATGTGTGTGTCTTATTTTAAAACTAAATTTGAATTAAAACTTAATGAAATTACAAAGAGTGAATGTAGTGCTCTAATAAGTGAAACAAGATACGATGAACTCATAAAAGAGGTAGAACAAGCGAAGGTTAATTCAAAGAAAACAACGAGCGAATACAGGAGAATAAATAGATTTGACGTACTCACAATCTGTGAGTCTAAAAAGTTAATAGTTCCACCAAGTAAAACCAATGGCGACATTATTTATTTTGTAAAATGCAATGAAATGTTCGATATATTGCACATGGCTCATATAAATTGTGGTCATGGTGGTCGAAACCGAATGGAGCATTCAATAAAACAAAAATACAAAAATATTACCAGGGATATAATTTTATTATATTTACAGTTATGTGAAATATGTAAACAAAAACACAACAAATTCAATTTTATTTTTGCAATATTTTATGATAATTATTTATTTGTATTTAATATAGTTCAGTTATTTATGACGCTACGGTTTTGCACAAATGAGGTTTAAATTTATTAATTTTTTTAATTCTTCATTTTAACATTATAAGAATACTTAATATTATTTGTTTATTTTTATTCGAGTACTTAATATCATTATATTTTTATTATTATTTAAGTGTATTCAATTATATTTGTACAATAATATTTATTTTAAGATTATTTTTAATATTTATGATTATTTGGTTTTGCCATTACGATAAAAGTCAGTAAACGGTTACGGCGGTTTTGCCCTAATGAGGTTGGTCATAACTAGGTTTGCCCGGTCAAAAGCCGAAATATAACATTTTGCCCAAGGACTGTGGGCAGTTCGCGTTTTGCCCGGGCACTTCTGAGGTTTGCCCGATTTCGACTTTTGCCCGTAATATATATATATATATATATATATATATATATATATATATATATATGTATATATTTTTAGATTCTGAGTGAAGCGAAAGATCTTATGGTTTTACAATGATGTTTATTTTTTTATTTTTTTTATTTTTTTTTCTGTAAACACTTTTTCGTATAGAAATCCTTGTCCAAAAGTTTCGTCCAGCAACTTTTTAGATTTGAAATTGAACTGAGATGGTACTTTAGAGAGGTCATTTTTCCGAAATCTCCATAGTTTTTCTAGTAATCAAGAATAACGATCGAAAAACTGAGTAAAAACGGTAAAAATCCGCCGTAAACGAGATTTTCACTGTTCAGATTTTAGGTATTTAGTCATAAATCGAAAAGTATTGAAGCTAGAAACTTGAAAATTTTATCCGATATCAAATACATACTTTTTTATATTGGACAACATTTTCAGAACAATTATAGCACTTTTGACTTAAATATAGAACTCTTAATTTACCAAATTGTTTGAAAGTTTTTATGTAATATAATTTTAAATATTTGACAAAAAGTTCTGAAAATTTAATATGGCCTTACTCATATACCTACCTAATTATCCTAACAAAAATTCAAAAATCTTGAGTCAGGATTTTTTTTTTTATACACACTTTAATAAATTATTATAACTCACCAAAAATTATACAAATAACCGTAAAATACGTAAACAGTATTAGATTCTGAGTGAAGCGAAGGATCTTATGGTTTTACAATGATGTTTATTTATTTATTTTCTTTTTCTTTTTTTTTTTTTTTTTTCTTTTTTTTTCTGTAAACACTTTTTCGTATAGAAATTCTTGTCCAAAAGTTTCGTCCAGCAACTTTTTAGATTCGAAATTGAACTGAGATGGTACTTTAGAGAGGTCATTTTTCCAAAATTTCCATAGTTTTTCCAGTAATCAAAAATAACGATCGAAAAACTGAGTAAAAACGGTAAAAACGGTAAAAATCCGCCGTAAACGAGATTTTCACTGTTCAGATTTTGGGTATTTAGTCATAAATCGAAAAGTACTGAAGCTAGAAACTTGAAAATTTTATCCAATATCAAATACATACTTTTTTATATTGGACAACATTTTCAGAACAATTATAGCACTTTTGACTTAAATATAGAACTTTTAATTTACCAAATTGTTTGAAAGTTTTTATGTAATACAATTTTAAATATTTGACAAAAAGTTCTGAAAATTTAATATGACATTACTCATATACCTACCTAATTATCCTCACAATAGTTCAAAAATCGTTAGTCAGGATTTTTTTTTATACACACATTAATAAATTATTATACGAATTTTTTCGATATTGTCTGATTTCTTTTAAGTTTATTTCTAATGAGTTATAATTGTTATAACAATTGAAGTTTAAATGAGTTATATCTAATTGAATATTTTATTTTAGTTATATCTAATTAAATATTTTAATATTTTATATTTTAATATTTTAATTACAAAAAAACTCACCAAAATTATACAAATAACCGTAAAATACGTAAACAGTATTTAAATAATAATATATATTATATTACACTGAAACTTTGCTCAGAATCGTTTTATACTAAAGAAATGAGTCATCATTTCTTTAAAACTTAACACATTCATCACCAATAAAATAGGAAACGGCATGGTGCCACTGGTTTTCGTTAGGTTTTCCGTGATCAAACTGTCGTCAATGCCCTTGATAAAAGTAGCGATCTCGTTCACGGTAGAAGTTTGCTGAAGGTAGAAATCTTGTTTCAGGTACATGGTGATCTTTTCCAATTGGTCCATTACGACCATACATATCGATCACGGTTGGACGTGCGCGATTTTTTGAAAGATGACCTCGTCGATACACGATTGTAGCTCTTGAAGCGTCAACAAATTTTCCCTGCTCAACATAACACGAGTCCCGTCGAAACAGGTTGACTGTATCACGAGCACGTTGTCCCCGCTATACGACATTTTAGATAGCGTAATGTTCTCGTCTTTTAAAAAAAGTCTCTCTCTAGTTTCTCGTCTTCACGGGCTGTTCGGTTATTACTGACAAAATGTTACCAATCATACTGTAAATAATTCTCAACATATCCATTGGTACGTTCACGTAACGTGATGCGGTAACTATGCGAGCCATCACTTGAAAACCGTTCGCAGCGTCCAGCCCGACGGTAATGTATTTGCGTTCGGCGAAATCTATCGCGAACGTCGATCCGTCGAGCAGCTCGTGAGGTGCGAGCTGAGGACAAGTCCGACCAGTGAGTTATCTATAAACGACGGCGTTGTCTTCTAGAGTGCCGGCCATGTCGAAAAGTTATTATTCACACGAAAAAAAATAAGAAAAAAAATTAAGACAAGTAATAGACACTGCAACACACGTAGATGCTTCCAGGTCAAAATATCTCCGCAAAAATATCTCCGGTCAAAATATCTCCGACAAAATATCTCGAATACGAAATTTCTCCAGTACAAAATATCTCCAATTTAAAATTTCTCCAGTACAAAATATCTCCAATTTAAAATTTCTCCAGTACAAAATATCTCTTGTTAAAAATATCTTATTTATAATATAGTGAGTTTTATACGTGCATACAATAATGTTTGCCACAAAAACAGAAAATAATCGACAGACAATAAAAACTTATCACAATAATTGATGTCTAAAGTGATAACCGAAGTAAGTACATTTTCTAGTAATAATGTTTAGAAAATAATCCCATAGGCAATTATAACTAATCACAATATTACACTGTCACCAAGTTGGATTTATATATAGATCCACCTTGACTGTCACATTGACCAATTTGTATTATCTGATATATTTTTCACGATTAAGAGTGCAATTACAAACACGATAAATGATTTTATCGACGTTACGACTGTATCGATATTTGATACGACAGTGTGTCAGTATAGTCACAGCTGGAATCGACAAACCTAGTTCCAGTTTCACTAAAATACAACGGATTTAGATTTAAAAATGCCTCTACAATTTATTGAAAGTCAAAAAGGCAACAAGTTATTATTGCATAATGGATACCTTCATACGTTCTATAAAGAAGGTGTGAACAAATTCATTTGGCGTTGTTCTGAGTACAAAACATATAAATGTACTTCATGCTATACAACCACTCGAGAAAAAATAGGTAGTTATTATATTATTAATTATTAAGGGCTGGATTTAGTTGTATATATTTAATTTATTTTATTTTTAATAATAATTTTTAATTTAATTTTAGGAGATATAATAAAAGAATCTGTTCATTACTCACACGCACCAGATATTTCTAATGTTAAAATTAAAGAAATTATTACAAATATTAAAGAAAAAGCAAAAACATCTGTATTAACTCCCAGAAATTTAGTAAGTCGTGCAGTTGAAACTCTCCCGACATCTATAATTGGTCAATTACCAAACATAGAAAAATTATCTAAAACAATTCGACGAGAAAGGATTAAACAACAAAAACCTCCAGCTAATCCAGTAAATGTCGGCGATTTAATAGTTTCTGGTGAATATTCTGTAACAAATAAAGGTGACATGTTTTTATTTTACGATAATAAAATTCAAAAACGTATATTAATATTTTCCACTTTAGAAAATTTAAATATGTTAAAAGAATGCTCGAGTTGGTTTGGTGATGGCACATTTCGTTCAGTGCCAACATTATTTTCACAACTTTACACTATTCACGGTACAAAAAATAAACAAAGTTTTCCTCTAGTATACATTTTAATGGTAGATCGTTCTAAAGATTCATATATTGAAGTTCTGAAAGCGTTAAAATCTGTAGTTTACAATTTAACGCCTCAACGAATTATGGTTGATTTTGAAATGGCCTTCATATCAGCTTATAAAGATGAATTTCCTACAACAGAAATTAAAGGTTGTTTTTTTCATTTTCAACAATGTTTATGGCGGAAAATTCAAAGTTGTGGTTTACAACAAATGTATGGTGATGATGTAGAGTTTTCTATGCAAATACGATCGTTGAGTGCTTTGGCGTTTATTCCAACAATTAATGTTATTCGGAGTTTCGAAGAACTAATAGATTCAACGTATTTTTTGGAAAATGAAGAATTATTATCTCCAATAATCAATTATTTTGAAGATACATGGATAGGGCGACCAAATCGCAACAACCGGAGACGCTCGCCACAGTTTGATTTTTGCATGTGGAATTGTTATGATTCAGTACTTAAACATCAACCACGGACCAATAACGCTGTTGAAGGTTGGCATCATGCGTTTAACAGTGCACTTGCAGCAAATCATGTTACGATTTGGAAATTTATAAAATTTCTTAAACAAGAACAATCATTACAAGAGGTATTTTATATAATATTTATATAATTAATAATATATTATTAAATCACCTTATTTTTAGGTCAAAATGGAACAATCTTTGTCGGGTGAACCAAGTCCGAAAAAAAGAAAAAAGTACAATGATTATGATGAACGACTGTTTAAAATTGTAAGCCAATACAACGAAATTTCAACAATGAATTATTTAAGGGGAATTGCCCACAATCTTAAATTTTAACTTATACCTTGATCGGATTTTATATTTATTTTTTTAACTTTTTTAAATTTGTATTACATTAATTACCTGGTACTCAATTTAATTCTTGAAATTCTTGTTTATTTTTTGTACCTTTTTATAAAAAACAAAATATGTACAGATTCATTTTTTCCTAGAGCACTATTATTATGTGATTTAATTTGTAATGAAGTCGATTTCTTTTTTATGTCTCGTGAATCTTTTAAAACAAAAGCTTCATACGTACTATCTAATTGAAATTTATTTATTTTATATATGTGAACATTTTTGTGATATTCACCTTTCAAACTTATTAATTATTTTGTATAGGTATGTATGGTTGTTTCTAGATTATTATGCATTATATCTTTTGTAAAGGGCTTGTCCCGTTAAACTTAATAATAAATAAATAAATAACTCAATCAAAGAAATAATTTATTTTGTACTTGTAATAAATAATATGAATTACATATTATTATGATTACAATAACATATTTTTAAATACTAAAATACTCGTATTTTCATGGGAGATATTTCCATTAAAAATATTTTTAACAAGAGATATTTTGTACTGGAGAAATTTTTAATTGGAGATATTTTGTACTGGAGAAATTTTTAATTGGAGATATTTTGTACTAGAGATATTTCGTATTCGAGATATTTTGTCGGAGATATTTTGACCGGAGATATTTTTTCGGAGATATTTTGACCTGTCACGCACGTAGATTGATTAACCGTATGCTTTGTCATCGACTGAAGTTTTAAAAACTTTACCTCACGTACGTTGATTATTATAAAGTTATGAGTGGATGGGGGTATGAAGACTTAAGTATGTATATGATAATCGCGGGTTAATAATATGTTTTTATCATAAAACATATAAACATGAAAACAAGACGGATTCGATAATGCAGATTTTTTTTCCAGAACCCGCCAGAGATCAAATCGTCTTGTTTACTCTATATGGACGACTAAAACAATTATCATGTAACACGTGCTGGTAATATGTATATCATTTTTACAAATAATGTATTGAATTAGACTTCACTTATTTTATAAAACGAAAAAAAAATGTTACAGTGAAACTAATATGCTCATTCCAAGAATCTAAAATGTATAATATGAATATTAATGAAAAAAAAAAAATTCAAACATATTTTGCACTATGGGGTATTTTTTGCTCCTTGGACAAAATAATGGCGATGGGTGTCTTCAATTTCAAAGAAACAAAAGACAATTTCTTTAGATTCTGAATAAGACTTCAGAGTAAATATATATTTTACTATTTTTAGTCTATTTTTGGTAGGTTTTTTTTAACAAACCAGTTTAAAGTTTTCTCGTTTGACAAAAAAAACATTTTTTTTTTACCGTAAAATTCAAACATGTTATTCTACTGTGTACAAAGTTTTAAAATGATTAGATGGATCAACTTTTTTTAATAATCATTTAAAATTAAAAAATGACATAATAGTGGTCAATTCTATAAAAATCGTATAAAAATTTACTTAAACTCTTATAAAAAAAATCCTGAGTTACGATGTTTGAAAATTATTCAATTATTATTAGAGGAGTATATAAGTAGGATTATATTACATTCTTAGAACTTTTAGTCATATAATAAAAACTCAATTACAAATCAACTTAAAATACATCAGTCAGTTCCGTAAAAATAATATAATGATTTACTTTAACGTTTATAAAAAAAAATTCTAATGAGAGTATCATCCAATTTTTTCATTATCGTTAGTTTCGTGTATAAGTGTAATTATATTAAATTTTCGACAATTTTTGTTTAGTATTAAACATTTTACTTGAGATAAACTTTAAAAAATTATACTTTCAAAGTACTATTTCAGTCTAAAAAATATCAACTTTTTTTTGAAACTTTCGTAAAGTATTTATCAACATGTCATTTATACATAGTGAAAATGTCTAGTTTCTATCAACATCACTTCGCGAGTAATGATTAAATAACTAAAATCGATTAAGTGAAATTGTCGTTTACGGCAAAGTTTACTATTTTTCGGCAGTTTTTCCTCGCGTCTCAAAACACTGTTGAGTGGAAAGAAAAATGAACCGTCAAAGTACCATTAACATGAAATTTTCTATTTACAGAGTTGCTGAATATGATAATTGTAGATTAAGTTAAGAGTACCAAAAGTGTGACCAGAAAAAAAAAGATAAAAAAACTTCATTGTAAAACCAATATAGATCCTTCGCTTCACTTAGAATCTGAAATTCAAGCGCCTCGACAACGGTTTTTACTTTGACTAGTTACTTATACAGGAAATGTCTAGAGACCGGTAAAAAATAGTATCTCAATGCGGGAGCGTTTTAAGCGAGTTTTACTGTTTATTAAATTTAGTCACAATGCGGCGTAGAGTAAATGTATTAATGTCATATAATTATTGCTCTATACTCTATAGTGACATGAACCTAAATCGATATTAACTGCAGTGAGATAATAAGCATATGATAATTATTACATAGAGTTTATATTTATAATTGCCCATTGGTGTCCAAAAATTGTACACGGACTGAAATCAGATATACATGTATGAACTATGGAATAACTACAAAGTACAAAGACACTTTCCGAAAAGAGGAAGATTCATTTTAACTTGAAAAGGACCATGCTCTCAAAACCTATATTATAGTGATATTATATTTCAATTTGAACTTTGTACCTAATTCAAATAGGTAGCCTACGAAAAAGCCGAATATAAACCATACGAATTAACATTATTATACTGTATTATGTTCTACTGTTTAAAAGTTGATTAAAAAATGCACTTCCTATACTGCCAGCCATTGTATTTACACACAATAATTAATATAATAATAGTATGCAATAAAGTATACAAAAGTCATAACCCAGATCTTAACGCTCAATTACGTCATAAGTTTATTTATCACTTAATTATTATGATTTTGATTACCATTCACCACGACGCGTCGTATAGACACCATAAATTATTAGTGATCACTAGACAGTTGTTCAACTCCCACGGTGCCTCTAAATAATTTCGTTTTGTAAGTATGACTTTTATTAATTTGTTTATATTTGTCAACTATTGTTGTTATCCTATTATATTATGCGTTTGATGCACGTAGGTAGGTACTTAAATTAAAGCTATTTGAATTCCTCAATGAAATAAGTAATACTACACTAAATTAGTTTTATGCATTTAACTTGAAAAGTAGGTATTCATAAAATATTGGGTCTTGCTTAATCTTCAAATATTAACTATCTTGAAGCCTTCTAAATTCAAAATTATGTCAAAATTACTCTTTTTTTTAAAAGTTGGCATGTAAAAAAAAATTTAACTATACAAAATGCGACAAAAATGATAAGGTCAATTTTTCGAACTTTGACAATTTATTTTATGTACCTACCATATAATATATATATACACATAATGAGTACTGACCATGGGCGTGCGCAAAACTTTTTTTGCGGAGTTTGCAAAATATAGATTTAGTAGGAGCAATCCACAGAATTTGTGCGACAGAACCACCTTGTTGTTTATAGTGTCTTAAACGTTTTAAATTTTATGGTCATAGAAGTTGAAATGTTCTCTAATATGACATGAGGTTCGCAACTACTTTCAATTAAATTGTCAACTAATTGGATAGTACCAAAAAAATCATATGTTACACGGTTATCTTTTCCAATAGAATCAAATGAAACAAGATTAAAACAATACCCGTAACAGTGTACACGGACAAATTTAGGGATCGTCTCCTTACATTTAACCTGTTGCATGGCCTGACATAGTAAATGCATCATCAAAGCATACCGATAAAACGTTTTGCTTTTCAATACCTATACTATTTATTACTTCACATAACTCAACTAAAATATTCTGCGCGCCTCCATGTAATAATCTTCTTAGGCAAAAAGTCTTTTTACAAATTTTAACTGGTTCTTTTTTATGACTATGTTGTTACCACATAGACCATCTAACGTTTATGGTTAAATCAAAATTATGTTTACATTTAGAGTTACCGTTTATTGGTTTAAAATATAACTATAAAAATATGTAGATATATAGTGTTGTACATTTTATAGGCAATAATATATTAATTCGAAACGAAAACAAAGTATTAAATAGGCGAAATTTTTGGTAGGGTGTGTAGCTCCGTGCGCACGCTTATGGTACTAACGCCAGTCAAATTGATACACTTAGGTATTAAAATGCACAGAAGAGCTGGACAAGGTGTGATACAATAACGAAGTAATGTAATAATGCAAAAAAAGTACGTACTCCACACCATGGGATATTCTCTGCTCTTCGAACAGGATAATGGAATTGGGTGTATTGAATTTTAAAGAAATGGTAGATCGTTTCTTTAGATAAAAACTTTCTGAACAAATCTTAAAAAAAAAATACGTATACTATTTTCATATTTAACAGTTTTTAGTTTGATTGCTTGTATATATATATATATATATTTTTTTTTTTATCAAATTGTTTAAAGTTTTATTTGTTTGACAAATGAAACATTTTTTTTTATCAAAAGATTCAAAATATGTTGCTCCATCTGTATCCAAAGTTTCATAATGATTGAATGGACCATTCTTTTTAGTAAATATTCACAAAAAATAGTCGATTCCGTAAAAACCGTATAATAATTTGCTTAAACGCTCCTAAAAATAATCCGAAATACGAAACGTTTCTAGGTTTTAATATTCAGTTTTTACTATTTTAACCTGAATTAATATTCTTGTTGGGAAAAACGATTCTTACGTGGAAAATAATTCTGATTTAAAATGTGTTACAAAATGATTTTTCAAGTAAATATTTATGAATTAGGTAATTATAAAATCATTTGATTGTTTTGATTTTACTATATTTAATTTTTGATTTGTTACAGAGCATAATTCATAATGTGGAAAAAAATAAATGTTTTACTATGGAAAAGTTTGCAAATAAGAAAAAAACATTGGCTGAGTACTATTGTTGAAATAATTCTACCATGTTTGATATTTTTATGTCTTAATCATATTGGATCATATATCTTATCTGAAACTAAGTCAACTGGTAAAATTAATGTTCACGCAACTAATCCAACCCCAGTGTCCAAAGAAGAGTTGTATCGAAAATTTGTTTATACAGACAAAACAAACTTTTTTATATATACTCCAAAAACACCAGAAACTAAACAAATTATTAACATTCTTATAAAAACATTGGATATCAATCCTAATATGATTGAAACTTCTTATAATGAAAGTGAGTTGATTAAAAAATTTGAAATCAAATCAAATCATTTTTCTAACAGTTTCAAAAGTTTTGATGGGTTTGGCATTGTTTTTGAAGAAATTACAAAGTCTCAAGTTTTTAAATACAAGATAAGATGTACAAATTTTGAATGGGTATCAAATGAATTATTTGAAGATATCGATCAATTACAAGAAAGTTTATTCTATAACCAAGAATATTTAAATGGATTCATAGCATTACAGTTGGCTTTAGACGAAGCATTTATTAGGTTGAGCATATCTGATAAAAATATTCTCGATATCACAAATTATAACTTGAAAATTCAATCATTCCCGTATCTTAAACATCAAGAACATTCATTTCAAAACATATTACGACTTTATTATCCGTTATTAACTATAGTAAGTTTCTTACAGCTATGCACATGTACAATTAAAAAAGTTGTGGAAGAAAAAGAATCTGGTGTAAAAAAACTAATGCAGATTATGGGACTTAAACCATGGATGATATGGACTGGATGGGTATTACATATCTTTTTAACATTTATCATATCAATAACATTTATCACTTATATAGTGTGTTTTGGTGAAGGAAAATTATTAAATCATACTAATCCATTTCTCTTCTGGATTTTTCTCACAATGTATATGATAACTGGAATTTTCTTTTCGTTTGCAATTAGTGCTTTATTTAATCGTCCATTACCCGCTTTAATAATTGGTAATATCACATGGTGTTTTTCGTACATTTTACCAAGAATGTTTTTGAAATCGATAACCAATACTACAATTCAAAAACTTTTTATGATACTTCCAAATATTGCACTATCAAATGCTTATAATACAATATTATTACTAGAATCTCAGAACGAAGGTCTCCAATTTTCCACTCTATTTACTTCTAGAAATAACTACAACTCTTTCTCTGTTGGTTTTGTTTTATTTATGTTTGTAATTGATTGTTTCTTATATGGATTCATTGCTTGGTATGTGGATTCAATAATGCCAGGAAAATGTGGTACTGCAAAACCATTTAATTTCTTGATTAAACATTACAAAGATAAGACTAATAATAATGAAATGTTGTACAGAAAAAGCAATAGTAGACTTTTTGAAAGCCCCCCGACCGGGTATGAGGTCGGAATAAGTATAAAGAATTTATACAAACGTTTTGGAGATTATTATTCAGTAAATGGTGTGAATTTGGATTTGTACAAAGGTCAAATCACTGCACTTTTAGGTCATAATGGAGCTGGAAAAACAACTACGATGTCAATCATAACTGGTATTTAACTGCCATTTTTAAAATTGTATCATTGAAAAGAATTCATATTATAGAATAAACAATGTAATTTTTTCATAGGGTTATTTTCGCCTTCATTTGGAAGTGTAAAAATCAATGGAAACGATTTATTTAGTAATATTGACCATTTTAGAGAAAATATTGGTTTATGTCCACAACATAATTTACTGTTTTCCTACTTAACGACACTGGATCATTTAATATTTTTTGGAATGGTACGTATTTATAATATTTTATGTAACACTAAATACTCGAGAAATTTCAGATGAATTGCTTATTAGTTGCGTGAGACAGTAGACCGTAGAGAAAAGTAGAAAACTATAATTTTATTTATTGACACATTATTTTTTTTATTCATTTTCTTTTTTTTATCGAAAGATCAAATCAAAATAATTCATACACTTTTACATAAAAACATTTGCTTTGAATTTACCTACCTTGTTTAAGTTTAGCTTGTGTTCAGGGAGTTTATAAATTATAATTTGTATCCACTTGTATATTATACAGTAAATTAATAATATTATAATTAACACGATTTAATTAAGATTAGTAACATACATTATGATATTATTAATACAATATAATAAAATACAACATAACAAGATAAAATACAGTCTCATTCTATGTACAATAGAGACCAATTTTTCATAATATTCTTAACATTTTTAGGTTTTTGTATCATACTTTTTTTAACATCTGTATCTAGTGAATCATACAATTTTAGACTAGTTTGTTTGACCAAATGAAGTATTGGTATAATTAATTTTAGCATCATATTATGCCCTAATGTTTTTAGAATCATTTTCACTGTACCAGTTTCCCATATCTTTTATTACCCATATAATTGCGTATTTTTATAAACCGATTTTATTGGCAATACTCTTAGTTCTTTATAATTTTGCAATGTAAATCCTTCCGAATGATGTTTATTAAGGCAAATCCATATTATTTTATTTTGTTGTTGTTACAAAGGTTTTAAAGCACATTAAGTTAGACCTCCCCATACTTTAATGCCATATTAAAAAATTGCCTGATATAATGATAAGTATATTATATTACGCATGATACTGATTGGAAATATATTTATAAGTTTTTAAAATAGAAATATGGCTGTTCTAAGAAGCATGACTACATTATCTATGTGAAAATTCCACCTTAAGTTATCATCAAATGTAATACCTAAATAACGTGTGCATGGTACTTTACATTATATTCATTTACACATATTATTGTAGCATTCTTTATTATTGTTACAAAAATGGGCAGTAATTTCAACATTAGGAGTTTTTTCTTTATTAATGGTAAAGGTCATATTATAGTGGGTTTTATTTATATTTAATGACAGATTCTTTGCATTTAAACAACTAATAACTTTTTTTAATTCACTCTCTGATTTTTGTACTGATTTCCATGTTGGACCAGAAAATAGTAAGCAAGTGTCGTTTGCATATGTAGCTATTTTTCCATTAATTTTTAGATTGCACAAGCTATTTACTATTTAACTATTTTTGGGATTTACGAATACTGTTAGAAAAGCATATGATTAAGATAATATTCATTGTCGATGACTAAAAATCAAGAACTAACCATTTTATTCGTGAAAAGCTTTTGAAAAACGAAAAGAGTTATTGTTATGTTCGCAGAAGTGTTTTGTTAAAAAATTGAAGTTTCTATCAACAAAAATTTTGAAGTACGACTTATTTACTAAAATCAAATTGATGAAACTTTCGTTTACAGCAAATTTTACCATTTTTACTAAATTTTTGATTAACTCTGAAAAACTATTGAGAAAAGAAAAAACAACTTTTTTTTAGTACCATCTTGATAAAATGTCCAATCAATAGAGTAGTTAAACTTTTAAACTTATCTTTGATCCAAAAAAATATTTCCAAAAAAAAAAATTACTTAGAATCTAAAAGTTAAAAGTATTAAAATTTCTTATTATTTAATTGATTATTTTTATAAAAATCTTTTAAAATGATTACTTTTTTTTATATAAATATAGCAGGTAATAAAAAAACGTGATAGGTGTTCTTACAAGCGTAACTACTACGGTAGAATTTTCTTCTATATTTATACTTTATTACAGGTGTCGTTCAAAACCGCACACTTACCATTCAAAACCACAAAAATTGTATGCCATTATCGCACATTTTTTCTATTATTTATAGAAGGTATTTTAGAAGAATCAATCGTTCAGAACCGTACCCTTTTGTTCAACATTTTAAGATAAAATAATGATAAAATTTTTTTACTGCATTTCTTAACTTTTTATTCGTATAAAGGTACTAACATATTATTATAAAAACTAATACATTATAGCAAATAAAATATTAATCTATGTTTATAAATAAAAGTTAAAAACTACAATCGGTGCTTAAAAATAAAATATATTACAGAATTGTATTGTTTATTATGATATTGAAACAAGTTTATTATATAACGTTTTAAAATAACTCAAATTTAATATTTTACATTTTTAAAAACTACGGGGATTGGCCTTCGGCTTCTTGCTCATGCACTACGTGAGCTTACTTTGAAACTTGAATAAAAAATATTTCTTTATTTATTTTAAAAATCACGTCGAGTGGATCTCAATAAATAATACTAAATAACACACTGCCAATGAGTACATTAGTTATCGAACTATTATTACATAATAATATTATTCCAGGTAAAAGTACGCAGTATTGATATACTTCAAAGTTTATGAAATTGAACGATATAATTTTGGAAAAAGTGTACGGTTATGACGACCGCCGATTAATACGCAGCAATTTTTTTCGGTACCGATTATTCCGCATTTATACATAGAAGGAAAAAAAAGATTAATTACTAAAAAAATACTGTCAAATACATTTGAAGAAAATAATTCACATATATTATGTAAATTAAGTATTAAAACCGTTAACTGTTATGGCATTTCGAAATGTACAAACTTTTTTAAATCGTTGATATTTTTTGACACCAGATATTATTATAGTCTAATAAATTTAGATAGTCATTGTAATGTAAAAATTGTGGATCTAAAATTACCTGGTCAAAAAAGGTTTTACATTTTATTTTTACTTAATTACAATTATTATTATTTGATGTGTAAGTTGATTATTTATCAATTTGATGTGCTCGTAATCAATGTAATTTTTTCCAGTGGCATAAACAGTATCCTACAATAATAATATAAAATTATTTTTAGCTTAAAGGAATGACATTGCAAAAGGCTCAGTCAGAAGGTCTACATTTAATTAAAATCTTAAATATATTGCAAAAAAAAGATGAAGAAGTAAGTAAACTTTCTGGAGGAATGAAAAGAAAATTATCGTTGGCAATTGCATTACTTGGTGGTCCTGAAGTAAGCAAATATACTCGTATTTCTAATTAATTATATTATAAACATTTTATAATAAAGATTTTGTTTTATTTTTAATTTATTTCGTTATTAATTAATAATCACCAAGTTGTTTGATAATAAACCTAGAAGAACAGTAAATAATTATTAAATTATATTATAGGATTATAATTTTGATTTGTAATGAAATCGAAAAATTTGATGATGGTAATTTGTAATTATTATAACTATGGTATATTTTTTTTGTCATAAACAAATTACAATAAACGTATAAAATAACATGTTACATATGATTTTATACCCCTCTAAAAAGCATTACTTGTGCTATAGTAACAATATTAATTCAAGCTACATTTATTTTAGATTCTGAGTGAAGCGAATGGTTTTATAATTATGTTTATATTTTTATCTGGAGACACTTTTTGCTCAACTTAACTTTGTTCAAAAGTTTCATCCAGCAACACTATAGATTGAAAATTTAATGTAGATGATACTTTGAGGGTTCGGTTAGATCTCATCTCAATAGTTTTTCTAGGCGACCGGAAAAACAGCCTAAAATGGATCAAAAACAGCGAAATTCGCCATAAACGACATTTTCATTAAATCGACTTTAGTAATTTCCTCATTACTCCAAAAATAATGTTGCTAGAAACTTGAAACTTTCATCATATATTACACTTCATGCCTTGAAAAAAGTTTCAGAACAATTTGACAACTTTTGGGCTAAAAATAGAATTTTGAAAATATCTTGTTCAGATTTTTTTTTATAAGCGTTTAAGTTAATTTTATACGATTTTTACGTAATAAACTGTTTTACTTAAATTTTCAACTTTAACAATTTATGTGAAGAAATTGGTCAATCCAAACGATATGTTTCGATTCTGAAGCTTTGCTCAGAATCACTTAACTAAAGAAATGAGCTATCATTTATTTAAAATTTAATACACACATCCCCATTAACTCGTCCGAGAAGCGAAGAATACCCCATGGGGCGAAGTACATAGTTATTTTATATTTACATCATGTAATCTCAGCTTTAGATATACTTCTAAGTATTTATTTTTTAATAATTCTATAAATTTAAATAAGTACAAATTATATAAAAGTAGTACATTTTTACACTTATACAAAATATCAAAATATTATCAGAACACTTCATGAGACATTTGATTATTTGAACAAGTATTTTTTTTTTTTTTTTGTAATAGCGAAAGTTGAAGTGAATCAAAATTTATTTTTTTATTTTTATTTATGTGTGTTGTACTGTTGTACACATAAAGTAGTGGAAAAACATTTTTTGACTCACGAAACGTGAACCATTTTAAACCACCTTCGGTTCCACCATTTGTATTCAATAATAAATATTTAGTATTTTATATATTATATAATACTTCAAAATATAATATTATTATAAAATATAATTCCGGATTTTAAATGATTTTTGAAAACGTATATAATATGAACATTTAGTTCTGTTATATTCTTCATAGTTCCACCATCAATGATTTTTTTTTTTTTTTTAATCAAAGAAAAGACAATTTATCCGTGCCTGTGGTATGTGCAATAATATATAAGTTATCTTAACAAAACTAGAAAACAAGATTAGCTCCAAATTTGCAATTGATTTTATTTTATTTTTATTTGATATCTTATGGATGTAAAATGTAATTTATAATGTAATAATAATACAATTACATACTGTATAATCAATTGTATATATTTTGCTAAGTTCAATTTATGATTCGGCAAATACATTTCTTTAAAGAAGTTTAACATATTCTTTCCTTTGTTCATAGATACTTATATTAGACGAACCGACATCAGGAATGGATCCTGAATCACGAAGAGAAATATGGGATTTAATCTTGGTAAGATAATAAATTTAAAATTTAGCCTGATAAAAAATTATTTTTATTTTTATCATATTTTTAGAACAAAATTAAATATATAAAATATTTTTATCTAAAGATTTAGCAATCCAGATTTTAATTTTGAAAAAAATATCTAATAATACTTATACTTTTATACATAGATATGTACCTAATAATATTTTTGCTTCATTTTCACCATCACTATTTTTGGACCAAAGTTACGATGATGTACTGATTTTCGAATATTTTTTATGTGATATAATTATTTATACATATCACGCTTCAAGTTTACAACTACAATCTCCAATAGAAATGGAAATTTAAATTTCTCCTGAGTATTGAGTAATATCTTTTTATTTTCATATTTTCTCGAGATAACTGATATTTTGTTACAAACTATGGCAATGAGTAAATTAATCATTAAAAATGTATTTTATGGTGTCTCAAAATGTTAGTGTGCAATAGTTATTTTAAGTCGACAATTTAACCCAGAAAGTTACGTGTACGAAATTTACGTGTACTAATAAATAAATGTGTGCATCAATATTAGATTCTGATTGAAGCGCAAAATTCTATGGTTTTACAATGATGATTATTTTTTATTTTTTTTTTTTGGAGACACTTTTTGCTCAACTTAACTTTGTCTATAAGTTTCATCCAGCAACGCTATAGGTCGGAAATCCGATGTAGATGGTATTTTGAGGGTTTATTAAGCTCTCATCTCAATAATTTTTCCAGACGACTGGAAAAACAGCCTAAAATGGAAAAAAACGACATTTTCATTATAATGACTTAATAATAATAATTTCGTCATTATTCTAAAAATAATCTTGCTAGAAACTTGAAATTTTCACCATATATTATTAACGTATATCTACATACATAAAAAATAGTTTCAAACAAAGTTGACAACTTTTGGGCTACAAATAGAACTTTGAAAATACCTTTTTTAAAGTTATCCCTAATAAAGTTTTAAATATTTAACAAAAACGTTTGAAAATTTAATATGAATTTATTTGAACACTTATGTACTGATTCTGAAAAAATTTCAAAAATCGCGGCTCCAGATTTTTTTATAAACGTGTAAGTAAATCATGATACAATTTTTACGTAATAATATGTTTTTACGTCAATTTTCAACTTAAACAATTTATTTAAAGAAATTGGTCGATCCAAACATAATGAAACTTTGAATACAGATAGAAAAATATGTTTTGAATTTTTTGTATAAAAAAAAATTGTTTCTTTTGTCAAACGTAAAAACTTTTGATAATTTTTTTTTTTTAATTTCCGAAAATTAGTCTAAAATTGATGAAGTATATGAATGGTATATTTTTAATATTTGATAAAAACTTTTGAAAATATAATGCAATCTTACTCATATACTTTGCTAACAATACTTAAAAGATTTCAAAAATCGTGACAAAGGATTTTGTTTTATAAGCTTTTAGGTGAATTATTTTACGATTGTTACGTAATAAACTGTTATTACGTCTATTTTCAACTTTAACTTTTTATTTGAAGAAACTGGCCAATCCAAACAGAATGTTTTAATCATGGAGCTTTGCTCAGAATCGTTTAACTATAAGAAATGATCTATCATTTTTTTTAAATGCAATACACCCATGGCTATTAATATGTCCGAGTAGGGAAGAATATTCTATATTTTTATGGGGTGAAGTACGTACTTTTTATGTGTATTTATCGGTGAATCATAATTCCAGTAGGTAGTTTTGTTAGTTTAGGTTTTTCATCAACTTCTCATTGAATTAATTGTAGTTATAAAAAATATAAGTTTTTCATAAACATTTGAAATAAGCATTTAAAATTTATATAAAGCAAAAATGGTTGGAAAAACTAAATAATACCTGATCAGACTAGTCAGAACATATACAGATGATGATGAAACCGTTAAATTAGTCAAATGTTAATGTAGTAATTTTCCTAATATTTTCAAATTAGAAACAAAGCATGTGTACAGAAAAAAAAATTATAATAAAAATCACTGGCAAATATTCTGAAATGACTTCTCATGCAATACTAAACACAGTTCATACCTATTACTATTTAGATTTAATTTTAATATTTATGACTTATCAACATTTTGTTTTGTTATAGTATTGTTACTAGTGTTGGGAAAAATCCGGATTTACCGAAGTTCGAAAATCCGGATTTATGAAATTCGAAATCCGTAATCCGGATTCGGATAAAAATCCGGATTTCGGAATTCAAATTCGGATTTTACCCGAAATCCGGATTTCGGATTTTGAAACATTGAGTTAATATTTTTTATGGATTCAAATAATTTTAGATTCTGAGTGGAACGATGAATGTTTTTTATTTAAAATAGAAAATGTTCATTTTTATATTAGAATTTATAACGAACAATTTTTATTTTCTGCTTTAGAATACAGAAATCCACATTGTGAAACCCAAATATTCGGATTTTACAACTTAAAATCCAAAATCCGAAATCCGGATTTTTCGGATTTTCGGAGAATCCGGATTTAATTCACATCACTAATTGTTACCAGTTATAGGTATCAATTCTAAACTATTTGTCACACGAATATTTTCACATATAATTTATTTGCACGTAATTTGTTACTCTCTTAATCGTAATACATCCACTTCCAATTGACGATAATCCGTGTTTTACACATTTCAAATGCATTATTATTTTACTGATGTATTTTAATAAATTATCCATCTGAAGTACTTTTTATTTTTTTTATTTTTAATTATTAGGTACCTATATAAGTAGAATCATAATTGTTATTTTCGTATAACTGTTTTCGGTTGATTATAAATACTATACAGTCGAACTATAATAAACCTGAAAAAAAAACTATAAATAAAAATTTTATGTTTACATTTTATAGTCTTTTAGAGAATCAAGAACTATTCTGATAACTACAAATTGTATGGAAGAAGCTGATGTCCTGGGAGATAGAATTGCTATCATGGATCATGGACAAGTTAAATGTTATGGCACTTCCATGTTTTTGAAAAATACTTTTGGTATACAAAAAATATATCCAATTTAACATAATTAAATTAAATAATTAAAAATTAAACATGAATAGGGACTGGATATAATTTGACAATTGTGAGAGAAGAATCGTGTGATGAATCCAATATGATAGCAGCAATCAAACAAATTATACCGAGAGCGGAAATTCAAAATTCATTGACAACTCAAGTAGTCATTAATTTACCCAATGAACACACTGATAAATTTCCAGATGTTTTTCAAATGTTAGAAATGAATAGAAAGAAGTTCTGCATTAAAGGAATGGGTATATCTTGTACAACGATGGAAGACGTATTTTTAAGGTATTAATAAAAAAAGACAAATGTTTAAAACATGTCGTGTTCAAATATAATACAAATATAAAAGAAAAGAAAATATCATGCAGATAAGTTTTTGAATACTTTAGATTTAAATTTAAAACTCGATTGGAGTATAATGAATTTCTTAGTACCTACCGTATTCCTTAACGAACGTTGGCAATCATGTTAGTAAATTTTATCATAACTCTGAAAGTAATGATGCTAGAAACTTTAAATGCTCACGATATATTAATGACATATCTATACATACATCACAAAAGTTTAAAAAAAAACTGTCGGGCTAACAATAAAACTTTGGAAATATATTGTTTTGTTAAAGTTTATCTCTAATAATATTTTTGACATTTGACAAAAAGTTTTAGAAAATGCAATATGATCTCATATAACTCATACATTTAACTAACGATACGGAGCAAATTTCAAAATCGTGACTTCGGATTTTTGTTTATGTGTTTCAGTAAATATTATATGATTTTAACAAAATTGACTGTTTTTGTGTTAATTTTTGAATTTAAAATTTTTATTATAAAAAATTTGTCCATCCCATCATTATAAAACTAATTATATTGTAATAGTTCATTAAAAATTGTGTCCAAAAACTCTATAAATCGGATATTAAATGTAGATATCACTTGAGTTTCGATCTTAATCGTTTTCCGAAAACAATGATTTATTATTCATTACTAATTAAATAAAATCATACTACACGTATTGTTCAATAATCGTAAAAGTAGCTCATTCATAAATTCTATAAATCCTTCATCATTATCTTATCCAAAAAGCAAAGAATACTCATGGTACGAAGTATATGTTCGGCTTTTTTTATCTTTGATCTAAATAATTTTCAATGTATATTTTCCTATCACTACAATCTTCTATCTTAGTTTTATTCGTATTTCGTATATAACTAGTAGATACTAAATGGATAATATTGTTTGAAGTCGAGTCTCTTGAGCTTTTATTTTGACTGGATTTCCACAGGGTGACCACCTATCTTCACTTTTATTCTCCTCACTTATAAATTAGTCTTGTTCTGAAGTATAATAAGGTTCTGTATTTTATGGATAATATAAAAATATTTTAGAAAACCAATTCTCTTGATTATTGCATAAATTACAAAAAATTTTGTCAAGTTTTATTGATTGATTCAAGTTAACTTGACACTTAATATTACTAGATGGAATATCTTAGCATATTTAAGATTTTTGTTTACTCTTTTTACAATGTCATTCAGTCAATTACAAACGATTATGTTCACTGAATCACTAATCAAATAGAATCACCAATTAAAAAAGTTATTCTCGTGTAGGTATTATTTGATATCACATTAGTATTTGACTGCATCTCGCATAAAAAATTTCTGTTTAAATTATTTTTATCTGCTCTGTATTATGTATTATCGTTTTTTGAAGACCGATTTTTCTGTGTAAAATAAATGAATATTGTACTATTAAAGTATCCCAAAGAACTTACTTATCATAGGCAATATAAATTAGATAAATCAAATATGTATGTTTATGATAATGATTCACCAAAATCCTATTAAACCTTAGTCAATATTTATAAATGTAATATTATACCTACACAGTATGTATTACATAACAATAATAAACCAATTGTAACATATTACCATTGATTATAAATACTAGTATTTATAATCAATGATATTACTATATTTGCAATGGAATCACAAAAACATATCAAAATCACATACTAACCTATACTTGATATAATACAACAAACATTAGATATGCACAACTTAGACTATTCAACAAAAAATTGTTGCGCATAAATATACATATATTTTTTTTTAGTTCAAACGCAGTAAAAGAAGCTGAAGATGAACCTAAACCGGAGTTTAATCGTGATGATGTACAAAGTAATGATTTAAAACTATTATCAATATGATAGACTTGTGTATGAATGTATGTGTATATACAGATTAATTAAACATTTGCATTAGAGCAATTGTGTCAAATAAATATTCTAAATAGAGTAAAATTTGTATAATAGAATTTTCTTCATTTAGGGAAGTCGAAAATTATTAGTAAATTTCATACTTTCAACTATCTAAGAGGCGCTCTGTGCACGAAGATACTGAAATATTTTACTGAAAAATCGTTTTACATTTCTTGTCATTAAATCTACTGGGAGCACATATTGGTCTTTACTTATTTGTATCTATTCAGTAATGAGTATTTAATTAGTTAGTGACACAACTTCCCGGTATCTTAGCTACTGATATTTCTTATTCACTGTTTTGTTTAAATTCGTTTAGTTTGATTGTGAACGATATTATCTATATATTTAAATATAAGGGATTTTTTTTGGTACCGATTATTATACAAATATTTCATAATAATGGACAAATATATACACCGCTGGAAATATATTAATGATCCGATTTGTAGAATCGTTAAGATTTTGAGAGAAGTGAAGAATCTATTAGTTTTACCATGATGCTTATTTTATTTTATTTTTTTTGTGAACCCTTTTTGGGTGATTATAATCTATAGATGATTAGAGTTATCCAAAAGTTTGATCCAACAACTTTATAGATTAAAAATTATACGTTGTGGTGGTATGGTGTCGTATGAATCATGAGGTCAAAAATATGATGATGAAAAATACACACTCAATGATTTAAATATCAATATGGTTTTTATTTTGATTTACTACACTCCGATGTTTACCTATTGTATAAGGCGGCACACGCGTCTAATACAAAGTAAATAGATTAGATATAATAATCATTGAAATTATAATAATTCAAAAAATGCTGACACCAATGAGATTCCTTTGGTCTGCCGGGCGGCATGCTGTTAATACGCGCGCGATCAGCAAGAAAGTCCCTAGGCTGCTCCGGCGGCCGGTACGTTGTCTCTACCGGTTCCAGAAAATATCCCCCTTCTACCCGGTTAATGAGGTAGGGAGGAACTTGCGAAGTGATATGGTCGCTACTCAGGATGTGGCTGGAGTAGAATCTAACGCAGTCCACGGTGTCGGTAAAGAAAATATACATACAACACCGTGGTACCGTGTCACCATGGTATATTCTTCGTTCCTCGGACAAAATAAGGGTGATGGGTATATTGAATTTTAAAGAAACGATAGATCATTCCTTTAGTTGGTAATGATTCTGAGTAAAGCTTCTGTATAAAAATACACCATTTACATATTTTACCATTTTTAGTCTAATCGTTGGTGATTTTTGATTTCAAGGTATTTTAAGTTTTATTTGTTTCTAAAAGATTCAAAACATATTCTTTTGTCTGTATCCAAAGTTTTATTATGACTGGGTGGATCAATTTTTTAAATAAATATATTAACTTGAAAATCGACATAAAAACTGTCAATTCCGTAAAAACTGTTTAATAATTTTCTTAAACGCTCATAAAACATTCTAAGTCCTGATTTTTTAGATTTGTTCGATATCGTTAGTGAAGTGTACGTATGAGTATAATCATATTTAATTTTCAAAACTTTTTGTCAAATATTCAAAATGCTATCAGAAATAAACTTCAAGAAAATAAGTCATTTTCAAAGTTAAATTTTTGGCCCAAAAGTTGTCAAATTTATGTATCTTTTGGCCATTGATATATGGTGAATATTTCAAGTTTCTAGTAACATTACTTTCGAATCATGACTAAATGACTAAAATCGATTTAGTGAAAGTGTCGTTTACAGAAAATGTTACTATTTTTTTCTTGGTTTTTCAACAGTTTTTTCTCATCCCTTGAAAAACTATAGAAAATAGAGTAAAATGATTTCTTTAAAGTCTTTAAAAATGAATCCTCAAAATGCCATCTACATGCGTTTTTAAATCTATAGAGTTACTGGATGTCATTGACACGTCTTATAGACAAAGTTCACTACTCAAAAAAATGACTGCAGTGAAAAAAAAAAATATCATTTCAAAACAAATAAAGCCTGTTAAATATATAAACGATATATTTTTTTCATACTAAAGATTAGCTCAGAATCGTTCGACTAAAGAAATTATTTGAAATTTCTGTAAAATTCAATACATCCATCCCCAGTATCTTGTTCCAGGAGCAAATGAATACCAAATGGTGGGAAGTATGTACTTTATTTTACACTTCTTAGATTAGTTCAATGACTTTAATTGATATACATTCATCTTTGTACATTACAGCTACTTTTAATTCTTCGTGTGATTTTTCATATGTGTTTTATTTCATAAACGGAGTTCTTGGTCTACCTGTTTCTGCTTTTTATTCTAAATTCCCTTCTAATATTGTTGCTACTCATTCATTAATGTTGTGATCCATGTTTCCTTTCTTTCTCTGATTGTTTTCTATAATTTTCTTTGTTCGTTCATTCCTAAGTATACTTCTTTAACATCATGTTTCAAAAATTTCAATTATTTTTCTTTCCGTTTTAATATTATCGTTTATGTTTTTGTCCCATATATAATGCTACACTCCATATGAAAGTCTTTAAAAATGTTTTTGTGGTCTTTAGACTAAGAATTGTATTTTCTGTAAACAGGGTTTTTTTCTTATAGAAAGTCTGTTTTGCTTAAGAAATCTGTTCTTTATGTCGGTCTCACTTTTTCAATCATATTATATTACATTACTTCCAAAATATGTATAACATATTATAATTACACAAATTAATTTACTATGTATTTTAAATAAAAATCAATTTTAATTTTAATGTTATATTTCTATTATTACTATGATTATCATTAGTGCAACAATATACAAATAGAACACATTTAACAAAAAATCAATTTATAGTATTGTTGGAAAAGAAAATCACGTATACTCGTAGGAGATTACGCATGGCATTATTTTTTGTAAGTTATAATGGTATCTGTAATGAATAACAAAATAATTAAATTTGTTTAATATTTTATTTCTTAATTCACTTCTAATATTTTTATAGTTTATTTTGCCAATAGCAATGACCATTTATCTAATGAAATTGAATAATATGTCGCTCAATATTTCGAATAGTGGCCCAATTATTAATGTATCATTGAGAAACTATAAGGACATTAATGTATATTATCGTGCTGGGGATAATTCGACAGGCAATTTGGAACCGACTTTTGTAGCTATCTCTAAAGAAAATCAAGTGACTGTCAATGAAATATCATCAGAAAACAATATTTTTAATGGTAAGATCAACTTAAGTAAGAATTTCTGTTAGTGATGAAAGTATAAGTAAGTATTCTCAACACATTTTTTTTTAAACAATTTATACAAAAATGTATTACGTATATTTGGAATTAGATGAATACATAAGATGTACTGATATTGAGGTACACACGATCTTCATGATATTTATATATATTACTTAGTAGGTACATATTTAATCGCTGTACAAAAGCGAGTAAATTTGTTTATAAAACAAAATTACTTTCATTCATTTACAATTCCATCAATTTACCTATGCGTCTATAAAAAGTAAAAAACCTAACTACGACATGGATAGAACGAAACACTAACATAGAACACACAGATTTACATAATAATATTATTCTATTATGTTAAGGGCACTGGCAAAAACTCTTAACCGGTATAATTTTGTCAAATATTTGTATGTGTTTAGCCTACGTTTTTCTCCTTGTATTGTGATTATACTAAGTATAAATATCATCGTTTCAGCGGTTAAGGAGTCCTTAAGTGACGTACAAAAAAATATGCATTTTCATACAAAGAGATATTATATTAGTACAGTATGATAATTACTAATTGTATTCAATTATTCAATTTCTATTTTTTTCGCAGATCTATTAAAAATATGCAGTGAAGATGAATTCAAGTATACATCTAATTTTTTGATTGCTGGTGACTTCAATGAGACGAAATCAACTATTCTGTACAATGATATAGCTATGCATTCCCCAGCAGTAGCCATTAATCTTTATTCAAATGCCTTGTTACAGAAATTATCTGAAAATACTAAATCATACATTACAACTCTTAATGAACCAATAAAACTTAGGAGTGAGGTAAAGTATAATTTTATATGACAGAAACCCTTACAATTTTAAAACAGATCAATAAATATAACTTATAAAAAAATAACATTAATTTTTCACATTGTATTCGAAATATCGTAAAAAAAAATAATACATTTCTAGAGCAGAATTATTAGTGTCTTGTATGTTGATACGTTCCTACTTCCTACTGATGTATACTGCATGTATATACTGTTATAGTTGATATCTATAAAACGCAATTTCTTATAGTATGAAAATGGCGCAAATGTGATGCAAATAATATTCAATTGGCTCTCTACATTTACTTCTGCTCTACTGTATTTGATAGGATACTTTATAGCGTTACCCTTGAATGAAAGAGTGAGTGGTATCAAACATTTGCAAATGATGACTAAACTTTCGCCTATCGTGTATTGGACTACATGCTTCATTTGGGACTATTTTTGTTACATAATTGTTGTTATGTCCACATTGACTGTTATGTATTTGTTTGATGAAGGTCATATATTCACTGGTCTCAATGAACTTAGTGAGTTTTTATTTATAAATTACTCCAAACACTTGATAAATTTCTGGTAAATATAAATATGACTTTTCAGGTGTTCTTCTCGTATTACTTCTTATTTATGGCTGGAGCTCTATATTTTATGCTTATGTGTACAGTTTTTTCAAAAAGACTTTTGTTAGTTCTATGGTTTTGTTCATAACGATAAATTATATTATAGGTGATAATTGATTTTATTTTAATTATTTTTAGCTCATACGTTATTAATAACTTTTGTGGTTAATATGTCTTCAGGATTAATAATTAACAGTGTAATATTTATTATAAAAGATTTTATGATAGAGCTAAATGCAATTAGTCCTTATAATATTTTGAACATATTACGGTACGCATCTTTGATCGTTCCCTATTTTTCATTTTCATCGTGTATAATGGGATTTCTTCAAATATCAATAGAAAATCACAAATACAAAATATGTGATTCACCAGATGTGATCAGCATACGTAGCGGTAAGTTGTTAGTATTTTTTATTTACTATACAAATCCATTTGTTTCTCTTACATTTTAAAATTTTAGGGTGTACAGGTTCTAAACTTAAACGTTTTTTTGTGTTTAAATCTGATGAAAATCCACATGCTATTTTAGAAGAGACTTTATTCTTGCTTTTTAGTAGCATATTGTATATAACCATCATACTATTTTTTGATTACAAAATATTTGCCCGCATTAATCAGTATGGTTTTAATGCAATTTTTGGTACTGGTATTGGTTATAAAGAAGATGACGAAGATCCAGATATTAGCGGTGAAAGAGACAAGGTGGACGCTGTTAAAAATGGATCTTGTAATTATTTAACTCAACGATAGACAAATTATTAAGAAATACTGCTGAAATATGTATTTAAATTTTAGATAATATACTTTCTCCACTTTTACTAGTCGACAACTTGGTAAAAAAGTTTAGTTTTAAATTTACTGGTGTTCGAGGTATAAGTTTAACTGTTTCGCCTGGAGAATGTTTCGGCTTATTGGGTATAAATGGAGCCGGTAAAACGACTGCTTTCCGAATTTTGACTGGAGATGCATTACCTTCGAAAGGTGATGCTTTTATTCAGGCAGATAAAATATACAAACTTAGCTCTAAAATGAATCAGGTAAAACATTCAAATGATTTAGCTCCTAGGATTAAAACAAACCTCTTTGTATTAATATCTATTTATTATGTCTACATGTAGTATGTTTCAATGATTGGTTACTGTCCACAATACGATGCACTTAATGATCAACTTACTGGGACTGAATCATTAAAATTAATGGCTATTTTAAGAGGAATATCACCATTGAACGCTAAAGAACATGTTGATAAATGGATTAAACTTTTAGGTAGCTATGCCAAATATATAAATATATGTCAGTATAAAAATTGCTATAACAAAAATAATCTAATCAAAATAGTGAAACTATAAATAATTATAAGTTCTTATGAATTTGTTAGGTAAAACTTTTTTAAATGTCAACTAAACATGAAATATATATATACATATACATATATAAATATTAAAATAGATATTATTAAATATAATGCCTAATATTTAGTAAACCAAATATATCTAATTAATGCATGGTAATTTTAGCGTTAATTTGGCATTTTAATTAATGATTTTAAATATTTTACATTTTTCGTTAGCATTATTTTAGAAAAATAAATAAATAAATAGTTTTTTGTAACCAGCTACATTTTTTTCTCGTTATTTCACTACACTTCAAAACAAATATATTTTTTTTAGTTCTAAAGTTTTTCTTATTCAACCTTAATTTATAATTCATAAGTTATAACAAAATAAATATTTTTTGGAACTCTTTATGATTGAATTGGTCTTTTTCGACACTACACACACACACACACACACACACACACACACACACACACACACACACACACACACACACACACACACACACACACACACACACACACACACACACAAATCTTTTTAGAGGAAAATTGATTATTTATATATCTGTACTGAGGTGAAGTAAATACATAATTGATTTAATTGTATAATTGATATATTAGTATAGGTAATTGATTAGTTACACATATTAGACTTGTTTTAGTTATAACCGATGATATATTATATATTCATATCGAATTCGGGCAATACGATGGAGTTATTAACTATTAATAATTTGTGAAAATATGTAATCTGATTTTGTTTCACTGCATTGAACAAAATCTAACTTGATATCAAATCGATAATAAATATTCAACAGCGCTGTTAATATTTAAAACTAGACTGGACCAGTAGTTTGCAAGTTATACATATTTTAAGTAAAGTATATCAATAGCTGAGAAGCAGAAATATTTCAGGAACATTTACTGCCACAAATTTAAGTACTTAAAATGCTTTATTTTATTTCTAAAACTTAAATACCTATATGCAATATGCAACAACTGTGGTACACGAAAGATCACATGATGGACGAAAATAAATTAAATTTATTTTTAATATATTCATTTATATAAAGTAGATTTTAAATTATTTTATACTTAGTGTACATTTTCATAATTATTTCATTTTTTAGTTAGTATTATTATCTTTGGTAATAAAAACAATATTATGCTATTATACTTTAACTTTTTACGGATATTGTAAAATATGTTGTTTTTATTTAAAAATGTTGTTATGAATTGAATTTGAACTCTTCATAAATTATTTTTATAATTATTATTAGGTCTTAATGAATACAAAAATAGAACTTGCGGAAAATTGAGTGGAGGCTATAAAAGAAAATTAAATACTGCTATGGCATTGATTGGAGATCCTCCTGTAGTATTTTTAGATGAACCCACGAGTGGATTAGACCCAGCATCTAAGCGTAATTTATGGAAAATATTAAGGACCATTCAGAGACGGGGACAAGCCATTGTATTTACCTCACATAGGTAAAAACAACGAGAAAAGGCATTTTTACCAATACTGACATTTTTATTTTCATCAATTTAATTTGTATTAGTATGGAAGAATGTGAAGCAATTTGCAACCGTTTAACAATAATGGTAGATGGTGCAATGAAATGTATTGGTAGTATACAACATTTGAAAAACCGTTATGGACAAGGATTCACAGTAATGATTAAACTACGCTATTCTAAAAATACTAATATCATAAAACTAAAAGCTGATATAGAGCGTCAGTTCACATCAAACATTAATTTAAAGGATGAACATAAAGTAAGATACAATTATAACCTAGTATTTTATACTCGACATTTTTTGGTTGAACAATGTTTGCGCTTAAGTACCGTATCTGTGCAGATATAGAAAAACCTTGAGAGGAAAAACAGCCGAAAATGAAGTAAAAACGGTGAAACTTTCATTAAAGCGACTCTATTAATTTCATCATTACTCCAAAATGTATGTACTGATGTTGCTAGAAACTTGAAATTTTCACCATATATTATTGACTTATTATTGCATACTTTAAAAAAAAATTAAACAACTTTTGGGCAATAATAGAACTTTGAAAATACCTTGTTCTTTAAAAGGGTATCCCTAATAAAGTTTTTAATATTTGACGAAAACTTTTTAAAATTTTATGTGACTTCATACATATACTTCTCTAACGATTTTGAAAAATTTTCAAAAATCATGACTCAGGATTTTTTTTTTATAAGCATTAAAGTAAATTATTTTCAAAGTTTTACGTTATAAACTGTTTTTACGTCAATTTTCAACTTTAAATATTCATTTAAAGAAATAATTTCTTTAAAATATACCGTTTGGATGGAACAATTATTGTTCCATCCAAACGGTATATTTTAATTCTGAAGCATTGCTCAGAATCGTTTAACTAAAGAAATTACCTATCATTTCTTTAAAATTCAGTACACCCATTCCCATTAATTTGTCCGAAGAGCGAAGAATACCTTATGGGGCGAATTACGTAGTTTTTAATATATAATACCAAAATTATGAAACATCAGAATAGTGAAGCTTAAATTTTTAACCTCTTTAAAATAATTATTGAAATAATTTTTATTCTATCAGTTCAAAGTCTGAAAAGTGGAACGAGAAATTTAAGTTTTATTACCTTGTTGTCAAATTTATTTAATCGTAATGTTATTGGGCACAATCAAATATTTTAACTTTTTAACATTTTACTAAGCGCAATCAAGGTTTTTCTAAACAGGCGCGAAAACACAACCCTTCCCATTGTTTTAAATATCTGTTGCCCTATTATAATTCAAGAGAGAAAAAAATATTTTCTCATAAATGATGATGGAAATGGAAATTTCGTTTAGTTTATTTAGCTGTTTATAAATATTTTTCTATGCGTTTTAATTCTCTCAGGTATTTTTTCTTGATTATTTGTTCTTCGGGTATTTTTAACTATTATAAAATATACATAAATTGAGCAATTGTTTTTAATTACAGGGATTGTTACATTATCACATTACGAATCCACATGTACCGTTGTCAACGATTTTTGCACGGATGAAAACTATAAAGGAAAATTATACTGTTGTTGAAGACTTCACTGTTAGTGACACAACACTTGAACAAGTGTTTATAGCATTTGCTAGACTACAGGCAGTTTTAAATATCAATCCATAAAAATCTAGTTACCTGCCGAAGATATTATATTTTATCTATATATTTAATTGGTTATTATTTTAAGTGATATTCATTATTTTAATATTATACTTATAGGTACATAGTGAGTTCCTTTTCTTTATGATAACAAATTATTAAATTTGTACATTATACCTATTCTTAAGTTTGTATTTAAACCATCACATTATTTAGGTATAAAAAATGTGAATACCTACAATAAAATATGTTTTATTATAATAAAATTTAAACATGGATGAATTATGTTATCACAGCTCTACAGAGTGTATCTCTAGGAATCTAGGATTAACTTATTACCGACAATATTTAGCCTTATAAGTTATATTATAATTAATTTATACTTTTTTTCATTCATAAACTAAATAGAAAAATATTAGATGGAATAACGAAATAAATTTGAAAATTAAAAAATATTATCCTCATCATGATTGCATAAGTTTATAAAATAAGTCGATGTGGTGGTGTAGGTACAAGAAGTATATATTTTAATAGTTCATAAGTATTGTGGTACTAAGGTACATAATATTTATTAATGAAAGTATACCTAAGCTGTTGTATATATACTTTTATTATGGTTTATTATGAACCATTTACATAGTCTATACTTCTATAGAATAAACTAAAGTTTGTTTAATAATCAATATTATGAACTAAGGTCAGTTATAATAATAAATGACGTAGTTACCTATAGAGTATTCTATGAACTACCAAGGTTTATACATGAATATTAGACGAGATTATCTATCAATGTTGTATATTTTATAGTGATGGGAATAATCGAGAGAAAATAATCGAGTAACTCGATTGTTGGTATTTATCGAGTAACTCGATTAGGTATTCGGAAAAATAATCGAATGATAACAGTAATTACTATTTATTAGTAGTTAGTAGTTAGTAGTTACTAGTTACTAATAAAATACTAGTAATTCGAGTATTATTTTATTCTACTCATCAGTTAACTAAAAATATCTGATCTTACACTAGTTACACTTGAATTCTTAGAACGTTAGAACACAAAAATCATTAATAAATTATTTACCTATCCATCATTGTTCATTTCGAATTATTTAAACATTTTAAATAAATAATCAAATCATTATAGGCGTGAAATATTTTTATATTATAATACGTATTTAAGAGCCTTTTTAGTTAATTTATTTGATCATTTCATTCCATACTTCTAATGGAGAGATTTAATTTTTTAAATTTAAAGTTAGTTAACAATATTACATAAACAAAAGTAAATATCAGTACCGACAAGTCCAAGTTGAATATTGGTTGATTTTTAATCAATAATGTTTAATGTGTTGATTATTTTAATCTAGTGAATATCTCGACTATAATAATATTTCGATTATTTTAATCGAGTGAATATCTCGATTATAGTAATATCTCGATTACTAATTACTCGATTATCGAAATCATTCGATTATTCCCATCACTAATATTTTATGAGTTATCAGCACGGATTCCGTGGTTATCAGTTATGACTCATCACTTCAATGTACATTCCGTGATATATTATCAATTTTCTTATCAATGTTTACAACAAAAACTTCACATATTCACAAGCATAGCCCCAATAACCAAGTTCACAATAAAATTAATACCATTGAATATGAATTCCGTGGTTAATACGCTTATCAGCTTACAATATATAATATTATAATATACTACTAATCTTTATCAGCGTATTATAATGTTTGTCGATGCAATTAAGTGAATAATGTTTTTCTTTATGCATTTTATGTGAATCAGCGATATTTTATTTTGTCACATGAACAAGCTGTTATTTGAATGTACCCGATATAGTCAACATTGTATTACATTTTATTTCTAGGTGAAATCTATCAAGTATGTACCTTTGTGTTTATATATATATATATATATATATATATATATATATATATATATATATATATATATGTATATTCGATTAAATAAAAACTATGATATTAGTATAAGTACATAAAAAATACCTGATAGATATATTCAGTATTCAATTTAAATTTTCATAAGGTATTCATTGAGTAGATACGTTGCTACCCAGTGACAACTTGTGAAGTTCTCACAAAGTGATGTAAAAATAAATTATTCAAATACTTAGAACATCACTAAAAAGATTTTTTGAGTAGATATTAAAAAAAAAAAAAATGTTTATGTTAAGTTATTGTTTATATTATTAGTATTATCATTGTCATTCTTAGAGTATCAATTTATGTAACAGTATTGATTTGCTCACAAATTATCTCTACAGACTTCATTTATTTTATTGCGAATATAAATGTAAATGGTTCTCTTTAACAGTGAGTTTGATTCACAGTATTTCCATGTAAATTAAAGTACAACTGTTTGGTATGAATATCATTTTAAATAATCTAACTTGTCGTTACTGATAACTGCAATAATTTTTTTCAGTTCATATTAATTTAACTTTTTCCATTGAATAATCAATTATAATTTTCATTCATGACCGATAAATATTTTATTATTTATATTGTGTGTGGAAAGTGAAATGCATGCTTCTATGATGTATAGCCCAAATCACATTTATTCATATTGATTTAATAATAAATTGGTAACATTTTTTTTTCTCATATAATATTCTTCTATTGCAAATTAAAATTTAAATATTTAATATATGATTAGTAAATGGTAAATGGTAAATAGCAAAAGAAGTTAGTGAAAAAAATCTGGGCAAAATTGTTTTTATTTATTATCTTTTTATAATTCGTTATTATTATTCACATAATTTGATGAGTTCAAGAAATAGTTAGAAAAACTTTTATTTAAAATTCCTATTATAAAATATATATTCTTATTAATTAAAATTATTTAATAATTTTCCACTTGTTTGTTATGTACAATATAAGATCTTTTATTAAAGCTGTTTGATTAGTTCTCTATTTACTATGATACATTTCTTTGATAACTTCAGGAACATTTCTATTGAAAGGTATTTTTTCTTATGTACTGAATTTCATATGCAAAGCCACCATATTCAATTTTTTAAATAATTTTCAACTAATTTTTACTATTCATTCCAAATAATGCATAAAAAGTATTTATTCTGTCAAACCATTAAGAGACCGTACAATCTTTATATGTTCCTGCGAGTTATTACAAATGTTTGTAATGTTAGAATCAGGTTTTTTGTATTATTCTGCATTATATTGAGATGTAATGGATATATGGATGATATCATGTAATATTGTTTTATACATAATTGGAAATAGAATCAAATACAATTATGTCTACAAAGTAGAATAAGTGATATCACTACCCTATACTTTTATACTATAGTCCTATATATTATACTATACTATGTCCTATATATTTTCAGATCCTATGAAATATAAACATACAAAGTATTGTTAGTACATAATATAAGTAATTATACCTATAGGTATCTAAGAAAATAAAAACCACCAGTGAAACTATAATTATTCGAGTAAATTTAAATTATAATTAAAAATATAATTTAATAGGTACCTAGTAACAGAAGTAACCATTAATGGCTAACCTATTATAGACTTAGATTATGAGTGAAGCAAAGAATCTTATTTATTTTTTTCAATGATTTTTTTAAAAAAATTTTTATTTTTTTTTTTATAAACACTTATGGATAGTAATAATGCTCTAAAAGTTTCATCCTGAATCTTTCAAGATAAGAAATTACATTAAGATAGTAGTTCAAAGATGTCATTTTTCTCTATTCTTGATAATTACTCAGGCATGAGGATAAACTGTCGAAAAATTGGATAAAAGCAGTAAAATTTACCATAAAAATACTTTCATTTAATTGATTATAGTTGAATCATCATTACTCCCCAAAATAATGTTGCTAGAAACTTAAAATTTTCACTGTATGCTGTTGGCATATTTTTATATATTTTACAGAAGTTTCAAATAAATTTGAAAATTGCTGTACAAAAATAGAATTTTGAAAGGTAACGGTCCAATATACGACCTACACACTGATTTATGGTTCAATACGTATAAAATATACTGGTATGTCTCTGCATAAATTATACCAATCAATGATGGTGTTTTTGCTTCTTCCAGTCCAATTTACAGCTTGATTTATTGGAACTAAATTAACCCAGAACCAAACTATTTCTATTATTTCACATAATGATAGCTGACTATTACAACGGCTATTAAGATCCGTGTATGTAAAAAAGTCACTATCTTTACGAATCGATTGGTAAGTTTGACAACCCCGTTTTGTACATCGTAATGTTACAACTCTTTTCATAGTGCCATCAGAATTTCGTTTTTTACTACTTCTTAAATATTCCACAAGTTGGCCATTACATACAACACCGTCTTTCACCTTTATACATGTCATCGGATTATCAGCCAGTAATAACCTTCGGTCTTTTAAATATTGAACACATACCACTTCATCTCTAATAATGTTCCTATATAGGTGACCAATAGTAGATGTCATGTTGAGTTAGAACATAAAAATTCACACGCACAAAATAAAACTCAAATAAAAAATCACAAAACGAGCGCACGACACATATACTGAAATCAGAACTGTACTGACTGAGGACAGTAAAGTATTATAAATGATTGTAAGTAGCTATACTAGAGAACAAAAATAAAATAAAAATAGAATAAAATGCCCACAATGACAATTATCGCGATAAAGAAACCTGTAGATCAACTCAATCTTATCGGTAGGTCGAGTAACATTTGTAGGTCGCTTATTGGACCGTTACCTTTTGAAAACACTTCATTCTTTTAAAGTTTATTTTTTATAAAATTTTTAATATTTGACAAAAAGTTTAAAAAAATTAATATAATCATATTCATATACTAAACTAACGATACTGAAAATATTTGTAAAATTGTTTATAAGGATTTTTTTTATAAGCGTTTATAACGTTTTGAAATTGTTATACAATTTTTGCTGAATATTCTATTTTTATATCAATTTTCAACTTTAAAATGGTTAAAAAATTTGTTGGACCATCTAATCATTATGAATCTATGGATGCAGACGGAAAAGCATGTTTTGAAACTTTCAGAAAAAAAAATTCTCCTTTGTCAAACTAGAAAACTTTAAACCCACAGAAAATTAATAGATTAAGAATTATGAAATATATAATCATTATTTTTTCATACTGAAGTTTTGTTCAAAATCGTTTTGCTAAAAAAATACTCTCTCGTTTTTTTATAACTCAATCCACCTATCCTTATTATTTTGTCTAAGGAATAAAGAATACCTCATAGTGCAAAGAACATACGTTTTTAGGTACAGATTTTATTTTAAAATCATTGTGTAGTTTATAGAATAAGTTTTCAAAGCATTTTAATAATTTTTAATTTGAATCAAGTTATGTTTAATTGTTTAATTTTTCTGAAAGATTTCTTTACTACACTTCCATTCTTGCAATTCTATTTTTTCTTATGATTTCTTAATTTAAACTATGTTTACTTTTATGTTGTGTTGTAAATGTTCTATTACATTGTAAGTAAAGATTATTGATAGAAAATATGTCATGAATTAATTTTTTGTTTGATTTCAGGAAATAATTTAAGATGTGGCTAAAAATAAAAGTCCTGTTATGGAAAAGCTTACAATTACGAAAAATACATTGGTTATGCACGATTATAGAATTAATAGTACCATGTGTGCTATTTTATTTTTTGAATTATATGAGATCAAACTATACACCTATCATTAATGATAAATCTGATATAACTTATATTAATCAAACTATACCAGGTCCAATTCCTGAAGAAAAAATATATAAACATTTTGCAGAAAGAATCTCTCCATATGAATATTTTATCTATGCTCCTAATACTTCAGAAACAGATGAAATTATGAGATTAGTTGCAACAAAATTGGAAATTACTAACATTGATACAGCTAAAAATGAAGAGGAAATGATTCAGAAAATTAAAAATAAACTTAAGCGTGAAGATAAAAATTATAGATTTCATGAATCCAACGGATTTGGAATCGTTTTTGAAGAAACGATCAGATCAAATGTTTTTAAATACAAAATAAGAAGTACCCAAGATATTTGGTTAACAAATATATTATTTCCTGAATTTGAAGTACCCGGACCTATGGATTTTGGTAATGTATACCTAGAAAAAGGATTTATAGCAATGCAGTTAGCTTTAGACAAAGCATTTATTGCATTAAGCACAAATAATAAGCCCATGATTATTAATATAACTGACTATAATTTTGAAATTCAGTCATATCCTTATGCTAAGTACATAATGGACTCACTATTTCAGCAATTATATCAAATATTTTTTCCATTATTCACAGTTTTAAGTTTCTTACTAATGTGTTCATATACAATTAAAAGAGTGGTTGAAGAAAAAGATTCTGGTGTCAAAGAACTAATGAAAATGATGGGTCTTAAATCATGGATGATATGGACTGGATGGGTATTACACAATTTTTTTGTGTATGCAATATCAATCACAGTTATAACATATATAACTTGTTATGAAATATATCCTGGTAAAGGACAATTATTAAATTATACCAATCCAATACTCTTCTGGATTTTCCTCATAATGTACATGATTTCTGGAATTTTTTTTTGTTTTGCAATCAGTAGTTTCTTTAATCGACCATTACTCGCTTTAATCTCTGGAAGTATGATATGGTGTCTTTCCTACAGTTTACCGATAAGTTTCATAAAACCAACAACAAGCATTGGAATTCAAACCTTTTTTATGTTACTACCAAATATGGCTCTAACAAATGCTTATAAAGCTATATCGTCACTTGAATCTCAAGGAAAAGGACTGCAATTCTCTACTCTGTTCACTGTAGCAAAAGGCGATAACGATTTTTCTGTTGGTTTTGTTTTGTTTATGTTTTTAATAGAGTGTTTCTTGTATGGATTTATTGCTTGGTACATTGACTCTGTAATGCCCGGAGAATATGGCATTGCAAAACCAATGAATTTCTTGTGTAAATGGTCCAAAAATAAAACCGAACAAAATGTTATGGTACCTATTAATAAAAGTAATAGTAAACTTTTTGAAAAGCCCCCTAATGAATATGAAGTTGGGATCAGTGTACAGAATCTGCATAAACGTTATGGAAATTTTTATGCAGTCAATGGAGTTAATTTAGATTTGTACAAAGGGCAAATCACTGCTCTTTTGGGACATAATGGGGCTGGAAAAACTACTACAATGTCAATTATTACAGGTATTATAAAATTTGTGAAAATCATATTTATCTATAGTATGAGCTAAAATATTTTAAAAAACAATGTAATTTTTTAACAGGATTATTTTCTCCTACATCTGGAAGTGTTAAAGTTAATGGTTATGATTTATTTAGTAATATTGACCAATTTAGAGATAATCTTGGTTTGTGTCCTCAACATAATTTACTTTTTTCCTACTTAACAACTTTGGATCATTTAATATTTTTTGGAATGGTATGTACTAAAATAATTAAATTGTATACATTTTTAATACTATTGATTAATTTTGAAATTTCATTTTAGCTTAAAGGAATGACATTGCAAAAGGCCAAATCAGAGGGTTTACATTTGCTTAAACTTTTGAATATATTACAAAAGCAAAACGAACTTGTCAGTAAACTATCTGGAGGAATGAAAAGGAAGTTATCACTTGCGATCGCGTTAGTTGGCAGTCCTGAAGTAAGAAATAATATTACTATATTTTGATGATTTTATATATTGTCTACTAACAGAAATTTTGTATTTGTTTGAAATAATGTTGATGATTTGATTGTAGATATTAATCTTAGATGAACCAACGTCAGGAATGGATCCTGAATCTCGAAGAGAAATGTGGGATTTACTCTTGGTAAGACAATTGAAAAATTTTTGCATGGATGAATTATATTTACATATATTTTATATTGATTTAATTTAAGTAAATAAGTATTTTTGTTAAGCATTAAATATTTAAATGTATAGTATTTTTATGAATTGGGTCTAAAGATTAGATATATTAGGTCACATTTAACTCCTGGGGTAATATAGTATTAGAGATCATTTGTCAGTTGTAGCTTATCAATTATTATTAAACTGATAAAATAAACTTTGTAATTTAATTAAAATGATGTTGGTATCAGAAAAAAGTTTTATTTTGAAAAATAATTCAAAGTTAGATAATTTCACTATCCAAAATGTTTTCAGGCGTTTATTAAAAAAATACAATATATTAGTACCTTAGAAGTTAGCTATCATGACTTCCTACTGTAAATAAATTCATATTATGAAAACAGAATAGATAATATTTGTCCATGTAGGTAATTAATAATATAATTTCTATTATGAATACTGAGCTGCATATTCTGTGTAATCAAATAAAATTAATGATACCCACCCAAATTTTAAATTTAAAAAAAACCTTTGATGAACTTGTAAAAAAAAAAAATCTTCTGACATTTGCCTTATAAAACAATTACCTAACGATTCCCTGATAAGTAAATACAAATTATCATTTTTTAAATACTTTCTTACAAACATATTTTGATAATATTTTTTACCCAATAATGTCTGATCTAATTCCTTTGCAGCATCAACCTTATTTACTTATGTTCTCTGTTTCGTCTATGGTCTTACTATTAAAATTCTCCAAAAACTGTTAAAACAAATCTTTAAGTGTTAAAAGTTTATTCTAAGACTATTTATATAAAAATACTTAAGTCTTAAATTTATCCATATAACTTTTCAAGGTTTATAAAATTCTAATATCTGTGAAAAAATGTGCTATTTTATAATCTAACTTTAAATTAAATTTTATAAATATATATAAAGATGTCTTTAATATAATAACATGTTGAACATTGTTAATTTTTTTTTACATAATTTACTATCATACTAATAGATTGTTGTCATTATAATTATTCATTAATATATAGATTAATAATATAGATCTATTAATGTATAGAAAAATTTTACCCTAAGTTTCATTTTATGATTACTTTTTTTAGTCTTTTAGAGGGTCAAGAACTATTTTGATAACAACACATTTTATGGAAGAAGCTGATGTTCTTGGTGATAGAATTGCAATTATGGATCATGGACAAGTTAAATGTTATGGCACTTCATTATTTTTAAAAAAAGCTTATGGTATTATTATTATGTTTTTTAATCCTTACCATAAAATAAAACAATTAAATTTTATGATTATATAGGAACTGGTTATAATTTGACAATTGTAAAAGAAGAATCGTGTGACGAGTCTAATATGATTGCAGCAATACAAAATATTATTTCTGAAGCAGAAATTCAAAGTTCATTGACGTCTCAAGTAGTCATTAATTTACCCAATGAGCACACTGATCAATTTCCAGATATTTTTAGAATGTTAGAAAAAAATAAAAAAGAATTTTGCATCAAAGGAATGGGTATTTCTTGTACTACAATGGAAGAAGTCTTCTTGAGGTAATTTTTTTTTTTCGTTTAACCAATAAAATTAATCAGGATATATACATTTAATTTGAATTTTATGAATTATTGAGCTAATTATTATTTGAAAATTATAATATATTATAATATTTTTATTCTATTTTGATTAAAAATAATAATAATAATAATAATAAATCATTAATGTATAGATCTCTAACTCAAAATACAAATAAATTCAGTTATTCTGAACTTTTCATAGTATGACATATCATTGAAAATTTCTCAATTAAGACAAACCTCAACATACTCAAGACCATTTTTGGTCATTTACTTTTGAAAGTGACTTAAAAAAATAGATTGATATGAAGAACAGTATTTGTGCTGAAAGTACAATAACTGTTATATATTTAATTTACAATTTTACTAGGATAAAATCAAGTTAATTTCTCTATACTCTTGAAAGTGTGTATCGGAATCATAAGTTTTCAAATAAAAAATTACTTTAAATATAAATACTTTAATTATTAAACCTTAACTGCCAATAAATTTTAATGATTTTACTTTTTCTTACTACTACTTCAATAGTACAGTGTACGTATTTGTTCAGATGATTTACTTTAAATATTTGTAAAAAATGAACTGATAAAAAAGTGAATGAGTATAATAAAAAAATTGGAAAAATAACCTATAAATATATAAATACCTAGTCGTGCCATGAGTTCTGTCCCTGATACAAATGTGTATATTTAATAAATGAAATAAAACAAATATATAAATCTGATGTTATTTATTCTTTATTAACTTAGTTACTAAAAAAAAACTAAATACTATTCAATGTCCACCATTTGCATTTATACACTTCTTCAAACGATCTGGGCACTCATCTATGACAGCACGCACCATTTCCAGCGGTATTGAGGCAGCTGATTTTACCAAATCGGCTTTCAATGACTCAATATTTCTATGAGGCTTAGAGCAAGCCTTCTCCTCTAAAATAGACCACAGTCTGTAATCCAAAGGGTTGAGATCTGGACTTCCTGAAGGCCAATCTTGAGCGGCGATAAATCCAGGTAAATTGGCCTCCAACCAGCGTTGTGTCGTTTTTGCCTTATGTGCAGGCGCTGTATCCTGCTGAAAGGTCCAGTTTATTCCCGCAAACAATGTATTATTTAAAGGCTTCACTACCTTTTATAAAATATCATTTTGGTAGTTAACCGCGCGTGTTTTGACTCCCTGCTCACAGAAATGAAGTTGAGTAACGCCCTCATATGACACTCCTCACCAAACTGAGGCTGGATGATGTCCTCTTTCTACTCTTTGAATTTTTTCTGCAGCTTCTCGAAAGTTGTGAGCATAAACTCTATCATTTTGACGGTTAAATTTTTCTTCTACGGTAAAAATGTTGACATCAGTTAACAGTATCAGTCTGTGATCATTTTTCGCGTACTGCTGAAGTAGCTTCTTCGCTCTTGTCACTCTAATTCTACGTAAAGCGTCAGTCAACCGCTGACCGGTACTTCTTCGATAAGCACCAAGCCCAAGGTCTTCTTTAATTATGCGTGACATGGTTCTTGGTGGAATTTTCATTTCTCTAGCCATGATTTTTTGTTTGCGGAGTGAACTTCTGCAAATCCTCTGTGCGACAGCTTTGACTGCTGCATTCGTTCTTATTTCACGTGGACGTCCACTTCTTGGCTTGTCATCTATAGTATTCAACTCGTTAAACCGTTTAATAGTCCGATAAACAAATTTTTTTGTTATTTTTAACAGTTTTAATAAGTTAAAAATCTCTATTGGTGTTTTATTACACTTAAATAACGCAATGACAGCAATACGATTTTCTTTAATACCCCATTCCATGTTTAATACGTCACGTGAACTATCGTACTGACCAGAAATAGTAGATATGACACTTATTGAAAATTATGTTCATTAACAAAGTCATTAGTGTTATCGTAAAATATTTATAGAACAACTGATAAATAGGGACAGAAGTTATGGCACGACTAGGTACATTCAAAATGTTATACACTGTACTAAATAGTGCTTGCTTTGTCTTTAAAAATCCATGTTTTACTTTCTATAATAAGTAATTATGTAACATAGCAATGGTACACAAGCCTAATCTAGGGTATAATGACTACCTAAACTCATCTCATAAAATGAAGTACATTATTAAGTATAAACTATTAATAAATATTTATGATAAAACTTCAATATTGTCTTTTTAAAATAAATATACTTGAATATGATTAATTAAAAATTATTTATTTGATAATATTCAAAAAGAATTAAAAAATAAGTCTAATGGCAATAACAATATAAAATGTTTAATTTTACATCCATTTTAGATTCTGAGTAACACAAAGAATGTATTGGTTGTACAATGATATTTTTTTTTTATGTATGTTATTACTATTTCAGATAATAATATTGTTTCAAAAGTTCCATTCTTCAACTCTGTAGATTAGAAATGTCATCTTAATCGTTCTTTAAAGAGGTCATTTTTTTCTATTATCGGTATTTTTTTCTAAACGAATAGAAAAACTACCTAAAAATTAAGTGAACAGGGTAAAATTTGCTGTATACTAGATTTTCATGAAATTTATTTTTTATGTTTTGCCATTAATCCAAAACTAATGGTGCTAGGCACTTGAAATTTTCGTTAAACATCGAAATGACCCTAATAAAGACTTTAAAAAGTTTCAAAAACATTGTACTATTTTCGGGCTATATAAAGAACTTTTAAATTATTGAAAATATCTCGTTTTTTGGAATTTTTTGAGTAATACAATTTTAAATATTTGGTTAAAAACTTAATAATATCTTATTTATTTGCTACATTCTCAGTAAAGAAATAATTTCAAAAATTGTCATCATCATTTTTCTTATATGCATTTAAAGTTGAATTTTAATCATTGGTAATTACTCGTAAATTAGCTATATTTTTCAATAAAAACCTTTTCAAATTTAGAACCGTAAATCGAGTAAAAAAATGTTTACAAATAGATTCATCACATATATTCCTATCTATGGTTTGAGTTTCATAATGATAATCTCAATATATTTTATTTTACACCTGTTTTAAGAATTATGACTCAAATAATTATTTTTACGTTAACTGTCATATTCATTTTTATTTCTATGTAATACAATTTGTGGCTATAAGGTCTGCAATTTTCATATAAAATTCTTTATAAGTAGCCTTACCTATATTTTTATTTTTATAGTAATCCAATGCATCATTTTTTTTTTTGAATAATCCAGAAATAATACCATTTATAATCTCTTATAAGAAGCAAAGAATACCCATGGTATGAAGTACATGTCCTGCTTTTATTTAAATATTTCTTTGACAGAACTTACTATAGGTTTTTATTATTTACATTTGTTGTATAGGTTTGTTCTTACTACTGAGTGCATGCTATAGGTATTAAAAGTGTTCTAATAATGTCATAAATTTTGTCACATATTTGAATTACTATTTTAAGTAAATAAGGTAAAGATTGTATATTTGATAGAATAAAAATTAATTATTTATTGTTTTTTCAATTTTTTTTTATTAAATTAAATTGAACGATCGTTGATACACGATTCTTCAAAATCATTTTATATTTTACTGTAAAAAAATGTAGTTCTTAAAGTTTCAATTTTACATTTTAACAAAATAATCAAATAATAAGGTCACAAAATATCATAACATTTTTTTTTTTTTTCATTTCTGGCATTAAAGCTAATTGTGTTAAGATTTAATACACTATGGTTATTTTACAATATACCATTTACTCATTTTAAAAATAATTATGTTTAAAACTAAATATGCATAAACTAAAAATATTTTTTGTTTTGTTTTAGAGCTGAAAAAGATGTGCTGGATGATGATGATGAATTATCATCTATTAATACATCAGTAGACCATGGTACTTATCAGTTAGTTATAATGAAGCAAGCTGATTGTAATGTTGATCAAATGACCAATTTAGTACAACAATATGTACCTGAATATTCAGTGATGTCTAATACAAAAACACAAATAATATATAAATTACCAGCAGTGAAAAGAAATCAATTTGGTCCATTATATTCTTCTTTTGAATATCAAAAGCAAAATTTCAAATTTTTAAGTGTTAGAATAACTAATTCAACCACGGGGGACATTTATCCAAAGTAATTATTTTCATTGTTATAAAATTAAATTTTATGACTTCTATTGCTGTCAAATATGTAAACATTAATGTAGGATAAATCGTAAAAAGAATTCAACATACAATGCTGTTTCCGATGACTACAATTGTCAGTGGTGAGAAGTTCATTGCATGCTTGCCAAACTATCCTTACAGTAGTAGCACACTCATTGGTCAAAAGTGTCGTTTGACAGTTTTTTTTTTTTTTTGGTATGATGGTCAGCTTTTGCACTGTTACAAATGTATAAAAAATTATTAGTTGAACCATTTTGAATAGTGTAAAATTAAAAAAATATATGAAATTAAGTTATGGGTCATTTCCATTAAATTCGACCTATGTATCTAAAATTGTAAAATTCTATTTGAGCCTTATTGTGTCCAATATTTCGTTATAATTCTTCACTGTTTTTTTTGTGATTCTTAATCTTTTAAATTATTACATGTTGCACATAGTAAATCATAATTATATCATTCTGTGAATTTAAAAATAATCTTTATAATTTTCACCTATAGTTCATTATATTTTTAATTGAACTGAGTTGTACAAAAAAAAATTAAACAATTATTTTTATTTTATGTGTATCTACTATTTGATGGTGCATTTAAATGTTATGTTACAAAAATCAATATATACTATTTGGGCTCCAAGATTAAATCTTATACAAAGTAGCTCTTACATCATTACTTGTAGTATGTTAACTTAGTCATAAATTATTCAGATAATACACTAAACATGTACCATATATATATATATATATATATCTTTTTACTAAAATATTAAATATAAGTGATTTTTATAATTAAAAAACTATTTTTTAAGTTACAATATTTATTATTATTTAAAGTTTTTTAACATGAATTAAAGTTTTTTTTAATCAAAATTATTTTAGTTTTTAAAGTATAATATTTTAAAATGAAATATCTCTGGGATTTAAAAGTTTGTAGATCACATATCTAAGATTGTAAAAAAGGAAAAAAAAAATTTTGTTTTACTGTGGAAAATATGTTATCAAACTAATACTGTCTAAATCAACCAAGGATCTAACTAGTAGTACTTTTTGTTGAATTCAGTAGAATCGAGAATCAAAGTCAGATATAGCCACAAAAATTGTGACAATGTACTACCTATTAATAACCACATACTCCCATTATTTTTGTATCATCAAATTAAACAATAGAATTTTATATTACTATTAATTATACATTTTAAGTTATTTTTAAATATTATTTTTTAATTTTCAGCTCATCTACAGTATTGGATGATGGAGATGAACTTAAACAGCTTCCCAATAGTGATGTTACACAAAGTAAATGTTTTAATTTATTTATATGATAGAATTTAAAAACAATTTAATTTTAAACAATTTACATTTTCTATTCATACAACAAATTTTCAATTGAAAAAAATTCTGTTATTTCAATTTGATTGATTTTTTTTGATATTTTAATCAATAACTATTATTTGTATTATAAAAGTTTAAACATTTTTATTACAGCATTAATGCCAAAGTATACCAGCGGATTAAATTTATTAAAAAACCAGTTTGAAATATTGTTGGAAAAAAAAATCATATATACATATAGAAGATGGCTTTTGACATTAGTGTTTGTAAGTTTCTATTTATAAATTATGTTATGTATTATTAAAATTATTATGTATACTTAATCGCTTTTTTTTTAGTTTATTGGTCCTGTCATGTTAAGTATATTGGTAATGAGAGCTACGTATAAATTATTCAATGATTCCGCCATGTCTCAAGGATTAAATTTATCTTTAAGTACTTATGAGGATAGTAGTGTATATTTTCGTTCTGGAGATAAGTCTTTTAAAAATCTGGAACCGAAATTCGTAGCTATTTCAGAAAAGAATCAAGCTACCGTCAAAGAAGCACCACCAGAAAATAATATTATTAGTGGTAAGATTTACTAAATGTATTTTTTTATTTTTCATATGTTATTGAAGTATAAAATGGTGTACTTTGTTTGTTTTAGTTCCTTATAATATTAATAGTAAATTCAAACATAAAATTAAAGCTTTTGATACTAATGGTTAGTGATATTAAATTTTTTTTAATTTTGAACAATGAGTCACATCTAGAAAATGAAAATAAATGAAAAAATCTACCCAAATAAAGTTTACTCTTAGTCATAACAATTAACAAAAAATTAATACTGCCTACCTAAATAAATTAATAAAGAAATTTCACCAAAACTTTGTATTGTAAGATCAATATACTTAAAACTTATGTAATATAAACTCTTCTATTTGTTATAGCATCATAATAGAAGTCAATTTGTCTAAATACACATGCTTTTCCACCTTGGTACACGTACTTCCATAAATGAATCACTTTTAAACTATTGACATTAAAGAAAAAATTATTCATCTAATCTTTTTTTTTTTTTTAATGTTTTTTTAAAGTTTATAACAATTAACTCTAAAATAATATGAAGAATAGCAATAAAACTATTATTTCTTAGAAATGTAGCTGTAATAATAATTTAATTTGATTAGTGTTTTAAATCATTGGTACATATAAACATGAAAACTCACATATTTTAAAAATGGGTACAAGCATACTTAAAAAATCATCTCATACACACACACACACCCACATGCGCACTCATACACTTTTATTTATTTATTATGGGTAAACAATCGCGAGAGCGCAATTACAGTGGCAATTAAAACATTCAATGAACATTTATTTACATATTTATAGCAAACTAATGAATTTCTACTCATTTGTTCTATAGACTTATTGAAAATGTGTGAAGAAGATGTGTTTAAGTACAGAACAAATCTTATGGTTGCTGGTGACTTTAATGAAACCAATTCAACTGTTATTTACAATAATATAGCAATTCACACACCTGGTATAGCTGTAAATCTCTATTCAAATGCATTGTTACAACAATTATCTGGGAATAATGAATCATATATTTCAACTATGAATGAACCAATTCAACTTCAAAGTGTGGTAAATTAATATTACTATCATTATTATTATTATTATTTTGTTTTAGATTAATTTTAATTTTTTTTTTTTCTAGTCTGTGTGTAGCCGTGATTTTGTCATTCAAATTGTACTTCTTTGGCTCACTATTTTCACACCAGGTTTACTGTTTTTGATTGGATACTTTATAGGGTTACCATTAAGTGAAAGAGTGAGTGGTATTAAACATATTCAAATGATGACTAAACTTTCGCCTATTATGTATTGGACTACAAACTTCATTTGGGACTATTTTTGTTACATTATTGTAATTATATTCTCATTGACTACTCTGTATGTATTTGATACATATCATATATTCACTGATCCCAATGAACTTAGTAAGTCTTTATTGAAACATAATATAATTTACTACAAATTTAATTAAAAAAAAAAAAAAAATGTATATTAAATTTTTCAGATGTTCTTTTAACTATACATCTTATATATGGCTGGAGTGCAATATTCTATGCTTATGTATACAGTTACTTCAAAAGGTCCCATGCCAGTTCCATGCTTTTGTTTACAGCATTCAATTTTATAATAGGTTATAATTTGTTGTATTTGATTTGTTAGCTATGACTAAAGAGCGGATTTTTAGGTTCTTAAAATCTTAAAATATGATGCAAATATGTTTCAAAAAAACCTTGAGAAAATATTCTCTAAATATTCCTTAAATTTGTAAATATGCAAATATGATTTTTTTCTAAAATAGCTTTATAAACACAATAAATAACTGTTAAGCACAATTCTCTTGGTAACAGGTAAATTATTGCAAAATAAAAATGTAAATCAGTTGATACTTAGCTACATAAATATAATTAAAAAAAAACATAATAGTTTAATAATAAATAATAGATAATTTGCGCGATTCCTTTGGTAACAGGTAAATTATTGAATTACAAAAAAAAGTTAATCAGGTGATATATAGCTATATAAATATAATTAAATGTAATAAAAAAAAAAAGAGTTTAATAAAAAATAACAGATAACTTTGCACTATTCTTTAGGAACATAACCAATTCGAATACAGACAAGTAGATAATTGAATGATTTTAAATTTGTATCACTCTATAATCAAATTATTTTATTTCCTAGAAAAAATTATTGCTGGAGAAAGTCATATTTCGAGAAATTAACAAAATATACTAATTTTTATGAACAATAATAGAATATATTCTAAAATATGAAAAATAGGCGAAATATTCTCTAATGTCCAAAATATGCTTTAATATGCTAAATTAATTTTTTTCTACAAACTCTGTGATAGAGTAATCGTCCACATTTTTCACCCTCGTAAAGTTGCATAAAGCCAATAAAAATATGTAAAAACCTAAAAATCCGTTCTTTAGCTATGACACGTTTGATAATACTCTAGATTAATCTGTTTACAGGGATGTTTATAAATAATGCATTATTTTTGATGAGAGACGTTTTAAGAAGCTACAATAAAATTGACCCTTACAATTTTTGGAATATATTTAGGTACATAACCTTAATCATTCCCCATTTTTCATATTCAGCAATTATAGCTGGCTTTCTTCAAATAGCATGGGAAAATCATAGATGTAAAATATGTCCTTCAGCTAATATGCATGAAGCATGTTTAGGTGCGTAGTTATTTTTCTATTTTTTATCTTTATTTTTAATGTAAACTTAAAATTTTCAGGTACTATCGATAGGAAGCCAAAAAGTTTTTTTGTGTTTAAATCTGATGAAAATCCACATGCTATTTTAGAAGAGACATTATTCTTACTTTTTAGTAGCATATTGTATATAACCATCATATTATTATTTGATTACAAAATATTTGCCCGTATTAATCAGTATGGTTTTAATGCAATTTTTGGTACTGGTATTGGTTATAAAGAAGATGACGAAGATCCAGATATTAGCGGTGAAAGAGACAAAGTGGATGCTGCTAAAACTCGATCTTGTAATTATTTAACTCAATGATTGTAAATCACTAAACATATAATCAAAATATGTAATTGAATTTTAGATGACACACTTTCTCCACTTTTACTTGTTGATAACTTGGTAAAAAAGTTCAGTTTATCTTTTACTGGCGTTCGAGGTGTAAGTTTTACGGTTTCCCCTGGTGAATGTTTTGGCTTATTGGGTGTAAATGGAGCAGGTAAAACAACTACATTTCGAATTTTGACTGGTGATATTTTGCCTTCACAAGGTGATGCTTCTATTCAAACTGATAAAATATACAGACTTAGCTCTAACATTAGAGAGGTAAAATATTTATGAGAAAAAAATTTACAATAACAATTTTATTTTAATGTATGTTTTTCATTTCATGTATTTGTAGTATATTTCAATGATTGGTTATTGCCCTCAATTTGATGCACTTAATGACCAGCTTACAGGGAAGGAGTCTTTAAAATTAATGGCAATTTTAAGAGGAATACCGCCATTGAATGTTAAAGAACATATTGATAAATGGATTAAACTTCTAGGTATGTGAAATGTAATACTTATAATTGAAACTTCTGCCATAGATTACATTTTTTTATTGTTATTTTAGGTCTCGATGAATATAAAGATAGAGTTTGTAGAAAATATAGTGGTGGTAATAAAAGGAAATTGAGCACTGCAATGGCATTGATTGGAGATCCTCCAGTTGTGTTTTTAGATGAACCTACTAGTGGAGTAGATCCAGTAGCTAGACGTAATTTATGGCAATTATTGGCTGCTAGTCAAAGAGGAGGACAGGCTGTAGTACTTACATCTCATAGGTAAGTATTTAATGCATCGTTCTTATCTAGGATATAATTTTTTTTTCTGTGTTAGTATGGATGAATGTGAAGCACTTTGCAATCGATTAACAATCATGGTAGATGGTGTAATGAAGTGCATAGGTAACATACAGTATTTGAAAAACCGTTATGGACAAGGTTTTACCATTATGATTAAATTGGGTGGTGCTGAAAAAGCAGATGTTGCCAAACTAAAAGCTGATGTTGAGCGTCAGTTCAATCCAAACATACAATTAAAAGACGAACATAAAGTGAGATAATTTTTATTTGTCATTTTATTTATATGTTATATCCTTTAGTACTATATTTACTACTTTAAAGTATTATTTGTGTCTATTGTTGATATTTGTTGAATTATACGTTCAATTTCGGAATAATACGTAAAGTATTTAGTATTAATTTTTTATAGACTAAGTTTGTTTATTTTTTTCAATTAACTTTAATTATAAATCAAAATATTTTGATACTCCATAAAAAACTTGTTTGAATAATTATGGCTATGGATGTTTATTTTGTAATTTTTATATTATGCAAGTTCTTTAAAAAATAAGTTAATTCTATTTTGAATTCCAGGGATTGTTGCATTATCACATAACTAATCCTCAAATACCTTTGTCTGAGATATTTGGTCAGATGGAAGCAATCAAAGATAGTTATTCTATGGTTGAAGACTACACTGTTAGTGATACAACCCTCGAACAAGTGTTTATAGCATTTGCAAAACGACAAGCTGTATTAAACCAAAATTCATAAGAATCAAGTATTAATTGATTTTATATAATTAAACAGCTATAATTCTCAAGTACCTATATGGTTTTTGATATTCTTACAAGTAGTACTTATTATTTAATTATATTTTTTATACAAAGTTCCTTAAATTTATAATAAAGACAATAACTATTAAATCTATTTATCATACCTTAAGTTAAATTGCTTCAAATTATTGTCACATTATACTTGTTTATGTTACAAATGTACTCATTTAACCAAAAAAACTATTGATTAAAATTCCAATTTTTTTTTTTTTTTAACTTAATTTATTTGACTAGTAGAAGTTTGTCTACATATATATGTATATTTATTATTATTATTTGTAAAATGTTTTCTACTATTAAATTATGTAATACACATTTTTTTTTTAACTAGTATGTATGCACTCACTGTATTGTTTTCTTACTTCACAATTTAACAATTATATATATATATATATATTTTTTTTTTATATTTAAGTAATGTATAAGTTATTCATCTTTAATACTCTAATAAAAATAATATTGTCTTTAGCATTTTTTTTTTTTTATTTCGTCATGGTATTTATAATAATAGAATGTTTTTAATACAATGGAGATAGAAATTTGTCTTGAATTGCTTTGCTTCTTAAGATACTGATGTTGAGTATATTGCATTCTGAAACAATAATTAAAATTATCAGTAATACTTTTCTGAGCTCCAGTGTTAAAACAGGATTTCAAGTTTTAACCTTAAATGCTTAAAGTAAAAAAATCTCGACTTAAGATTTTCAACATTTTTATTTAATGTCATTTGTAAAGTACATGGATAAGGTTAAGTTAGTTTGTTTGATTTCCAGTGTTCTTGATTATTTAATAAAAATTTTAAGTTTCATTAATTACAAGAGTTATGACTGAAAAACTTACATTAATATTTAATTTGAAAATTGTTCAGACAAGTTACCTAGGAAAATTGTGTGCCAATAAAGTGATGTGTGGCATCCAAAATGTTTGCTTTGGTTGAAAGGTAGGTATTAAAAATGTTAGCAGAAGTTAACTTCTACACATTTTACTTAATTTTCACAACTGAGGGACCAATGAAAGTCTTAAATCTTGGTACGCTCGTAAAAACTGTTGTGAATAGAGAAAAATTTCAAACCTAAAAGCATTGGTACTTTAAAGAGGTACTTTAAATATGATCGAATTCAGGAAACAAAATTACAAACAACCAATTTAAATATTATTTTTTAATTTTATTTATTATAGTATTGTTTTATTACAGTTTGAAATTCAAACTTTGAATATGTCATTATGTTAATAACTTAATATTTGTGAAGTTGGCCTGTGATTGCAACATAACTACCACTTTTATCTAATGTAAAAAATTTAATTTATGTTTAGTTTTCAACTGAGAAATAATTGGTCGGATCAACTCAAATATCAAAAAGCACTAATGCTTTCAGCAGTAAGAAGATTTATAATTTTTTAAAAATTATTGATTTTGTGAGGAACTGGAAAGTGCTTTTGGACATGGAATGTTCAGCAGAGCCAAAGTAAAAAAAAAAAAAAATATTAAATACAACATGTAAACTTAACCCACACATGTATACTAAATGATGGTTAAATCAGAGATTGTATTCATATAATCTGTGGTTATATGCTAGGGTGATTGCCAGATGTTCTTATGTCCGGGCTGGCCATTTATTTTTTCCTGGTTTTTTAAACTAGGAAAATATATATTTTTTTAATACTCCTAATAATGTATCAATATATATTATTTTATGGTGTATAACTATACCCATACAGGAAAAACCTAGAATTGTACATTTTGTAGAGAATAATAATAGGAACAATAATAATTTAAGGTGTGTAAAGTGAATTAAGGCTTGTGAATTTTGAAAAAAAATTATCGAATGAAAAATAACTAACTAAAGAAATCAGTATCAACCAGTAAATTAGACATTAAACATGTAGAGTACAAAAAAATTAATCATACATTGAAATTAAAACAAATGTTTATGCCAAAGAAAGGTGGTTCAATTATTCATTATTTTCCCGGTTTGAGGTTCCAAAATCTATAAGCAGTATAAGCTAATGAACCAGGAACTTACACATCTAAAACATAATTGTGATAAATAACACTGAACAGATTAATTAGTGATAAACAAATAAAAATTTTATTAACTGGATTTTTTAGATTTTTGTAATAATATTTATAATGTTATAATTAATGATAAATATTATTAAATAATACTGCATAATATATTAAGACATTTTGTGAATTGAGATTTGACGATTTGAGAATAATAAATATAAAATAGTTGTGTATATATTAATTACATATCATATAATATATTATAAAATTAAAAATAATATGTAATCTCTATTCTCTATTCACTTGAGAAGTAGAGACTATTGTTAAACCCCCTCCCCACACTGAAGCCGGAAGAATATCAACTTTCCACTATTATTGGTAACCTATAATTTTGAAATATAATTTTTATAATTTTATAGTATTTATTGGTTTGATTTTTAAATTAAAAATAACGCTTACTGCTTAGAGATATAATTTTATTATTCATAGTCCATAGAAGTGTTAAGTTGATTGATTAATGTTAAAGGATCTCTGTACTCTGTGGTCATATAATACGAATTTTTGAACCAATCATAGATAAGCATTGTTATATTATTGTTGTTCTGTGGTATTATATTTTATATAGTAAAAGTAAACATTGGTGGTGGCGGTCCATAGCCGTGTCATCTACCGAGGGTCGTGATAACAACAAGAATATTATATTTTTCATTTTTGCAACACTTCACAATTTCACATTTTTCACGTTCACCTACTCGTATAACATCGTACGATCTAATCAGTAATCATTCAATTTCTCTCCATTGTACCTCATAAAATTGCTGCATCGTGTTTGTTCCTGAAGTCTAATCGGCTGGCTGTTGGATAGCCCGCAAACAGATTTTAGCGAGAATAATTTACTCTCGTTCAATTATCTCAATTTCATTTGGCACGTTTTCTAAGTAGCTCATTATAATTGATATCAATAATAATATTGAATGTCGTTTCTTATTGTTTTTTTTCTGTACTTTTAGGTATTATGGCCCGGGGTCAGCAAAAAGTACAGTCTCAAGCCAAAGCAGCTGAAAAACAAGCAAAAATGAAGAAACAACAAGGACACAGTGCCAATGAACAGAAGAAAGCTGCACAGAAAGCATTGATTCATGTTTGCACTGTTTGCAAAGTAAGCTTTTTTTTGACTTATCAACACTGACTTGGTTTTGTTGATTTGTTGACGTCATGATTTGACAAAATACTAATAATAATTGGTTTAATATTATAGTTAATAATATTTCATGTTATGCATTTTCATACATTAATTTCAACCTTTTATTACTTTTTTTTAATTCAGCTCTATGAACCAAAACATTTTTAATAAATTCAAATAATATTTTAATAAAGTTTCTGATTTTTGTAGTTTTAAATTATATTTAATAGTTTAATAATTTGTTTTTTTGAAATTTAATGTTCTTATTATTCACTTAACTATTTCTTTAATTTAATTAAATTTAATATATATATATATACCGCGTGTCCGCGGAAACAGGGTACACTTTACCACTCATTACCCTGATTATATTTTACAAATTCTGTTTTCGGGACATTAAATTAGACTATTGGATCTTTAATTTCGATGACTTACAATTTCTTTTACTCACGTATTTTGCGCATGCGCAACACAACTTCACTTTTTTTAAATGGTAACCCCTATTTTGAATATCATTTTCGAATTTATGAATTTTTTTTAAGTAATTTTTTATAATATAACATATTCACTAATTTACAAAACTAAAGTTGTAACTTATGTTTTTGTGTAAAATGTTTTAAAAAGCAAAGTATGTATTTATGTTATTAATTTACTTGTAAATATTAATGCAGACCAAGTACATAGTGTGGTAGACTATATTTCATTCCCTTAAAGTCAATGCATTATTATACTGGTACCTTCCTCACAAGCGTACATTCTAAGGGACCCATCTCTGTAGACTTGCATATTCTTGTTTGTCTTAAAAAAAAGTTAAATTTTAATTTATTTGATGCTGTTGCAATACAATTATAATTAATGGTGCTTCTTATCTTGACGTTTTAGTTTTATAATTGTTTTCTGATATTTATACTTCATATTATTTTTATAAGAAATAAAATAAAACATTTTAGGTTTGTTTACAATATCTAATAGATGAAACAATTTTGTGCTTGAATTATTATTAATTTTTATATTGTATGTTTAATATTTCACATGTAATATCAACATTTATTTGATGGAAACTAAATATAGTACATTTATAATCGTGAATATATTCTATGTTTTATGCATCTAATGAAATTAACTTACATAATTAATTAGAGTAATTTGAAATTTGAATATGTTATAATAGATAGTTATAATTAGTATTTATACTTATGGTTATGATTACATAATACTTTAATTTATTAATTATGTATCGCCCACAGACAATAACCTGGAACTACATGCACTAAAAGAGTAGTACATTGTAAACAATAAACACTTAAGACTCCAGCGTTTCTCAAACTGTGGGCCGTGGCTCATTGGTAGGCCCCTGACCAATTTTTGGTGGGTCACGAGATGTTTCTGTTTTTTAAATTGCTTATAAAATAAATTAAACTATATATATATATATATATAAATAATCAATGCATTCATCATTAAAATATTTTTGTTTTTTTAAGTTTCATGGCAGTTTTTTCGGTCCAGTAAAACTATGTGAGTCGCAATAGGTTTTTAGAGTAAAATTTTAGTCATTATGCTAAAAATATTGAAAAGCACTGTTTTAGACTATGTTAATAATATAAGTTTGTAGGTATAAAAATTAAAAATATGCCTATTGGCCAACCAGTCAACTTACACATATGTAAAATGAGCGAAAAATTGTCATTTTTTTAATTTTATTAAGTTTTGGTTAGAATTTAACAAAGATGCTTCTTCCCTTCACTCCTAAAATGTTCTAGATCCACCCCTGCTTTTTTGATGATTCCCAAATATTCGATAGTCTGGCATAGAATTCTTCTATTTAAGCTTAAACATCCTTTACTTAGTCATTAATAATCATTAATCATTATTATCTAATCCTTTAATCCTGCCTTGAATTTGCTTTTTCTCAGTATGAGTAAGCTCTATTATCTTCCCTCCAGCAAGAATGAATGCAAGTATCATATTGATTTTTAATTTATTCATCTATAAAAATTTGAATTTAAAAAAAATGTATAAGTTAAATTAGAATTAGGCCTTTGTCAATAATACAATTATTGTAGCTATTAGTGTAGATTTTAATCTAGCTTCATTCTGTGTTCAAGGTTATCTTCACCATCTTAAAAACTAGCACAGGGTATAAAGAGTAAAAATGAATGAAATCTAATCCATTCATTGAAGCTTCACCCAATGGAAGAGAATCTGTCTGACAATTTTTCTCAACAACCAATCCTTGCTTGTTGCGTTTAATACCTTGGAATCTCATAACCGTCTACTTGGTTACTACACATTAAAAATAAAATTCTTTCACGAAACAACTAAATATGGCTGATAATATTTAACTAAAATAAATTTTTCACTTCTTTTGTAGTTGTATATACAATTAAAGTATATTTTGTACTGAATTCGAACACGGGGTATTTATATTTGATTTTTTTATGTTAACCATCTTTTTAGTAACAATTTTTGAATTGTACCTTTAATTTATTGAAAAATTAAGATATTTTTTAGGTTCAATAATTTAGATAATCAAATGGTATTCAGATCATCTAAAATTGTATTTTAATAGTTTTTATAAACTTAAAATTTCTTGACTGTATTTTTTATTTTAAATTGATAAAAAATCAAAAATGATCATAATCACAAATTAAAGAACAATCTTTTGTGTATAAAATAGTATTTTTTGTATGAATTTCAGCTTATAAAAAATTACCTCAATATTCTTATAGATACATCAAATTTGGATTTAAATCTGTTATATGAATTAGTTACATTGTTCAGACATTGTACAATACCCAGGTATTATGTGCAGTGCCTAATATTGTAGATGGGAAATATTAATTTTTGTCGTTCTTTTATTTCTTAAATTTGTTATTCTGTCCTTGTGTAATATGCGTTAGTTTGTTATCAGAGTGAACCATTTAGTTCGTCACTTATTAATATATTAACATTTATCATACTTAATATACTGAGATGAGAAACATAAAAAATGCATACACAAATGTATGTATAATATTATGTTGCTAGCTTATAACCTTGATGATTATTTGATGATAACTGTTTTGTGAATTGTAATTATTTTATAAAAGCTCAGGCTGTAAAAATAAACGAATGTGCATTCATTATAAAATAAACCATAACTATTTGATTAATTTTTATTACAATTATTTGTTGTATTTGAGGATTATGTAGTATGCTCAGGATTTGTGTAATTTTCCATATCAATCATTGAAATTGGACAATATATGTTTTATAAGTTTGTTTTGATATTATATATTTATTTAAAGAATTCATTTTGTTCATTAATATTGGTGTTTTTTGCCACGAGGAACTTAACCTTAGTCATCATTAAAATTTGTGATTTTAGGGTATATTTTTGATAAACGGTTTGACTTTATCTAAGTGGTGAAATATTTAACTTGTAGTTATTTTCAAATACAATAATTATGTTATAAATTCACTCCCTTAGAAATTTTGTTAGATTATTATTATTTAGTCTTTGTAATAATTATGTATTACATGTATGACATGTATTCGTATTTATCAAATCATACAGTATTGTATTTTTCATTAACTATAAAGTTGTGTAATTTTTTATGAATAAATTATAATTATTAATTTTAATATTTATTTTTATTTCTAGGCTCAAATGCCCGATCCTAAAACATATAAACAACACTTCGAAAACAAACATCCAAAAAATAATATGCCTGAAGAACTGAGAGATGTTTGATGAATGCATCATGGCTGATTATATTTTAATCAATCATATGTACAAATTTAAAAAAAAAAACCTAATCTAAGTAATATTAAAGTTTTTTAAATGCTTGACATATTTATTGTTTTTTTTTTTTTTAATTGTTAATTTTTCTTTTGCATTTTGTGAAAGATAGTATTTAACAAAATTCGTTACCATACTTAAGTATTCCTATGTTTTGAAATTTCAAACACTTAGTTTATAGGTTAAATTATAGACCTAACTCATCAGAAAAATAAAAGGTTTACAATTTTGAGTATAATTTTTCTAAAAGAAAGAAGAATAGAAAAAAAACACTTATTCAATGAATGAGTAAAATAATTGAATATTTTTAAATATGATTAACATGTGTTATGAACTATGATAAGGCTCTAAACAATATTATAATTTAATACGAAAAAAAATATATTTATAAAAATTTATATTTGGACTTTTTAATTATGTTTTTATGAGTAAATTAAAGGCATATTTAAGTACTACAAATAAAAAATAAAAAAATATTTTCATGTATAAGTAAAGCTTAATAATTCTTTAGTAATGTCTTAAACAATTTTTTAAAAAAATCCAGTATATTTTTTGATATGCTATGTTATGATTGTGCAATTTGAATGATTATTTAAAAAAAATTGAATTGATAATAATATATTCATAATTTAATTATAACACTTTATTATTTTATGCAAATTAATCATTTAATTTTGGATAAAATAATAAATTGATATGAAATTGAAAATAATAATAATCATAATAATTAGTGTATTATTTTATTATTTATCTTCATTACTGTTGAATAATTTTAATATCTTTTAATATATTTTTATTGTTTATCAACCTTTTTTTTTTATTTATTACTTTTATTACTATTATTCTCTATTAATTTTCAATTGAATATTGATTTTGTACAATTTTCGATTCTTGTATTTTTTGAATATGAAAACACCATCACCAATATTTAATGTAATTTTAAAATAATTTATTGTTAAATATATTCCTTTTTCATGATAATGGTAACTGTACCTATTTAATTAACTTTTTTTTTTAATACTTAAAAATAAGATTGTTTTTCGGAATTATTTTGTTAAACTTCTACAATTTAAGTTTGTTTCACTTATTTATGTATTTATACTGCATATTGTTTCGAGTCCAAAAAAAGATAAATAATATTACAGTGGTTGAGTAATTTATTTTTAAAAGGTCTAAAGTACATAGTAACTGTTTAAAATGTATACTTCCTTAAACTTTTAGATACTTAATTGATGTTAAGACTGATCCCTGGAGATGATTCCCAGTTATTTATTATAATATATCAATTATATTATTTTTTTTATTCTTCAGACTTCAGTGAGTAATAATAAGTTAAGATTTAATTACTAATTCTTGATAACTAAGCCAATTGATTAATATACATTTTAAACATTTAATTTGAATTATTATTTATCTGATAAGTATTATATTATTTTTTATACTTTATATTAAATTATAATGTATTATAATACAATATGATGTTGAGAATTTTAGATCCTACATTATATTTATTATGATTCATGCCGTAAAATTACTGTTGAGTGCATAAAGAGGCGAAGAAAAAATCTGTGCACATAGCGTAAAAATTTTCAATTTTTGGTTTTGTTCAAATTTTGAGTTATAATAGTGGTCTAGAAATCTTTTGGTCCTTTGGCGGACTAACAATTATATTTAATTGAATAAACAAGTAACTCTTAGGATTTTTAAGTAAAGCATTGGGTTCAGGAACGAGACTGTTGGAGTGTAGCTCCCCTCCACTCACACACTATGATATTTCATGATAATTTGGAAATATTTTTTGCAATCTAAAAGTTAGTTGTTGGCAAAAATGCTCCATGGAAAATTATATTGGAATATTTTATAAATAACATTATTGTAAGTTATACTTTTAAAATGACTAAAATATAAGAAATTAAATTTCAAACATTATAAAAACAACAAAATTAAATCATTTTAAAAATATTTTTTATTTATTGTTAAAAGTGTGAACATTATAAAACAAAGTTTAAATAAGATTTTAAGTATTACACATTAAACCCAGAATACACATTATTTTTAGCAAATCACTGTTAAGGTATGAGTGTTTGGTTAAGATAGTGTATGAACATATTCAATTTGCAAAACTTTTTGAAACATCAAAAGTGTTAAACAATTTTTTTTATTATAATTCTGGATATTGAGAAATTATTTTTTATGATTTCCAGTAGGTGATTAAAAAAAAAAAATTACTCTTCAACCCATTAATTTGGCCCTAGACTTGTCCCTTGTTGGGTTTAACGACTAAATAGTTTTATATTTAACTTCAATGTTTATAATGTTCACTAGTTTGTTTATTTATAACAATCAAATTTGCAAATTTAGTTTGTGAGCACTCTGGGCCATACTATAGCAAAATTGAAAAATTTCAAAAATAATGAAATTATAACATATATAATAACATATAAAATAAATACATGAAAAAACAATAATAGGTATTATCATTATGCATTGACCATAGATATATAAAACAAATTGTTTTATATGTCTATGGCATTGACATAAATATTATAGTATATTATAAATTGATTATAAATGTATAAAATATACATGTTTCATTTGTAATCAATGATATTATCGTCTTTATCGGTGGCCTACATAATCATAATATAGACCACGATCATAGCACAGAATAAATGAAATTAATAATAATAATTTTATTGATTCTGTGATCATAGCAATAATATAAAATGTTCTATGATTATAGATATACCGTATATTATCTATAATCGTGTATGGACCTAAGAAATTACCTTAGATCATATACCATGGTATACATAACCACGGTTTAAACCGAGGACTTGCGCGATCCAGGCACCCAGCTGGTTATCAGATGGCAGAGGAATCGGAATACATTAAAATTATAGTTCATGGAAGAAACGTGACTTATTTATCGTATTATAAATGCATGTTGGTCACGCTGTAATAAATGACGCTTTGGGGTTTACATTTCCATGAGTTTTTGAATCGAGTGTATGACTCACAGGCCATTACTGCCGATAGACGAGAACGCCGGATGCTATACCGACTTGAATGTTCGCCATATTGGCATCTGTGTAGTGTTATACGCCATTTCGCTCGAACAAATTAAATGCTGTATGGCGTGTGTGAACTGTTAATGTGAGTTAATCAATCTCTTAACAACTAATATTCACGGTGTCGTATATGTTATGCGTCGAATGCATCTTGTAGAATTTTGCGCATTGTGAATTCTAACTTTTCGTTTGGATAAGTTACTCGTATAAACATATTCAAGATGAGTTATAGTAGGCCACCGCCGAGGATTGAAGGAATGGTGTCGCTTAAAGTCGATAACCTCACATACCGGACAACACCAGAAGATCTAAGAAGAGTTTTCGAAAGATGTGGTGAAGTTGGAGATATCTACATTCCCCGAGATCGGTTCACACGTGAAAGCAGAGGATTTGCTTTTGTCAGGTATGCTAATATTGAATAACTGCAGTACCATATGTCTATTAAATTCATCACATTTTTTTATCTTTTAAGTGTGCAGATGTTATGTTCTTGATGCAAAAATGATTACTAAATTTTATTGAGCTTGATACAAAACTATTGCCCTAAAAAGTAGAGCTTCCTCATTCGTTGAGTCGAGGTTCCTTTTGGTGGCAATTTGCTATGATATTTTACTTTGATCTTATCTGATTTGCATAATTATTTAATATTTGTCTGCTATATTTATCACTACTGTAATAATTCATTGTTTTTAAATGTTTTATTAGATTCTATGATAAACGTGATGCTGAAGATGCATTAGATGCTATGGATGGTCGTATGTTAGACGGAAGGGAATTACGTGTTCAAATGGCTCGTTATGGACGTCCTACTTCTCCGTATAGAAGACGCCGTAGAAGGTATAATATTTAATACATTCATTTTTAATTTTTACTGGTTTAATCACATTGTTTTTTTCAAAGCTAAATATACAGCAAACTGAAACATCCGAAAATTATATCACTACTACCTACAATAGCTACTATTATCATTTAGCCTAACCAACTAACATTTTATCTACTATTGATATCATTTATTTATAAGAAATTTGGAATAAGTGCATTTAAGGAGACATTTCTTTTTTCTCGCATGGTTTTGGCCAAATAGTTCATTCAAATTTAGTTCTAACAGTTTGATGATAACAGATTTATCGTTTTTTTGTTGTATTTTAATTTCAGTTTATTTAATGTTGTTGTTTTACCTTATTTTATTGTAACTATATTCATTATGATGCAATAGGTAGACTGAGTGAGTTAATTTGTATATCTGGTTTTTTTTTTTTTTTTTTCATTGGGTTATTTAGTAATTTAAACATTTCTTCGTTATACTCACTAACTACCTTTGCCCGTTGAATAAATTATTTAGTGCTTAAAAACTTACAAATGTTAAATAAATTAGTGAATTTGTTAAGATATAATTAAAAACTAAATTTATAATAGAAATTTTTAATTATCCAATAAATACCATTTATTTCAATCAATACCATTTATAAAATCAGTTCTAAAATTCTATTATCATTTTAACTAAATTAAATAAAAGCAACATTTTTAAAATAAAATATAAATTATCACTCAAATTTCTGGGTTTTAACTAGTTCATAAATTTACTACCTTTATTTGAGCTACATTATCAAATTAGTTACAATTTAAAATTTGAACCACTTCAGAAAATTGTGTTATTTATCAAAGGATAAATCTGTTAACTATTAAATTGTAGTTTCAAAAGTACACCTTATTGGAAATTATTAATTTTCAGTTTATTAAAGTATTAATCAGGGCCGTAAAACATAGTTTGCCTTAAATTGTACTTTTACCAAAAATATACTTGGAATACAGGAAAAAAATAACACTGAAAAAACTACGTTTATAAATAAGAACACTGGAAAAACAAAAATCAAATTTAGTCTATTAAATATTAAATTGTATGTCATGATAATACTTGAAGCATGAGTCACATTTAGTTACGAAAGTATTAATTTCAAACCACATTTGTGTTATATAAAAGTATATTCCTTTTTTTTTTTCGTCTAACTAAATTTAATGAAAAATAATTTTTTGATGAAGTTATCTGATTAAGTACTTTTTATCGCATCAAAGAAATAAATATTTCATAGAAAAAGTTTGAGTTTTGTTCTTTTTTTCTGATTGCTATAGATGTTAACATTTTACACTTATTAAAAGCATCATGAAAACTATCATTTATTATTATTTTTTTTTTTTTTTGTTAAAAATTACTTATTTAATCTTAATTATATCTCATTTAATAGTTATTAATGTCATTTTTGTTTTCTTTGTAAGTTTTAAATATTCATTATTATTGGAAAAAATATCACCTTAACTATTTTACTAAATAACTTAGATTATCAACAAAATTAACCTTATTTTGTTAAAAGAATGTGAGCATTGTGAAAACCCATTGATAGCAGCGACACTATTTTCAGGTGTGGGGTGTAATTGGGGAGTGGCGGCTGAGTGCTGTGGCTGAGGCTGAGCTAAGGTGTAATAAACGTGCTGACCGCAGTAGAAGGCGAGGGCGTTGTTCCTGCCAATAGCAGATGCATGCTGAGTGCTGACTAGCTGCTGATCAGCCGAGTGCCAGTTGCAGATTTCAGTTTGCTGAATAAAAAAAAAAAATATTTAAACTAAACAAAGCAATCCTGAGTCGTCCTGGCAACTCTGTGTAGGGTTAGGAAATCGCAATTTTATTTTTATTTCATCCTCAACTTTTATTTTTTGCGCTTCTAGAATAATATTAATCCCTTTTAGTTTTAACTTTCAAATGAATTATAAGTTTATCCCTACAAGATGGAATTAGTTTTTGTAAATCTTAAACATGATCTTATGTTATTTATTTTTAATTATCAACACTATATTTATTTATGCTATTAATTTAGGTCTCGTTCGCCTAGACGTCGTTCATACTCCAGGTCCAGGTCCCGTGGACGTCGCTCGCGCTCTTATTCTAGATCTCGTTCACGTTCACGCTCTGGTAGTAAAAGTTCAAGAGGACATTCTAAATCTGCCAGTCGTTCAAGATCTTAAGGTAAAATTTATAGTATAATAATTAACTTCTAAGTTGCATTATTTTGTTCTTGATTTTAAAAATCATAGTCTTAGTTTAAAAAAATATCTATGAATATATTGTATTGTTGAAACAATCTCATATGAAGGCCGTAGAACCAAAATAGCTTTACCCTAAAGTAAGTAAGCAAACTGTATTTTTCGTGAATATTTTTTTTTCAAATTCCCATTGAATAATTAACTTCTCTTAGTATGTATTAATATACCCTATTTAACCACATATAAAACCTTAACTATTTTAATGGCAATTTTCGCATTGAAAATAATTTTTTAAGTATCAACTGAAAAACAAATTAAGAGGTTATATTTCAAAAACAAATATTAAATAGTGTAGCCTTGGTTTTATTTGAAGTACTATATTATTCTAAAACGTGTTTATCTCATGGTACTTATTTTAATCTTTTTTGGGTTAGGCAATTTTGGTTTTAGGTACGTGCCTAATATACAATATTGTTAATATAATTTATATACACTGCAATACAATATTTAATGTAACACAAATATTATTTTATTATCAAAGTCATTGATTTTAGTTTGGTATTTTTTTTTTTTTAGGTGTGAAGTCTACAATTTTATGAAAACAACGTTTTTAGTTAAATTTACTGAAACGACTACATTATTTATATGGTCACTACATCATAATTTTTCAAACATTTCATGCCATTTATAAACCTCTGAAATATTTTAAGTTAAATAAATAAAAACTAATCATAATTTTGTAGCCTAAATTATAGTTTTTTTTTTTAATTTTATTTATTTATGTTTAAATATGCATAAACTATAACTTTAAATACGGTTTTTAACTTCATTATTTTAAATATTTTCAATTTGTCGTAATTACAGCCTTAAATTTGATAATATTTTGTAATAAATTTAGGAATTCATTATTTAATGTAGTAATTACATAATTTGTCCTTAAATTCATCATAAGTAAATATATTTTTTCAATAACCACATTTATTCCTTTTAAAGTATTGTTTTTACAAAATTGTGCATGAGGTAAAATATTGTTTTCATTTAATGAAGAATATTTTGTAAATTTTGATGCAGATCAAAGATAAAATATTAATCAAAATAAATTACTTCAACACATTTTAAAATCATTTATATAATGTCAATAGCAATAAAGTATTATGTGTATATAATGCTAATTTATAATTTTATGCCCAACTTAGTTATAATAATAGTGATGATTGTCTTAATATAATAAACATTTTCAAAGTATTTAATGTTTTATTTGATCTAATTTGAGCACGCCAAATGAAGTCTCAAGATATACGACATCTAAGGTATTACAGTAAAAACTCGATTATCCATCCGTCAATCTTTGTTCTGTCGTCAGGGTGATGAAAAAAAACGCAGGTCTTCTCTGTTAAATACTAAACATTGCTACCCGAAAAGCTCGAGCCTTTACGAAACAAAAGAAAATGGTAGATTATTTTGCTGAGTTAGGTTAGGTTAGATGGGTATGTTTCATATTATTTTAGCATATAAACATGTTTATTGATAAATTTTACTGACAATTCGTTTAGCCATCATAGTTTTGTTCCTGACAGTCACGGCCTACTAAGTTTCTACTGTACTCTTTGTATATTTACAAACAGATGCCAAAATTGTTTATTTATCATATTTATATATCATATGTTTCATCTACGCCACTAAGCTTATTACTCTGAAACTATGTCGTATACCCAGTAAGAACTGTACAATTTAGATTATCTGAATTCTTCAGCTGTCAAAACTAGAATGACATGCTTTCCCAATGACAGTCATCATTAAGACCATGTAACAATGCAAAAATGACACACCCATGCACAAAATCTGTCATTTGGGTTGTTTCTTTACTTGAACACAGTATAAGTGTTGTTTATAATTTTTGGTTACTGCCAATTATTGTCATCTACCTTTTTGTGGTTTCTTTTGTAATTAAATTTCACTTCTAAAACTAGTGGTTGACTATAACAAAAAATTGTATAAAAAGAAATTTAGACAATACAAATAAAAATCATTAATACAATTGAATGGGAATTTGTTAAAAGGACCTAAGTAGCAAATTTGATCAAACTAGTTTTTTTGTGTTTTATTAATCTTCATATCACATCATTTTGTGTAAAAAGTACCTTGGTTGTATCTTTCTCGTATTTAAAACTACTATGAAATATTTCATAATATGTTAAAAGGTACCTATGTCTTTGATATTGGTACCTTTTAACCAACACCCAGTGGTCGTACTGTATTTTACAGACAACTGTGATAAACAATATTGGTCGCTTTTATTGTTTTTACATACAGTTATCAATGATTTTTATTTTCATGTTAATTATAATATTGTTTATTGTTTAAGTTTTTATATTTTATTGTTATATGTATTATTATATTATATATTTATTAAATAGTAATTCGCTGGAAACTAGACTATCCAAGAGAAACGAGAAACAAGCAGTGGCACAACCAGAAAATAATTTTGGGGGGTCACGTTATTATAATATATGTGTATATATACATATACATTAGTATATTAAATACATCAATACCAATGGTATGTGAAATGAGTTTTTTAGGCATAAGCCTCACCAAAAAATGAGAAGATGTTTGAATAATTTAAACTTTATTCTCCACAAATTAATAGATATTATTTAAAATTATTATAACAGATAAAATAATAAATGTCAGACCTCTAATTATAAAACAAACAGAACAACTTAAAAATTAATATTGAGTTTTCATTTTGAAGTTTTTGCCATTTCATCAATTATAATCACTGGATCAATATTAATATCTCTGTGACTATGACACTCTGTGCCAAACCATTTAGTCTCATTTGGCTAGTAGTATTTTGTAGGTACGTCTTAAGTCGGCGCAAAGTGGAAAAAGACCTCTCTCTTCAATAGCTGTTGTGACTGGTAGTGTAATAAGTGTTTGCAACAACTTTGAGATTATAGGAGAAAAATCAGGATTACAAAGAAAAAATAATTCTGTTATTTTTATTTTTGATGATTTGAAATGCACAACTGTTGTACCATAATTTAAGTTCTCCATAGTATATTTCTAACCTTGTTATCAAATTATTGCTGTCATTTAATATGTCAGTATAAAAATTGAACATAACTTTAAAGTCCCCAAAAGTTTCTTTAGATATTTGCTTTTATTATTTATTAATGGTATGGTAAAATACACTTTTCCATTGTTACAACACAAATCAAATTCAAAAATTGATCTACCAAAACAGGTATTATATTCAAATAAAAAAGTTCCTATCAAAAAAGCAAAATTGGAGGACATTAAAAAACTTATGCCATATATTGAAGAGCCATACAGTTTTACAATGAAATTTTACAATGGCCTGTAATTGAATAATTTTTTTATATCTGTATCCTAGTATTTTACAAATGTTCCTTTATGGTGTTCTATTATTATTACACTTTATTGTTCAAAGACTGACAAACCCAAAGTGCTGTTATTTACTAGATAATGAAATTAATATTTTATCACTATATGCTAATCATTTTGTAAATCAAAGACTGATTTCTATTAATTACAATACAAAAATGTTCTATTATTTTCAAGATTGTTTTTTATAATAAATACAAAGTTTTTTTATTTAATTTCTTTGTTATCTATTAATTTGGCAATAATAAAAAAAGGTATTTTATCATTTTAAAATGTGAGTATTAAATTAATTATGATATTTTTAATTTACAAATTATTAGAATTTGTTAAAAGGGACCTAAATCACAATATTATAAATAGCTATTAATAGGAACACACATTTTATTTTTTTTTCTTTGGTAATTATTTTATATACAATATGATTCAAAAGAAATTGCAATAATTGATCTAAATATGCAAATTTAAAAAGAGGAAAACAGTTTTTTGTTTCTCCTGAAAAGTAGTTCAAAAGGTACATGGGTTCCTTTTAACAAATTCGCATTCAATTACAAATTAAAAACATTTTTGGAATCAATCAGACAATATTAATGTAAAAATTATAATTTTTTATTAATAAAAGACATTTAAAAAAATTTGCATGTCTTGGTCACCCTAGTGGAGTTCATCTATATCTACATGAAAAATTCCAGAAATTTTTTTCAATATGCTTTACAGTAACTGTTGGTACCTGGTTTATATTATTCCACCTCAGTTTTTTTTCGATTAGTTGCAATATTTTATAGCAACGTTGTATATGAAGTTCTCATTCTTAATCATGCTTAATATATTCACATTCATGAATTCCATTATATTTTTAAATTATTAGTTTTTCAGTCTGATAATTGTCAGTGGTTAACTTATGACAAGTTTCTTTCGAAATGCAATGTTAAATATTGAAGTGCTATTTCATAACCAATGAATGCCGAATTATTTTTATACTCATGGTTAAGAATGTTACCATTATACTGGTTTCTCAATTATTTTAGTTGTATTTGTGGGAATTTCAAACTCAAAGTTTCTTCAATAAAGGCAGTTATGAATTTTAATTAGCCAATGTGTTGGAAAATTTTTGTTTTAAATCTTAATACTAACTTTAAAGTGACTTCGATTTTTGTAAAAGCACAGTATAATTTTTTTTTAATATATTTACATTATAGCGTGTCTTGCCATAGTATTGTATTATACATATTTTAACACTTAATGTGCTTAATGATGTTTTAAGTTTATTTTAATTTTAGAAAATTATTTTTTGTACACATTTTTATTGTTGAACCTATAGTTTAAAACTAGTTTTATAAGTACCTAGGTCATGAATTCTAAAAATTAGGTAAATTTGGTCTCGAAGTGTATTGTAAAATACCTACATGAGTAATCCTTGGGTTAATACTTGATCATAGGTATGAAATATATTATTACCCTGCTCGCATTGTAATCAAATTAAACTGTCGAAATATTATTTATTTACGGTACCAAAGACAACATTTTGTTATTGAAAAATATGTGTTGATACTAAAACAAAACTAACACAGCCAATAATATTCTTAGCTTATGTTATCTACATAATTGTGTATTCAATTTTTTCGGAGGATTTTTACTGGTATAATATTTTATCATTCAAATACATGTAACTAATTTTAATGATGTATAATTATTTGAAGCTTAGAGCAGTGGAATGTTTGTGGGAACTCCTACTCCAAGGGTAGGTACTCTAAATTTAGAGCATTTATTGATCTAATAATACAAATATTAAATTTAAAAAAAAAAAATCATTATTTTTCATTCTATGGTGTAGTAAATAGGTAATGTTTTACCATTTAAGAAAATCAAAAAAACTGAAAAAAATCATGTCTATGAAAAATAGTGGAGACACTTTTTCACAAGATTGTATTTATCTATAATATATAGTTGGATGAGAAATTTAAATTCCATATGAATATTTACACGAATTTGAGTGTTATACAAGGTTAGGAGTTAAGGTGAGAATGTTTGAAAAAACATTCATTAGAGAAAATTAATATAAAATGGAATTTTATTATTCCTGAACAGTTTCACAGGTACATTTATAAACAAAATTCGGTCACCCCACCCGTTGAGAAACTCCTGGCTATATTATGCTTCACAAAAACATAAGCTAATTAATAAAAAAAAATCAAAATATGACATTGTAAAATTATTGATCTAAAGAGAATTTCTTACATACGTATAATCATTAAATTATAATCGCGATGGTGTCTAATAAAATGAAAAACACAAAAATGCATTGTTTATTTTAAATAATATACTTTCTAACAGCATTTCAGAATCCAGCAGGTAATGACAATCCAAAACATTAATATGTTCCTAGTATTGATTAAAGATTAGGTAGTTCAATAAATGGTTTCTAGCCACTAGTCAGTGTGCAGTTTGCACCTTTTCAAATTAGGTACCTACCTATTAACTGTAATTTATAAAATTGTACAATATTATTAGAGTTATAATTTCGATAAGTAGCCCGCCACTGCCACTGTAGAGACATATATACAACAGTATTTTTACGTAATGCCTTAGGTGAAAAATGTGTAACTACCTATTACCTAAATCTTTTTAATAATCATATGAAACAAATTTATCATTAGGTAGGTCATTCAAGTTTATCATTAAACGATTCTTACGGATTCGACTGTTTTTACATCAATTTTTAACTTAAAATGTGTGAAAAATTATTGGTTCGTTAAATTAACATTACGAAATTTTAGATACAGACAGAACAACATGTTGAGCATCTTGGTACAAAAATTTCTCTCCTTTGTTCCAATGCCAATTTTTCAACAGATTTATTAAAAAAAAACCTACGATTAAACTAAAAATGGTAAAATGTATAAAGAAACAACGGTATATTTTTATACTGAAACTTTGCTCAGAATCATTTAACTAAACAAATGATTTATTGTTTTTTTTAAATTCAATACACTCATCACCATTACATCTATCTTTTCCATGGAGCGAAAAATAACCATGGTCCGAAATTATACGTCCTAATAGATTCTGAGTGAATGTGAAACGAAGAATGCATTGTTTTTTTTATGATGTGTTTCTTTTTTTTGCATGCAATTACTTTTTCGGGTAGGTACTAGGTAGTAATAATGATTCAAAAGTTTCATCCAGCTACTGTATAGATCATAAATGTCATCTAGTTGGTACTTTGAAAGGTCATTTTTCTCTATTCTCAATAGTTTTTCCAAGCCTATGGAAAAACTACATACAAATCGAGTATAAACGGTAAAATTTGGTGCAAACGACATTTTCAAAAAATCCATTTTTTTTGTTGCTATTTAGCCATAAATCCAAAAATAATGGTTCTAGACTTTTGAAATGCTCATCAAATATCAATATGACCTTAACGCAGATTTTACCAAAGTTTCAAAAACATTTAACAATTTCTAGGCTAGGTACCTACATATAGAACTTTTAGATGATTGAAAGTACCTCGGTTTTTGGAAGTTTTTATCTATTAAAATTTTAAATATTCGACATAATAACCTTAAAGTTTAATGGCATCATATCCATATGCTTGGCTCACAGAATAGAAAAAATTTAAAAAAAAAATCGAAAGTCTGGATATCTTTTTACAAGCGTTTAAAGTTGGTTCGAATTTTGACGAAAATCATGACTCACACATATAGATTAGCGATATTTGTACATAATTAATGAATTATAAAAATTCAAACATAAACATTTTCAAAATATTAAGTTTCTCTGATCTCCGAGTAATATCGTCATAAATATAAATATCTACGATTTGTTTTCCTTTTAAATCTAGTTTTATAACTAGTTTAAATTGAACATGAACAAAAAATGTATTTATTCATTATAATCCGTAAGTTTTGGGGTTGTCATGCTTGAGATATTACATTATATACATTATTTATGTATTATTTTTTAATTGTTAAAAATGAACTCTTAAAAAAAGAAAATGAAAATTTTATGTAATATCTTTTAAAATAAAAAAATCAGTCATCTTTGATTTTTAGAATGTCATTAGAATTACGGTTTCAATTATTAATATGACTCATTACTAATTGAAACCGTAATTCTAGCTTAAAAGTTACAACATGTATACAAAAATAATTCATCAAACTAATACTTACGAAATTTAGAATATAATAGTAAAATATGTAGTAAATCTTTCGATGAAACATAATTTTTACTGGGTTTGAAATTAATTAATTTAATAAACTTTCCAAAATTAAAATTTCAAATATTTTTACTAAGTTTTGTATAAATTTAAAAAGGGTGAAAATCTGTTGTAAAAGTTTTAGGACGAATTTGCAGATTAATATTGTTTCGTTGGAATTGAATTATTATTAAATCCAATATCTACTCTATTGAGAGCAACTGTATTTTAAAACATATTATTATTCTAAAATTATAAGTCTTTAAATTTTTTAAATCATATCTATGGTTCAGAATAGTAAAACGAATAGATAATGTGGTTAATTTACATAAAAATATCATTATTTAGGTCAGCGGTTACCGTACTTTTTTTTACGTGTCACTAAAAATAAAAATAGTTTATGGCGCCTCCCACGACAAATTTTAAATTCTGAGTAAAGTGAATGAAGTTTGCAATGATGTTTATTTTTTTCTGATGTCACTTTTTACTTTTTAGGACATTTTACTTTGTCCGAAAGTTTAATTTCGCAACTTTATAGACTCGAAATCATATTTAGATGATACTCTGAGGGTAGGTACATTTTTTTCTTTTCTCAATAGTTTTTTAAACCGCGAAGAAAAACTGCCAAAAAGCCGGGTAAAAACAGTATCATATGCCTAAAATGAGACTTCACCAAATCGATTTTAGTTGTTTAGTCATAACCAGAAACTTAAAATTTTCTCCATATACCATAGACATATTGTTTCATTCTTGGTAACTGCATAAAAAATAAAAATTAACAACTCCTGGACTAAAAATGTAACTTTGAAAATATCTCGTCTTTTCAAGTAAGTATTAGTAAATATTTTTATTTTTATGATAAATAATAAATGTTTTACAAACAAGGGCGTCATTTGCGGTACGCAGGATATACATTTGTGTACCTACCTAAAAATCCGTACTATCATTTTTGGCCTCAACTGGCCAAACAACCACGCCAGTACGCCACCAAATGCTTTTATTCGTTTTATGGATAAATTCCAAGTTTTTTTCATTGTATATTTTTTAATTGTATATTACTTATTAAAATAAGTTGCACTTGTTTAATTTTTACGTTAAAATTAGCTTAACTTACCACGTATGTGTTTCAAAAAAAAAAATTTTAAAAATAAAAGGTTTGTTCACTAATCAGTATAACATTACAATAGGTTAATTATGACAGTTCAAAATAAATCCTGTAATTTATTTCTGTTATTAATTATTCATAATGTATTACTTGAAACTTATGATTTATTATCTTAGTATGTATCTAATTTGTAACATTGAAGCGAAATTTTAAGTGTCTTATGAATTGAAGACAGTTTAAGAAGTGTTGCAATAGTTAGAGCTCAAAACAAGTACGTGAATGCAAGGATGGCTTTTTGAATTGTTATTAAATGATTTCCCCTTCTCCTCATGAAGGGCAACATGAGTAAAAGTCTTATTTCATCTTACTTCCTACTCATTGTATCAATAAGCCATTAATAATGTAAAATATCTCAATAAAAAATAATAGCATGCTAAATGATTATGCGTTAAAAAAAAAAATTGATTTAACGCACCTGTTTACAAAATAATTTATCATAATGAGAACAACGCGCCAATATCAGTTTATACCTTGCGGCTCCTAAGGGAGGCACACCACACTGGAGGGAACCACTGATTTGGGTTTATAATTACCGAGTAATATACAGTGTGATCACGATAAGTGGAAACACTCAATAACTATGTGCAGGCTTCATATATTTCAATTCTGCTTTTTCGGCTAACTAATAAACATTATTATACACATTTTCAAATAATTCGACTATTATTTTGACAGTTAACTTTGCGCATGCGCACAATAACTTTTTTTTTTTAAATGGCATGATCCATTTTTGACCACAAATTATTCTTTTTGGTATTTTTTAATGAATTTTAGTGGTTGAATTTCTTTTCTAAGTCAAAAAATGACCGAGTTATAGCAATTTGATTTTACGTTATTTGCACGGGTATAACAGATTATAAAATACGTACCTAGTTGATAATAATAAATACGTGAATAATAAAAATAAAATTACAAATATTAATTTTTTTATTCATAAAAGTTTTATTTATCTAACAAATTGTTCAAACTTTTTATTATTATCAACTACGTATTTTATAATCTGTTATACCCGTGCAAATAACGTAAAATCAAATTGCTATAACTCCAGGGGCGTGCCTGGGGGGGGGGGGTCCGTAGTGTCCGTTGCGTGTGTCTTATCTGGTTGTTGGATTTGTAGTGGTGTGGCAGAAATATTCACGTATTATTGGTAACTACCTGTAACGATGTGTCCGGTCGCGGAAATAGAAATCACACATACACATGTCACATACACACAATGAACAAAACTCACACACAGATAAAACAAATTATATTGAACGTTACAACCTATGAAAAAATTGCTCTCTTCGCTCGCATTATATACACTTATCAATAATTAATTGGCAAATAAAATCATATTAATTGGAATAAGAATAATGAATCCATATTGTTTAAATATCAGAAAACAATAATTTAATAAAAAAATCAATTTGTGCGTATGGGCTAAATGGAGACATAGAGCATAGACACATTCCTATGATTACAAATACAATTCAGTATTCACGATTAAACAATTATAATAAATATTTTATTGATATGACAATAATCAAAACAAAACGGCGTCGCCCCGAACGTTATTTATTTATTTATTTATTATAGTTTACGGGTTTCCCCTTTTTACATTAGTAACAATACAATTTAATAATAGTAGGACAATCAAAATATTTACATTACAATAAGAAAATATTAAAAATAAAATAATAATACATTAAAACAAATAATCATCAAATGAAGGATCTTCATTGGCGAGTGACATAATACGTCTAAGAGATTCATTTTGTAAATAATTTGTGTTTGCACTTGGAATATGGAAGATTTTATGATAACGGGATGAATGAGAAGGAACTTTAAAATTTATTTGGGATAGCAAAGAAGGAGAATCAATTTGGTTGGATATTAGACCATGAATAAATTTTAAATTTAATGTTCTTCTACGCTCAGCAAGAGTAGGAAGGTTAAGTAAGTTGGCGATATTGGAATAATTGTGAGGTATATGAGGAATGCCCAACACAAAACAAGCAAATCTCAAAAATCTTTGTTGGACTCGTTCTAGTTGATCAGAGTCAGAGGCAGTGTAAGGATCCCAGATGACAGATCCATATTCTAAAATAGGACGAACTAAAGCGCAATATAAAGATTTTATTGATTTTGCTAATTTGAAATCTTTTGATAGTCGCATCATGAACCCTAAAACTTTAAATGCACTACTAGAAATCATTGCAATATGATTACTTGGACTAAGGGTTCTAGATAGTTTAAAACCAAGATCAACTAAATCATTATCAATGCGCACAATTTTCATACCTGAAATATAATAATCATTAATTATTGGATTACGAGAACGCGTGAATGTCTTAACATGACATTTAGCAACATTGATTTTCAGACCTATTTTAGAACACCAAGTATCAAAACAATCAAGGCAATATTGAAGATTCGCACAATCATCAGTAGAGTTTATTTCCATACATAGCTTCATGTCATCTGCAAAACATAGTAATTTACATGCCGTGAACGGCAAAGCAGTGCGTATACTATTGACGAATAATGAGAATAACATTGGCGATAAATGTCCACCTTGGGGTACACCAGATGTTGCCGAAAAAGTGTTTGACTTGATACCAAATAATTTTACCCACTGTTGCCTATTGGTTAAAAATGAACCAAACCATGAGAGGAGAGGTTCACCAAAGCCAGACGCTTCAAGGACTTTCAGTAAAATTTTATGGTTGACTGTGTCGAATGCTTTGGCTAAATCAGTATAAACAACATCAACTTGAGAACGTTTTTTAAAAGAATCAAATACAAAATTGGAAAAAACTAAGTTGCAGGTAGTTGTTGATCTACCCAAGCGAAAACCGTGTTGATCTTCAATAAGAATATTATTTACAGTTCGTTTAATACAATTTAAAATCAAAGATTCAAACAGTTTGGATAAGTGAGATTGAACGGAGATAGGTCTATAATTAGAAATGTTGGATTTATTACCCGATTTATGTATGGGTGTTACAGAACTCAGTTTTAAAATTGAAGGAAATATACCTTCATCTAGAGAACGTCTAAAAAGTAAATAAAGTGGATAGGCTATAATAGATTTCAACTGATTAAGGTAAACACCAGAAAGACCATCAGGACCTATCGTATTAACACCACGCAGAGAAGAAAGACCTTGAACAACGTCATCAACAGTAAAGTAAACATTGTTTGGTAGATCAAAACAAGGAATATCAAAACTACTTACATCATCACTAATGACTTCACATGAATAAACTGACTTGAAATATGAGGCGAACATATTAGCTGCATCCTGTTCATTGGAACAGAATACGTCATTAAGCATGAGTGTTTTCGGGATATCAGAGTTAAAGCGTTTATTCTTTATAAATTTCCATAATTTGGTGGGATTAGAATTTATTGACAGCTCAGTTTGATAGATATAATTGCGATAGCATTTTTTGGACTCATACTTATAACGTGCTCTAAGTAGTGAAAAATATCTGTAATCGTCAGCGTTAAAAGTGGATTTAAATTTTGCATGTGCCTTTTTCTTTAAAAATAAAATGTCTTTTAATTCCTTTGTGAACCAGTCAGGGTAGGTTGATTTTCTAAAGTAGCGCATAGGTATAAAACGCAAAATAGACTGATGCAATGCATCATAAAAAGTATTAAAAGCTGACTCGAGGCTAAGAGTTGAAAAGGTAGAAAGCCAATCAAAATTGGAAATAAAAGAATATATGTTAGGATAATCAGCTTTGTTAAAATCAAAGAAGGAGTGTGAGCTATTGAAACAGGGAATTGGTATATTATTGTGAAAAGTGATAAGTAGAGGTGGGTGGTATGGATCAGATGGCACTAATGGATCTAAGGATACTTCAACTTTAAGTGTTTTAACATTGCTAAATACTAAATCTAATAGGGAGTCATGTTTATTGAAGTTTTTATTATTCTGGAAAAAACAATTTGTGGCAAAAGACTCGGGGATACACGGAGCTCGACAATGGGAGGACGAAAAGGTTAAACCAGAGTCATCGTTATCCCATGAAACTTCAGGTAGGTTATAATCACCACAGAATATGTACGTATAATTAGGATACAGATTAAGAACATATTCAACAGATTGTATATGGGATTGGTAGACAGTGAGTGGAGATTGAGGAGGAATTTAACACTACTAAGTAAAAAATTAGCTTTCCCGATGGAAAAACGAACAAAAATTTGTTCGACATTTATTTCAGAGACGGCTATAAGAAAAGAAGGGATATCCTTCCGTACGCCAATGAGGACACCTCCACCGAGAGTACAAGTACTAGTTAAAGAAGATCTATCACATCTAAAAATATTGTAATTATATAAGCTAAGTTCATTATCAAAAATACCATTAGTTAGCCAAGTTTCAGACAAAATTATAAAAGTGTGGTCAATCGCAGCGGCATTACAGCTAAAATTGGCCAATTTTGATCTAAGACCACGGCAATTTTGGTAAAATCCTCTAACTGGCTGATTATTGACTGATTTGGTTAACGATGACGGGCATGAGGGAGTGAACCTGAGTTTTTTGATTTGGCAATCCGTACTTGAGGCGCACCATTGACGTATGAAACCTCGAGATCTGTTTCACCATTTAACCTCCGATTTTCCAGCTCGGCGTAACAAGACCGAAGCAAGTTACGTTGAAGTAACGTTTTATCATTGACAATACGGAAGCCAGCAGGAAATTGAGCACCTTTTTTTACTGAAGCTCTAAAATCAGAAACTAATTTACTAGCAGACTCCTTGCTATCACACAAAAGTTTGAGTGGACGAGTTTTGTCAGAAACAGCTTTACCTAGACGTATGATTTTTACATTATCAGGAATATGAATATTATGAGGTTCAAGCAAAGCGTGAATGGCAGAACTGTCATCAGAAATCCGTTGAGTTGAAGAAGACGAAGGGGATTCAGGAACACCGTAGACAATTGTATTTAGAGAGCACCTTTCGCGGTCAAAGCTTTCTTTGAATACCTCAGAGACTATATGGGAAATGTTGTCAGGTACACCAGTAGTCTCCAAAGACGTAACTTTGTTCCTAAGAATTTCTAACTCACTTCGTAAATTAGTATTTTCGGCCTTCAGCTCAATTATTTGAGCAGATAGTTGTTTAAGGTCATTCTTCAATTCCTTAAATTGAGAGGTTTGAGTGGACGTGAGATTTTTATTTGCCAATGAAAATTCATTACGAATGGTTTCAAGAGCTGCCATAATATCGCTATTAGAAGGAAGTGTTGACGAAGTAGCTCTTGTGACGATTTTATTAGAAGAAGTAGTATTATTAGTAGGAGTATTTGGTTTAGGCATATTGAAAAAAATAATAATAATCACTAAGTCACACGGTGTATATGAGTGAAAAAGGTTTCAGTGCACGCGATGTATATGGTATGAACACGGCACGTATCTTATCGCAATTAAGGTAGACACAGCTCGGCGATAAGTAGTACGAACGACCTTTTACCGATAAGGTTTAAATTAAACTTACGTATATTCCACTGAACAGCATAAAATACTCGGCAGCCACGTATTTAGCTTGAAGTTTTATAAACTGCCCTTCCAGTAAAGTTTTTGGGTTAACCGAAACATAAATGAAACCAGTCTACGTGTGCACTTTTTATGAAACTGTTAAAACATAAATTGGAAAAAACGACCCAATATTACCGGAGTAAAAATCAAATGTATAAGAGTGGTATGTTACTGCTATTACACTACACTACACTATTTATGTTATGTTATAATTTAAAAATTATAATCGATTATAGTTATTTATAGATGTGAAAACCAATTTGCTATTCAATATTCTCATCACTCACACACTGACAATATAAACTATTATAATACTATTTATTGCTTTATGGTTAAGAATAAATTGATCATTCAATGTTATAATATCACCTAGGTATCAACTAGGACCCACCCTATACACACATACCACCAAACTGTATTTGGGGAGGGGGCAAGTGCCCCCTGATTACAATATGTAATGGTCAATTTTTCGTTTAGGTCATGAAATGGACAATCCATGCGGTCATTTCATGAACTGGACCCGTTAACATTTTTTTTTTTTAACTCAATATTTTTCTTAATATACATATTATAATATTGTAAAAATATTTAAGTATTAGATTTTTCAAGCATTTTCGTAAATGAATTTCAACGAAAATAAAATAATCGCATAAACGTAAACGCACTATCACTAACAACATAATATTGACAATAATTGTATTCATATTATGTGTACCTATTAACCAACTCGTGTGGTATCAGATAAACCTAAAACGATACCGATTATAGATTTAGTCATTTAGATGACATATTATAAGATTATGAATTATGATGTTATAGTGATAATATTATATCTATTATAATAGATGATACAGTGTACAATATTATTCTATGTTTTATTACTTAATAATAGAACATTAAAGTATATTATTTTCTCTCTATTACTATTAACCGGGGCAAACTAAATAACTGGCCAAGACACCGGGATGTATCGTATGCCAAACCAAATTATCATTATATTTAGTATAAAACTGAAATATGATAAAAATAAAATAAATAACATTTTTATATTTTTTATGATTAAATTTTATTTGTGTAAAATTAAAATTTGCAAATAATGAAATTAAAATAAATTAAATTATAATTGAATAATACTTTCCAAGACAGTTATCATCTACGTATGACCTGTTCGTTAATACCTATATATTTGCTATAAAATTCATGAACTGAACAGGTTTTTAGTCATACCAAATTAGGTTGAAAAATAACGCTTCTTTTTTTTTTTACACTGGGTATTTTAAAATCGATTATACCATCTAACTATAAGTAATCCTTTATCACAGACGAGTTTATATAAGTATTGTTATTTGTTAAATGTATTTACCGAACGTGTTTTTCTCCCTCAGTCATTTCTCCCCTAAATCCATGGTTTCATTTAAAATGCATATACGTAGGTACTGAACTTAGGATTAGATGTAATACCGCGCGATCAATAGGAGACACACAAAATGTTGGATGTAATAAAAGAGATAAGCAATAATAAGGTCGTCAGAATGATTTTAAGATTTCTTTTTGTACCCCAGAGACGGGTGGGTGCAAACATGTCGTTTAGCGACTATAGGTACAATATTATGCACCCCGATTATTTTTATGTACCTCAGGCATGTCACGTACAAAATACACGGGTAGGTAGTTAGTAGGCACCCTATAATACATTATACTATAATACTGTGCTATATAGGTATGTACTACAATAGAGTAACGAGCATTACATATCATATTATACCTAGGTAATAACCTGCTAGTTTAAGCCAAGTAACCAGTACATCTATTAAATTATACAACGTGTAAATCCAAAAATAAATGCATATTTGAGTTTAAACTTTGTAGAAGAATTATTTAACTGTATTCGGTATTCAGTATGAAATTTTCGCGCTCATGAGTTGGATTGAAACATAATTTACTCAATACGGCTTCGGTACCGAGTTTTCGTATTTTTCGATAAAAATGATGGTTTTATTAACAATTGAGAAAAAAAAAACGGTGTCTACCAGTTGTAAATTAGTTTTTTTTTAGTGTTTAAAACTCATTTAGCGCGCTAACATTTAACAGTAAAGTGCGATAGCAACGATCTTTCTGTGTAGGTACCTAATATTTTTTGAAATCTGTTTATTACAGTTTGCAGACAATATCATATTAAAAACCTTATAAATAATAGATATTAACATCAATGACTTTATAAGTGTACTTAAACTCAAAAAGTTTTCAATTTTGAGTGAAATAAAAAACGTATTACGTTTTTTTATGTGTGTAATGACGATTTCGAATAGAAAAAATTGTCTAAAAGTTACGTTCACTTCAAATATGGGTAAAAATGTGCTCTTATGTGTATTTTAAACTTGCAATTTTTCAAAATTATTAATAGTTTTTTCAAGTGGAAAAAAAAATTACAAAACTATGAATAAAATAAGATATAGATAAATGAGTAAATACAATTTTCATAGAATCGATTTTAATAATTATTAAGCCAATTCCATATGTAGTGAAAGTAGTGGTGTTAAAAACTTGAAATTTTTAATAAATGTTAATAATATTTTCGTGTACAGATTAGAGACTGAAATTATAAGTCCCTGAAATTTACTACTTTTACTAATTATAGAACCTAAAGTAGGTATAAGAATTTTTTTTTAAAAGTTTTTTTGTTATACATTTTTTTAATTCTGAGTGACGTTAAGGCAAAAAGATCTATTGGACTTACAATAATTTTATTTTCATTTTTTTTCTGTAAATCTAATGTAAAATTTCACCCAGAAACTCTACAGACTAAAAATTGATTGTAGATCATACATTGAAAGCCCTTTTTCTGTTTCGTCTATTGTTTTTCGAAAAATTAGAAAAAATGATAAATGTGCCATAAATGAGGCTTGACTAAATTGATTTTAGTTTATTTTGCCACAGATAACTTCAACAGTAATGTTGCTAGAAACTAAATTTTCACTATACATTAATAAGTAATTACACACATTTATATGATAATACATGACAATTTTTCGAAAAAAGTTTTTGGCTAAGTATACAACTTTGAAAATATCTCATTCTTTAAAACATTTTTTTAATAATGTTTTTAATTATTGATATTAAGAGTTAAAAATTTAGTATAGACTATTGTACTTTTACTCATATACTTTACAAACGATGTTGAAAAAATCTCAAAAATCGTTAGTCAGGAACTTTTTTTTATAAGCGTTTAGCTGAATTCTTACACTTACGATTTTTGCGGAATCGATTGTTTTACTTACGTTTTCAATGTGTATAAAAAATAAATCAATTTTTTTTGTATCTAACGTTTTAACTCAACCGAATTCTATAGAAAATTAATTTAGTTAACTATAGGTACAGATTTAAGCCATCACTATAGGCACAACAGTGTTGATTTGTTAAATTATTTAGTTGGTGATACAGTTTAATCACTATTTTGATTTAAAATGTGAAAATTAACTTTTTGACCAGTAATAGTTATTTTTGATTTTGTTTGTATATATTTCTGTTTTGTCTTTTGAAATTTATTTATCTTCAGATATTAATTCACAAAATAAGACATGTGTGCATATTTATATTTTTTTAATAATAAAAAATTACTAATATAGTGATGAATAGTAAATAATTCACGTGAAAGTGTATAAAAACATTTTTTTATAGTTAAAATAACTTAAAAAAATAAATAAATAAATAAATCAACAATTACCATAAGTGATATTAATATTTAACTGATACTCTGAAGACTGAAGTATACCTGCATACAATGCGAATTACGCGAGAAAAATTTAAACACAGTTACAGTATTTTAAAACATGTATTTTTTTACTAGAATGGCGACAAAGCATTTTGAAACTATAATTTCATATCTGATATACCATTAAGTATTAAATGATCACCATTTCATGAGTCATCAACCAAAGTATTATTCTAATAGAGTACCTACATGCGTATTGCCTATTACATACGCGTACACGCAGTAGACATTAAATACGTATAATATTATACGTATATTATGTTCTTTTAAGAACTCCTGCGATTAGGTCGGTATGTTGTACATACACTGCACACACACACACACACACACACACACACACACACACACACACACACACACACACACACACACACACACACACACACACACACACACACACACACACACACACACGCACGCACGCGCACACACTACAGGTAAATATACTCGTGCGTTTATGCCGCCACTGTGGCTAGCTATGTAGGTAACTGTCTAGATGTAAATGTCGTATTTGTGTGCGACGTGTGTATACGGCCACCGGGCTTGGGACCACCCATCTGAACCGTTTAAAGCCGACAGAACACATGTTGTATAAATAAGTTAATCCGCGGTGTGCATTGTTTGGCCTTTTGTGTAACCGATATACACGCACACGGCGTGTTTTATTGTTTGCGGCGGCGGCCGGTTTCATCCAATGATCCGGTGTGTCCGCTCCAGTGTGAAATTGGAGTTTGGATTTGCGTCCTGGTGGCCCCCGGATTCGTGCAATATATATTCTTTTTGTGCGTTTGTGTGTGTGTGTGTGTTTATGTGTGCGTGTGTGTATGTGCGCGTACATGCGCGTGTGTGTGTATGTGTGTGTGTGTGTGTGTGTGTGTGTGTGTGTGTGTGTGTGTGTGTGTGTGTGTGTGTGTGTGTGTGTGTGTGTGTGTGTGCGTGCGTGTGTGAACACACATGTATACCCGTAGGTATATAATACGCGAGGCTCAGGCTCCGCCTCGAACGGTATTATGCACGAAAGCGGCTGTCGTGGGGTGGCCTCGACGGCGGGTAGGACTATATTATATTATCGTTATGTATGTGTGTTTATTTGGAGTTTGCCTTGATCGGCGTGTACAATACGCGGCGGTGGTGGTGAGCCGATGACCCGACAGCCACCGCTTTTTCAAACAATTAGCTCGGGATCATCGAGACGTTGCCACTCGATTGGACTCATATAGACCATAATATTAAATTATAGCCACAAATATTTATCGATTTATACGTATCAAATTATTTTTTATACACGCGGATGTGTGTGTGTGTGTGTGCAGTACGATTTTTTAATTTTCATACCGTTTTATCTTATGAGTAATGTGCGTGTACACTATATTATATTATATACTATTATACACACATCGCGTATTCCTGCGCATTGTATAATTCTACACACATAATACCGCCTGATGTATGTGTGCGTTATTTTAAACAGAACGGCGCGGCGGCGGCGGCGGCGTGTCTTTGACGCTCGTACAGTAGCCCGCCGACGCTTAGGTACCTACCTATTCCGATGTTACATAATTTCCAGTGTATTCCTATTCGCAAAATCGATTCGATCAGAGACGGACGAATCGTACCGATCGGTTTTGGAAATAGTCATTAACATAGTGACTAGGAGCGTTCAAATAGTAGACGTACGGTCGTACACCGTGACCACTATCTGTGGCGTGCCCAAGAATATGCGACGGACGGGGGAATTCATAATACTTAAAAACTGGGTTCAGAAATCATATTACTTATAGAACGAAGTTTAAGCGTTTGAATAAGCACTGAAAACAACCAATATTGTCTTCGACACGGGTGCAATTATTAAAATCAAATAACAGTGGCTAATAATATAATTATTGAAATCTGTAAAATATAAACATTTGTATTTTATCTTCGTGCATTAATTATTACAACTGCAATAGGTTTAGAGTACACCGTTACAGTAAATTTGTAATACGTATGATATAAAATTATCAATGTAATGTATTATTATCACGGTATTATTTGTACATAGTATTTTGCAGTTGTGTCCATAGAGTAGTACCGCAGTGGCACTGCTCTATGGTCGATTACCAAAATTTGACGCAGATGCTGATGACTGATGATGAGTGATTTCCAAAGAGATTTATAATTACTTAGATTTATAAATAGTCCAAGTAATCACATTCCAATGATTTCTAGTAGTGCATTTAAAGTTTTAGGGTTCGTGATGCGACTATCGAAAGATTTCAAATTAGCAAAATCAATAAAATCTTTATATTGCGCTTTAGTTCGTCTTATTTTAGAATATGGATCTGTAATCTGGGATCCTTACACTTCCCCTGATTTTGATCAACTAGAACGTGTCCAATAAAAATTTTTGAGATGTGCTTGTTTTGTGTTAGGCATTCCTCATATACCTCATAATCATTCCAATATCACCAACTTACTTAACCTTCCTACTCTGGCCGAACGAAGAAGAACATTAAACTAAAAATGTATTCGCGGTCTAATATCCAACCAAATTGATTCTCCTTCTTTGCTATCCCAAATATATTTTAAAGTCCCTTCACATGGTACTTTCCGTTTTCATAAAACCTTCTATATTCTAAATGCAAACACAAATTATTTACAAAATGAACCTCTTAGACGTATTATGTGTATGTCACTCGCCAATGAAGACCCTTCATTTAATGATTATTTGTTTTAACTATTATTATTTTATTTTTAGTATTTTTCTTATTGTAACATACATATTTTGATTGTCCTACTATTAATAAATTGTACTGTTACTTAATGTAAAAAGGGGAAACCCGTAAACTATAATAAATAAATAAATAAATAAAATAAATAATTATATAACGTGTCAATATATACATCCACGTTCGCTGTGTGCGTTAGTGGTCCGTAATGGTCTTTAGAGCGAATATTTATGAAAATTTGTAATAGGTACTAATAACCTTGAAAAAAGTTGTATCAAAAAATGTAAAAAAACTCTGTATCGACTGACAGCTCTAATAAGTAGTTTTCTAAATAAAAGAAAAATGGGGAGGGATATAACGCGTAGCCTCCTCCCCACGGGCACGCCACTGACCATTATGTAAAGTAGCTCTTCTCGTTAAATTTTTAACAAATTGAAGAATTCATTGACTTCCCTACGTAATTCACTATATATCATTGACGCACTTGTTTTAGACTAGCTGAATTACCCGTCGTTGTCGGATTAAACTATAAAAATGTTAACAACGAGTAATTAAATTTGCTAATATTTTTAATTTAAAGTTCTAAGTTATTCGTACAGATATTTTACAATGGTTTAAATCACTCTTAGTTAATATGTGAATTTATTGAATGTGTTGATGTCTCATAGATATTTAGAAAAATGTGAAATGTAAAATGATTTGAATTAGCTGTTGTCACATTAATTAATGTCCACCAGTAAGAAAAAAAAATAATAATAATAATTTAAACAGTATTTTGAATTGATATTTTAAAGTTTGATTTTAATCATTAATATTGTACAATTATTTGAATTTAAATTAATTGATTATATTTTTAAATTACATATTATTTAATAATACGAACCAGTTGAAATCGGTAGAATTTGATTTAATTCATGTGATGATGTGATCGAATGTACTAAGTACGTAATTATTGTGTAGTGTAGAGATGTACACAATTAATAGGTATTCATTTGGCCACAGAAGACTGGTGCGATGATAACGTTTAAATAATTTGCTACAGATCATCTTAGCATACAACCACATGCATACAATATCTATCCATGTATTAATATCTATTTATTTTATGGTTAGCCTTTATGTCCATGATAATTTATAACAATAATAAGCTCAATACCCCATCGAGCTGTAACATTAACAAATATGTATACTGTATCGACCCTGTAAAATGCGGATTTCAGAAATCCTTTACTTAGTACGCCTATACATAGCAATAAAAACATTCCTTCAACATTTTAAACGGATCGATAGGTTAGTTTTGGCTGTAGGTGCATTGATTAGTCAGTCAGTAATAACGTTTTCTAATTATTTTACTTTATATATATATGTTAGTTTCAAGTAAAGCAAATGATTCATTTGTTTATAGTGATTTTTATTATTTTGTCTTTTTTTCTTTTGTCTGCAATCAAATTCGTTTAACATTTCATATAGCCCATCTATGGACATGCTTCTTCAGTATATTTTATAAAGGTTATTTGTCGTTATTCTTAAAAGTTATTCTAATATTTAGGAAAAACCTCTATAAAACGGTGAAATGTGCCAAAAACCAGATTTTTATGAAACTGATTTTAATTATGTGGTAATAACTATAAAAGTAATGGAGTTGGACGTTTATGTTACCGAATAGGTATCAACAATATTTAAGGCTTGACAGAAGTTTGAAAAATATTTTATTTTTTTAAATAAATGCAGAACTATGAAAATATTTCATTTTTTGAAAGTTTTTAAGTAATACTATTTTCAAACTTAATACCTAATAAAATCAGATTATGTGTTATGGAATATAATATGAATCATGTATTTTACAAACGGTACTATAAAAATCTCAAAATTTGTGAGCCAGTATTTTATATAAAAGTGTTCAGGATTTTTGTATAATTATTCAGATAACATTTTGAAGAAATCGACTTTTTTTTACATCGGATTTCAACTTCAAATTTGTATAATGAATAGTATTGGTTGATTTATTCTTGTCAAACTTTGTTCAAAAACGAACTTGAAACGGTTTCGATAGACAAACATCTACGGACGATCAAATTAAACACAATAAAATAAGTAAACGGTATATTTTTAATCTAAAGCTTTACTCAGAATCGTTCCACTTCAGAAATGATTTATCGTTTGTTTCAAATTCAATACTCCTATCGCCATATTTTTCCCGAGGAATGAAGTAAAGTGAATACCCATGGGTGAAAAGTGTACACATGACATAATTTAATAGTTTCCTTTTTTTGCATTTTTACATCCATTTTCTCTATATCCTGTTAAGAATACTTTTAGGGCAACATAGTTCTTTAAAGCGAAGTCAATAGATATGTGTTCACGTCGTAAGGTTTTACTTACTTTATTGATTGCATTTAATAAATCATACCATATAACAATGCTTAAAATGAATTCAAAAGTCATTTCGTATTCAAGAAGTGATTTTTAATATCATTATCATTGATGATCGTCTATCTATAATCGTCTATAATTTACTATCGTCTATTTATACTCAATGATAATAATATGTATAATAATAATGTATACCAATACCATACGTATACGTGCCTAATGTATTAAAAGAAAAAATAATTAAATATTATTATAAAATATAAATACTTTGATAATATTTTATTGTGTTCCATTCAGCAATTCTATATGAAAAATAATTTTTTATACATTTTTTTTTTGCTCATCAACTTGACTTTTTTATTGAATCTATGAAAGCGGGGCTTGTCCAACAGTGGTGATTGCGCGGGGCCCGGGTCGAGGGCCCCGCTCGCCCTGCCCTAGGCACGGCCCTGCCGTCGATCATCTATGTCGGTTGTCGACTGTTACTTGGTTTATTTCGTTCACTACTTAAATTAATTAATAATTATGAGTGATTTATAATTAGTACCATTACCCAGAGGCAGTAGTCATATATGGAAACAGTTTGTCGTCCATAAATTATACAAATAGTACGATACAATTATTAATTAATAATTATATCAATAAATCGTATATCGATGTCGACATCGTTTGTTATTCGATATCGCGATACGATATCGATATAAATGAATCGATATCGATAATTGAAAACTTATCGTTGTGCATCACTAATACATACACAATATGTAAGTATGTTTTTATCTGTGTTCACATTACACGTGTATTTTGAAAATTTTTTTAAGTGATTGCGTCTTTGGAATTTGGAAAATGTCGTGATTCTCCTAAACGGACGAAATTCTGCACTCATAGAAATTAAACATATGGGTTCGTAATTTTTTTCCTTTTATGTTCCTATACGATTTTTGAATAAAATTGTTGTAAGGTGTAAAAAAAACAAATAAAAATACAATAGGTATGCCATAATGCATTTATTAATATTCGTTTAGTTAGTTTATTAAAACAATAAATAAAACTAACATAGTGCTTATTTAACTACACTTAGTATTGGTAGGTATACAAGTTTAATATAAATTATAATACTGAACGAATAGTTATTGTATGAACAAATTATATGCTAATGACTAGAAGTTGAGTTAAACAGTACTTATTCATTAATATATATTTACACAAAAATATTTTAGTATAACTTAAATGTTTTAAAATTATTGTTCAAAGTATATATAGTCAGCTCTCGGTAATTCAAACCTTTGATCATTCGAAAATGTGTGTGATTCGAATTAAATGTTCTGTTCCCTGAAAATGCACTGTAAGTTGAATAAACACAATACATCTAGGTACACTCGGTAATCTAAAGTGAAATTTAGAGAATACCAGCCACTTTCACGTGAAAATTCGAAGTTTAATTGGTTCAGCTGTTGGTAATTTGAGCACACAAGTACATTCTTATAATGTGATCGTCAATAGTTTACAATATTATGTGTCAAATTAGGTCGTATCCCCTGGTTGAGCACCGTTCGATAGTTGAGTGCTTAAATTACGCGAGAAAAAATTTCGTTTTCCCTATCTTTCGAAAACAGTATTGACAAAGTGTTACTAAGTTCAATAAGGCAGAAAAAAATTACAGTTTTTTTTGAAAAATAATTATATATTGTATTATTATTAATCAATATTGAAAATAAAATACATAAATGCATAATACTTTATATGTATTTACATTTTTCATAACTCTTGATAGTTTGAATATTTTTTACCTGCTTAGCATTTTCATTGGTACAACTTTGAATTACTGAGAGCAGACCATATGTGTGTGTATACATACATAATGTGTAATCTGTTTTAAAACAGAAATCGTACCTAGCGAAAATCTAACACATATTGTACTGCAATTTTGCTTACTTGAATACCGTTTAATTTATAAGTATACATTGGATATATTTCACTATATTACTTACGACTTTCCCTTAAATATATTCAAAATTAGTAGGTAGGTCGAGAAAATTGCATAAATAGTTTTAGAGCCTTTAAGTTTAATAGGGCCAATACTTATTTACATTTGAATCAAAGCATACGTCTTATAAATACATTAATGTAATGTTTATACAGTGTATAAATACAATAATTATTGTTTATTAGTATTGAAATTAAATAATATCAACTATTTATTAGGGAATACTTAAAATAAAACTATAAAATCACGAATACTATGTATGCATAGTCAACATGTTATGTAGGTACATATGTACCTAAATTAATAACTTAACAAATATTTACAATACAATATAATTAATATGTTACAGGTGTGTATACGCAATTAATTTAAAAATAAAAACAACTTAACTTTCAATTGTAAAACAAAAATTCAATTTTTTTAAAAATTAATTGGATTATTAAGGTTAGTATTAGTAATCACGTATAATATGTAATAGAAGCACCCGGAGTAATTTTTTGAGAATAGGAACTTGGAACTGAAACTAAAAATTTGATAAACTCATTAGAATTTGTTTTGTCTGTCGCTCAAGTTACACCTTTTCATTTTGCGCTCTCCATAAAAATGTATGCATATTTTTTTCTTGTTAAAACGTTGTATTAATGATTTAAGAATATAAGTATACAACTATAACACATGACGTGTGACTATAAGAAGTATAGTATAGAAGGTTCAAACTTTAAATCATATGACCTATAACTAGGAAATTTCTCTATTGAAATAAAAATTTAAGTTTAAAATTATAAATTAAAATACCGTTAATCTATTAAAATCTGTTTAATGAATTTCAAAATAAGGTAGGATATATATTTTAAAATTTTAAAACATAAAATTTTGTAAATTTATTTTTATAATTCAAATAATTTATTCTATACAAATGTTCTAAAGAAAAAGAAAAAGTTTTATAGTGAAAAATTTTCTTGTTTGTAAATGTTTGTTATGAATTCAAAAATCACTAAATATATTCATAAGTATTCTATTACTAAATAACCAAGTTCTGTTTCATTTTAATTGCAAATTATTTGTTTTTAATAATAGCCATTTAAGAATATTAAAGAAATTAAAAATCTACGCAAATAAAAATATAAATTATAATATTTTCATAAAACTTACGAAATATGTGGGTATTACATTTTACGAAATGAATTATTAAGCAATAAGCACTTTTAAACCTATGAACAAATACATTGAATAATTTTTTTGTAGAATTAAAAAGAAAAATATAACTACATTTTTATGATAAAAAGATTTTTTATCTACGTGATTTTTAAAATGTTTAGTTTTCTTAAATGATAACCACTATTTATTGTATAATACTGTACGCATTATGAAACAGAACTTTTTCTCAGATACTTATTGTTTAAATTTTTATTACTGGACTAATAATTTAAAAGATATTTGCATATCAAGTTTAGAGCATCTAAAAAGTAGCAGAATATTTTTGTGGAAACTCCTCTTATTCCTCACTACTACTCTAAATTTAAAATGCTTATATTTCTTAAACTATCGGTCCAATTATAAATATTGAATTATCAAATTATCTAAAAAAAAGTATTCTCTTGTGAAATATTATTTTATAAACGCTTAAAAATCACGAAGGTAAAAACAATAAAAAATAATTTTTTCATTAAGTTGATATTATTATTTTATCATAAAATATAAAATAACACTGAGAAAATGTTATTTTAAGTATTTAAACAAAATTAATTGACAAAAAGACCTACATTTTTGATTATAAATAAAGACTATGGTAAATGTTGTCAAAATATTAGCTTTTGGCTATATTTTAGTATAAATGAGAAAAATTGTTTTCTTCTAAATATTGTGAATTCGCAACCAGCAAATTTACCAAGGGATAGTGTCGACATTTACTATAACCTCCACATGGAGTGAAAAGAAAGGGCGTAACTATATCTAAAAAATTAAAAAAAGACTTAAAGTATGTGGGTTAGCATTTGGGTTTTGCATCAGCGAAATTGGAATCCATATTTTATGTATTATTTAAGAAGATTGATAGTTTACTAGACATAACCTATTTTCCATAGAAAATTGTAATATATTTAATGCATTTGTAAGTTAATGTAATTTACATGTTAAAACAATTAACCGTTTTATGAGAGTAATAATTGAATTATGTACAGTGTTATTTTATTTTGAAATATGGCATTTGTGACAAGTTTGTGTTAGTATCATATCTAAAATTATAAACGGCTTATAACATGTTATTAACTTTTAAAAACATTAAACTTAAAAGTAAAACCTCAACTTTTGTTGAAAACAATAATTACAATTCAAAATTTTGAATAGTGAATTTTATTAACTTATTACTCAATATATTAAATAGCTCAGAAATTTAAACATCGTTATCTTACATTGATTTTTAATTGATAATTGATGCATTTAAAAAAATAGTCACTTAAAATCAGTTTAGAAATTTATCGTACGTGTTAATATAGTATAACATGTTTCATGTTTTTATGTACAATCGTTTTGTATTTCAAATACAAAGTAATAATCAACCGCTTAATATAAAAAGCATAAGTGACATTTTCTGACAATATCTTACCACTTCGGTGATGTAGAGTATTTTTTACGATCAAACTTAAACGATCATCACTGAAGAAAATGGTTTTAAAACTCGTATACATCGTTTTCAATCAAACCAACATTTGCATTTAAAGTCATACTTAAATTGTATTATTATAAAAAATAAAAATCAACGATTCAGTCAAAAAAATTACTTAAGCAACTTCTAAGTCTGATGAATCGGGGTCTTCTTCAATTTCTTCTTCGTCAACATGAAGATGGACTAAACGCATAGGATCTTCACCCCTAGCTGCAGCTGCAGCAACTGCAGCTGCTAGTCCATTAGATACTCCCGGTTGTTCAACCAAATGATGTTGCATTTTTCTCAGTCTATCTTGTTCTTCACGTCTTTGCTTTCTCCATTTTGCTCGGCGATTTTTGAACCATACCTATGCATAGAATATATGATCATCAGTACATATTTATATCAGTACAATATGATACATATTTATGGTAATTTAAAAATATGAACTCTTTAAAACCAATTAGTGTTATTATCAGAAAAAACAGTTCAGGTATTGTATAATACCGCATGAAAATAATAGATAATTGGATTGCTTATTCAGTTTTTGAGATAATAAAAATAAAACCTTATGATAAATGCTGGAAGACGTTTTTAAATGTAAAGCAGAATAGGTAATTAAAAAAATTAGAACAAAACTATTGAAGCCATAATGGCATACCTATATTTTGTTGTTAAAACTAAAAGTAGGTTTGATAAATAATTAATTTAACTAATACGAGGTTAAATACATTTAATAGTATAATAACTTTACTAATAGGGAAAGATTAGTACTTGTAATAATTTAAAAAATACATTTTATAATCGCTGAAAATACGAATTTCAATAATAATATATTGTATTTATATTTATATAATAACCATCATATCATGGTACCTATAGCATTTATTTTTTTCATTTATTTTTTGAAACATATTGGTATTTTCTGTTTACGACTTTATTTTATCACCAGAAAAATATTCTTTTACGTGTACAAAGAACTTTGATTTACAACATTGGCAAAGTGTCACCACCATCATTCTCATACATAATAAAAATGTCAAATATTCACATAGGTATCAACGAGATAATAAATTGTATTATTACCATCTATCGAGAAACATCAGTCAAACAAGGCCTTTGTACCAATTATTTCGGTCTCATAAACACACCAACGTTTTCACGGATCAGTTGAATTTTCATGGGAAATTCTGGTAGATATAGGCTATACACCTATAATGGGATGCTAGTGTTCGACGATGTGAGATTTGACAACTTTTCAGATATTATATTTACATATTTTTTGTTATAAATTTATTCGTTTTTTTTTTTGTGATCACATTTTCGTCACCCTTCTATCTTTATGTTGTACATAAATTACGAACATATATATATATATATATATATATATATATATATATATATATATATGTTTTATTATTTTATTCATATATATTCATGTGAAATGATACTATAAACTTGTATTGCATATCACCGTAATATATAATAACGCTTTATTATATCCATCCATATGTGTACATTACCAAATAAAGTTATTAATATACTAAACAGATTTTATATTTTATAACTTAGTTTTAATGATTTGAGCCAATGCCTTTTTTATTTTTGTATAATTCAAATTACTACTCAATGAGATTTCTATTTAATAGACATCCTCACGGAAAAAAAAACTTATTTATTTTAAATTTTACAGAGGTGTCGATTATTATTAGGAAAATTGAATATTTTTTTAATAGTTGTGAACAAATTTTTTCCTATATATGTTTATTGTATTATATCTTGTTTATTCGTATTCTTTTGTATTAATCGCTGAGTAAAATAACGCAATAAGTTATGAATACAATTGGTAGTTCAAGTTTTCTAATACGAACATACATTTTTTCCTTATTAGAAAATATTTTATGTAAAATGTATGCAGATCGATAAATTCAGATCTTTTTATTGGTGCCAAGTGTCTTTATTTCCCACGTTCGGATTTGAATGATGACCGGGGATGGCAGCGGCCCTCAGGGAGCTTATTGTATTTTCCGCGTTACAGCTGAATAGCCTTATAATAATAATAATAATGATAGAAAAAATACCATCTTCTTATGTATAGAATGAAAAAATGTACATTATGTATATAGTATTATAAAATAATAATATTTTATGAAAAAATAACACACAGCTTCGCCTTAGTGCCCTTAGTAGTTGTTTATGTTTCGTTTGGTCTGTGGAAAAAAGGATTCTTTATCAAATTGACGTATTGTTTTTGCGTAATTCCTTCCCTTGGCCTTGTGGGTTCAGGGTACATTAAATACAAAGTTTAGGGTTCTTTCAGGATTTTGTATTATTTTTAATTTTCTTTTTGCTTTTTTTAACTTATGTAAGGATGAGGTATTCTTTTAAGTCAAATAAAACCGCACACAATCAAAACAAACGAAGGAGAGCAGTTTTATTTTTAAATATTATGACAAAGAATAATCGATACAATATTTACATTTGCATTGTCTTCTTCTTTTAAGATTCTTAAATAATGATGCTAAATTTACGTGCAATTTATTTCAATTAAATATTATTTGTATATTTGTATAATGATATTAACAAAACATTTTACACCATTATAAATATTTGATAAGCAATTTAAACTTGGAAACTACATTCATTATGTTCGATATGTTATTCAAATAATAACATTCAATATGTTTTAATAGTAGTGTCCATTTAAATTACAAATAATAAGCTGGAAAATGTATTTTATAAATACGTGTTTCTATCAGAGTCGTAACGTTATTTTTTCTTTTCAGAAAAATATTTATTGAATATAATTTATCAAATATATTTAATGTCATCATTATTTGATATCAAGAGAAGTACCAATTGATATAAAAACTCAAAATAGGTAAAAGTAGACATTTATAGAATCTTGTAAGTAAATAATTAATTTAATTGTTCTAAAACTTCTAGATGGACGTGCATTTAAAAAAAATGTATCTTCTAAGTACAATTTTATAAGAAACCAATTGAATTTATTACGTTAGAAACGTACTGTTAATGTTTTAAAAAATAATAACAAACATTTCGAATTCATAATGATACTTAATTTATATTTTAACGAAACGCAAAAATTCTTTTTTTATGGGTTTATGAATTCTAAAGGCAAAACAGCTAATAATAATAAAAAGCTTTTGACACAATTAGAGATTTTCATTTATAAGGGTTCGAAGATCAACAAAAGCGCAGAGTGCCCTAAGTTGGTTAATCATCGTCAAGGAAACTGTACAAAAGCCATTTCCCATTAATTCGTCTTGTAAACATGCGAATATTGTTAAGGAAATAGAGAAAACGAAACCATATCATGCAATTTAATTAAAATAAATCCTGAACGTTCATTGTTACCCTAAAGCCACTCGACCGAACCCAATCAAAACACTTCAATGCGTGATTCCTCACCCCTAAAATGAGCAGGAAAAGAGAGAAAAAAGACCTCTTAACCCTGACAACTACATTATATATAGATTTCCTATCAATTACACCCCTAAAATAGTAAACATGTGCGAGATTTCACAATCGTTTATTTTTTGCTTTAATAATAACCCTATTAAATATCAGAGAAAAGAAAATATTACTCAACGTCGATACATAATAATTATATATTCACCATATTGTTACATTAATATGCTAAATCGCACATTATGTTGCATAGAATGTTATATAATGATTAATTATTTTTAACGTGTTATAAATACCCACTGTGCAAATGTTACAAACGTATATATACGTTATACCTATCATAATTGAAAATACGTGACTTTTGTTCAAATATTCATTATTGGATAATACACTAATTAATGTCAGATTTTGTATTTCACTAGTGAATTTATTTTTAATTCAATCGTAGAAGTTCATAATTTTTTATACATACAACCATCTTCATAATCTACATCAGGTGATTTTTTCAGTAAAGTATTACCAAATTAATTATTAATATTAATAAAATATAGATTGGTTTTACAATGATTAGGTTTTCTTTGTATTTTTATTTTAAATATAACTACGTTTTCTAAAGTCTTAAAAAATCTCTCAAAAGACCAATAATGTTAACTTTATGCTACTTAAAATAAGTTGCTTTTAGAAACTCTAAATAATTTTTCTAAACATAATGAAAAACTATCAAAAACTTTCGTAAAAACAGTAAAATTTGACCCTGAATACTTTTTAATAAATCAAATAAGTTATTTTATTGTATTTTGGTTCACTTAATTAAAATAATATTGCACCTTAGACTAGATAAAGTTCTTTGAAAAGTTTCTCCTTCTGAGATTAAATATTGAATTTCGATAATCTGTCGTTTTTCTTTTAAGTTCTATATTTATACATGCTTAATATTTTATCAAATTAAAATTTCTTTCATTTTTGTATACGTTTTGTCGATAGCTCAATAATTTATCCAATGAATATTTTTTTGTATTTTAAGTTTAAATTTTAGGTCAAGTTGCTGTTATTATATACCGACTTTTTATAATAAAAGATAGTAAAATATGTATTTGATGTATGATATTTGACACAAAAATAGAAAAATATATATTTTGTATCAAAATTAAAAATATTAAGATTGTTAAAGAAAATTTACGTAACACGATATATCAGCTTTTTTTCCCAACCACTTAACTTTAAGTTATATAACTATTTGTTCAAATAAAATTAAATAATTACTAACTGCAACATTTTTCAGTATAATTATACTTTAAAATCTATTTTAACCTTTTTGAAGTTTCTATCAATTAACTGTTCAGAATTTAATTTTCAATTTGTTTAATACAAAATTACGATCCAATCGAAAATTACATAATTTTGTCATTGTGAACATTGTGATCAGAGCTTACATTATTTAGTGAAATACATACAGAAAACCAATTTTAAGCCAATTGATTTATTTAATAGTTCATTAATATTTGGAAAATTTCCTAATATTTTAAAGTTATCCTCAACTCGCTTAAAAAGGTAATCGTGATTGAATTTGTATGTACACACCTAATAAATCAATGTCAAACGTTTCTTGAATAGTAAAATTATCTCAAAAAAGTTTTAATAGGTGAATATAATGTGCATATTAGTCACATCGAAGATTGAAAATGAATAAATAAAATCAAAAATTACTTATTACTATTTTAACTGACTAGGTACCGTATTATATTCACTGTGAACGAATTGAAAAAGGGTTAATCGCATGTAATTTTATGAAATAATATTCAACGGGTTCCTAATAATTGTGATATTTGTCTCACTGTAACAATGGTGACATTTCCGATGTGCTTTTGAGTTTTGCTCTTAATAAACACTCGTGACGAAGACACGCATTTCACTATAGGTACCTATTAGTGTAAGTACATAAATTTTTATCTCCAACAATTATTGGTTTGTTTTTATAGGTTATTAAATTTGATATTATTAATATTATTATTGTGTGAATAATTGACCTGTTGTGTTAAATTATGTGTAAATCGATTAATGATTCAACACATTATGTGGCGTAAAACAATTTAATATAGCAGTGATTGCATTGTCCAATCTACATCAGTTGGATTTATTTCAGAACAAAGGTCCGGTCCTTATTTAAATTCATTATTAAGATAGGTTAGTGTGATCAATATCAAATTATTACTGTGTAATGTAGTGAGCACCTATTTTATAATATTATTTCATCATAAGTCTGATATGAAATTGAAGTTATTCATTCATTTTCTTCAATTACTTAATTTTAGTCAAATATGTTCAATGTAGTGCATGATTCTTATTGAAATATCATCGAAAGAAACGTTTAATGTATTCAACAAGTTTATTTTACAATTTAAAAAAAATTATTTTAACCAAATATAGCTATAAATAAACTGTAAGCATAGTTATAATTTGTTTATATTATTTATATACATTTTGCATTAGCCACAAATAAATTAATGGCCAAACCAATTTTCGCTATGTAATGAGCCTATACATTACTTTCATTCTTCAAGTTATTTTTCTACGAAAACAACTAATATGTATATCATATAATAATTAATATGTATTAGTGCCAGACTTAAGGAGTGGGCATTTGTCCTCAGCAGCAAAATTTAAAAGTCACATTTTTTAAAAGTATTACATATTTGACAAAGTCTTAACAAATTAAACCAGGGAAAAACAATTTAGTGGTAGTGCGTTTAAAAAATTAAAACTTGAAAAAAGCATGAGGATATAACTGTTAAAAAAAACATAAAAACTGGAATATTTTTCTAGTTAAACCAACTTTATTTGTATAGTTATTACACATTAAATCTCAAGGCGGTTTGAACTTCGCCTTTCTTTACGTTAATGGATGTAAAATATACTTATGCCTCAGGGCGCAAAGTATCTTAATCCAGTCTTGATTTACATACATCCGAAATAAAGTACACATTAGTTGGACATAAGCCACAAGATGAAAAATTTTTAAGCATGATCATTTCATTTTAACTTTAAATACATTTTTATTTTAAACAATAATATAACTATGATTTTATTGACAAACTATTTTCTTTAAGATTTTTAGTTTTAATTAAATACATTTTTTTAATTACTGATATTCGAATTTACATTATTGGAACAATAGTTCTATAGGAACTATCATTTACAGTTCAGAGTAGGAGAAAAGCGAAGTACACCTTTGCTTATTTACTTCGATATCCTAAATGTATATCACATAAATACAATTAAAAAAAAATAATAATAATTAAATATTGAAAAATGTACCATTTAAAAAACTATAAATTAAAAAAATACAGTGATGAAAATAGTTAAATTTCTTTATCTATATAAAAATAGTTATCTATCATAGTGTTATTACTATTTTAAAAATTGTATAAAATAACAAAATCAAATTTATTCATTTATATGGTTTAAATTGAGAAGACATGCTTAAAAAACACTCAGTATAATGTACCTATAGGTATATAGTTATTATACAATACATACCCAGTTTATATTTCGATTAAATATAAAACATATTTAATAGTAGTATGCCTTTAAAAACTAAAAGTACGTATGGTTATACTTGAATAACTATAGGGTTTACCTCAACTCGCTCTTCTTTTAAATCCACTTTGAGTGCTAGTTGCTCTCTAAGTACCACATCTGGATAATGTGTTTTTTCGAAAGTCGCTTCTAACTGTTCTAATTGTTCCTCTGTAAATATGGTTCGATGTCTCCTCTTTCTCTTGGCTGGCGGACCTGCAAACATAGATGCAGGACCATGATGATGACCTCCGGAAGCCCCATGGCCCGTTACCGCCATGGCCATCATATAACTAGGATAGATGCTTTGGTAACCAGCAGCAGCGACTGCAACAAGAATGCAAAATATACTATAGTTGTTATTTTTTTTTATATTTATACTGTTTAGACCTAATTTAATAAATCATATAACATGCAGGTCAATTTTTAAAATCTGACAAAACTCCTAAAATACAATTTCACCCAACAAATCTTAGGTTTGTTATGCAATATCAATTGAAAATCATTTGTAGTAGTGTAATCTAATCTTATTTTGATTTCCTAGTCACACTTTTACATTCGAATTGATGTAATGGATAAAAAAAAGATTTATCAAGAAAATATTTTCTAAATTTTGACTGAGTATCGATTATACAATGATCGTTTTTTTTCTAGTTACATTTTTTGGGACATTAATTGTTCAAACGTTTCGTTCAGCAACTCCATAGATTGGAAATTGGATGTAGATTGTACTTTGAGAGTTCATTTTTATCTTTTATCAATAGTTTTTTCAAGCGTATAGAAAAATCGCAGGAAAACTGAGTAAAAACGGAAAATATGCCGTAAACGGGACTTTAACCAAAATGATTTTAGTTATTTAGTCATAACCAGTGTTGGGATTAGATAAATACTTTTTTATCTAGATAAAGATAAAGATAATATGACAAAAAACTATCTAGATAAAGATAAAAGATAACTAAATCAAAATTTATCTAGATAAAGATAAAAGATAAATACATTTTATCTAGATAAAAAACAGATAATTTTTTTTAATTCCTACTTTAAAGCAGGGTCATCATTTCAATATTTTCTAGGGTAGGGGCGTAGGGCATAATGTTGAGACGTAAGTATAAAACTACCCTTCACTTCTTAGGCATCCAATCAGTGACGCCACTAGCACTAAATTTTAGGGAGGGATATTTTTGTCTATGGTCCTATCTCAGTATTATGCCACAGGTAAAATATTTTTTTTTTTTGGTGGGGAGAAAATATTATCGTGAAAAAACTATATAACACGACTCTTCACAATCATTTTGAACCTTAACAATATTTTTATTTGGTAAAATACATATAATATAATTTATATCATTAATTTTTTCATTAATTTAATGTTGACGACGGTTGACGAGTTATCAACACAACATAACAATGAACTGTAGGTTTACTCAATATTTGAGCACCAACCAAGTTCCAGGCCCCTAGCAAAAAGATAAATAATGAATAATAACTTATAGCCAATAGGTATATAGTATTATTAGGAACATACAATTTTTTACTCAGATGAATTAAAAAGTCAAATTTAAAGTATTAATTATCAAAAAAATTAATTGACAATAAAAACCAATATGTATTTTTTTTTTTTTTTTTGTATAGAGAATTAGAGACTAATAATTTATCTAGATAAATTTATCTAGATGGATGAAATTTTTATCTTAGATAATCTTTTAGATAAAATAAAATTATTTATCTAGATAAGATAAAAGATAACTAAATAATTATCTAGATAATTTATCTAGATAAATTTATCTAGATATGTCCCAACACTGGTCATAACTCATAACTCCGATTTTTTAAAGTTTTTAAATTTTTTCCGTGTTTAAAAATGGTTTATAAGGTTTTGATAAAAAAAAAAAACCTACCGACAATTAGCTCAAAAGCGGTAAAATATCTAAACAATAGGTATATATTACTCTAGAACTTTACCCTGAATCATTTACTTAAGATATGATTTATAATTTCTATAAAATTCAATACACTCGTCACCAATATCGTTTCCGAGGACCAAAGAAATAAAGAATGAATTTTTTATAATTTAAATTTTCATATATTATGTCCTAATTTTGTTGAATGACAATTAAAAATGTTATTGTAAATCGAAAATAAAAATATATTAAATATAAGCATTAATCCATAGTTATGAAAAAGTTTAAGTTATGATAAAAGTTTGATTTTATAAACTTTTAAACTTTATCTAGTATTTAATTTGCCACTATATATATATATATATATATATATATATATATATATATATATATATTTTTTTTATATATATATATATATATATATATATATATATTTTTTTTTTTTATATATATATATATTTTATTTTATATTAACTTTATACCTAGTTAATTTTTAGTGTAATCAAGTTTAATAAAAATAATTAAATTTATCTATTATATTATTTCATAAAAAATTGTCTCGTGTACAGGAGTAGCCGACTTGTGACCTTTGAGTTGATGTATATAATTTAAAATAAAATAATACGTAAATAGAAAAGTAGCTATTTAATAAAATAAAAAGCCGGTGAGACAATGGTGATGGGAAATTCGTCCATAGTCTCTTCGGTCCTCCGAAAAAATAACGGCTATGAGTGTATTGAACTTTTGAGAAACTTTTAAAATTATTTCTATAGTTAAACAATCCCGAAAAAAGTTTTAGTTTATTATTAACCATTTACACATTATATCGTTTTTAGTCTATTGGAGCGTTTTTTTTTGTTGTAATCAAACCTTTATACAATTTTAAATTCTTAATGCGGTAGAAATTTTCTTGACCAAAAAATGCAATAAATATTTTTCATCCTCCATCAAAAGTTTCATAGAGATTAAATATACAAATTACTATAGAGGATTTCTTTAAATACGATTGAAAATACAATGAAATTTCTTTAATAGTTTCTAAAAGTAGGTATTTAAACAAAAAATGTTACTAAATAGACCTGAAAAGTTCATTATATGGAAGTTTCACTTCATCAATTTTCCTAATTTTAATATCAATAATTCAATATTTAGTAAGAAATAAACTTTAAAAAAACTAAATATTTTCAAATTTCTATATTAAGCCAAAATGTGGTCAACTTTTTTTGACATTTATGTCAAGTATGTAAAATTATGTTTTTGATATTAAAGTTATATAGATTAACTTAATACGATTTTATGAAAATCTCGTTCACAGCACATTTATTCTATTTTTACTTCATTTTTCAGTAATTTTTCTTTGCACTTGGAAAAACTTATAAGACTATACAAAAATGACCATTTACATTAAATTTCTAATATGTTATGTTAGCTGGACTTAACTTTTAGACAAAGTGTAAAACTCAAAATAAAAATAAATATTTTTCGTCCGTTGGGATTTATATTTATAGATAATTCAGTGTATATACATATGCATATATAATATATAATGGTAGAAATTTATATTAACTTTATGAGCTAAACATGTAAAAATAAACTATTCAATCGACTGAATGAGCAACGAGTGTCAGAATATTAATAGAAAACTTCACATAGTCATATCTAGTCACGCGCGCACCTTTTGAATAGGTTTCTTCACCTTAAGAATTATTTGCATTAATGGATTACACTCTAAAACAATAATGGAATTAAACGGACGTAAATTGAAAGTATATATTAATTTTTATAGACTTCTATTATCAAAAACTTTTTATTATTTTAATAGGTAATTAAATTATTATTTAAGTATGTATTAATATTAATTATTTTTATAATTATTAATTTTAATATTAAACATAGCGTTTTTGGTTGATCGACGAAAACAAATAGATATACTACTAATTGGCTTCATTTTAAATACCAACAGTACCTACATGGTGTCTCCTGATTCCTTTTCACAACAGTGCAGACCTGTTTTAGGGGGCTAAGCAGGAGTTCTATTTGATCGGCAACTTTTAAAAAACAAACACGTCTTCGTAAAGGTACCTATCGATATAAGCGTATTTTCGTATTCATATTATGCATTATTAAGTTTTGAAAAAGTAATTGAAACAAAATCCATGAGTGGCGTACAGTTTTTTGAACGAAGCGACCATGGCGCGGGAGCGCGAGGGGTTGATGTATGTACATATGCATAACACAATGCCACGCCTGAGGCACCTCTGATCTGATTTGAACCACAGACGGGGAACAATGCAAACACACACGGCCGTTGTGCATTACTTATTTATGGTTGATTAAAGTTCGATCCGTATACGTGGGCATCGGCGGTGGTTTCGCCCAGCGATAGGGAACAAAACAAAGCTCTTAGGGTTTGTTAGATTTAGTATCCTATATACACGTATAATACCAGGAGCCGAAACGAAACGCTAAAAATCAAAAAGTAACCGCAGAAGCTGCCGTAAATATTATAAATTAAAAATTACTTCATGTTAAATATAGTTATGAATGTATATGACTTGAAAATTAATTCGAATGATATCACGGATACCAAAAACATTATACTTTTTTTTTTTTTTTAATGAGTAATACATCAAACAATATTGTTTGTAAAAATACTGGTTTCATCCCTTGACAATTTTTTTTTTTTTTTAATGTTGTGTTTGTGTTTATTAATTGCGCAATTTTAAATATTAAACTTAAGTTTTTATCGGACAGTTTAGTGAAATTAATTGAACAAATCAATTGAATTTGTATTATGTTGGTAGGCACTATTGAATTGAATAAATGTAATTTTTGAACGCTCAGTGTGATTTGTACACAAGCACAAAAATGTAACCGATGTGTCGTGTGTATAAATGTATGTATACATGCATAGGAATTTAGAAATATGTCTGTTACCTGCGTATTTTTTAACTCATAGTGTCATGTTTACTGTGATAAAACTACAATACATGCATAATACATAATATTGCTGCAGTCAGTGGTTTTTTGAATTCAAAAGTATGAGTATCAACAAGCGATTATTGTCGGTGTGGTTTAAGCGTTTTCATCTACCCTCAATATACCTTCAATCCACGAAAACCCCTTTATGCTCAATCAGGTGTATTTTCGTTACATTATTATTATTATTATACTTGAAAATATCAGAAATTGAATGTCACACACAAAGCATTGCACGGCCGCACGGCTTCACACGGTTCACGGGATCTTTTTGAATGCGCGAAGCAATTATTCGTGAAGCCTTTGCATATTGCAAACGGATTTAAAATACCCACACAATACTACAGATGTTTACTGGGTGGCAAAGGGGAGATTTGTGTGTTATATTATCGGCTGTCCACGTGTTGGAAAAAAATAATGTCGAGAAATGAAATATGTAATGTAAATATGTCATGTCGTAAAATATAAAATAATACTATACAAATAGAATATTATATATTCACAGACAAATGTTTGAAAATCTGTTTAAAATTTGAATGTGTTAAATGATAATAATACCTATAAAACCAAATTACGTATAGCCGATGGCAATTATTGACGAAATTCTATTTACAAGTTTTTATCTTATTGATGATATGAATTAATTTATTACGTATTAAAAGTATAAAATATGTTTACTTTGTAAAAAAGAATTATTCTTTCTAAATATCTCCCAACTGATTGATTAAAATCACTAAAAATGTTAGTTAATTTTTGAATTCATAAAAATCAGTTTTAAATCTAAAAATACATATTTTTCTTCGAGAAAAATGCATATACGAATTTATCATAAAAGATCAATTGAATCAGTGTAATAGAGGAATACGTTGTAACCTTCGTGTATTTTATGTATACACATATACATGTATTTACATACTATAATTACTATCTGCCAACTTATACGAGTAGTTTGTTTAATACTACTCATTAAAAACTGTTTATCATTGAGGAATCAAGATAAATATTTAAAAATTTAATACTGATAATGAATTAATTTAATTAGTAAAATCGAATACAATTTTAAAGCATTAATATTATTACTTTTTAATTAAACAGTAATCGATGTACCTATTGTATAAGTTATATAACTTTACTTTAAATGAAAAGCTTTAACTAAGCAGTATGGTTTTTTATTTTAAATCAAAGTTTTAAATAACTATATAAATAAAACGAATATGAAGAAAAATTTAACTTAAAAATTTAATTTTTTTTTATAAACTCTATGGCCTTTTACTGAACACAATGAAGAAAACTATGACTTTAAGATTTTATGTTGTTTCAAATGTTTAAATACCTTCCTACTAATATATCATCGCCTAAATGAATATTATATATATATATATATACTTAAATCACAAAACAAATTTCTATCCCACTGGGCACTGATTCAAATAAATTTAGACTTTACAGAAAAGTATTAAAATTGCCTAAATATCCGCTCATAAATGATAACAAATAATTATATAAGTATTACAACATTTGTCTACATTTTCTGCACAATTATATAAGCAGTTAGTCAGTTTAATAAGCAGTCAGTTTAATAAGCAGTCGAGTACATTTAAGAGCATAATAGAAATACTTGAACTGATAAAAAAAATTCTGTTTAAGCGGTTTCTTAGATTAGAAGATAATTTTTAATATAAAGAGTTTAATATTTATTTTACCTTCAGCATCTTTTTTCAATTTAATGTGTCACTAAGGATTTATGAAAAGGATTCAAAAAATATTTTTTGTCTGTATTATTTTTGTATCAGTTGTATAACGATTGAATCGAACTATTATTTTTTTAAAACATTTAAAGTAAAAATTTGATTTTTTTTTTTTTATTGATAAAAAATACATCGACAGCTAGGCCATTGGTATATAAATTAATGGTAATTACATTTTAATATTTTTAACAAATTATAGATACTATATTAAATTATACAATTAAGATTTTCTAAGAAATAAGATTAGGTTTCTTACATCAAGTGGGTTGGGACCTAGAGCTTGGCAGATTTGTTTGGAGATGTGAAATTGGTTGCAGAAAAGTTGGTATTTTTGACATTCGATGATTGCATTGTTTACCGTTAATGGAACGCCACACGAGTCACATAGTGGGGGTTCGTCTTTGCTCATCAGGAAACTGTGGGTTAGGTGAAAAAATTTGATTTAAAAACAGTCAACCCGTCTAATTTTTAATTAAAACCCCGTAAAAAAAAAAAAAACATAACTAATGATTTTTGAGATTTTTCAGTATCGCTAATAAAGTTTACAAGCAAAGTCATATTATATTTCAAACTAAATACCTATAGTAAACTTATCTGAAAATTGTCTCAAGTTAGTACAAATGCTTTGTTTATATATGGCAGAATTCCAAATTTCTAGCAATATTACTTTTGGAGTTATTGCTAAATCACTTATACTAAGTTAATAAAAATCTGGGTAAATGCAAATTTTACCGTTTATACAAGATTATGCAGGAATTTTTTTTACGCTAGGTAAAGTTTTTGATGCCGGAAAATGGCAAAATGTAACTTTTGGAACATTGTTACAATGAGAAAAAGTGCTACCAGAATGAAAAAAAAATTTTAAATTACTATTCAACAAACTTCAATCAGAATCTAAAATGTTTATAAATTCAGCAACATAATTTAAAGAGAATGTCATTATGTGTTTGTGTGTGTGTGTGTGTGTGTGTGTGTGTGTGTGTGTGTGTGTGTGTGTGTGTGTGTGTGTGTGTGTGTGTGTATGTGTGTGTTTAATAATTATCAAGCATTTATTATTTGATTTTCTTAATGAACATGTTTTGTTTGTAATTATTTTAGTTGTAACTTTTTTATCACTATCATAGTTCATATTTTAAAATTTTAGTGTATTGGAATGCTTAGTATTATTTGTGTTGCTTTTTATATTAAATGTTTATATAGAAGATGAAATATTACATTTTTCCTCAGTACTCATATGTATTATATGTGCGTCGTTTTTTATCCTGGCTTTTAGGAGTTTTGTTTTATTTTAGCATTTGCCCGAACATATCGCATCGTAATATATTTATAATACGTTAATTTTTTAGAACATTTATTTAAAATACATTTTTTTACCTAACAGTTTTATTAATCTCAAAACAAAGAATTTTATAAAAAATAAATTTGTAATATTTTAATAAACTTGATAATACTCGATTATAAACGGAAATAAATCTATAATTAAAAATTTAGTACTAGGCGAAATTATCAAAATTGATATGATAAAAATGATTGTAGCCAATTGGTATACGCAAACTTTTATGACAGAAGAGGATATTATACATGTATAAATAACAAATATGTTTTTTGTCACATAAATATACCTTCATACTAGGCCAGGGGTGGCGAACCTATGGCACGCGTGCCAAAAGTGGCACGTCGGCGAAATTTCAATGGCACGTGGAAAAATTGAATTTATCGAAATTTTAATAAAAATCAAAATTTGAATCAGACTATTTATGAAATCGTAGTTAAAATAAATACGATTAAACAATTTTTCCAGATTTTAATTATAATTATATTCCTTTAGACATTTATGCTTTACTAATATCACAAATACAAATATATCGTCTATATGGAAAAGTGGTGAAAAATGCAGACATCGAAATGTCGGAAGTCATGCAATTCGCTTACTTTTATTTTATTTTTTTTCATTTTTCCTTGAAAGTTCATAGTGTGTAGTGCATTTTTTCAAGTCAAAGCAAAAACTACATGTTTTACTCAAATTAGAAGTTTAGATATTCTGTTATAAAATTGTTTACATGAAAAAAAAGGAACAAAAGTTCACATTAAAATATAATTACATATTTACATTTTTAATACGATTATTCAATATTGACATCTGATTTAAGAATATCATATATCATTTGTAAAATAACCTGCACAAATATTGACTTCATTAAACTTCCTTTGTGTAGGGAGAGGGGCATGCAAACAGTTTTAGAAAACTTTGATTGGAAAATTTTGACACTCGACTCGGTAAAGGTTCGCCACCCCTTTACTAGGCGAACGCTGCGCTGTAGATATACTCTTCAGTCTAACTTGCAATATTAATAATGTTGGGAAAAACGAAATTCACTTGGAAAAGCATAAATTATTGTTTTTTAATACGAACATCCAAATAACGAAACGAATAATGCATCACATGCAATATAGATCTAGTTTTTGTATTCATTTCGTAATATTTCCATCGGCGTGCTCGCGAGAGGGGGTCATTTGGTTCAACTCCTCATTGAATATGTTGATATTATTGTTAGATATTAACAACGAAGCATGATTGAGTCCGCCAAACACTAAATAATACCCCTTATCCCTTGATATCCGCAATTGTTATTCGTATTTTATTATTGTTTTTTCTAAAATTATCGCTATGAATGCACTATAATGCATTAATGGATCGATGGTCAACACGCACAAAGTGTAGACATTAGATATTTACATTTTTTTTCTATTAATCAATATATTATTTTAATCGATAAATGTAATTGTAATAGATTTTCAAAAACTTTAATTTGGGGTAGAGTGACTAAACTTCGTACTATGAATGATCTTTATTCTAATTTCTAATTATCTATTTTATTGTTCTCTCATTTTTTTTTTAGATATTAAGATGAACATTATTTCAAACATGTCTTGTTAATAAACCGTTTTTAATTTTGCATTAAAAATTAAAATATACAATTTTATTTGAGAGTTTACAGTTTGCTTTATAAATGAAGGTATAATCCATAATTGATTTCAAACAAATAATGCTTAGTTGATTTTTAACGATATGTTTTTTTTTATTTCTTTGTTATTACTTTTTCTCTAAATAGATGTTTTTTGAATCAATCCAAAATCTGAATGCAACAATTAATGCATTATTTGCTTGTACTCCCACAACCTAAATTAAAAAGCTTGATTTTTCGAAAAAAAAAAATGCAATTAGCTTTTAAAAATGTAATTATATAGTGATAATTTATCTTGTCTCGCATTTTGAATTTTGAAATCTAGTTACTCTACTTTCGAGGTGTGGGGATGAATTATTCGACTGACCAAATCAACATCAGGACATCCCCAATTGAAATTTCTGAGCACGCCTCTGGCAATGCCATTCATATTATGAAATTACCTATGAAACAGCGGTTCCATTTCGTAAAATGTTTGTATTGTAGTATGTTAAATGCAAATGGTTCCATTTCACGAACTGTGTAATAACGTGAGATATGTGATATTACATTTTACGGCGTTGTGCGTGTTAAATATAATATAATGACCGCACGCACAACGGCTCTCGCACAAATGCTCTCGCACCTTGAACGTAATACAGTTTCCAAAAATTAAAACCACTCTCAAACCTAGAGTTTTACATCAATTAATGTTTTGTGACAGTAAAATTTACAAAAAAAAAAACCAATTATACAGTGTTAGCAAAAAAAGTAAAGATTCAAATTAGATTTTCAAAAGTTGAGCCCCGAAACTATACCTTAAGGGTAGTTAAAAAATATGAAATTTACGAATAATTTTAAATTTCTATATAAATAAAGTAACGTTCGATGCGTACATTTTACTCCACTACTGGATACATTTAAAACTAAAATTGAGCTTTATTCTAATTTAACTGAATTGCTTCGACTAACCCAACCTAAAAATCAAAAAATCGTTACGTTTCAATTTTATCATGTTATATAATATTAATCTAAATTAAGTAAAAATTTCCTTACATCTTAAGATTCAGCACACATCTTATAACATGGTTCATACTTGGATGAACTTTATAAATATTTTTTATACCTTTGAGTTTAAAGTTAGAACTTTAATTCGAATGATTTTTTTAACGTAAAATGTCTCATTTATTTTCACGAAATTGATTATTTTTGGTTACAATACATACAGTTTTTATAATACAAGTTTTTTTTAATGTAGCTCTGCATATTATTCATTTATTTTTTTTATAAAAATCTTTTCACTAATTTTCTTATGTAAGCCTTTCAAGTATTTAAATACGGTACAATAGGTTAATTTTTGAACATTTCAATGAATAAAGATTTTTATGTTATTTGTCTAAAAATATTTTCGCTAATTAAGAAATCAACCTCTCTTAATTGTTTTTCGAAAATAACTGTTCATTTTGTATTGTATTTTAGCATATTGATATCAAGTTTAGAATATCATACATGTTACTACACCATGGCTCGGTAAAAGTGTCCATCATCAGAAAAAAATTCTATTGGGTAAATTGCAAACTTTTATAAGTGGAGTAATTTTATCTAGTTGTTATATTATAATAATATATCATATTATAATAATAATGATCATAATATATGAAATGTTCCGATAGCAGAGAAATAATAAATTTCACATCACAAATGAAAAACGATCAATTGTACAAATGTGGTACAATAATTTTCATTCATTCAGATTTAATTATATTTTAATGATTTTAAAATTTGAGAATTCCATCAATGTTATTATTATCACGAGTATATACTAGATTTAGATATGATTTTAAAAAACAATCCTTGAAACTTACGGAATTAACAAGAAACTTAAAGGTGTATTATTATCAGATTAATAATTAATAATAACTCGTAAGTATTTTCTTACCTTAAATATTAAAATGTGTTTTCTAAAGTTAAGATAGGTAGAGCAGTTATTTTAAACTGTCATTTAATTACTCCAATTAGTTTGGAAATTAATGACTATGTAATTAAAATTCAAACTATTTTGTCTACATCGAAACCACAAACCATTTCACATTAAGGATTAATGTGAAAATTTGGTTAAATTATTAATGTTAAACACATTTACAAAATATATGTCATTTCCTCGTGGTTTTTTATGGTAAATACTGTACATATTGTAAATAGAATTCAACTTTTCATTTCTGCCTTAATTTGTAAGTATCAATGAGCTGTGACATTATTTATCGACAACAGCGAAGATTCTAATCGCATGGAAAAATAATAAAATACACAAATCTATACCTACTTGATATTTAATCATTTATTGCAAATCTGTAAACACTTGAAAGGTAAGTATTAAAATTTTTTTTAAATGTTTCAACTGCGATTGTTTAATTAAGAAATTCAACTCGTATTGTATGTCTGACATATCAATAGACTTGCTCGATGGTTATTGGGATAATCTCTCTTACTCTCACAACATCGAACACAAACGCCCCTTGGATTTGTAACGAGATTAAAAAAAAAAAAACAAATCACATAACCATTTATTACAATCAAGGGTGTCCATAACTGAAAATCGAATTCACCATGCTTCAGACAATACGTCTATACGACAATTTTTTATTTATTTTTTGTTATTAAATCGGTTATCGACGTTTACTTAATAACGTTTATTTAATATGTGCACTCATAATAATATTTTTTGTGTTAATTTAATTGATTCACAAAAATAACTGTAACTCTCTATCTCCAACATAAGCTTGCTTAAAGGAGGTAGATATTACTGTGAATCATTAGTTTGTCCGGTTTATTTATCTATTTATTTATAGAAATATACGGGTAAGGCCCTTTGTAAATTAATGTTAAGTACAGACATAAACAATAGAAAAAGTGAACAGAAATGATATGAAAATAAAAAATAAAGTAACAACATAGAAATATATTATAGTTAAACGTGTAAGAATTAAATAAGCTAAAGATTGAAAGATGGTTTCGCTTTGGCGTTTGACATAATACGTCTTAATGGCTCGTTCAATAAATAATTTGTTCTAGCATAGGGAACATAATAATATGTTAAAAGATAGCAGAGGACCTGAATGAGCGTTGAGGGACTTTAAAACACAATAGAGATATAAGGGTAGGTGAATCAATATTGTTATTGAGTAGACCGTTGAGGAATCGCGTGCCAGCATCTTTTCTTCTATCGGCTATAAGGAAGACAAATTTAGGAGAGTGGTAACGGGGGTGTAATCATGAGGTTCGCAGGGAATATTGATGAAATAGCTCATGGATTCGAGGAACTTTATAATGAATAAAAATAAAACATAAATTAAAAAAAGCTGGTAAGTGAGATGATGGTGGTACAAGTTCGTCCTTCGTCCCTTCGGTCCTCGGACAAGATATTGGTGATGAATGTATTAAGTTTTAAAGAAATGATGACTCATTTCTTTAGTATAAAACGATTCTGAGCAAAGCTTCAGTGTTATATAATATATTATTATTTAAATACTGTTTACGTATTTTACGGTTATTTGTATAATTTTTGGTGAGTTATAATAATTTATTAAAGTGTGTATAAAAAAAAATCCTGACTCATGATTTTTGAATTTTTGTTAGGATAATTAGGTAGGTATATGAGTAAGGTCATATTAAATTTTCAGAACTTTTTGTCAAATATTTAAAATTATATTACATAAAAACTTTCAAACAATTTGGTAAATTAAAACTTCTATATTTAAGTCAAAAGTGCTATAATTGTTCTGAAAATGTTGTCCAATATAAAAAAGTATGTATTTGATATTGGATACAATTTTCAAGTTTCTAGCTTCAATACTTTTCGATTTATGACTAAATACCTAAAATCTGAACAGTAAAAATCTCGTTTACGGCGGATTTTTACCGATTTTACCGTTTTTACTCAGTTTTTCGATCGTTATTCTTGATTACTGGAAAAACTATGGATATTTTGGAAAAATGACCTCTCTAAAGTACCATCTCAGTTCAATTTCGAATCTAAAAAGTTGCTGGACGAAACTTTTGGACAAGGATTTCTATACGAAAAAGTGTTTACAGAAAAAAAAAAATAAATAAAAAAATAAATAAATAAACATCATTGTAAAACCATAAGATCCTTCGCTTCACTCAGAATCTAAAATTACGTTCTACACCCGTGTGGACTAGCAACCCGACGGCGGCGACGTATTTTAATCGCAACGGTCACGGGGCACACGGGCATCAGTTTACAAACATCGAAACTCACCGAGAAAGTTGGCCGCGGTAGAATGGGCGTATCCGGACGCGGCGGCCGCGGCAGCCAGGTGCCCGAAATGGATTGGCTGCTTGAAGAATCCCGCGGCGGCCGCCGTGGCCGCGGTCACGTTGTTGTTGCGTCCGGCCACCGTGGCGGCGGCCGCGTCGGACGGCCTGGACGGCGCCAGGATGCTGTCGATGGTGAACAGCGACGAGCCGACGGCCGACGTCTTGGGCACGGTCGCGGCCCCGGCCGCGTTGCCCGCCGTGGCCATCAGCTGCGCGGCCCGGGCCTCGGCGTCGCAGTCGCACGGCTCTTGCGGCGGTGACATTAGGCCGCGTTCGTCCGCGGCCCCGGCCGTCTGCACCGTTGTCGGCTGCGGTTGCAGCGTCCGCTCCGGCGTCCGCTCCGGCCGGTCACCGTCGCACCCCAGTCGCCCGTCCAATTTCATGCGCCGCCGTGTTACTACTACCCCCCTGAAGATCCGTGCGCCCCAGGAGCTCGCGTGGCGGCCGATTCGCTCACGGTCCCGCAGCACTCGGCATGGCTCGCGGCGACGTCTACCGTGCACACAGGCCTATAGTCTCGTTTCGCCTGAGCGATTTTCGGATCGTGACTCTGGACGGCGGCAACGTGGATCAGAAGATCAGAAGAACGGCCAGCAGCGGTACGTGCAAGTCGTGTACGTCGTCCGGGTAGTAGGTGCACACGCCACCACCGCACACGCGAACGATAAACGTTTAATAGAGCCGTCAATCGGTTAAGTGCTGCGCGTTACGTCTGATTACCACCACCGTCGTCGTCGTGGCGGAGCTCGGGCGTCCGCGGCGGCGGCGGCGGTGGTGGCGGCGGCGGTGGCGGTGGTGGCGGTATCGGCGGCGGGTGTCGTCGTCTGCACCGGTCGCCGCCGCCGCCGCCGCCGTCGGGGTATCGGGTGTTACGCGCGCGATTGGTCGACGGCCCGCGGGGCCGGTTCACCCCGTACCCGATCCTACGGTCCCGAGGGGGCGTGTTCGGTGGCGCCCGCATAATCGGCGCCGTTCGGCATTTATCTGCCGCCACCCCGGGCACCACACCTACCCGGCCGCTGTACCCCTCCCCGAGGACACCGCCGGCTCCCATGCATTATATTTACATTGACACATGGGCCGCGCGCGCTCTTCTCCGTCGCCTCTCGCCACCCCTGATGCTATTTTGTGATTTGTCAACATAATCTCACTCACCCCACCCCGCGGCGTGTGTCGAAATTCTTTTGAGCGCGCTCCGCGAAGTGTACGTGTATCGCAAAGTTGCGGCCGCTGGTGTTGCAGTGACGCGACGGTATTCCTTCTTGGCCACGGATTAACTTGTACGATGGCCGGTTGTGGCTGGGAGCGGATTTTTCAATTCGATATTTACACACGCCGAATTCGAAGCGAATATTTAAAATTTGTCTGTTAGTCGTCTGCCGATTCATATACCCACGCTTACTTTGACCGTCAATATACTGCGAAAACCTATAGGCTCTATACAAAACGATACTTTGGTGAAAAAACATAGTTTTTATCGTTTTTTCTTTTTCTTTTTGTTTTCGTAACGATAGAACAGTTATTGACTGGTGTGGTGTTACGGTAGGTACACGGTTTAGTAACTGCACTTTCCCGGGAGCGTATTTACGGATGCTACTGGAGACTGGCCAATAGATCCCAAATTCAGTTAGGGTTCGTAAAACAAATTTATTTTACGGATACTACTCGAGCCTGGCCACTATGCAACTTACCGTTATACTATGAGTTTTATTTAAATAAATATATTATTTAAATTAATTAGTAAATTAAAAACGTATTTTTTTCGTTTTCAAACACGACTAGCAGGCAGCAGCAGATTAGTTTTATAAATATTTTTATTATTATTAATATTTAAATAGGTGCGACTATTTCAAATAAAAACTCATAAAGTTCAATATGAAAGCTGTTATTTTAATGTAATTTATCGCTATACTATGAATTTATCTAAATAAATCTATCATTTAAATTGTATTCTAATTTTGTTGATAGATTAAAAATATGTAAAAACATTATTATTAACAATGTATTTGCGACTGTAGAATGTAGATATATTTTATAGCTACAGCTAGGAAAGTGTCAGACTATTCAGCTTAATGTTATTTTTTGGACTAACAATAATTTTAACTATTCACATATTATACTCGTATTATTTAAATGTCTGTAATTTTTGTCTACGATATCTATACATCCTTTCCTAAGCATTCAGCCTTTAAACTGGAAAGCAAGAATATTAAATATTAAATAAGCAAATAAATAAAAACTATTATAATATTCTTAGTTAGACATTAACAGACTAAAAATATGGTATCAATTGCCACGTATAATTTAATATTTATATATTAATAGCTACAGGTAGGAGAGTATCCTAAATATAAACCTTAATGTCGGGTTGAATATTGAGAAATGCTTTTTAATTTACTAATTAATTTAAATAATATATTTATTTAAATAAAACTCATAGTATAACGGTAAGTTGCATAGTGGCCAGACTCGAGTAGTATCCGTAAAATAAATTTGTTTTACGAACCCTAACTGAATTTGGGATCTATTGGCCAGTCTCGAGTAGCATCCGTAAATACGCTGCCCGGGAAGCGTTTGACCACCACTCTCACCGAGTTAATGTCCACCCCCCATTTCTCTTTTATTTTATGCATTCAATATATATATTTTATTTATTTTTGACTTGATAACTATAGCAATATAATATCTATCTTTTAAATATTAAAAGTTTTGAAGTACCAACTATTTTATACGTAGGACCATATTTTAATCTGTATAGGTACATAGTTGTATAATACAATGATTTCAACATAGAAAATGAGAAAGAAAATATCGGTGAGCATCAACTATTACACTAGTACATTAAATCCTAACTAAAATTATTAAAATAAATACGTTTTCGTCATTTGATCCACTAAATAATATCCGATGATGAAATATACACGTCATAATATCCTTCAATATTAATAAATCCTGATATCCTAAAATGTCTACAATTATATGTAAAACATTAGATAGAACGTTTGGAAGATAATTCTTGGTGTATTTTCGAAATACACTCTTTAGTTGAAATTTATTCAAAGTTGACCATTGACTCTTTCATGTTTCAATTTTATTATTTCGTGTAATATTTTTATTTAATGAGAAAACATTTTAATTTTTCAAAGGTGGTTTTAGATAGTATGTGTTATTATATCTTACGTGTATATAGCATTATAATATTCTTTGATTTTTTATTTGAATTATAAATAAAATCCATTACACGTTATTTATATAGTTTGATTGTATAAACTTCATGGATATTTTTGTTGGTTATATTATTAAGCGGAATATTTAGACGGGAATGATAACTTAGGGGCACAGGTATTATTCATCAGATTAAATTTTGGGACAAAAAATGTATTAGATTTGGTTTTATTTCTTCTTCTTGTAAGTGCAATATTCTCAGTGAACATTGGCTATTATTATGTTCCAGTAACCGCTGTCTTTTGTGGCCGAAAATAGTTCGACTGTGGTTAATCCGGTCCATTCTTTTACATTTTTTTTCATCCTTTTTATCCGCGGGCTCCCGTGCTCTCTAACTCCTTCAGTCTTGTCTCGAATAGTTAACCTGAGCATCTCATATTTATAGCGCTCACATCATGTGCCCTATGTTCTATTAAACTCTGTAAGGTATCTTATCTATTGACTTTTGTATACATTAAATCAATGAACGATTCATATTTATAGCTTCAGTGGTACTATATATTAAATATTTATTTAATGTTTTAATTATTCTAAAAATGTGTTAAACTCATAATTATTTTAGCCTATTTAGTCATATCTATGACAATAAATATCATTATTCAAACTTAAACGCAGTTACCCAATAAAATGACTTAAGTTTACTTATTAATTTTATAATAAATTATTGATTATTGTGTTCAAGATTGAAAATTTGTGATTTCTCTTTTTCGTTGGAGATAAGTTGTAAGTTTTAATTGTATGCACATTTTAAACTGGTAAAATGTGGCGTTTAAAGCTACGAGAAATAGACCTTCACTAGTTCACATTTAATTATTATTGTATCATGTTTTTACTCCAATTGTACCAGTGGTCAAAGATTTAAAAACAGCTAAGAACTTTTCATTCCGTATACTACATATATTCTATGTTATAAAGGTGACTGAGGTTAAAAAAAAAAATGAAATAAATAAATAATTATATAAACCTCTGACCTATTTGATATTCTTTAAACTATGTATACAACATCATTTAAGATACTCGTATTTTTTCATGAAGTACATAGATCTTTATTTTTAAATTGTAATAATATGCAATATACTGTAGGTATTCATTGCAAGTTACATATTTAGATATAGAACCAAATTGTTTGATTTATGTATATCTATGTAAAAATGCATGTTGACAATATCTATATATATATATATACACGAGTAAATGGCCAAATCTAAAAGAAGTAAGAACCTATGCTATATTGTACACCTAATAATGTGAAAATATAAAATAATAAATTAAAAGAATACTTATGATGATAAACATATTTATTAGTATAATAGGTAATTAAAATAATTGTGTATATAATACATAATATATTTATACTTTTAATTTGAATTAAAGTTTATGTTATGTATTCAACGTTCATAAACCAAATTATTTCAATATAATAATTTTGAAACTAATTGGTGTAGTACCTACGCTTACAGCGTTTAATTGAAAATAAAGAGTTAGTGGATAGCCAACAATTAAAACATTGGTTCATTATTATGCGTGTATTTACAATTTAAACGAGAATATTGTATTTATAATTGTGAATCATGTAACAAGCCAATTTCAGTTATTGGTGAATATACTTTATGTATGTCCTTCTGATACCATCGATTACATGTGCATACACTATATTAATTCCACCCTCGTTTTCAAACAACTTTTTTTTTATACAAATATTTCAATTAGTGAAAATATTATAAATTATAAACTCAATGAGTTTTCGAATTATATATATATATATATATATATATATAATTTAAAAAATACGCATTGTTTGAATCAAAACTAATTTTTCTAGCTAATTTAGTGAATGATTTTATGTTAAATAGGTACATTTTATTTAAGTTTAAATAATTTCAAAGGTATGTATTGTTGTATTTATACTTTTTTTTTTTTTTATTCGGAAAATTACAATTTATTATTATTCACAATTCGAAAATATGATTAAATAATTTACAAATACATGATAAAATCTCAGAGGAAGGAAGCCATTTGGTAACATTCAGTAGTAGTACCCTCAGTGAAATTCATATTCTATATATGACACGACAAAGAATAATAATAAAATAAAAAAGCCGAGGGACCACTCCAAGTGCGACGACAAACTATTTGTAGACGCCTGATTTTGGCCGATATAGGCAAGCACGAAAACAATCAGTAACGCGTATGCGTCGCGCCGTGTGGACAACGACGACGACGACGACGACGAAAGGAAAGGAATGAGAGACTTAACCTAAAACACAGGAATGGGGATATGCAGTCTATGCAATGGGAAGAAGGATGGTGCAGTTTAGGTAACTGGGGGGGGGGGGGAGTCTCTGTGGCTGGATCGGTCTGGTGCAGGGGTCGGCAACCTTTTTTGACGGAAGATCCAAAAGTTACAATACACACCTTTTTTCCAGATTTTAAAGAGCCACTAAAAATGTTCGTAATTTTTTACAATATAATTAAATTTTTCAATTGCAATAGACATAATAATAGTAATAATAAAATTAATTAATACAAATATAATAAATTTATTATAAAAAAATATTTTTTAATAATAGGGACGGAGTATGACTAATCAATTGTAGATAGCATCGCGATTATCGGTTTTAACGGCAGGTACTATAGTCTATAACAAATATTTTACAACGATAGACTGTGCTCCATGCAGGCACTATCAAATTATTTTATCGATATAAAATATTGTTTTTGAACATTAAATATTAATTTTTATGTGTAGCTGGAGAGCCGCAACTTTAGACCGAAAGAGCCACATGTGGCTCGCGAGCTGCAGGTTGCCGACCACTGGTCTGGTGCAATGACCACAAAGCTCACAACAATTTGGACAAATACCTATTACAACCAAACACTCAAATCACAACTAAAAACTACGGTAGCGACGATGAGGATGGTGGTAACTATGGATTGGAAACTCTCGATGTCCTGGGCGGCCTCTCACACACCGCGTCGGATGCTGGCGGACTTACGCGTGATGACGATTGAACCGACCGACAGGCACCAGCCCGGATCTCGGACACACGATGAATCGTACAAATATAATAATAAATTTATATTACCAATTTGGAAACTTATATAGGCCACATAATGAGAAGACGAGAGAACGAAGTAGTTAGATGAGCATTGGAATGGAAGCCACAGGGTAAAAGACCAATAGGCAGACCTAGGAAAAGATGGATAGATTTAGTAGAAGAAGACTTAAAAATCCTTGGAGTGGAGAACTGGAGAGAGACAACCCAAGATAGGGATAGGTGGTGAGGTATAGTAATGGTGGCTAAAACTCTTAGAGAGTAAAAGAAAATTTGGAAACGTATACTCGAGGAGCCAGGTGACCGAAAACGTCTTGATGAAATAATAACACGTGGAAATATGATATGATTTTTATTGAAACATACTGACACACATACTTTCCGGGTATAATATGAAATGATCTACTCGTGGTGGTTACCAATCGAGTGTGTATAATTGAGAAAAAAATATAAGTATGTAAATAATGATTGCACAATGCAATTTAAAACAAATTTAATCAACGAAAGAAAGAAAAAAATGATGTGTTCGCACTGAACAACACCGACCGAACGAGAAAACAGTAGAATAAAGACAGAGCGTTTTTAGGTTAACACAACACAGAATACGTAAAAAACGGTTAGTGCTAACCTAAACTAAACATTTATATGAGAGAAGGGAATGTATAGAAAAGAGGAAAAAAGAAGGAAAAGAAGTCATCGCCGAGCGTGTGACGCTGACGATAGCACTTTTTTGTTATGCGGCGCAAACACGTATTACAAAAAAACTCATTTTTATTAGAAAATGATAAAGTTTAACAAGTAAGTGAAACAAAAAGTTAATTTTGCGACCGAACCCTTGCGTAGTAAAAATGATTAAAGTTCCTCTAAGTCCGTTCAAAGATTATACATTTTATCTTTTGGATACTAAAAAATTATTCTCAAAAAAAATGTTAGTTGTGTGGAAAAACTACCAAAAGTTTGATTGAAATATTAAAATATATCATATAAGCTAGATTTTCATGAAGCTGATTTAACGTACGTTTGGCCAGCCCCCCCCCAACGTGAAATCCATAAACAAATTATGCAAATATTTAGCACGTAATTCGCACGAATTCGCACGCCTGGTTTGGAAATTCGCACGACCTTCCTTCCCCTCCAAAAATCAAAAAATCGTGGGGGGGGCTGGCGAGACGTCTCGCCAGCCCCCCCCGGCCGTAAAAATTAACATTTTTGCAAATTTTCTTTTGCAGATATTTAGCACGTAATTCGCACGAATTCGCACGCCTGGTTTAGAAATTCGCACGACCTTCCTTCCCCTCCAAAAATCAAAAAATCGTGGGGGGGGCTGGCGAGACGTCTCGCCACCCCCCCCCCCGGCCGTAAAAATTAACATTTTTGCAAATTTTCTTTTGCAGATATTTAGCACGTAATTCGCACGAATTCGCACGCCTGGTTTGGAAATTCGCACGACCTTCCTTCCCCTCCAAAAATTAAAAAATCGCGGGAGAGGCCAGCAAAACGTCTCGCCAGCCCCCCCGGCCGTAAAAATTAACATTTTTGCAAATTTTCTTTTGCAGATATTTAGCACGTAATTCGCACGAATTCGCACGCCTGGTTTGGAAATTCGCACGACCTTCCTTCCCCTCCAAAAATCAAAAAATCGTGATAATTTGCAAAATTATCATTTTTGCAAATTTACAAGTTACCAAGTGGTTTTTAATTGATCATATTTTTTTAATTTTTTTTGTAATTCAATTTTTTTTACGAGTATTTATCTGATTGATAATCTTAAGTATTATGGTATTTAAATAACATATATATATATATATATATATATATATATATATATATATATATATATATATATATATATATGAAATTATTGTTTATTTTTTAATAAAGAAGTAGGTTAATTTTAAAATGTATGACTACAATATTAAATTAAAAATTAAATTTTATAATATATTATGTTAAATTATTTTAAAATAGTGCATTAAAAAAAATTAAGAAAAGTAATTTTAAATTGTATACACTAGTAGTTCACATGAAACTTCTTTATTTTCTTTCACGGGAATGGGTTTCTTCTTGAGGTCATCAAACAATTGCCAATTCCTATTTCCCCTAATAGCATATGCATTATAATGTCCTGATGACGTCCTTAAATTTGATTTGGCTGGTTCAAAACTGATAACTCCTCTTAGTTCATAGCAAATTTTATTGTATACTAACAATTTTGGGATGTCAAACAGTCGCATTTTTACTGGTGCTGTAGTTTCCGAACTACGATTTTTGGAAACCACTCCATCTGAAAACGTGTCAGTATATTTTTTATCATACTATTAAAAAAATAATAATATAAGATTATTATACACTACTCAATGTTTGGGACTTATTAGATTTTGCATATCTTTTAATTTTATAGTATCTTTTACATAATATCAGGAAGGAACAGTAATTTTAATTTTTTTTTTTTTGTATGTCCAGCTTATTTAACTATTATTGAATTGTCAGTGCATATTTTGTTATATTCTCATATTAAGCGCGCATTTTGTTTATATTTTAACACTAGATTTTTGTATTTTCTAAAAATATGTAAATAAATGTAATTTGCATACTATTTAGTATTTACATTTAATATGTATATATTACAAATAATTAATATTACCAATAAAAATATTTTATTGATATGTTATAGCGTAGTCAAAATGGGTTTGTTCTTATGGCATATTTTAAAAGCATATTTATGTAATTGTTCATATTTTATTTCAGCGTATATTTCGTTATTTTTAGGACATACATAAATATGCATATTTTAAGGTTTTTAAAAGCATAAAGTTTATAGCCCTAATCAATAAAAAATGATTAGTTATATTATTAAAATTACTTACCATCCCAATAAAAGACATCGATAAATAAATGCATATCAGATATATCTGGAATAATTTCTTTAAGCCCCTCACAAACATTTCCAGAGTCCATAATATATTGACATGTTGACTGTACAGGTTGAACACAGTTGTCGAGAAAATTTTGTAAATCTTGTATTTTCCCATTTTCGGTCTGGTATGATAAGTAAATCTTTATTTTTAAAGAGTTCTCTGTTAATGGACAGTTTAAAGAGCATGTTGTTTTTTCTAAGACTGTTGGGAATTCTTTAAACATTGAATTAACTATGTTAGTAATAGTGGTATCACAACTAATTAATATGGTACCATATTCCAACTTCTGTGTACCAGGTTTACTTTTATTTATTATTAAATCCGCACGTTCAGAGTATGTTGCTGATGTAATTCCATTTTTTACAATTTTAGAAATAAAGTTAAAGAAATCGTTATTATTGGAATCAACCTTCTTTGAATATTTATCGCTATCACAGTATGAAACCTAAAATATAAAAAATATACTTATTAACAATAATTTGTTATTGTATCAGATTAGTAACAAGAATATTATATAGGTACCATTATTAATGATGCAAATGCATCAAACGCGAATGTATTTGTTAATACGATGTTTCCATCTAAGGTACTTGATTTAAAACCTTTCAACTCATCTGAGCGTGATCCATTTTTGATGATATGTAAATTTTTAATATTTTTAGAGTTATTAAGGTCAATGTGTTTAAGATAAGGATTTGGAATGAGATATAAATTGCTTTGCCTTTTTTTTTGATTTTTCCGATCCCAAGATTCACATGTTTTGTTCTCTTCAGTTATATTATCTTCTAACGAACAGACAAAACAAATTCTTTCGTCATCATTTGCTGATTTTTTATTTGAACATGAAGATATTGCATGGACTGGAACTCCACAAATACAACATTTATGTACACTATTTTTCAACGGAAGAGAACCAGCATTACATAGAGTACACGTTTTTTTGGGAACTATTAAAAAGTCATCTTCACCAATATCACAAACATTATCATTATTTTCACATAGACTCTCTCTAATAATATTTGAAGTATTTTGTTTTTTTGAGCTGGTAGTAACTGGTTGTTCAATATTAGTTGTTGAACGGATTAATGAAGCTTCTCGATTTGATTGTATATGAGTTTCTAAAAATTCTTCAATACCAGTAGGTAGAGATATGTGGTTAAAAGTTATTGTCTTAAGCTTTCTAAAGCTTGATTCGATAGCTGCCGAGCTAGAAATCTCTTCCCCATATCCAAATATTGGCACCATGATCCCACACCATAATGGTAAAAGTTTTATACTTTTAATTATAGGAGTTACCAGCGTCCCTTCATGTACCAGCTGTTTGCTATTTTCGAAAATTGTTTCAGTCCATGTCTGAAATGGATTGTTATAATCCAGAAATCCTTCAATGAAATTGTTAGGATCTTCTTCTAACGACACTTTTTCTTCATGACTTCATGAGTATTTTTAGATATAAAAATAATTTACAATTTTAAAATACTCATAACTCGCTTTAAAATTAAAATATAATTAAAAACCTATGAGATGCCCTCGGTAATATGCTTGCATTTAATTTTTATAATAGGTCAATTCACTCTAAATTTTAAATTGACGGACATAAACGTGATCTGCTGAGCGTAAAATTTGATATGCTGCGCACTTGTACGACGGAGACAACACATGCGTGTGTGGCGTCCTGTATACATGTTATTATAACAATTTTGTTTTGAAAACAATGTGTTAATAATTACACAATAATGTGTTAATTATTGTACATATTTATTAAATTTGAAATTTGTATTTAGTAATTAAAATTCGTTAGTAAATTATTAATATAATTGAATATAGATGTTTCGTCATAGTTGATGTAGCACATTTTTTAAAAATGGCAGCAACATATGTTCCTTTAAAAACCGTTTCAAGACGGGTCAAGGAAGTGAGTTTTTATACTTTTTACATCATCAAGACTTTGACACCGTATCATTTGACCGATGGTTCTCAAAATCAACTTTATGCTTTTAAAAACCTTAAAATATGCATATTTATGTATGTCCTAAAAATAACGAAATATACGCTGAAATAAAATATGAACAATTACATAAATATGCTTTTAAAATATGCCATAAGAACAAAACCATTTTGACTACGCTATAACATATCAATAAAATATTTTTATTGGTAATATTAATTATTTGTAATATATACATATTAAATGTAAATACTAAATAGTATGCAAATTACATTTATTTACATATTTTTAGAAAATACAAAAATCTAGTGTTAAAATATAAACAAAATGCGCGCTTAATATGAGAATATAACAAAATATGCACTGACAATTCAATAATAGTTAAATAAGCTGGACATATTTAGCACGTAATTCGCACGAATTCGCACGCCTGGTTTGGAAATTCGCACGACCTTCCTTCCCCTCCAAAAATCAAAAAATCGTGGGGGGGGCTGGCGAGACGTCTCGCCAGCCCCCCCCGGCCGTAAAAATTAACATTTTTGCAAATTTTCTTTTGCAGATATTTAGCACGTAATTCGCACGAATTCGCACGCCTGGTTTAGAAATTCGCACGACCTTCCTTCCCCTCCAAAAATCAAAAAATCGTGGGGGGGGGGTGGGGGGGCGGCTCGCCCGCCCCCCCCCGGCCGTAAAAATTAACATTTTTGCAAATTTTCTTTTGCAGATATTTAGCACGTAATTCGCACGAATTCGCACGCCTGGTTTGGAAATTCGCACGACCTTCCTTCCCCTCCAAAAATTAAAAAATCGCGGGAGAGGCCAGCAAAACGTCTCGCCAGCCCCCCCGGCCGTAAAAATTAACATTTTTGCAAATTTTCTTTTGCAGATATTTAGCACGTAATTCGCACGAATTCGCACGCCTGGTTTGGAAATTCGCACGACCTTCCTTCCCCTCCAAAAATCAAAAAATCGTGATAATTTGCAAAATTATCATTTTTGCAAATTTACAAGTTACCAAGTGGTTTTTAATTGATCATATTTTTTTAATTTTTTTTGTAATTCAATTTTTTTTACGAGTATTTATCTGATTGATAATCTTAAGTATTATGGTATTTAAATAACATATATATATATATGTTCATGTGAACTACTAGTGTATACAATTTAAAATTACTTTTCTTAATTTTTTTTAATGCACTATTTTAAAATAATTTAACATAATATATTATAAAATTTAATTTTTAATTTAATATTGTAGTCATACATTTTAAAATTAACCTACTTCTTTATTAAAAAATAAACAATAATTTCATATATATATATATATATATATATATATATATGTTATTTAAATACCATAATACTTAAGATTATCAATCAGATAAATACTCGTAAAAAAAATTGAATTACAAAAAAAATTAAAAAAATATGATCAATTAAAAACCACTTGGTAACTTGTAAATTTGCAAAAATGATAATTTTGCAAATTATCACGATTTTTTGATTTTTGGAGGGGAAGGAAGGTCGTGCGAATTTCCAAACCAGGCGTGCGAATTCGTGCGAATTACGTGCTAAATATCTGCAAAAGAAAATTTGCAAAAATGTTAATTTTTACGGCCGGGGGGGGGCTGGCGAGACGTCTCGCCAGCCCCCCCCACGATTTTTTGATTTTTGGAGGGGAAGGAAGGTCGTGCGAATTTCTAAACCAGGCGTGCGAATTCGTGCGAATTACGTGCTAAATATCTGCAAAAGAAAATTTGCAAAAATGTTAATTTTTACGGCCGGGGGGGGCTGGCGAGACGTCTCGCCAGCCCCCCCCACGATTTTTTGATTTTTGGAGGGGAAGGAAGGTCGTGCGAATTTCCAAACCAGGCGTGCGAATTCGTGCGAATTACGTGCTAAATATTTGCATAATTTGTTTATGGATTTCACGTTGGGGGGGGGCTGGCCAAACGTACGTGCTGATTTAGTTATGTAGTCATAACTCCTAAAATTATGGTTCTAAAACTGAAATGTATACTAGTTAACAATAATAGACATATAAAGACTTGAAATTATTTTCAAAAAACTGATTCCTTTTTAGTTAAAACATGGAACTTTAAAATTTTTTGAAACTATTTTCAAGCCAAATATTCGTTACATATTTTTTCATCCATTTTCGAAATAGCATAAAAATGGGGTAGGTGAATTATTTTTTATACTTGCATTAGTACTTATTAAAAAAAAGACATTTAATTTTGTTATTAGGTATTTCATAAAAATTGTAGTTTATTTTTTTAAGATTTGAAACAAGTTTACAGATAAATATGCTTCTTAATACTTAAATTTCAAATCAGTTCAAACCTATTTAATTTTTATTCTTAAGTGCTTTAAATGTCACATTAGAGAAAAATGGATAATATTCACAGTCAATGAAATCGAATGGTTATTATGTTATTAATTTATTATTCCAAAACTATATTATACTCAAAACTTCACAAAATGTTCCATTTTAATATTGCATTTTCTAAAAATGCATTGCTAAAAACTATTAACAAAATTATCCATTGACCTTAACTTAGACTCATTTTTCTAATGTTTTAGCGAAAATTTAATAATTTATCATTACTCTCAAATCGAATATAATATAACATAATTAAAAGCTGTCTTATATTAGACAACCAAATAGACGAATTGCAAAAAATATCTACGATCTACATAAGGCGCTATATAATATACACTCACTACCAGTATCTTGATCAAAGAACGAAGTAATAAAAGATATCAACGGTCATCACCATTACCTTACCTACTTTTTAATAAATTTAAACTAAGTGGAATACTATTTCATTTAAAAAATCATTGTAGTATAATTTGAGTTTTAAAAATCATTTAAAAATATTTAACTTAAATATGATCATAAAACATGATGTGCATGACAGTAAGTATATAATATCATTCATAAAAACTCATTAGATTAATTGCTTATTGGATTAGTTTTTACAGAATCCATAATCCTAAAATAAATTATGAGTGAACATTTAAAATTGTATTTAACTCCATTTTACAAATTAGAACAATATAGTTTAATACTATCAGTTTTGCATGTTTAAATAGTTAAAATATTTGAAAAATTTTTACTTGTATTGTAATCAATAATTTCAAATTTGATAACATGAATAATAGCAAAAATAAGTCAATAAGATAGTGGTAGTGGAAGTTCGTTCTTCGTTTCTTTGGTTCTAGAACAAGATAATAGTAGACCGGAATTCGTCTTTTAGGATAAGATAGTTATCGTGTATTACACTTCTGAGAATTTCGGCCAGTGTTTGGGTCATGTTTTGTACTTATGGACTACAGCTATTCGGACCTATATTCCGCGATACAGTGGTTGAGAAAAATTGTTGTACTTTTCGTGAAAAATCTAAGATCAATTTTTAATATAGAATAATCCATAAGATATTTATCTTAGATTAATATATTTAAAAAATGCAAATCAATAATAAAAAAAAAAAAAAAGCCGGTAAGACAATGGTGGTGGAAGTTCGTCCATCGTCGCTCCGCTCCTCGGACAAGATTATGGTGATGAGTAGAGATACATGAGTTGGGTGGGATACACGAGATGTATTGATAGATTAGGCATTATAGGATAGATTAGGACATTATTTTATATTATAAAAAAAAAACGATTCTGAACGAAGATGAATTGTCAGTGAATAATATGTTTATAGTAAATCGCTTGAATTTTTGTAAAAATTACAGTTTCAGACGCCCGTTAAAATTTTTTCATTGAACCGATCGTGAGATTTTTTATACTTTTTGCAAGCAAAACTTATGAACAACCTTGTAATACATTTTCATTTCTTAACTTTGAGAAGAACATTTTTTTATACATTTTCAACTACGACATAATTTGTGATTTCGACAAATTTTGTCGATTTTTGAACTTCAACTGCTTATAAAAAAAAATTGTGCCTATGTATTTTTATAATTTTTGAATGGGAGTTAGAACAACTTATGTGGACCCTTCTATTAAATTTTCAAGTATTTCGTCCGAGCTACATTTTTTTTATCAACATTTATAAAAAAAAAAATAAAAAAAATCGAATATTTCAAATGCCTATAAATTGATTAAAAATGAGTGAAATCTTTTGAAAATAAAATTATATAAAGAAAATGCCAATATAAACAACTGATAAAATTTTCAAGTTTCTACAACTTATACTTTTTGAAAAAAAAACAAATAGCAAAAATCGTTTGAGGCTAAACCGTTGTTTAACGTGTTTTTGTAAAAATTTAAATTTCAAACACTCATAAAATTTTTTTGTCTGAATCCGGTAAAGTTTTTTTTGCAGATAATTGAAGAAAAACTAATGAAAAACCTTGTACCAAATTTTCAAAACTTAGTTATAAAAGAAAAAAATTTTACGATTTTTCAACAACAAAATTATTTGCAAATTTTCGCAATTTTTACATATTTCGTATAAATTGGAACTTTGAGCACTTATAAAAAAAAATTGTGACTTACGATTTTGGATTTTTTTTTATCAGTTATGGAACAACTTATAAGAAACCTTGTATTAAATTTTCAAGATTTTCTGGCAAAAAAAAAAAATTTTATCGTTATTTTAAAAAAAAATACTTAAAAAAATTGAAAATTTCAATTGTCTATAATTAGCTCAATAAAAGTCAAAATACTTTGAAAATTTAACGGTGTATAGAGAACGCTAATCTTAACATTTGGTGAAAATTTCAAGTATTTACATCGATTAGTTTTTGAGTTATAGCAAAATAAAAAATTTGATTTTGTCGAAAACTGGTTTTGCGTAAAATATACCGTTTTTCCCTCATTTTTTAAGGGTTTTTCCCGGCGCGTTAAAAAAATATTGAAAATTTTTAACTTTTGACCCCCCAAAGTACCAACTAGATTCACTTTCCTTTCAGAAAAGTTGCTACATAAGGCAATCGAAGCATTTTTACTGCCCCAAATCGTGTCGACAGACACAAAAATAAATAAAAAAAAAAAAAAAAAAAAAAAAAAAAACACACATCATTGTAAAATCAATACATTCTTCACTCCGTTCAGAATCTAAAAAAAACACTTTTGAAATTCACTTAAATTAAAATCATAAATTCTCCCGCAGGTATGGAAATTAAACTAATATTGGCTAAATATAATATCTACTATCTATATTTAGAGACTTATTTGATATTTTGTTGTAATAAAATATTATAATAGAAATAATTTGTTTACAATGATATTTCGCTGTTATGTCAAAAATCCAACACATACAAATTATCAGGAAAAACTGTTTTTTTTTTTTTTTTTTTTTGTAATAATAATAGGATATTTCTATTAAAAATTAGACTCATATTACATTTATGGTAATAAAAAGAGTGTTCCAGAGTGATTCGACAAATGGAACAACTTAAGTTCAATATTGGTTTCATGTTAATACCATATTATGGTGCTATAATTATAATGCTCTAAAACTTTTTTTTAAATTTCGTACTTTAAAATTAAAAATTAAATTTTATAGCTTTATATAAAAATTAAAATAGCCATTTTATAAATCTGGCTTTTAGAAAAATGTTGATATTACAATTTTAATAAAGGTCCATCTGACAATTTTTTACAATTCTGAAAATATTAATTTTAGTAATCATTGATTTCTTATCTAATATTTCATATAAAAATAGGGCAATATCGCTAATGTTTTTGAAATTATCGTATAAAATATCGTAATATTATAATGAACATTTAATTTTATTAAACACACATTTTCAAAAATTTTGTGAAATCATAATAAATTGATGGCGTAACTATAGTAAAACTTGCAAAAGGGTTATTTATTTATTTATTTTTTTAACTTTAGAATAATCAAATTTGGATTCCAAAAGTAAAAAATCTTATAATGTATTTTCATTTTAGCACAGTACTGTAGTACTGATTAAACGAAAAAGTACGTACTTCGCCCCATGGGGTATTTTTGGCTCCTTGGACAAGTTAATAATGACAACTATATTGGATTTTAAAGAAACTATTCACAATTTCTTTTGTCAAACGTTTCTGAGCAAAGCTTGTATTTATAAACATACCATTTAAATATTACATAATTTTTAGTCTAATTGTGTTTATCTTTATCCCAAGGTTCATAATTAATAGATAGTGCAATCATTTTTTATACACAATTTAAAGTTGAAAATTGATACAAAAACAACCTATCCCATAAAAATTGTATGATAATTTACTCAAATGCTAACAAGAGAAAAAATCCCTTTTCACGATTTTTAAATTTTTTTCAACGTCGTTATAGTTACATTTATGAATAAAGTCATATTAAATTTTCAGAACTTTTTGTTGAATATTAAAATTTTCAAACTTAAAAAAAAACAGATATTTTCAAAACTCTACTTTTAGTTCATAAGTTGTCAATTTTTTTTTGAAACTTGCTTAAACCATGTAGAAATATGCCCTTAATATATGATGGAAATTTCAAGTTTTTAACAATATTACTTTGAGTTGTAATTAAATAACCAAAATCGATTTAGTAAATGTATCGGTTATTTTACCGTTTATTTTTTCGGTTTTCAGCAGTGTTTCCTCACGCCAAGAAAAATTATTGAGGGAAGAGAAAAACAAACTCTTAAGGTACTATCTACCTGTGATTTCCGATCTATAAAGTTGCTGGATGAAAATTTGTACAAAGTTGAGTGAACCAAAAAATGTCTCTAGAAAAAAAAACACCATTGTAAAACCAATAGATCCTTTACTCAGAATTTAAAATTATAAAATAACATACGCGTTGCTATAAAATTGTATTCAAGTTTACGTATTTAACTGTGTTGCTTTTTCAAATATCCCTGAAATTGTTCATGGAAATAACAAAAACGCTTAGACATTCATAATTCAAGGAAGCTGTATATTAATATTTTGTTTAATTTTTAATATATATCAAAACTGTTTTTAAACTAAACAATTATTTTATAATTTTTCTTTATTTTATTTTAATGTATGTCTACAAACAATCTTATTTTGAAATGAATTACACATGCGCAGTTCATGAATATGTTTTACGTATACGTTTGTTCATGATAAATTTAAAATAAAACCAGAGATACTGCCCTGAGTACAGATATTACTGGTCACTTTGAATGTCATTGAAAATAAATATCTGCAGGGCCAATGGAATGACGTGATAGTTGAATCAGCTGTCGTATAAAAGTTTGAATAAATACAAATCGATTTCGTTATAGTCGAGGAAATATCTAAATAATAAGTACCTAATACGCCGAAAAATACTTCAATGGTTTTGAACTTGGATCGTTTATTGCATGCATATTATGCACTCTATACCATCCACAGTGGCATATTGTTACATTTTGTATTGGGTACGTAATCTCCGGCAACGATGTCATGAGGCATGAGCGAATAAACATTAATCGTCCGAGTAAACAAATAAAATATAGTGACAAAGTCGTCGGACACACCGCTGTTTGTTGTGGACGAAACGTCTTTTGTATCCGTCCGTGGCATATGCAGTATACTACAATACCTATACAACATTATATCATTATGTCCAAGCAAGGTAATTCAGTTGAAGTCCCGGTTGGTTAAAAATGTTATTTAATCGACCGCAATGGAATTAAGTGATCCAGCAGCGGAGCAACAGCCTTTCAAAAGTGCCAATCTCCCTTATACGAGTACAGGAGTTAAGTGTTCTTGGTCACTACAATACACTATTGAGAATTTTCGTTCAAGTCTATTCGTGAGTGTTCACACTTTTTATATTTCAAAATAGATTTATCACAACTGTATTGAATCCATTGAAGGATATCTAAGTATAAGAAAATTACAATTCTTGGAATCTATTAAATAAATTCGAAGTTATGTTGTAAAAGTTTTAAGGAATAGGTTACAAATGACACAAAATGACGCTATAATATTTTTTTGCGTAGTAAAAACGTAAATATAATATGTAATGATAATAAATTTAATTATTAAAGTATTTGATATTTATAAAATAGCCATACAGCTTACAAAGTATTAACTTTGAAACAAGAAATCTGCATAAACGATAAATACTGCATTATTGGTTCATTTATCACAAAATTTATGTTGGATTAAGAAATGTAAAATGGCTCTAGAGAATGGGCAAGTTAGATTTGGTACATAGGTTTACAGAAATCTATTTAAGAATTTCACACCTAACATACGCCTATGGTTTTTTAACGTGCTCTTTGTTACTGGTTTGTGACAGAAGTAAAATCATTAGAGAAACATGATTTGTATACTCATTATTTATAAATTATGTTCCTTTATACTTGGACAGACTTTGGACCATATGTATGCCCATTGTATTATGAATAAATAAAAAAAACATTTGATTTAAAAAAATATTTTTGAAAACATGTATAATATAGCATATATTATAATTATATATCATATAATTCGATGTACAAATATTTTTTAGAAAATTGTATACAATATTTTTAATTTAAGACAATACTCGTATTATATACATAATGTTTATATACATTTTTATTTGGTTTGATTTAAGTGAAACTTTGTCAACTTTGTGGTGTGTGGGGTGTGCCAAAATGCTCAAAAGCACATTGATTTTGTGTCCAATCAGTTGATTATATTGCAATCTGTTGATAAATCCAATTTATTAAATTCTTGACTGAAAAAATTTGAGAGGAGTTTATGGTAAATGTTTGAAACTGTCAAATGTGGTATTCTGATTTCTCATTCGTTCATACGTATTATAAATTTTGGTAATGGCGAGATTTCGTTACAAATTGTATGTATTATAGAGACTGATGGTTCATTTGTGTGTGTGTGTGTGTGTGTGTGTGTGTGTGTGTGTGTGTGTGTATGTGTGTGTTCATTGTTATTAATAATAGTGTAGGTTGTATGGTTGTATGGTTGTATGGTGGCATATTCATTTTATAGGTGTTTAAATGCTGGCAAATTTTGGAAACCATAATTAAATGTTGGGTATGGTTCTCGTTTAATGGTCTCAGCTTGTAGTAACGTAATATTTTGAAATACATATTTTGTAAACTATATTTTAACATATTTTACCTTCTGATGAATTGGACAACATCGCGCTAGTAACATACACTATAAAAATGTAATGTAAAACTTGTATGACGTAGATGCCATTTTGAAATTGTCTGCTTTGTAGTTTTCGTTTGTATAATTTTTATGTTCTCACAGTTTCTAATGAAAAAATTGGTTACAAAATGAACGTAGCTCATCGATTATTTTCATAGTTTTTTGATTGTTCAAATGTTATAATTTATTTTACTAGTTCGACTACTCAATACGTAGGCAGTCGCAGTGATCATTTGTTTGTTTTATTCAAACCTTAGTGTGGTTGTGTGAAGAGAATGTACTTGTTTTACACATTTTTTATCCAACCAGGTCACCACAGGTTTTTAGGTTATGTTTCAATCACGCATAGTAAAATAATTGTTTTATCTTATTATTTCTTTACGAGTCCCGTCTTCACATATTGTATAGTTTATATTTTAAGAAAATATTTCCATATTAATTATCAAAATTGAAAGTGTCCCTATTAATCACTTTTATAGTAATCCACGGATTTGTTTAAATCTTCACTTAACATAATTTGAAAACATGTTGTTCTTAGTAACATTTGGAAGAATATCGAAAAAATTTTCGTTAATTAAGGTTTTCACGACTAATCAGAATTGAGTAATTACTCGCTATACAATCTAAAATCGACGACTCCATCAATAAAATCCAATACGAAATTAGAAATGACACGAACCAAGTATCGCATATTGTATGTACAAAGAATGCGGTTGGATCGATTGCGAACCTAACGATGTCTTTACGCCAAGACGTTCACTTGTTAATTACATAAGTACTTACCCGCAGACCTACTCTTAAAATATGTAAAAAAAAAAAAAAAAAAACTCACGCCTTCATATGAAAACAACCGATGATATTTTAATATACCTACGGAGCAAACACGCGCCACAGGCGTGTTCCTAAAATTATTATTATTGTCATTATTTTATTCAGTAAACTGTATATGTGACTTTTTTTCTTTTAGAATAATAATTAGAATCACCTAATGATTCATCATAAATTCGACCTGAAAATCAATTTTTTTTTTCACATTTTTTTTACATTCTTACATATACTGAACTTACATTCAACTTAAATGTTACACAAAACGTTTTCATGGAATCAAATATGTAGTATTTCCTTAATAAAAATAAAAATATCATTGCCTATCACAAAAAAAAAAATAAAAAATTATAATAATAAAAATCATTTTTTACCGAATTATGTGAGACTTGTGTGTCGCAGTGACCCACGGTATTCTATTGGATATATTAATTTATAGAATGTTAATTCATTTCAAAAAAAAAATAAGAGATTAAATTTAGGGATCATTATTCATCTTTCTGTGCACCAGAATAAACTTTAAATTTTGAAATTTCGAATCTTATAATCCTATATGAAGTTGATAAACAACATATTTTCGACGCTTCGAGACGAAAAACTTAATTTTCGAATGAAATTCAATATCAATCGAACAAAAGTATAATATTCGTAATGTTGAATACGATTATCATCGACCAACATCATCAAAGAACTATTTTTCGAAATCTTGATTCTTTTAGTTTCTAGGTGAATTCGAAAAATAGTATATTTTCGTCAATTTGAGACGAAAACAAAATTTTTCGACATAACTAAAGATTTATCGATGAAATATTTAGTATTCGATTATAAGTAAGCGACACCTTTGAAGATATTTTTTTCGAAATTTCAAATGTTTTGATCTTTACATGAAGCTGAAAAATTGTGTGTTTTAGCTCTCTGAGACCAAAAAAAGTGATTTTTGAAAGAAATTCGATATCGCTCTATCATAATTATTATATTCTGTATGTAGATTTCGATTATCATTGACCGACACCTATAGGTTTAAAGACATTTATTGCTCGAAATTTACGCGTATTTTTATCGCTATATGAATTGGAAAATTCGCGTATTTTTGACCCTTTGAGACAAAGAGAGGTAATTTTCGAACGAAACTCCATATCTTTTGAATACAAATATTATTTTCGCTATTTTAAAATTGAACATTTCTTATTAAAAAAAAACTTTTCCGAAAAATAAAGTTTGATTTTATTCAATAACCGTTTAAAATGATTCACAATTTACATTTCTTGTACTGTAAAGTATATCATAATGGCCAGGCCTGTAGAGAAGATGAATACAGGTCTGGAATTCGTCAGGAAAATTGTGCACCGTAGATATAGGTGATTCACTTCGATCAAAGTGTATTACTTGAACGTCTACATTTAACGCTTTGCTCAATGCAATTATATGAATGTGATCGCTTCTCTGTTCATTGTTTCTACTTCCTAAAATGCGTACAAAGAAGAAGTTTGAACGCATTTGTTCAGAGGACGATGTTTGATATATATGCGTTATGTATTTTTAAGTTATTATTTGATAATAACTATTACTTCCAAGCAAAACTTCAATAGAATTCGGTTCTTTGATAGGAAACTCTTGTAAAAATCGGCATCTTTTTGGAGTTGTCCAGATGTTATTAGACGTAAATAAGCCACGACATTGTTTGAATAAGTTTCTTCATTGAAAATCGAGAATAATTTTTCGTAATCGTCTTCATCGATAATGTTTACCACTTCTATAAACTAAGGGAAAAGATATATATACATACGTATTGAATATGTATCACAATAATTATTATTAACGATTTTAAGTCTTATAATATGTTTATAACTGATTGAAATTTACTTTACCATGCATCTCCGAATATATGAGTTGGTCAAACCCAAGAGAGATCAATACATCTCTGATACATATGATTCGATTTTTGAAATATATAAATTATTCATAATGACGTAATTAGTATTCAAAATACGCAGAAGCAAATGATCTGAAGAAGCAATTGCCGTCCCCTGTTACACGTCACAAGTATATAAATTCTGTACGTAAATTCTCAATTTTGATCAAGTAATTTGGCTTATCTTCATATTTACTTTCAAGTGTTTTAAGTTCTTCTTTTGGTCCAACTAAATACATAGGACTGGGAAGCTCTAGGTAAAAATTAAAAATCGCAATTTTTAGAAATGTATATAAATGTACTATTAGTAGGTAGTAAATAAAAACAAAACATTCAATAAGATACAGACCGTTAAAATCCCTAAAGGTTGCTATTGATCTAAAACTTAAAAACATGTTCGATATAACATTTGGAATGCAATTAAAATTAAAGGAAAATTATTCTAGTGGAAAATAAATACAAGAAAAACAAATTAGGTGATAAAATCAATAATAAATCAAATTGAAATTTATTTTTGTGTTATAATAATAATAGGCATGATTTGCAACTACATTAATGATTCTAATTTTATTTTATCCGATGTTGGTGGTAAGTGCATTAAAAACTCAAAGTTTTACAATCTTATAGATGCATAAAATATTAAGCATATACTTAAATTGAAGAGAGTTTTTATATCCTTTGAAAAATAGATTTTGAGACTGTTGAAAAATATACATAAAATATGCACTTATCGTAATATAAGCTATATTTTGAAAATTTAATTCTATTAGGCTGTGAATATAAGTAAATTAGTACCTACCTATAATATTATTTAGACAATAATTAAATTAAATTTTAACTTTAATTATTTAAAATATGGCGAAAAAAAACTAAGTAATTATATTAACAATATTTACTTTCATTTTTGGGTGATATCCTTCCTAATACAACGAAAAAAAATTGCACTTATTGTTTGGTTTCAATCGACTGGCGGTTGTCATAACCACATAATATTTTTAAAAAAAGGTCGTAGTATTTTTCACTTTTTACTTCCATCATCGATTCCATCTTTCTGTTCTTATAAGACTTTTAATCAAAAATACAATACTATCTTATTACTAATAAGTTATATAATATGCCATTAGTCATATAATATGACATAGACGATAAAGTGTAGTTTTCAATAATTTTCGTAAGAGAAAAATATTGAATACTTGAAATATTTTTATTTCCCTCCAAAAATTCTACATTATTCAAAAATTATGAAAATAATAACCTTAAAAATAGCAAAATTGACAAAAAATGCATTAAAGAGGTTAAAATGAAAAAAAATGCAAAAAAATGCAAAATAAAAATTGAATTACATGAATCTACACCACTTGAAACGCAATTTTGCCAAACTGAGCATTGCGTAAGGATTTAGGGAAAAAAATGCATTTTGCATTAAAATCCGCGCCCTACTTATTACATTCTTATGACTTCTATCTTCTTGTTGGAATTTGAATTTTCTCGTACTATACTAAAGGCATGTTTTAAATATTTTTTCGTATATGGTTCATATTTGATTAAGTATGAACATCTGTTTTATTTGTAAATGTTCATTTGATGAACAATTAATATTTTTGTCTTGAATCCTTAAACGTTAAAATCTTATAGTAAAATCTAATTAAAAAGTCAATTTTTTTAATCACAAACATGAACCCTAAAGTCTGTTAACTGAAGGTTGACCGAATAAATATAATAATAAATAAACTGTAATAAAGTTGTACTTCATCAATTTAGTTTATGACCGCTATGTATTACGATTTGTGCAATTTGTATTAAAATTATATTATTAATATTATTATTTTTTTGGAAATAAACGGCAGTAGTACATTTAAGGTTTTCCTAGGAAATATTATTTTAAAAATTTCCTGAAAGTTAGTACATGATGGAGTATCCTACCTCCAGGTCCCCGTAGGATATAACTGTTCCAGTTAGTGGCAGTCAAACGGGGGCCATAAGGGAGATGGATCCCTCCAAAGATCTAATATGAACTTTTTTCCAATATTAATAATAATATGCCAATATGACATCAGACATACCTATTTTAATCCGAAAAAATTATTTTTAATAAAAATAATTAAATAGTAAATTCCTACAAAATATGTTTTTATAATTATACACATATGGCCTTAAATGTGTGAGTCATTTTTCAATTTCTCATTCCTTATTATCAATAAGTAAATGATATGTAAATTATACGTAGTGTGATACGAGATTTTGTCTAGTTCACTTTTTTGAATGTTAAGTCACGTGGCCATGCCGTAATGTGTGATATTGTTTTAATTGCCTGTAGAGGATATTTGGTAGGGCGGGACCCGTTTCGCCCAAAATCGACCTTTCCCGTTTCGCCCACAAACCCGTTTCGCCCAACGAATTTTTAGTCGTTTAAAAATTAAGTTGGCAATGATTTTATTAAATATTATTATATCCGAGTATTTATTTTTAGTATATACATTAATATATAAGAGTTTTCAATGCTTTATCGATAACAAGTATTTATCTTGACTCTTACTATCGTAAAATGTCCTAATTTCCAATTGACGACGAATGCGTGTGAATCATTTCACTCAACTTTCAATAAAAACTTTTATTCCGATTCTCCATCTATATTAAATTATCATACGGAACGATTTTCAAACTGAAACGTACATAAAAATGAACAGCATAGAAATACCAAATAATACAAAGAACAAAACAGTGATGGAAAGACAAAAACGTAATGAAAAATTAATAATTAAATATAGAAATAAACAAATGACTCGATTTGAATTTATCAAAGCTATGTGCGAAAATTTAAAAAAACATCAATAACTCTTAATGTAATCTTATAACAATATAAATGATGAAGTAAATTAATATAATACATTTGTGAACAATTACAGATAAGGTCTGTATGCAAAATATGTTTTTGGAGAACAACGAGTTTCGCCTCCTCGTCGTGTTCTCTGGGTAACGCTAAATGAAACTAAAATATCATAATATTTAATAAAATCATTGCCAACTTAATTTTTAAACGACTAAAAATTCGTTTGCCGAAACGGGTTTGTGGGCGAAACGGGAAAGGTCGATTTTGGGCGAAACGGGTCGTCACCATTTGGTAGGTATGACGGAACTCCGGAGTGCCCTCGATGAATGAACTGGTGCCTGACGTCGTAGTGGTCTTACACACCATGAGCCGTGAGGTGAAATAAATGATGATAAATTAATATATTTAATTATTTATAAATAATAATACAATATAAATTAATAAATATAATTAATTTAGTTTCGGTGGAGAAGGCACGTATTTTTAAAAGTCAAACAAACATAACAGTGAAATTTAAATTTTGTTCAATGTAAAAACTTGATTTCCCGAAAATGAATAGAATTCACATAATCTCTCTCGAGAAAGGCATACTTTAATTTTAAAATTGGTAAGATTGTTCAAGTTTCTTGTAAAATTCACCGATTTGTTTAGAATTTCGGCAATACAACATTAATAGCTTTTTGTGCCTTGAGACTATGACACAAAATTGTATTTACCTAATGCACTAAAAAACGACATCAAAGTGATGCACAAGTGGAACACTTCTAAAAATTATAATATGGTATCAATAACAAAATCGATACCATTGTCGTTTCGATCGTAAAATAACTTCTCTTCATGTTTTAGTGGCAGTTGAAAATACGTAAGTTATGTCGTAGTAGAGGCTTTCCTGTTGTTTTTGATTATTCATTTGTTATTTGCCATAAGTTTTAATACCTATGTAAGGTAGGTAGGTGAAATAAAAGGTTGCATTTGACATTTAATTATTTTTTGTCATTAAAATTACGTTAAACAGATTTTGTTTGATTCAACAGTAGGCATAATACAATTATGCGTCACCCGACACGACCAAATTAGAAATTCAAGGCCATACCATCAGGTATATTTACGAATTCACAAAGTGAAAAAATGATTTACTCGCTTGATCTCGACGATTTTTCAAAACATATCAAATGGAAAATTTAAAAATAATAAACAGCAAAATAAATCAGTGCCAGATTCAGTAAAAATCAATATTGCATTTCATCGCAGAACTTACCAACAGAACGTACTAACGTCGTTATCATTGCTTGTAGAAAATGTTAAAGAAGTCCTTTATAATAATGACATAACATATTTAAATAAACAAAATAATGAGGAACTATGATTATTTTAACGTTGTATCATATATGCTCCCTTATTTCTAGTGCATATTATTTGTGTTTTAGAATTTTCGTAATAAGATAAATAAAGACTTAGACAATAGTATATCATCATATCTTTTTGTATTTATTGAATTCGTAGATTAATTCATTTCTTTTTATCATCAATAAAACACGATTGTTTAATTTTTAATTACAATATTTTATAACATTATTTGTATTATTTAAAAGTACAAGAATATAACATTTAATTTTAAAGTAAAATTACGTTTGGCTATATAAGTATTGATACATCAAGTCAATACAGCAGTCATGAACTTGGACATGGATTAAATGGATTTTCCGCTTCGGCTGTCGCAGAGATGCTAGCTGAAAAAAAATGGTAAGATAATATCGACGGAAGTTAGTCTTCACGGTTCTCGGACAAAATAATGTAGTGAGTGTAATGAACCTTAAATAAGTCATTTAAATTTCTGAGTGAAATGAAGAATGTGTATCGGTATTACAATGATGTGTTCTTTCATATATGGAATCACTTTTTCGGACAGTTATAATAGTTCAGAAGTTTAATCATTGTCCCGATAGATCAGACATTTTATCTATTTAGTACTTTAAAGAAGTCATTTTTCTCTATGATTGATAGTTATTCCAAGTGAAAGGAAAAATAACCCAAAAATTCAGCATTAACAGTAAAATTTACTTTATACGACGATTTCATAAACATTTTTCATAAGACTTAAATTCGACCATAAATCCAAAATAAAATGTGTTTCATTCGGGCGCTAGACACTTAAAGTTTTCATTAAATGTTAACAATATTATTTCATAGTTTCTAGTTTCAAAAAAATTATTCACTTTTGGCCTACATATAGAACTTTTAAATTATAGGAAACATCTCGTTTTTTTCTAATTACATTTTCAATATTTGATATAGAAACCTGAAAGTTGTATATCAGGATACTTGCATACTAAGTCTAGATTTATCATCAGAAGTTACAAATAATATGCAATAAAAATAAAAAAGAATATGATATTTTTTGTAAAAAGAATCATTTGAGCCACGATTTCAACTTAAAATTTATATAAATATAGAATTATCATATTAATCTTTATGAACAGTGGGCCGTTGATAGGAAAATATTATATGAATCTATCGAGTTAGCGATTTCATAATAAAAAAATTAAAATAAAAATAAAAAATAAAAATATAAAAAAATAAATAAAAAAATGAAAAAAATAAAAAAATAAAATATAAATAAATAATATACAGATGTTAATGAAAAAAATTGAGAGTTTACGCAGAAATAATGATATTCATCAAATCCTAACTTTAAAAGCATGTAAAAATAATCTTGTGGATCATTTTAAAATTTGTTTTTTTTCATAGAAGACAAACTCGAAAAAAAACGAGTTATTTACAATTTTTTTAAAGTCCAATATTTATTACAAAAAGAGTAACATTTTTTGAAACTCAAATGTATAAAAAGAAAATAGCAGAGTAGATAAATAAGATAAATGACCTTATTGAAGTACTGACTATGTGTAATTTTTGATTTAGTGGCCTAGTGGCTCATCTTATTTTTGATTCAACTGATTGCATAGTATGTTTAAACTTATCTAGTAGGTATCTAATGTGACTTACCTTGTAATTCTTTGCCTATAAAATAAACATTACGTTCACAGTACAGAATTAAGTCTTTAACACAAATTTATTGATGATATTTCAACACAAAATACACAATTATTCTACTTATCAATACGTTATTTTAATAATCGTCGAACAAATCATATATTTTGTCAACTTGAGAAAATAATAAAATTGTTCTTTGAGTGTTGACGTACATTATAATATGTTAAGCCAAAAATCGAATCAAATCTGAGCTGCACCACGGCAAAAACGTTTCTACTCTGAATTGAGAAAAATTACATGTTACGTATTTCGGCATTTTCCTTTGATTTGTGATTATACAATGCGTGATTTTTTTCTGCCTTTGGCATTAGTACGTATTCCATATTTTTTATTGAAAACTTAAACTAAAGCCATTGCCAAATTCGCATCAATCATTGGTTTAAAACCAACGTGGGTGATTAGTTAACACTTGCGTAGCTGAAAAATATTTTCTTTTCTACTTTTATCACTTGAAATTATTGAAAAGCACTGAAGATTTTGGTACATAAATGGGCACAACTACGTTTATCGGGGCAAATATAATATTCTACCCAAGTATCGTTGGGCGGCTTATTGCTTTCATGGAGTTTTCTCGGATAATTCAAGTCTTATTTTGGTGTATGTTTCGAACGTCTTACAATATATCAAATCAATATAAAATAAGTTTGCGCGGATATTTAAGGATAATGAAATTTAAGTGATATTTACCTTCATCAGATGCCGCTACCTTTGAATAACGTCCTAAATATATACAATAAAACATGTTTTATTACGTCAGGTAAATTAATGGACATTGATATTTATTAAGTGAGTGATTTTATGTAAAACGATTCAGTTCGTTAGTTGAAATATAATATCAAAAAAATAACTGTAAATGAAAAAATATATAATTTTAGATATTATTTTTATGACAGAAATTGGAACGATTAGAAAAATATTATTATTTATTTTTATGTTTTTGTAAACTCCCAATTGGCGCCATTAATTAACGACTTGGTATGTTTATTGTTTATACTGACTAAATGTCGTTAGAGTAAACCTATGTGCTTGCAATTTGCTTGTCATATTCAAAATCTGTAGCCTACATCTGGCTGAACTCATCGCCGTCGGTGAGAATAATATTTAATTCCATTCAATTATAAATACCAAAATAGGTTATTTATTGCATTTTACGTTTGTTAAGATTAAATTATATTTTTAATCTCAACCCCATCTCGTCATCATTGAATTAATTTGAACATTTTTATCATGGTAATTTTTACATTTTTTTAGTGAATTTTAACCTAAGTTATCGTTACCTTGGTCGCTTCAGGTGGTACTGTTTCAGTGCCTAAATACACATTGAAAATTTTGATTATTAATTTTTGGTAACAATTAAAATAAAATATATTTGATATAATTTAGAATAATTTTTTGTAATCGTCTTCATCGATAATGTTTACCACTTCTATAAACTAAGGGAAAAGATATATATATATATATATATATATATATATATATATATATATATATATATATATATATATATATATATATACGTATTAAATATGTATCACAATAATTATTATTAACGATTTTAAGTCTTATAATATGATTATAACTGATTGAAATTTACTTTTACCATGCATCTCCGAATATATGAGTTGATCAAACCCAAGAGAGATCAATACATCTCTGATACATATGATTCGATTTTTGAAATATATAAATTCTTCATAATGACGTAATAAGTATTCAAAATACGCAAAACCAAATGATCTGAGGAAGCAATTGCCGTCCCCTGTTACACGTCGCAAGTACATAAATTCTGTACGTAAATTCTCAATTTTGATCAAGTAATTCGGCTTATCTTCATATTTACTTTCAAATGTTTTAAGTTCTTCTTTTGGTCCAACTAAATACATAGGACTGGGAAACTATAGGTAAAAATTAAAAATCGCAATTTTTAGAAATGTATATAAATGTATTATTAGTAGGTAGTAAATAAAAACAAAACATTCAATAAGACACAGACCGTTAAAATCCTTAAAGGTTGCTATTGATCTAAAACTTAAAAACATGTTCGATATAACATTTGGAATGCAATTAAAATTAAAGGAAAATTATTCTAGTGGAAAATAAATACAAGAAAAACAAATTAGGTGATAAAATCAATAATAAATCAAATTGAAATTTATTTTTGTGTTATAATAATAATAGGTATGATTTGCCACTACATTAATGATTCTAATTTAATTTTATCCGATGTTGGTGGTAAGTGCATTAAAAACTCAAAGTTTTACAATCTTATAGATGCATAAAATATTAAGCATATACTTAAATTGAAGAGAGTTTTTATATCCTTTGAAAAATAGATTTTGAGACTGTTGAAAAATATACATAAAATATGCACTTATCGTAATATAAGCTATATTTTGAAAATTTAATTCTATTAGGCTGTGAATATAAGTAAATTAGTACCTACCTATAATATTATTTAGACAATAATTAAATTAAATTTTAACTTTAATTATTTAAAATATGGTGAAAAAAAACTAAGTAATTATATTAACAATATTTACTTTCATTTTTGGGTGATATCCTTCCTAATACAACGAAAAAAAATTGCACTTATTGTTTGGTTTCAATCGACTGGCGGTTGTCATAACCACATAATATTTTTAAAAAAAGGTCGCAGTATTTTTCACTTTTTACTTCCATCATTTTTACATGCGTTTAAAGTTAGGATTTGATGAATATCATTATTTCTGCGTAAACTCTCAATTTTTTTCATTAACATCTGTATATTATTTGAAATCGCTAACGCGATAGATTCATATAATATTTTCCTATCAACGACCCACTGTTCATAAAGATTAATATGATAATTCTATATTGATATAAATTTTAAGTTGAAATCGTGGCTCAAATGATTCTTTTAACAAAAAATATCATATTCTTTTTTATTTTTATTGCATATTATTTGTAACTTCTGATGATAAATCTAGACTTAGTATGCAAGTATCCTGATATACAACTTTCAGGTTTCTATATCAAATATTGAAAATGTAATTAGAAAAAAACGAGATGTTTCCTATAATTTAAAAGTTCTATATGTAGGCCAAAAGTGAATAATTTTTTTGAAACTAGAAACTATGAAATAATATTGTTAACATTTAATGAAAACTTTAAGTGTCTAGCGCCCGAATGAAACACATTTTATTTTGGATTTATGGTCGAATTTAAGTCTTATGAAAAATGTTTATGAAATCGTCGTATAAAGTAAATTTTACTGTTAATGCTGAATTTTTGGGTTATTTTTCCTTTCACTTGGAATAACTATCAATCATAGAGAAACATGACTTCTTTAAAGTATTAAATAGATAAAATGTCTGATCTATCGGGACAATGATTAAACTTCTGAACAATTATAACTGTCCGAAAAAGTGATTCCATATATGAAAGAACACATCATTGTAATACCGATACACATTCTTCATTTCACTCAGAAATTTAAATGACTTATTTAATGTTCATTACACTCACTACATTATTTTGTCCGAGAACCGTGAAGACTAACTTCCGTCGATATTATCTTACCATTTTTTTTCAGCTAGCATCTCTGCGACAGCCGAAGCGGAAAATCCATTTAATCCATGTCCAAGTTCATGACTGCTGTATTGACTTGATGTATCAATACTTATATAGCCAAACGTAATTTTACTTTAAAATTAAATGTTATATTCTTGTACTTTTAAATAATACAAATAATGTTATAAAATATTGTAATTAAAAATTAAACAATCGTGTTTTATTGATGATAAAAAGAAATAAATTAATCTACGAATTCAGCTAATACTAGCAATGATAACGACGTTAGTACGTTCTGTTGGTAAGTTCTGCGATGAAATGCAATATTGATTTTTACTGAATCTGGCACCGTTTTTAGTGTAAATATTCATATGCCACCTGGTGTATTTGTGTCAGATCGGTTTATGAAGCCCTACAGTGACTTTCTGTTCAAACATGACGCATATTTTTTCAGTTATATACACTCGACAATATATAATAGGTGTATAATACGAATTTACAATTATTCTTCGCAAATAGAAATAAATGGTAACGAACACTTGTATTCCCCGCAGTGGTTAAACGTATTATAACAGTCGAAATATTTGCCACAAAACGTTCACATAGTTCCGTTAAATCAATCTATAATACAATAGTACTTTTGCAAATGCATTTTCACACCTGTGTCTACAGCTAAGGCTGCAGTGTTGCCACGTTTCTTTTTCAAAATTAAATACGCCATGATTTGTGAATTTACATTTTGATCACAAAACAAATTGTGAAATTATGAAAACCGAACACAAATTTATTTATTAGAAATTAGACATCATTTTGATGAGATAATATTTTTTAACGATAAAAAAATTTGAATATTTAAAAAATGCTCAACATATAGCGTAACCGAATATATTTAAAGATTTTTGACTGCCCAAATTTAATAATTTGAATCAATTAATATTAAAACAGTGTGACTGTTTAATATTAGTACTCTGTGTATTTATGTGTTTCATGAGATTCGTGTCTCAATAACATAATATAGTGGCTAACATATTGAGCCATATTGACATCATCTTAACGTTCAAACAATACATACGTGTTCTTTTCATATAATTCCGATTTATCGATGGCCCGGTAGGTTTGATAAATAATTGAAATTGACTGGTAGGTGTTTACAACACTGGTCCAGACCGTACCGGGCCGGATCATGGCCCACGGTCCAGTCTTTTCGGTCTTTGTGTACAGGATCCAATCACGGTTCGGTCTTTTTCGGTCTTTGTGTATATAATCTAAAATGGTTTGGTCCGGTCCGGTTTCAATATGCCTTCAATTAGAAGTTCGACATACGTTTTGATAGAATCGCGATCTACCCTGGTTTATTTTAACACGTTATACAATATATTATGTAGAATGAAAGCTTGGTCTCATTATTAAAATTTTTTTTTAATCGGTACAGTTTTGGTCTTTTCTAGTGCCATAAAAATGAAACGGTCCGGTCGAGTCTGGCTTGATTTTTTCTTATCGGTCCGGTCCACTCCAGTTTGGTTTAATTTTTTTTTATCGGTTCGGTCCAGTCCTGGAATTGGTTAAAATGTATCAGTCCGGTCCGATCTAAAAAAAAAACGGACAGTGCAGAGCACTGTGCACAGTTACATCCGTATACGGTATACATAACCAATTGGTTATTTAATTATATTGTTATCAGCCGATTATTTTGGATGCGGAGGTCGGCTTTATTGTTTATTTTTTGCTTTTCGTCGTTTTTAATAAAGCGATTATCTGATAATGTTTTTCAATCATTGGCTATCGTCACAACCGTCGTGTTTTTGTTGTCTATTTTACTGTATTTTGTATCACGAAGTAATAGTAAAACAATTGTTTAATATAAGTGTGTGTGTGTGTGTGTGTGTGTGTGTGTGTGTGTGTGTGTGTGTGTGTGTGTGTGTGTATGTGTATGTGTGTGTGTGTGTATGTGTGTGTGTGTGTGCGCGCGCGCGTTCACGAACACGCTAGAGAGTACTATATTATTATACATATATTGTATTTATATGTCTAAGAATTCCACTTGTTGCAATCAGCCTGCAGCTAAACTCATGTCGGTTAAAACAGTGGGTTCTTAAGGCATATGCAACAAAAAATATATGTAATGCTGAATCATACTGAAATGGTTGCATAAGAGCCAATCCGGTAGAGTAAACATAAGTAACATACTCGTAAATCTCACCAATACTTTTAAGTATGAACATATTATTGTATTGTGTATATTATGAAATACGTTATGAGTTATGACTAAATCAATTACAGTTGAGAAATAATAGAGATACCAAAAAATGTATGCTGATCTAGATGAAAATTATGATACTAACATAAATAATTTATGAATGACAGACCCTAGATATTTAATATATATATATATATATATATATATATATATATATATATATATAATTAAAAAATAACTATTTTTGAAGTAAAAATCTATTTCGTAAATAAATATCTACTTATTTGCTCTAAAACTTTAACGTGATATTAATTATTAATAGTTTTTAAATTATAAATTATAACAATAAAATTAATTATTTATTTTCATCCACACAACCGTACCACTTGAAATTCAAAATAGATTTGTTTTAAAATTAATTATTAAAAGAAAACTGTTGTATACAAATAATTTATATCTTATAGTAGCTATAGTAGTTAATATTATGTAATAATATAAATTATTAAATGCGAGGCTGAATGAATTGTATTTATATTATATTTATTATTATATTTAAAAAATAGTATTTCGTTTAAATAACACCGTCATATTGTATGTTATACTCTTATGTTTGCACCAAAGATTACTATTATGAGTCATGCTTTTAACATTAAGTGTCCACAAAAATTTGTACACACCATACTCAAATACACCCGAGTTAATAAAATAGTCATTGTTGTCAAATCATCGAGTTTTATTTCGCTTTCTAATGTCAAGCTGATAGTCTACGAAATCCGCTGAGTGCAGGTTAAAAAGTTTTCGTTACGGGTAAACAAACTCGCACGCGCGCATACACACACACACACACACACACACACACACACACACACACACACACACACACACACACACACACACACACACAAACATACCGAACGATGATGCATGAGTATACGCAATCCGAGAAAGAAGGTCAAAAAAGTAAATACACCGTATATACGTAGAACACTGTGCGGCAGTATCACTGTGTAGTAGACGTGAAATTCGAATATCTTGTCCGCAGATGCCAGAAAAGATTCGAGACGTGTTTTTCGGAGTGTGATGCCAGGAAAGAAGATGCAGAAAGGAAAGGGAAAAAGTAAACGAACTGGACGGGAGATTCTTGCGATAAGAGAGGATATATGTGTAAGAAGGAGAGAGAGAGAGAGAGAGAGAGAGAGAGAGATAGAGAGAAAGAGAGAGAAAGAGAAAGATAGTAGAAAAAAAGAAAAAGAACACACACCCTTGAGTCGGAGGTTTGTGTGTGTGTGTGTGTGTGTGTGTGTGTGTGTGTGTGTGTGTGTGTGTGTGTGTGTGTGTGTGTGTGTGTGTGTGTGTGTGTGTGTGTGTGTGTGTGTGTGTGTGTGTGTGTGTGTGTGTGTGTGTGTGTGTGTGTGTGTGTATATAGTTTTTGTTGACACGGGAACCCGGTAGTCAAGTGGCCAATGCCTTTTATTTGTTTTTCCAGAATCACTGACATTATCAGCTGCCATAAGCCAGGCGTGTAAAACAATTAGTGCGCGCGTATATGTGCGTGGGAGAGTGAGGACTACACGGGTCTGGGTGACGAGGTCGAAACACGAGGGGATCGCCGCAGCTTGTGTTTCCATTAAAAGGGACGCGCAACCCGAGACCCTCCTTCTACCACCGCCCCTCACGCCTATGTATTATATTATTGTATTTATTCGCCGACCTAACGCTCAAAGTCCGCGATAATATTATCTGGCTGAGCAGCAGCAATCGTCGTCACCGCTGTTCCCTAGCCATCTATTCTATACTTTCTACTATGATATACTCTCTCTCTTTCTCTTTATCTACCCCTCTTTCTCTCCTTGTGTATACATTTAGAATATATATATATATATTGCCACAGCTTCGAGACATGCGATATAATTTATAAATAAGGGGTTTTTTTATAGCGTAAAACAATCCCTTTTTTTAAATTAACTTCTTTAAATATATATATATTTATATTTATATAATTTTTTTTTTAATACACTAAAATGTTACAACATTAAATAAGTATTCTAATTGTTACTTTTTACCATTTATTGGGATCATTAATAACAGCTATGAATTCAATTTTTAAATACTAACAGTGACACTAGACAAAATATTCCAGAGGTATTCAAACTGTGCATTAGACTTCCAAGAGCGTCATAGAAGTTTGGAGAATCGCCTTAAAGAACCGAAAACCGAAATAATGTACCTACTATAATCAATATATGCATAAATATTATTTATACAAAAGTATTTTTTCTATATTACTTATTTATTTATATAAATATATTTATTTTTTTGTATATTTCATATTAAATAAATTTACATACATATCACCATTGTTTTTTTCTTGTCATTAATAATTGTGTGATATCAAAATATTGTGAATACATAAAGAAGCCGTGGGACGAAAAAGTTGAACTACCTCTAAAATATACATAAATGAAGGTATGTATCGTTAAAGTTAGTATATGGAGGTACAGCGGAAAAAATTGTTTTCATCGATCTCGCATACAACATAAGATCATAAAAATGGTCTAGGTTCACAATGTATACATTAATATACCAAATATGATTGATCGAAAATTAGTTTTCAATGAATAAAAAAGTTTAATGAAATAATTTTCTTATTCTAGAGATTCTCATAAAATTATTTATAAAATTATTGATTATTCTAAACCTTTTAAAGTTGTTAAACTAAATATGTGAAAAAGACCGAGCTTTTTATAGACTCTGACTTTAGTTATAATACAATTGATCTACCTAATATGATTGTTTGCATAAGTTTGTGAACATGAAGAACATTTAGGTATGATTCACTTGTGATAATCTACACTAGGTGATGATAGTTTACAACGTCCGATGTCAATGATCTGTTCTATTCGTGCACTTCCCATGTGCTGACTTTTTTATGCCACTATAATAGTTGGTGGTCGATATACCTATATTTTATTTATTCGTATATGTTAAGCTATAGGCTGTTATAATTAAAATTACGATTTCTCGTTACTGACGACGGTAAATATTATGTAAAAATGTCTTAGAATCGTAATAGTGTTAATTTTAGTTTCAAAAAATAAAATTTTTTTAAATCTTGCAGTAGATATTTTAAATGTAAATTTTGTACTTACAAAAATCGTTTAGTCTTAGAAAGGTTTATAAATAAATTTGTTTTGAAAATATTTTAAAGTTTAGTAACACTTTTATCAATAGTTGTAAATGAAAATGAAAGTTTTCAGTTTCTGGAAATATTATTATTTTTTGTATATTTAACAATATAACAAAAATCGATCTCGTTTATACCTGGTGTACAATAAATTTTACCAATTTCCCTTCAAGTTTTTCTAATGCCAAGATCAATTATTGAAAAATTATGTTTTGAAAACATTTTCACCGAATCTATTACAAGATTTCAAGATAAAAATAATAAAAATCACTTCATTTTAACAAAAATCTATTTTTCGCATTGCTTCAAATCAAAAATTTAAATTGTGAATGAAATAATTTTAAATCTCAATTTTTAAAGTTTCGCAAAATACAGCTAAAACTAATAAGTTGTTGAATATATTATAATTTTAGTTTTTTAAATGTTTAAAACCTTTTAAAAAATTAATATTATACATTATAAATTAATTTTATGTGGACAAAATACATTTCTCTGGAGGTTTTCGTATTAGATAAGTACAGTTAAATGGTACGTGTGAATACATGTATAATGTAATATATATGTAAGACATTTACATATAGAATATATAGGCTACCCCCTACTGCAACAAATCGTTATTTTGTGCACACGAGACGGAGGAGCAGAAAAGTAAAATAAATAAATAAATAAAAATAAAACCAACAATAGCACTTAATGCTTTACGAGGGGAGATCGACGAGTGTTGAGTGACGAACTGTGTTCAGCCGTGGTTTAACTACTTCTGTCAAATACATTCTCGTACGTCCGTCATTTCATTTGATATCTGATGGACTATTACGTGTCACTCTATTAAAAGGAATCGATTATTTATCACACTTGTTTTTGGAGAACATAATAATAATGGTAATAATAATAATAATAATAATTCACGAACAATGAGATTCGTGTACGATGTACCTACTCGTGTTCATACTTCACATTGTAATGCACATAATATAACCGTAAATATAAATATTTATGCAATTTATTCAGCGTTCTCTGTTAGAAATAACAAAAAATTAATAAAAATAAAAATTTCTGTAATCATACGTATTTTTTTCTCAATGACACCATAACAGTGTATAGAGTATAGACTGCAATGTATACGTAAATGATAAGATGGAATTAGAATACACCGTAGTATTCGATCAAGGTTATTAGATTATAATCTAATAACCTTGGTATTCGATAACATACAAAAGATAGGTGGAGTCCATGAAGATTAGAGATAAGGAGACCAAACTCCTATGAGCCGCCCGTTTATAAAGTGGCCCGACAAAAGTCGCATGGTTATTCTGCCACCAGGAGCGCGTCGTTCGATTAGAGGGCTACATTTTACAATTATAGGCTATAGCATGTAGACATGTGGTATTATTATACTATATATAATAGGAATTATGTATGTTTTTCGAATTAAACATGATTTATTATTCCTTGCAAATAATTTATTACATTATGATTTAGATCAGATCTAAAACATATACACAGAATTAGGGGGATATTGGTTAAAATTGGTTCAATAATAAAAAAGCTGGTAAGATAATGGTGGTGGAAGTTGGTCCTTCGTCGCTACGCTCCTCGGACAAGATAATGGTCATGTGTATAGAATTTTCTATTGCGGGATCACCAAGTTTACGATAATTTAGTTGTATGGTACTTTAAATTTGAATGCAATGATAAATCATTGCATTCGGAAAAAACGATTCTGAGTAAAATTCAGTAGATAGTCAATTTATTATGTAAATTATAACAAGAAAAGTTTCAAATTTTTTAGCACTATTCTTGTTGAAGGCAGGACAAAATAATTAACATCGAGTATATAATATTCTTTATTTCGACGTTTTTAGTCAAATATTGTAGGCAATTTGAACGCGTAAACAGTTGTAAAAAAAAATTGTGACTAACGATTTTCGATATTTTTACATCATCGGTAGTAATACACATGAGTATCATACTATTATTAGTAATTTATTAAATTTTCAGCTCTTAATATCCAAAGGTTAAAATTTTAGAAAGCAAAAACCTCCAAAAAATGAGAATTTTCCAATATTTTGAAAGTTCGATATACAAGTCAAAAGTTGTTAAATCTTTTTAAACATTTTATTGGCTATGTGAGTGGCCATTTTTAAAAGTCATTAAAATTTTCAAGTCTCTTGCTCTATTATTGACGGAGTAATGGCTAAAAAACTAAAATAGATTTTTAACCTAACGAAAATCGAGAATACGGCATTTTTCCCGTTTTTTGTCAATTTTTCGGTAGTTATCGCCCATTCCTGGAAAAACTATGGAGAAATTCGAAAAATGAGCCAAATAAAGTACCATCCCAACAAAATTTCCGTTCTAAAAAGTTGCTGGATGAAACTTTTGGACCAGTATTTCAATAAGAGAAAGTGTCTCCATACATAAAAAACTAACTAAAAAAAAAAAAACTAAAAAACTAAAAAAAAAAAAAAAACACAGATTTGTAAAACCAATACATTCTTCAAAAAACTTCGTTTTACTCAGAATCGAAAACAAATATATAATTATAATTAGCTATTAAACACATGGTCATAGATGATTTCCATATGATTATTTATTATTGAATTCATCAAAATATTAAATTTATAAATAGACAATGTATACAATGATAAGGTTTCAAATAATTTGTATTATTATTTTGTATTTGTTTGATTATTTAAATACAATAATTATACATAAAACCAGAGTAATTTGTATTTTTTATTTTTTTTACCTAAACATTAAAAATGGTTAAGTGCTGTTTTGTACCAGGGTGTAATACTGGTTATGCTTTAGATGTCAAACAACAAAAATCAATTGGATTAAAAAATAAAAGTTTATTTAAAGCACCCAAAGTAAAAAAAAAAACAAAATATCTTAACCTTATTTATGAATAATAATTTTCCTATTTAATTATTTGTTACATATGTTGTTTAGAATACAGAGCTTTTAGCAAGATGGCATAGAGCCATACCTAGAAAAGACAAAATGCTTACAGAAAAGTGCTATATATGTGAATTGCATTTCGAAGAGAATAATATTCTTCTTTTTGACGAGACTATCTTAAATGATGGAACAGTCAATAAAATTAAAAAAATTAGACCTATAATAAAAGCAGGGGCAGTTCCATCTATATTTCCGAACTTGCCATTGTATCTAACAAAGCATACAATGAATAGAAAACCTCCTCTTAAAAGGTCTAAAAAAATATTGATTAAAAATATTGATAAAAAGATATCTAAACCAAGTCAGGCATGTTTAAATACAGTTGAAAATTCCCACGAAGAATTTTCTTTTCAGTATTTAAAAGAGAATCTGAATCTGTTAGAAAAACCATGTAATAAATGGATGTTTGGATTAACTGATGATGAAGTAGTGCTTGCAATATGGAATAGTGATTCTGAAAAAAGAATAGTAATTTCAAATAATTTTATAGTAAAAGTAAGCAATTAATTATTCAAAAATAAAATAAATAACTGTACAAACCTATAATTGTATTTTATATTAATTCATATTATTCCAATTCTTTATACATTAAATATTGACAGATTTTTTTGAATGGTATTGAAATTTTATTTGACTGCAACATTATTAATACAATTTTATTGAGTATGAATGATACAAATAAGTTATTGAAATATATACATTCTTTAATAGCATGTAAAGGGATTACATCAGCAAATAACATTAACAGGTTCATGTATTATTTATATACATACCATTTTTCATTAAACTCGTAGTCATTATAGAATATTTTGAATTTTAAACTTTTTTTACAGGAAACACCTTTTTAACTTTACTTGTATATTTAAGTATACTTTAATATAAGCAGGTAATTAGTAATGAATGATAATTTATATTTCATTCAAATACAAAAATAACGTACATTTATAGTAAAATACATATAATATGTGGTAAAACATAGCCCTCTAATCGAACGACGCGCTCCTGGTGGCAGAATAACCGTGCGACTTTTGTCGGGCCATATTTTGTATACGGAGTTTGGTCTCCTTATCTCTAATCTTCATGGTGGAGTCTTAATCCGACCCCGATTCATTATTTCTAGTAGTATCATCCAGCATTTTAATATATATTCAACACTGTTAATTATCATTATCAGTACCTAGTTTAATTTTAGTCTTTTGCCATGGACATATACAATTTATAGATTGAATATCTAATACTAGAAAATTCGCTAAATATTGTAACAAAACATATTTTTCAGTAGTTTTATTAAATTTAAATAAACCATCATAAACTATGAATTAAATGTTTCATAATTTTGAATAATCGTTATAATGTCGAAAATATTTTATTTTGAACGTTCCGTATTGAACTTAAATGTTATATATTAAAAAAGATTTCCATCAAATCTCAATAAATTTGCTATACAATTATTAATATTTTGTGAACATTTTGAGTTAATAATATATTTCACCGATTTTACTAGCATGTTTGTTATTTTATCTTTATGCTTGAATAAACTAGATAATATTGAAAAATTATCGTTCTTTTATTAGAACTAAATAAATGCAATTTTTGATTTTCAGTTTGTGAAGAAAAACCAATGTTTTTAAATTTGTGTGGGGAAAGAGATTGTAATGAAGTTGACGATAAATTGTAATTTTATGAAATTTGACTCTAGTAGCGTAATTGAAAACATATTAAGTTTCCGTTTCCTCTACCTTTAGTCTTTTAAAAATCCTGACATCACCTTTGATAGTTGACAAACGTTTAAGAAGTATAATATGTAAAGGAGTTCTCTGATTATTAACTGTCATTATCTTAAATAAATTGATGTTGAATATATTTTTTTAAATCTGTTTGCTTATTTAAGACATTATTAAAATTATATTTCTTTATTTCATTATGTATACGCTCTCTTCTTGCATTGAAAAAAAAACAATACAGACAATCGATCGATCGACAGTTAATAATAAACAATTCAGACAAATTTACAAGTTGTATGAAAAATTATCGTTAAATATATTTTTAATTTCAATTCTTCAGTCTTCGGTGTTCTTTTGAAAATTTACTGCTAATTAATTAGTGACGTAATCTGTTTGTTTTATTAAATTATTATTAGCCTTAAAAGTGATTTTAAAATCATTTGCATTATTATTTGAAATTATAGTAAATTGTGTAGTTACGACCAAATTATATTAGAAAGTTTATCATAGGTACTACAATAATTAAAAATATTATTTGATGGGTTTAATTTTATTTTTTTCTCTAATGCGCATATCATATTTTTAATGATATTTAAACCAAAATTTCAAATTTAATTCCGTTCATAATAGCTTTACAAATATCTATAATTATAATTATTCATCCTCATTCAATTTGCATCGATCTACCTGAGTGTTGAATCTATTGTTATGTATTTGTTAATGACGTACATTAGAAACAAACAAATGTTGGGGATGTATAATTTATTTTTCATATGCGATTGTTTAAATAACCACAATGTGAATTTAAATTAATTTAAAAATTACTAAGTTGAATAACGTGGTCGTTTCGGGTTGCAAAATAATAAAACGTATTTGACTTTAGGAGGTCGTGCATTGAAATTTTAATGCCAGCACAAGTATGTTTTTGACGGTGGTTTATAAGTTAATTATAGTTTGATACCATTTTATTGTGATGTTAATGAGGCTATTGTTGTCATAGGGTGTCAGTGTCAGGACCAATGTACTTACAATTCAATCTCATGCGCCCTACTTTATCACCTTTTGTGCTATTATCGCCTACACTAAGATCGAATCTACCCCAAAACAAACCTACATACTATGATTAATATAATTATTCACTTGCCAATGCCATTCTTGCATGATACTTTTTTTTCACTCTTTGTAACTTGTAAGTGTCTTAATATTTATATTCTATGCATTATAATATAAGTGTAAAAGTTATAAACTAAAAGAATAATTATTTCATAAAAGTATGTACGATTCTAAAATTTTGAACACTATTAAAATACAATAATAACATTTGACACTAATGAAATTATGACATCAACTAATACTTTTTCACTCATTCAATATATCACATAAGTGAAAAGTAAATCTAAAAATCCAATAAGAAAATAGTGGTGAACATTTTTCTCAGACAAGATGTTAAAACAAAGTTAGATCATTTTCATGAATAATATGAAAGAAATATTTTGGTATAGATTATTCTGGTTGATAATAAGGGTTTTTTTTTTTTTTTTTTTATTGAATAAGAAATATACAACTATACAATTAAGCACAACAAGTAATAATGATGAAAAGGATTACATAACATGAAAATGGCACGATGTAGGAGGGCTCCCAATGGAGCTACCTACTTTAATAAGGATTTTAACCAATAATTTGTCCTTTTAAAAAGTTTTCCATTTTAGTAGGTAATAGAATTATTTACCCAGTTATTTTCAAAATCGTTTTATGATAGCAACGATTTATCATTCGTTTCAATCCTGAAATAATATTATACATTCTTATTTGAGGGCAATGATAAATATTATTAGATGTGGCGTGGCCATATTTTAAGTACCAATATAAGTAATATTGCACTATGATAATATATGTATGATCGCAGTTGCTGAATGTTGCAAAATTAACTTCACGTGGTCATTCACCAACAGTTGTTGACATTTCAGTTCAAATTCGGAAATGATAATTTGAATTCTGATGTACCTATACTATATGATATTTTTGATAGAATTAAACGTTATCACAATATTTGGGAACTTCGAATATACGTTGATACGTATGTTCAGAATTAGGATAGTAATTTTATTTCTCAATATTCCGCAAACTACTCAAAAATATTGGGAGAAGGGCATGCATTTCAAACAAATTTTGGAAAAAATAGAATCACGAAGGGTATTGTCCCTCGCAATCCCCACATACCATAACACGTCTGTTATATTTATTATCTCTAAATAATATCATATTTTAAATTTGAAACGAATGATAAAACATAAAGTTTTCGGAAAGCCATTCTGAATGAAACTGAATAAATAATGTAATAGAACAGTTACAAATAAAATAAAAAAAACCGTTTGATCAACAATTAGTGCAATTTTTAAGTCTTAAACAAAAACAGTTCTATACTAATATCCAGAATAATAAAAATAAATAAAAATAAATAAAATAAAACAACAATACATGTTCATTTAACAATATTTGTAAAAATTACCTTTTTCACTACATTTAGACATTTCAAGCTTAAATTATATAAAAAAAAATCTGAACTGATTATTATAGAAATGTAAATATTAATAGGTAGGTCCACATTGTTATTAAGAAGCTTGTACAACAATTTCAGATTTTATAACCAAATATTTTCATCCGGGCAGCGGATGGGTAGTATATATATTATATATATATATATAAATTTGTTTGTCTGTTTTTTTCTTTACACTCGTATATTTATTTATTATTTATCTATTTGTTGGTACATCTAATAAATTATAAATAGCAAAATAATTATAATTTGTATGGTTTTCAATCACCCATTTTTTTATGTCAGCATCTATTAAATGACTCTTGTGCATGTGAACAAACACCAGTAATTATTAGCGGTCAGTTAAAAATTATAGGCTGGCTCCTGTTAATTTTTTTAGCAAATATTAAAGAATATCGCTTTGAAAATTCAGAATTAAAAGTATGTTTATATTAATGTCAATGCACCACATAGTTGTCCGACTCAAAAACATAAAAATAATTTTTATGTTGATGAACCATGATAATTAATTTTATGTAACATTGATTAAATAAGATTAAAAATACGTTACTCGTAAGTTTTATTCGTAGCATAAAACATACAGATTAAAGAAGCAAAACTAAATAAATCATAAATGGCTTATTTGTATGAAAAGTGATATTCATTATTTCTTTAGATACACTTTCCCTACCGATTTTTTTGGTATATTTATGTACCTTAGAATGTACTAAGAGGGGCGGGAGAGTTTTATTTACGCGAAACATAAGGAACTATGAAGCACATTTTTAGATAATTATTCCTAGAGAAATATGACCATTTCCCGTGAATTACTAATACATATCTCTCTCTCTCTCTCTATATATATATATATATATATATATATATTAATATAATATATATATATAATATATATAATATTATAATGTTTAGAAGTTGAGGGCCAAAGAATGTATGGCTCCCCTAGAGAAATAATCCTAGTAACGTTAAGCGTCGATTACATTGAGCGAGTTTACAAGCTGATAGTTGGCAAATTCACTATCTGCTAGTAAACTAGCCTAGTGTAATTATGTTCACTAGCCAACTAGCAGATTGTTAACTATCCGCGAGTAAAGTTGAAAGCTGGTCTACTGTATTCGGTACTCGCTGGCGTTTATGGTTTCAGTGATGACAAAATGTCGACGGAAATTGTACGTGCGAATGTCATTATTTTAGCTCATGCTATCAAAAAGGAGTTAAAAAAAAAATAAAAGCGGAAAAGGCAAAGAAATATATGGGTGAAACAATGGATAGGCAGACGTGAGATGTATGGTGCATCGAGCAGTTTACTTAAAGAGTTGAAGGACGAAGACGCTTCAGCTTATCGCAATATTTTGAGATTAGACTGTACCCATTTTGAAGATTTACTGAAGATGGTAAATGGAATGCTCAAAAAAGAAGATACAGTTATGAGAATGGCAATCCCAGTAATCACAAAACTTGAAGTAACACTACGTTATCTAGCAACTGGCGATTCTTTTAAGTCTTTTAAGTCTTTTAAGTCTTCATTTTAACAGTAGTTACACAGAAATGTCAATTGAAAAACCTAATATCAGTTTAATTGAAACGTACCTAATATTCACAACGGCAAACCTCCTCGGGGTAGTACACGTGGTTTTTACTCGCTAGCTAGTTGGCTACTGAGCGAGTAGTACACGTTTTGCGTGTAATCATTACAATCGCACTAGCCGACTAGTCCGCTTCTAAAATAGCCAACTATCAGCTTGTAAACTCGCTCAATGTAATCGACGCTTTATTACACGAATGTATATGTTATTACACGAATTATTACACGAATTTATATGTTATTATCTATATCATGGGGTCTATTCTTGAAATCATTCGGATCGGATCCGTATACGAAAACCGTAGTTTCCACACGGATTTCCACATGATCCAAAAAATACGTATTCTTGAAATTTTTCCGTGTACGGATGGGTTCGGTTATGTGGAAAAGTTCCGATCGATTCATCCGGGGTGTATGGCATCCGGGGGTATGGCATTCGGAAACGTATTTCCGTATACAAATAAACACATTATCATGTTACTATCCTATTGTAGCCGTTAATTAAACCACATTAATTAATATATGATTACTACAACTGCGTATTAACTAATTAACTATGAAAATAATTGATTATTTTTTTTCATTAGGTAATTATGTACAGCAAATTAAAATATAGGAAAGTAACAAAATAATTGATAAAACAAATTAATAACCATGGTTTTTGACAATATTTTAGCTGATGTTAATGAATAATACATTTTTTATCTGAATAATATTGTACGTACCTACCTATCTTGTAATTTTTATAAAGTTTAAAGTTTCAACATTAAACATTGAGACAGATATTTAATATATTAACACAAGTTAAATCGGATAATGAATTGTATCATAGTTAAAAATATTGTTGCTAAACCAAAAATTACGGAGGGAAAGTACGTAGCCACGTAGGTAATAAAAGACTTGCGATAAATATACCGTCATTAATTAAAATCACCGAACTCTACACAGAGAGTTGTCGAGTGTAGAGTTAAAAATAAAATATATACTAAGACTCAAACAATGAGATTGTATATTTTAGTAGTGTTACCAACCTAATTCATACGATATAGTAAACCATTCGGACAAATTTCCGTGTATGTAGAAAGTTTTTCGTATACGGATAGTTTTATTTCAAGAATACTATTTTTCGTCCGTACACGGAAATCTATCGTGTGGATTGTTCATATACGGGGATCCGATCGAGTGATTTCAAGAATAGACCCTCATAACTTATAATATAATTAATAGTTTTATATTTTATTTTGCAATGTGAACTGTGAAGGTAAGTCTTAATGTGAATTTATTCAACTTTGCAGCGACTTCATACAATATTTTTGAATTAAAGTTTTTAATTTATACAAAAATGTCATTAGTTACGAAAATAATTAATTTATAAACTATCATTCATTATTTATTTATTTTCTTTATCGTATGGCATATTTGGACACGTAATGTATACATATAATTTTAAAGTCGTAATCTTAGTGGTAATAAATGTCAATAATATAGAGAATTTAAATTGATAGCTCCTCTTAAAGCACTTTACTGTGCGCTCGTTAGATCAATATTAGAATATGCCGTTATCGTGTGGGATCCATACACTTCAAGTAACATTAATCAAATTGAAAGAGTTCAACGCAAGTTTCTTAATTTCGCCGCTTGGATGCTTAAAATTGACCATTTACCTCATGATTATGAGCCAGTACTTAATAAATTAAATCATCTTCTCTAGTGGATCGGCGCATTAATGGTAACCGAACTTTTTTAAGAAAACTTATTGACGGCTCAACTGACTCCCCTGAATTATTAAGCCAAATAAATTTTGAAGTCCCTAGCTTTCATTCGCGCTCACTCTATCCTTTCTACGTTCCTATTTGCACTACCAACTATTCTCGTAATCAACCCATGTTAAGGATGATGCGCATTGCTAATGAAAACCCTGTCTTTTTTGATTATTAATTGTGATTTCCTTATAAGTATATTTGTATATAAATATTAATATGTTATTCATGTATATAATATTGTATCTAGTATCTGTACTTGGGCCACGGCCCGTTCTGTAATAAAATAAAATAAATAAATAAATAATAGTATCATATACAAAAAAAAAATACATTTAATTAATTGATATACAAATAAAATATCTTAGAGTTGGATTAATTTACAATAGTCAAATGTTTTTCATATCACCTAGTCTGATTTTTGTCCACATGCTTATGTTTAAAGTAACCATTCAATTTATAACTTCTCTAGTCAGTCTATAGAAATCCTCCATTTCTCCTAGAAATTTATTTTGGTGCAGACTGCTACATACATATTCAATTGTCTGAGTCTCATTACCACAATCGCAAGTGGAATTATCGATTTTGTTTCCACAAATATTGTTTATGATGTTTTATTAATGACTAATTTCAAAAAATTTAATTTTTCAATTTTATGTGTAAAATATTTTACATTTTTAAACTATAGCAATAATATAGTTGTGTTTACTATGATATGTTTATATGAAATTTTTTAACTCTTTAATATCCAAATAATTTAGTTATTACGACAAAAAAAATTAAAATAAAGTATCGTCATAGACAATCCGACTAGGCGTAAATAAAAATGTTTATTGTAAGACGCATATCAATACATTTTTTATGTGTTTGATGTAGCAGTGTCTATGCACCATATACTGCATCGCTATCTGTAACGTTTACTGAAAAGCTTATTTGCCAACTTTAATAATGTTTACTCCGTTTTTTGAACTTCTCAAAAAGTCTTGCGAGTTGGCAAGAAGACTCTTAAAGATTATTACGTGGGTAAATCGACAGGAAAACTATACGCATGTGACGGTATCAAAACGTATATCTAGGCCCAAAGGCTATTACGATGTCAGGGATTTGACTCCATTTTCATTTAAATACAATCCGGGATAACGCGCTCGGAAATCCTTGGCCTCCGGCATGGTCTGGTCCGTTTTTTTTTACGGCGAACAGCCCAAAATCCTTTTGGCTCGTATACTTGTAAAAGTATTATGTCATCCAGTGGCGGTCTTGAGCATATATTTCTGGGGAGGCAACAAAATAAACTCCAGTGATAAATGGTGGTCTTCCCCCCCCACCTTCGACTGTTTAAAAAGACATCAGTTATTTGAATTAATTGTACAAACTACAAATTTAATAACAAAGAATCTGATTAAAAAATATTTTTTTATATTTATAAAGAAGGAAATGATACTATAACAAAGTACATAAAGTATGTAGTATAATGATAAACAGTTTTGTGATAAGGTGTATCGCACGCGGCCACAGCTGATATATATAATACCGATATAATATATATAATATATATGTATCTGTGCGGCACGTGCATCGTTGATAATCGGTAAATCATAGATAACATCGGCAAGGCGGCGAACATTTTTGTCGCCGCCGGACCAGCTAAGCGCATGCGCAAATCAAACGATTTTACGTGTGTTTGTGTGTGTAATTTCGTGACTACTATAACACCTAGGTAGGCGACTGATTCGGTCGCCGCCGCCACTGCTGTACGAAAATAACAAGATAATATAATATTATATTATCATGGAATAAAATATAATTGGGAGTGCATGAATAATAATTATAGCGGATTGCCCGCCGTTCTTTGAAAATTCATATTTTTATACGATACAATCAAATTTGTATGTTAAAAATGTTTTTTTTGTTCCAAAAAATTTGAAATTTTTCAAATTAATAAGTACCATATTAAGATTGAAAAGAATAGTGATTTTTTTAATAAAATAAACATTTTTTATTAATCAAACGAAAAAAATATTTTTTCCATTTTATTTTCAAGGGAGGCGGTGCCTCCCTTGCCTCCCCGGGAAAACCGCCACTGATGTCATCGTTTCGTTTTCATTTGGATAATTGATTCGTAAACGGCAGCGCATCGCCTGCGGCTGTCAAACGGATATTTACCGGGTTTTGCCTGATAATAATATATAAAATGAGTGTTCTTTTCACCTTTCCTTTCTCCCCTTCCGCACTCGTTGCAGCCTCACTACCAAACTCCGTTTTACAGCCCCCAAATGCCGTTTTACAACCCCTGCGCGACGGCGAGTGAAGATATTACAAGAGAATAATAATAATAAAAGTCGAAATCTGTCGGAATCATCAAAGGTCGGGTCGTCAAAGGATGATGGCGTGTCGGTCGGCAGGTTGTGACACAGTACGCAATATTTTATTGAGAGAAACTACCTACCTATACATTATTACATAGCAATTACTTGCGTTGTCGGCTCAAATCATAACGCACAAAGGAGATTGATCAGACGAAAGTTTTATGGATGGCGCGCGCAAAATGAGCCACCCTCGTGTGTATTTGCGCTCTGCCATCACCGCCGCACGGTCCCCACCTTAATTAACGCACAAAAGCCGTGAGGGTAGTGTATAGCTTTACACCTTTGTCCTAGATTATAATCAGCCCGACGAAATGCAATTTTAATAATGTGACAAACGAGCCGTTAACTCATTTGTCAACATTATTTGTATTATTTTTTTCCCCCCTTTTAGTTATTATTACTATGGCCATTTTTTTTTTTTTTTTTAACATTTCACTGGTTTTATTATTACAATGTTGACGTGGCCAATGACAAGATATTTATATAAATATAACTTTTTATTCCTTGTTTTTTATTACTGGGATACACTTTTTTCACAAAATGTGATAATGATGTACGTGCAACAAAAGCAATGATATTAAAACTACACTGTGGCACTAGATCAAATGATAATATATTTTACACCTAAATTCAAAAACTAATGTAGCTTTATAAATTATTTCATTGTTTGCTGAATGAGAGTGTAGTATATTTTGTCAGGTCTTCTCAATAATTCCACAGTACATACAGCAACACTACGCAATAAGGGTAATTTGGTTTTTAAAGTCGTATGAACGTTCATATTTATTAATGTTTAAGTAGATTTTGATAAATGTTATTTTACTTTTAACTTTATGTAATATATTAATTTGAATTTTTATCCCTTGTTACTTATTGAAAATATTTAAAAATATTTAAATTTCAATACCATATTCAATTTGGATTCGTTGAACGTATTAATATTGTGAGAAAATGTTTTTGATGTTGTCATTTATTTAATGTAAAAATAAATTAATACATTCGGTTTATGGTTAGTTTTCATTTTTTTTTTTTTTTTTTTTTGTACTATACATATATATTTAAAATTAAGTGAAAATCGTATGAGAATTTAGTTAAACACATATAAAAAAAATCCTGAGTCCCGATTTATAAAAATTTTGCAGTATAGAGTATTAAGTATATTATGTGTGCGATTGTATTGAATTTTCAAAACTTTTCGTTAAATATTAAAATGTTATTAAAGATAAACTATAAAACGAGGTATTTCTTAAGGCATATTTATAACCCAAAATAAGTTAATTTTTTTGAAAACTTTTATAAAGTATGTAGCAATATGTCATTAATATAATATGGTGAACATTTCTATTTTCTAGCAATATTACTTTTCGAGTTATAGCTAAATAACTAAAATCGATTTGATGGAAGTGTTGTTTACACGTTTTTAGTCGGGTTTTCGGCAGTTTTTCTTCACGCCTTGAAAAACTATCGAAAATAGAGAAAAATGACCTTTTTAAAGTACCAACTAAACGAAATTTTTGGTCTTAAACAATGCAGGATGAAAATTTTTGACAAAGTTGAGTCTACAAAAAAAAAAAAAATAAATAAAATAAAATAAATAAATAATAATAAAATAAAATAATCATTGTAAAACCAGTAAATCTTTTGCTTAGTCGGGATCTAAAAGTTGGACCTATAATATGCAAAAAAAAAATATACTTAGGAAAAATAAAGTAGAGATACTGTTATTAAATAAAATGTGATTTAATATATAATAAAAAATAATATAAGGTATAACCATTCTTTTTTGTTTACATCAGTAATATTTGATAAAATAAATAAAATAACCCAAATAAAAAAACAAAATATTACATTATTGGCATAATTTAACATACAATAAAAAAAAAAAAAATACAATTTTTTTTCATTTAAATACTTTCAATATTCATAATATTTAATAATTGTCTGTATACAAAAATAATAACCATTGGATAATTTTAAATATAAATGTCACAAACGAAGTTATTACGTATTATACATAATTTTAAATTATCGAATTAAGTTATTTTTTGTAACGATATAAGTAAATTTAAATTAAGTAAATTATTAAGAGTTTAATATCATAACGAAACTCTTGCTTTGATTCGAAGTCTTAGCATAAAATATGCAAATATTCGTGTAATTAATAGAGTGGCGACTAACACACCTACATCAAAGTTGAACCGATCGGTAGGCATAGCGATCTCTTCCAAAAACATTTCCGTGTATTTATAATGGCAATACAACGCGTCGCATGGCAAAACAGTACGATTGTCGTACATAGCTGCAATTAATGCTTCCAGACCGTACCTCAAGAATGATATTTCTGTTCCCCACTTTAAAAAATATGGAATGTCACGGAGGTTTACGCCAAATCCACTGAACATCATCAATAAAACGACGATAACGGGACCAACAAAGTTGCCGTTCTAGAAAAAAAAATCAGAATCATTATAATATAAATCATTATTTTAGATTCTAAGCGCAAAATAAATTGCTTTTAGTAGCTATAATAATAATTTTTTTTTTTTTACATGATTACGTTTTTGATAAATTAATGTAATTAAAAAAATCTACACAGCTTTTCCAATTATTTTTCATTAAAGATATAGTTTAAATATTATTTCAAGTTGCAAAAAAAAAAAAAATGATAACCATATTAAAAAAAAATTTTAGACCGAGTATACATGGAACACCACCGTATAATATAAATTATTTCAGTGATTTTTCATATACTAATTTTTCATTCACTTAAATTACATTTCTGTATGTAGATGGTAGATATACACATAATAGGAGTTATATAATAGTCATTTAGGAGCTAGTTCATTTTCAATTAACTTGCGTTTTATATTAAGTATGTGTTTTTTTTATTACATAGTATCTTAATAACCAGGACTTCCATAAAACTATTTTTAATACAGTAATAAATCAATATGACAGTAAATTAATTAAATTATGATTCAACTTTTTTTAAATAATGGAAAATCACAATTATTAAATTGTTTTAGCGATTTTTTGAGTTATTAGCATATCTACAGAAGTATAAATTAAAGGATTTAAAAATGTTCTTGCTATAATTTTTATTTTCTAGTAATATTTCATATTTTCTTTCGGTGGAATTTTACATATGCACTTGGATAATAGTAGTACTTTGTTTTGAGATGAATAAATAGTGAATAAATCCCATGTTAAACATGTACCAATTACACATAATTTTAAAATAATAATATTTATAGATATCTAATAATAACAATAATATAAATAAAGCAGTTGCAAAATTCGACTAAATTTCGGACAATTTTAACAATTAATTTAGATTTTGAGTAAACAGAAAATAAATTTATTTTACAATATGCGTTTTTTTATTTTTCAGGTATAAGAAGATTTTAAAAAGTTTCATACAATCGCTTAAAAGAAAATAAGTTTCAACTCCTTGGTATTTTAAAGAAGTCACTTTAAAAAAAAAAAATTTCCAATAGAAAGCAAAAAATTATAAAATTATCAGATTAATATGATAAAATTTACTATGACCAAATGTTTAAAAAAAATTTTTATTTAAATTTTCGCTAGTTTGCCCTTGCCTTTAAAAAAAAATTTAAAGTTCCGATTAGATGAAGTTCTGATCTTTAAATTTACTAGGCGTCACTTTTGAACCACTTTTGCTACCCGAAAAAGTGGTTACCTACATAAAAAAAGAAAAAGGTCTATAGCTGTAATACCAATAAATCCTCCGTTTTACCAATGTCGGATCTAAGTGGTGTAGGGTAATAAAGTGGATTCCCCCTCTTTTGAGATACGTATTTTTCTAGGGACTACTGTAGTACTCTATGAAATATGACTAAATTTAGTATTTTAATGTATAAATAAATATATTAATTTTAATTAACTCCCTTAAATAATTTCTGGATGTCTTGAATAATTTTTTGCGGATCCACGACTGCGTTTTAATCGGGACCTACATCTAGATACAAATAAAAAAAACAAATACTATGCCATTTAATCCGTTCAGAATATAAATTTTTAAATTTGGCCAACCTACTCTATCGAAAATTACTGATCGCATAAGAATATTTATATATAAAATTTTCAGACTTATTGGAGTGATAAATTCTACCCACTATTTATTAGTTTTGCAATGTATTTTTAGTATATATTTTATAGAAGAAATTACTAAAAAATTCCATTTGATTTACTATAATTTTATCTCGTTAGTATCTTATAAATAATTTTTTTCATTGTTAATGACTAGTTTATCCTAAAACACTCATTTTCATTATTAAAATATTATTATCATCTAATCATATTGTACAATATAGTAACATCAGAATAACTCTTTAAGTTGCTCTCAGCTATTTGAAGATTAATTACATAATTTGAGTTTAATTTATCTCGTTTAAACACTTACAATCACACTGAACCAAGCGCCAATAATGAAACCCAAACTTTGAGAAATGAGAACCATTAACCAACAAATGAATGTAAACATTAAAAATCTGTCCCATTCCATTAGTTGTCCAGTCATTAAGAAAATTATCACAGAAAATATCAAAACGCCTATGGTCTAAAACAAAATATTAATATTATTGCTTTTAAAATAAAAACACTGAATACTTTAAAAATATTTCTTACCGTTATCGGGATGTCGAGTATATTCGTAGCAATATAATATGATTTCAATGAATACCATCTATTGAAATGTTCTTTTGTCAATATAGAGATTTCAGCCGGAACTTATGAAAAATAATTAAATTTACTTTCGTACTGACATCACATCACAAAATAAATGAATAAAACTTACAATTAATGATATTTAACATCAATGTTGTTCCAACGTGATGCATGAGAACAGAAAATAGTAAATTATAGTTATCGAAAATTCTTTCTCCATCATTGCCAATTTGTAAAAATAGCGTTCCTAATAATACACTTACTGTTATATTAACACCTATTCGTAAATAAGTCAAGTCCTAAAAAAAGTAGTAACAACATGATTAGGTATTTGAAATGCATATAAACATAACATATATGAAGTTCATAAACAAAAAAAAAAGCGCACACTAAAATACTTATCATGGTGTTGTAACAATGGAAATCAAATTCTAATGTGAAGTAGTGAAAGTTCATATTTAAATTCCATATATGATTTATTCATAATGTACAATATACTAATTGTTAATTTTTGTTTTATTAGATGTATAATTAACTATTTTTTCTTAAAATATACTTCTTTTATTTTTATCGAATGATAGTCAATAATTATACAATCATTAAGTAACTATAATTTCTATCATTGTAATATACAGATATATTTTATTTATTTAAATTTAACATACCGGATCTCTTTTGCATTTTATAAGTCCTCTATGTAATAAGCATCCCAACTGATTAAAAAAGGAAGTATCATGGACAACGTTAATATCTTTTGATGTTTCTGGAGGTTTACCTGCAGTTTGGTAATACTAATATAGTAAGTCATAAAAGCTTAACAAGTTATTTCTTACTAAATAAATCAAATTTGAATCATAGTTAATAATATTAAATCAATATTGAATTTTGATTTAAGTTAAAAAGAGAAAAATTAAAATAAATTTAAATCCGGGTTCGTTGTTTTTCTATTATTCATCGTGAGGTATGTACATTATAGTACTTAACAACGTGAAAATTAATTTCAATACCTGAACTTGCGTCATTGGCTGGGAGCAAATTTGAAAGTCCTGTCCAAGCTAAACATTTCCCATTATTAATTGCTTTGACCATTTTTTCAATTTTATCATAACCATGATCACCACAAGACAATTCTATAACTATTTTATACAACCTTTTTAAATAAGTTACGGAACAATACAAAACTGTTGTTATTATTTTACCAAAGTCAGCTGGATTGTGATAGATAGGACACGGTAGTCCGAGATCTGCTAGATATGGTATTAAATTCCCAGTAGATCCTTGGTACAAACACGTGCCTCTTGATAGAATATACACTTGATCGAACATCTGGAACAGTGATGCACTAGGTTGATGAATTGTGCATATTATTGTTCTTCCTTGGTGGGCCAATAATCGTAGAAGTGATATACATTGAGAACAAGAAGAACTATCTAAACCTCTATTAAACAAAATTCGATTGTAATTAGTCATATTGAAGCGTTTAAATAGTTCAATCCTCACGTCGTCGGTTCGTCTAGGAACATGACCATTGGATTGTTTACGAGTTCTAAAGCTATTGAAAGTCTCTTTTTTTGGCCGCCAGATAGTCTCGCGGTTCTTGTGGACTCACATTTTTCGAGACCAAGAGTGGATAAAATCTCATTTATCTGTAGGAAAATATAGTAAAATTCTACTTGAACTTTTATTTTATCAGGCATATGTCTTACATTATATAACTATGTTCATATCATAAGAAATTAAAATTCTTACCACAGAGTTTTTATACTTGCTAGACTTGTTTGTAGACAGTTTTAAATTCGCAGCGATGCGCATATTTTCTTTTACTGTCAATAGTGGTTGTAAACGATCATCTTGTTGAATATAACAAGACATTCTTCGAAAACTGTCTAAGCGCCTCTCTATACCATTCACCGTGACGTTCCCCCGAACACCTTTTAAACTTAAATAAACACGAAAATTATTAAAGCGAGGTTTCTTACAGCAAAATGTATAACCATTCAGTAGAATACGTACTTGTATCCCGATAAAACGTCCAAAAGCGATGATTTACCCGCTCCCGAAGGTCCCATAATAGCAACCAATTGATTTGGCGCGAAAATACCATTGATGTTCTTAAGAACATCTTTTGTACCTACATTTCACGACATAATTAAATATAATGGAAATTAAGGTATTAATATCGAAAAAATATAAATAAATAGAAACACAGATTATTCGTACTTTGAATTACTATTTCATAATGTGGTCGATAAAAGTGGTCATATTTATTGAATGCACAATTTTGCACTAACTAATATCACTCTCAATGATAAAATATCAAAGAAATTTAGTCAGTTCAACGTTATTTCACGAATTAAATTTTTCAAATAGCTCATAAAAATATGTATATAAATCAAATGTTCCAATAAAACAAATTTAGATAGAGCATGAGTTCATTATAAAGTAATTATTAATTTTTTAGCTCCTTTAATTGTGGCTCTAAATAAAGCCAAAAACGTAAGAGTTTTACAATTATTATGCTAGTACGTTTTCAATTTTTTTTTTAGTTTTACCTATTATCTCAATTTTTTGGAAAAAATAGCGGTTCAAAAGTCTTATTCAACTATTACAGATACCATATATTAAATATTACATCTGTTATCTAGTTATGCTAATAGGTTTGTTTTTTAATTTCTTTATAATTATTTTTCCAAGTGCAAAGAAAAACTAACGAAAAATAGAATAAAACGGAAAATATACCGTAAACGAGATTTTCGTGAAATTGATTTTAGTCATTTAATCATAATTTTAAAAGTAATATTACATAAACTAGAAATTGTTCACATAAATTAACAACATTATTCTTAAAAGAATGTTAAAACAATGAAAGTCAGCTGATTTTTCATCATAAATTAATTCAAAATAATATAGTGCATTTCAATATTTAATATAAACACATAAAATGTAAAACATGGTAGCATAATATTTAAGTTTCACCTTGATCAGAACTTAATATACAATTAATAATGAAGATTCTGTTTATGTGTTGTGTAATATTTAATATAATCGAATGGTATAAAGACTTAATATAAAAGATCTTAATCATAGAATATGAAATATTTAAATATTATGCGTTTCAAACTGAACACGTTAGGTATTAATTGACCTTTACACAGCGGATTTCTTCTTTTATATTTTTAATGTCTTAATAAATAATTTATTCATCGTAGATATCATTTTTATTTAAATAATTTTCTTATTATTTTCAAATTTTATTTCTGTTTTACTAAACCTTTTTTCATTCAAAAAGAAACCCTATAATTTATTGGCCATACTCCCTTTTTTATGGAACCAAGTATTTTTTAATTTAAATATTTTTATTTCTTTTCTACCTACTTATTTTTAACAAGGCTACCTATTAAAAATATTATATTATAAATCATATTTCATTTCCAAGAAAAAGATGCTTCTTTTATCTTGTTTTCTTAATTATAAAATATAATTATAGAGAAAATCAAGAAATAATTTTAACCAGTTAGTTGGAAATCATCATTTAGTTGTAATATTGAGGTAGCCAGTTAAATATGAAAACAAATTCGTCTATTTACGTAACAAATTTTTACCGTAAATAGTATAGAAAAAATTGATTTAATCTGTACTTTTTTTTAGACATGTAGATAAATTATTCGCTCAAAAAATGTTGGTATAAATACAAATATTAAGTTAAAATAACATATGAATAAAAAAAAAAAAAAAATTGTATTTGTGTATCACACGGTAAATTATTCTGTATTTAGAGTTTCTACTTACCACATATTTACATATAATTTACACACATATACGTGTGTATAAAAAATATGTATAGTTAATAAACAAATAAGGAGCATTTATCACAAATACATTACTTTTTATATTTCAATGTATATAAAATAAAACCTTAAACACCTAATTAAAAAAAATTTTAAAAAAAAAGAACACAGTTCCATGGGTATTCTTTGCTCTTCAGGCGAAATAACAAAGATGGGTGTGTTGAATTTTAAAGAAACAATAAATTATTTCTTTGGATAAACGATTCTGAGATCTACAGTGTAAAAATATACTGTTTATATATTTTACCGGTTTTAGTTTAATTGTGTGTAGGTTTTTTTTATCAAACCATTGAAACATTTTCTTTGATGCAAAAAAGATTTTTTTTTCAAAAGATACCCATGAAACATGTTGTTCTATCCATATTAAAAGGTTCATAATGATTGGATTGTCCAATAATTGTATTCCTCATACACATGTAATGTAGAAAATTGATGTAAAAACGTCGATTCCGTAAGAAACATATGATAATTTACTTGAACACTTGTGAAAAAATTCCTAGTCGTGATTTTTGAAATTTTTTTGGTATCGTTTGAGTGTTGCCATATAACTTTTTTAGAATCTTTTGTGAAATATTAAAAATATTATTAAATATAAACTTTGAAAAATGAAGTATTTTCGAAGTTGTATTTTTAGCTCAATAGTAGTTAATTTTTTTTGAAACGTTCAAAAATTATATAACAATATCATGAATATATGGTGAAAATTAAACTTTCAGCAACATTGCTTTTGGAATTATGGCTAAATACCTTAAATCGATATAGTGAAAGTTATGGTAAATTTTACTGTTTTTACTCGGTATTACGGAAGTTTTTCTTCACGTCTGGAAAACTGTTGAGTGGAGAAAAAAATGAACCTTTAAAATATCATCTGCATGAAATCCCAATTCATAGAGTTGCTTAATGAAACTTTTGTACACAGTTAAGTGTACCAAAAAATGTCCAACAAAAAAAACAGGAAAGAAATGTCTTCGTAAAAATATATCCTTCTCTTCACTCAAAATCTAATTAATTAAAATTATTTACAGAAATACAATTCCTACCCATATTATAAATCAAGACCCAAATTATATAATTCTCGTTTACATGAACCAGTTTTAGATACTTGTTTCTCCCACATAGGTGATAAATAAAAAATTCAAAGTTTTAGCCTAATAATTTATATTATATTTGATGAAGTATTGCAATATACTGTTTTTTATGAGCCATCAAAGAATCGTTGATAATTGGCGAAAATTGAGCCTGGAGATGAGCGAGAAGTGAGTGAGTCACTTTTTTATTATGTATATAATATATCAATAATACTCAAATTTATTTCTTACATTAAAATTCACTAGTAATTAGTTGTTACCATATAATTAATATATTTCATTCATATAATTTTACAAACTATCATTATATTTTTTTATAATTCTCTAATTAAAATATTTAATTTTGACGTTTTAAACTTTATAATTTTCAAAAAATCTATTTATTCTCTATACTCATATATCTTAAATACGAGTAATTGTATATCAAAAATTGTGTGAGTAATATATTAATTTTTCTTTTGAAACAATATTTGAACATTGCATACATTAAGCTCAATTTGAAATTATTTTCAAATGAAAAAAATACCATTGTTCTAATGTGTGAAATAATAATTACTCGAAAGATAACAAAGTGGAAAAATTTAAATAAATAAAGGAACAACCAATATAAACTTATTTAAATTTAAAGCCACCAAATTTAAGATAATTAAAATTTTAGTAAAAATTATTTAATATCTACTATTATTTATATAAAAATTAGATTCTTAATTATTTAAATTATGTATCATACGTAAATAATTGTAGTTTTAATATTTTTATATCCTAAAACATTCCAATTAGTGAAAATAAATATTTACATTTAAGTAGCTAACCTTTTCCAATTCCAAGTGAAACAGTATAGACTAGATTGTTGAATCTTAATTCAACTTTCTCTTGTTTCCTGTCTTTGATGAACAGCCCCTTTGGCTCACATCCCTCTTTAAAATTTTCCTTCAGCTCCATCGTTTCGACTAAAATATAAACGACAAAAAAAACATTACAATCAAAGTCACTACATGAAACTAAACTGTTTAATTGTTTAACGTCTAATTTAATTTAGTACATATAATTTTATACGTGTTGATAACTACTACCCGAAGGTCGGCAAGGTGTTAACTATATACGTCCTTAATGGACGGATATATACTAATAGAAGTTGAAATCATAAATGATGTCCCCCACTTGGCCTACAAAATATTCGGTAGTGCCAGCTGTCTGTGCGATAAAAGGGTTTGAGATTCCTTTGAAATTTAGGCACGAACTATGGACAAAGAAATACTTATCGTCATAATAATGGGTCTGCTATAAGGACATAAAAAAACGTTTGGATTTCGTTTAACTGTTTCCGAATGTACAGAGTGGTTCAAGTAAATTTACAAAATACAATCAGTATTGTTTGTTTTCAATTTTTTTTTTCGTTCATTTACTTTTATTTACCTGTTATTTCATGATTATCAAGTAGCTTATTTTTACTGTATACTTAAATTGAATAACTATAAATATTAATATTTATTTCGATACGAATTATTTTCTACATTGACTGAAATTGATTATAAAAATAATGCATTAAATATTTTTGTGTATAATTATACAACAAATAAAAACGTGTCTATACATTGACACAGTCGTTTTAAAGTTGTCCTAACATTTTAAAGTTATTAGCAACTTTTTAAATAAAATGTACCAATGTATATTTTTTTATGCTTTAAACACAATTTTACCTCCTATATTATAATTTTAATTGGTACTCAGGTAATATCGATTTTATTAATTTTAAACTGGGCATTTGTATCATTACATTATATTTTCATTAATGAGTACAGTATTGATTCCTTAACAGAAATTAAAAAGTTGTGTTGTATAAAAAATGTACATGAAAATCAAATCGTCTACGTCAAAATATCAAAAGATTAAAATATCGATGGTGAAAATAAAAATGTATAAATTTCCGAAACGTAAGTATACTTTTAAGCACAATAATATTACATATAATAAATTGTATACGTATAAACATCAGTGTCAACTGACAAGATGCCTATTACATAAAATAAAAACAACATAAAAACACATTCAATAATAACGCTGAAAATTATATTTTCTTTTTCATATTAAAAATCGAAGTATAATTTATAACATTTTTTTCTAAGATATATCTATTATAATTATAAAATTTTACGCACTTCGTATGTTCAACGTGAATATTGAGTAAAACTTTTCACTACAATGCATCTCTACATTAGATATTTTATATGAATTTTCAATTATGTTCAAAACTGTTGATTTTAATGTACATTTTTAATATTTCTGCGTCAGAAGCAGCACAATAGCAAATGTTCCTTCAAACTCATATGGTATACCCTAAAGCTATAATATAGCTTAATCATTTAATCTTGATTTATAATGAATTATAAACAATTTTTGTATATAATCATCAGTTTAAAAACTAAACCTTTAAACCAAATATAACAACAACAATATCAAGAAGAAAAAATAATATTAAACAAAGAAACAGCATAATACGATGTTCCAAACCTCAAATGAATTGCACGCAAATTTTGAATTTATCATTTTATAAACAAGTAAAGTCCATTCCGATGTTATTTATGTATGCATTTAGTTCAAACAATATTTATTGAATCTTGCCCAATATTTATTTTATTAAAAAATTAATATTGAAAATATTGCTGTTTTCAAATACAAATACTTTTCATTGTTCCAGTTTAATATTCGTTCGTATTATAATTTAAAGTATAATTAAAAACTAAAGTAAAAAATATAATTTCTATAATTTTATCTGAATAAGTACCTAGGTACTGAACAAAATAAATAAAGTGAAACTTGTACGGTATTGACTCTCCAAGCTTATATCATTATTTGGTGTGTAATGAAACCTTTTAATATTTTTTATTTTTTTTTTATGAGATAATATACCTTTTAATATAAAATATTTTTGTGAAAATACATTGATAATTTTATTTTATACAACAATGCATGCCAAAACATGTTTATTTATTGCATATTAATGAACAATTTATAAAATATACAAAATGTGATCAATTTGTTTGATACTTATAATAACTTTTAAACAAATATCTTAAATAGAAGTTAACCATTCCTTAGAGCAGTTTATATATATATATATACATACATATCAACTTTTATAATAATCAAACAAATTATTTAGTACTCTACGTTAATAAATTTTGCGTAGCTCAATTTTTTGATTCAATATTTTTTCTTCATCATTTTGTAGCATGTAATTGTGTTTTTACACATACAATTTGCAAAGCGCTAACATTTTGTCATTTATAACGTGTTTATAAATACATATTTAACAATCCTCTTTTACAATGGATAATATAGATGAAATTACAGCTCTTTTACTACTAAATTATATTTTAGGTCTTTAATAATACAAATATATAGTCTTTTTTAGATTTTGAGTGAAACGAAAAATGTTGTGGTTTAACAATGATGAGTTTTTTTTATGTTGGTTGTCACGTTTTAGGGTAGTGATAATAGTCCAAAATACTCATACAGCATCTCTATAGATCAGGAAGTCTGTCTAGTACGTATTTTAGACAGTGTACGTTTTTCCAAACGTATGAAAAAGCACCCTAAAAATTGGTTAAAAACGGTAAAATCAATTTTTAATATTTAACCTAATCCAAAAATAATGATGCTATTAAAAATTTACCAAATATCAACATAACTCTGATATAAACCTGAAAAATTATTTGAAAAATATTAATGATTTTTGGGCAAATAGTTGAACTAAATTATTGAAAATATCTCGTATTTTAGGATTTATTAGCTAAATAAGATATTAAATCCTTAACATAGAGACCTGTTGATTTAATATAATTCATATTGTCTAATCAACAGTGCTGAACAAATTCAAAAATCATTATTCAGGATTTTTTTTTATACGCGTTTAAATTACAATTTTGAAAAAAAATCATTAATGAAACGTCTAATTTAAATATTTTTCAATAGAATACCTATACAACACGGAATTATAAATCCGGCAAATATTTTGTTTTACTAATAGTTTCATCACATATATTCCTATCTAGTTATCAAGTTTTTTAAAGATTAATTCAATAAATTATTTTTTACACATGTTTTAAGTTGGAATTACGTTTCAAATAACTTTTTATGCAAAATGTCAGATTTATTTTAATTTTTACTCAATCAAATTTGTAACTTTTGGTTATAAGATTTTACATTTATGTACACGTTTCTTTATAATTATTCTTCAGTAAATATATTTAAATATTCATATTAATAGGCTGAGATAATTTGTTTTATATAAACTAGAAATATTTAAATACCGCGAAATAGAATATTTTCAAACATAGGCGCCCACAGAATTTTTTCCAGGAGGGTGCAAAATTCAATACATTACTAAGAAATGTGGTATTTACTATAAAATATTTATGGTAGGTAATGCAAATTTCAATGCATTTGTTTTTAAAATGCTTGATCTAATGCAAGGTACTTTACAAAATATAACTGTGTTTTCAACTGTTTCAAGTGAACAAATTGCTATCAGGATATTGCTTTGGGATATTTTTATGCATTTTTGGTATTAATATACATTTTTGGTTTTAATATTAAAATATTAATTACTAATGCATTTTCAAAATTCTTAACCTATTTTAGTAACATTACAAATAAAAAAAAAAAAATGACGACTTAAGATTGAAATACCAACAATATTTATTAAACATAATTTATTTGTATTCTTATAATTTTACACTTTAAGAACATTAGATCATCAGGTTTTAAAATAAAACTATACCCGAATTTATTAATAAGTCATACTAATTTGGAAATTAAAAATTAAATTAATAGTTGTATATTAATTTTAGAAAATTGTTTACATTTCATCAATTTTTTTGTATTATAGTTTTTGGGTTAAGTTGGGCATTTAAATCCAAAACTCAAAAATCACATATTATTTAAGATTTCTAGTCTTATAAAATAGATCCAAATTATACTTATTATCCTATTCACAAACGGATGACTTGAAAAAAAATTTTAATGACATAACTAAGTCGACTAAGGTAAAAAGTAAAGATAAAATTCATTATTCTTTAAATTTTTCGTGTAATGAATTCCCATTTAAAATATTGTCTTATGTGAATTGCTCATGTTCGGTTTTTAATATTCCAGGGAGGGGCAATGCCCCATATTTCCCCCCTCTTTGGGTGCCTATGTTTTCAAAAATATTATTTGATCAACACAAATTATTCTTGTTATTATCACAGGGCAATTTTTACTAGAAAACTTGGAAATGGCAACAATTGTTTATCATAAGATTTTTCATTTTTTGAAAAGTGAACTAGTTAGGTAATACTAAATTTATTAAGTACTTGAATTTCACTGTGAATCGTTTTCAGAAAAATGATTCATTGTTGATTTAAATTTTTAAATAATATCATACTATACGTATAGTTCGTCAATTGTAAAAGTGGCTAATTTTAAGTTCTCTAAACCCTATACCATTATCTTGTGCAAGGAGCGAAAAATACGCATGGTGCGCATATTATGCCGGGGATTTTTTTCACTTAAGCGTTATTTTGAAAATTGTATTTATAACCTCAAACTATTTCTTTCTCGCAAAATGTTAAGTTTATAATTGTATTAAATAGTAAAACATTATAATAACTTTTTATATGTATCCATATCTTATTAAACACTATCTATTTGTATTGTTTATCTATTTTTGTTTCGGTATATTCGACACTAAATGACAAATAGTTACAAATGTATAGGTAATATTATTTAATAGTACATGAAAAATAATAAACAATAGAAACATTAAAGTGTTTAATTATTACAATATTAAAAAACCATTTTCTCATTTTCGTGACTAATTTAATTCAACCGGATTTGATTTGGTCAAACAAACTTCTCGTTGTTTTTAAATATTTTATAGTGTATAATAAAATATTTTATAGTATGTTAAGTGTAGTAAAAAAAGGGGCTAATACGAGTATGTACTGTATTTACAAAACAGACGGAAGACAGTTATGAAATTTCTACTTTTAACTCGCTCATAGAAGTCATAAAATCCTTAAATAAAACTTAAAAGTATTATTCACTTACATTGTATCTATGCACAATTCTTAACAGTAGCGGGTAAACAAATATTTAATTTAGTTTATTTACAAAACAGTAAAAGTATTATTTAACCAAATAAAATTAACATTTATAACACAGTAATTTGACTTGGTTAAAAAAAATCAAACATTGTTTTAAGCAGCATTATTATAGCAAACAATAAAGTTTCACACTTGTAAAAACCATCGTGTATAACAATGCAGTTAAAATAAATGAAGATAAGTCAATAACCTGGATGGTATATAACTTATAGAATATAAATAATTACTAGATAAATACTTGTTTGAACTTGTTTCGATTTTTATACAATGAATATAGAATGTATTGTTAATTAAATTAATATCGATAATATCAAGTGAATAAGTTATTAATTTTTATCAATTATAACAGAAACTTTATGAACAACGTGTAACATATATATATATATATATATATATATATATATATATATATGTTACAGAAATAATTTAATACATTGAAAATTATTTAAAAATTTCAAGACAATGTCTTCAATTTGGTATTGCCACTACTATCTTATACTACAACAAATAGAATTTGCAAAGCAAAAGAGTTTCATCTTTGTAATAATTGTTTGATTAAGTATTGTTATATTATTAATATTATTCAGTTGTTTAATGTTTATCTACTAGGCCTATTATATGCACATCTTTTAATTTGTGTACTGTTATTTGTGTACCAGTAGATTTGTGTCAATCTATAAATTATTGTAGTATTTTAGTCATTAATTCGTAAAGAAATAAATGTATTTGTGTGTGTGTGAGTGTGTGTGTGTGTGTGTGTGTGTGTGTGTGTGTGTGTGTGTGTGTGTGTGTGTGTGTGTGTGTGTGTGTGTGTGTGTGTGTGTGTGTGTGTGTGTGACTCAAATCTAAATTGTCCAGGTCCAACCAGAAATTGAAGTTGACACATATCTTTGATTACAATGTTGTTATACTTATATCATACTAATGAATACATTTATTGGTAATTATACTTTAAAACTATTTAGAAGGTAATTTGTTATTTTTACTTAAAAATTAAAAATGCAATATATTAAGAAAATGTGTTTTATTCCGAGTTAATTTAAAATAATATAATGAATCTGGTATCAACTTTATAACGAAAATTTCATTTGTTTTTTTTTTTTTACTATTAAATTTAAAAATCCATAAAACTATACATTTATTATATACCTACATTAAGAATTATATTATTTTTTTATAATTAGGCACGTTGATATCACTGAACATGTATTAAAAAAAACGTATTTATAATAAAATATTAAATCAATAATTTAACCTTTTATTTAAGAAAATCACACTATTTATCTAAAATTCTTATGATCATTAGGGTACTTAAACACTAATAGCTTATGAAACTGATAATATAATGAGTAATATATGTATAATGTATGTATGAACTATATTACAATAGGTATACAGTTTAACTATCCATGAAATTAATTTAAAATATTGTCAATTGTTGAACTTGGATTATTCGAATTAAAATCCATTAAATTTTTAAGTTATTACATTACATTTTTTATTAAACAAAGTATTATATTAAGTTATAGTAATTTTTATATTTACAGTTGTTGATATAGGCATGACTATGACAAAATATAGTAATTCAAATTGAAATATCTACCTATATCATAATTATAGTTTATTCCTAATCAATCGATAATTCATATATTATTTCAGTACCTACCCAGTTAAAATTTATTACATATATTTAAAATGATATTTTAATGATCATTTCCAAAGCAAAGTATAATTTTCTATAAAAACATTTAACTTATAAATACTTTTAGTATATAATAAATTAAAAATTCGATACACACAATATTATTTCAGCTGACAATTTATAAAAAGAACTATTGCAATACATTTAATACATTTAAATCTATAGCTTTTATTATACTTGACCCACCGATTTAATGAAATATGCAATAAATAATAGAAAACATCGATAAATTGGTTGTTTAACTAAGAAAGTTTCTAATTGCTCTTAATGCATAAATATTATTAATTCAGATTAAGTTTTTTTTTAGTATAATGATACAAATTTTCGAGAAAACATTATAGTTTTATGTATCGTATGACTTTTATTAAAGCAAAGCTGAAAAAATGTCAATTATAACCGTCATATTCTATATTATTTCTTCAAATTATGCATACTAATTTAAAAAATACGAATGATCCTAGAAAATATCATAATTTGAATCGAGTATCTTTTTATTATAATACAATGAATAAAATATGGTAAAATGCAAGTATTCTTTATAACTTTTTTGAATGTTTTAGTAAAAGAGATATTGTAAAATTGACTAACTGTTTGATTTGATTATTATTAACAAAATTACATTTTTAGTATACAGACACGTTGTATATTTTTATGAAAAAACTTAAACAAAAAATGATAAAGAAAATAGTTGGTCCTTTAAATACTTTCCCTCCCAATTAATCGAATATGAAAAATAAAAATTGATGCATTAATAAAAACCTACTTGTATTGCGTTTTTAAGCACAACTTTTATTATAATTACTTTTTACAAGTTTGTGCAAATTAGCAAAAAGGTTCGTAAAAATTGTACACCAAGTAAATGATCAATTCACAGTATGAAAAAAAACGTACGCATGAATTGTGTGATGAACTATAAAAGTTTCAATTTAATCAACGTTTTTTATTTTTAATTTGTATATTATCAAAGTTACATATTATGTTTCTCATGAAATAATTGCATGTATAAATTTGAATAATATAATATGAAAGTTTTCTGCACTAAACGAGCGCTACATTTAAACTTATGTGAAAAAAAACGAACGAAAACTTTTCTTCTACACGACCAAAAATTGTTGATTCAGCAATTATCAAAAATAAAATAAACAAAATTTAAAAGTTTAGTATTTTTATAAATATACAAATTAACGTCATACCATTCATTTTTGATGTAAATTACCTTGTTTATGTAAAATTATTCAGGTGAGCGTAGTAATTTACACTTAAAAAATATTGACGCATCGATGCATTATTTAGCTGACGGTCACTCTAGAATACCGCACTCACACACGACTGGCCGGGATATAAAATGTATCGGTTATTACATTTTAATGTACTGACAAAACATACTATTCGTGTTAAGAGCAGACAACAGTTTAATCTAAACGGTCGAATTTTGACCTCTGAAATGTATTATCACGAGACACGTTTCCTCACGCCAACTGTTCCAATATAATAGTATAAGTATATCGTACTCGCACATACCTGATACAATATATAATATGATTACATTTTACAATGATAAATTATACTTCGTATTGATTTGTTTTATTTTGAACCATTCGGTGAAAATAAAGCATTTCATTTTCACAAAAATATCGAATTATACTAATAAATAGTACTCGTAACAACTATTGGGTGAATGAGAATTCTAAATTTCCTTGGTTCACTTCAAATATATTAATGATATCTTAAATGAAACTAAGTCAATAAGTAATATTATGGTAAATTAAATAAATTTAATGAATTTAACGTCTGTATTTTTTTTTCCAAATGGAGGGATTAGTGTCCCGTATCTCCCTTCCTACTCGCCCATGGGATTTTTAACGCAACAATTTACCTATACATACGCATTGTAAGATTTTACTTATAATCAATTGAGCTCCACAGTGGATCGTTTTTTGGAATTAATGTATTAATTGATAATTTAAAACAGTATCATACTGCGCAATCGTTTTACAGATAAACTAATCGTAAAAATTGTCCATCTATATTACTTAACAAATACGTCTACCACTATTAACTTGATCGATAAATTGGCCAAGAACGAACTTAAACCGCCGTTACATCATAAGATTTTTGTACACTGTCGACATTTTCAATACATATCACGTTAGTTAAATATGAAATGACTAGAGAAATAGTGCTAGAGTCATATTTCACGCAGTTTATTATAGTAAACGAAAATTGCCTAAAAATATATACCTAGTTACGTCATTATCTCAACAATCTTCATCGTCATTAATGCTGTCAAATACTTTTTTTATTTTATACAACAAAAGTCTGCCATAGCATACCACTTCACAACCACAGCACAAGCTACTCGAGGCTAGGGCGGCGGAAAACTGCAAAACACACATTTTGATCTGCTTCTTACCACACTCTTCCCGTCTACTAACAGTAATATAATAACACGCCGTCCTCGTCCTAGTCATTTCACTCCACTGTTAACCGCCTTTATACCATTTAAACGCAACGATAATATTATTACAGTAATCGCAATTCGAGAGTTAGGGAGACGCAGGTCTAATGGAAAAGTAGGTCTTATTGTAAATGAAAACTGCATGTATATATATATATATACATATATATATATATATATATATATATATATATATATATATATATATATATATCGAGTTTAATCCCACAACGAGTTATCAGCGTACAGTGTAGTAGCAGTTATACATTTATATATTAATAGTTACGCTGTCGAAATTTGCCATTGTTTATTATTTCAAAGTTCTTGACGCCGGGTTCATAATCTAAAAGCATTATTATTATGATGTATTTATACATACATACATATATATTCAAATTTACATAAACGCGAATATTATACATTAGTAAAACAATGAGCACGCGGTGTTACTTATTGTTGACGTAGTTTAAAGGTCGAACGTGTGTATATATACCTGGTATTAGTAACACAGTAAACTCCTTTCAAGATTGGCTTTCAGATTATGAACAGACAAGGGTACTATTATCAGTATATAAATTCATGTAATAGTTTTTATTGTAAACCATACAAATATACAGCATGCCGATTTTTCGTTTTTTCGAGTTATTGGTACGTACATTTTTTCGAGTTGAAGAAGATCTACAAACATTTTAACTAGACACAGCGAATAACTAATTTCTTACACATTTTCTCGAAATTGTTTTTTGTAGAATTTAAACGAGTATTGAAACCATATTTTTATTTATTTATGAGGCTTTTTAAGTTTTTATTTTTCTTAAGTGACCACCACTACTTAAGCATTACTTAATATTAGAAAAGAAAAATTTCAAATTTTTTTTTCTTAAATTTTTGTATTCCAAATTTTCTTTTTAGACCAAAATATACGAGATATAAGCTTTTGAAGTTTGATTATTTGTACATTTTTGGGATGCATCTCAAGTTTTTAAGTACCTAGGTACTCTTAACTTTAAATGCTTAATTGTGTTTTTAAAAAAAGTTAACCTTAGATGAGTTAGTTTATGATTGGGTCATGTGGCACACGATATTGATGTATGATGTTGTTTTAAATCTGAGACTTATTATGATAAATAATTTTATTGATTTTTAAAAACGATTCTGAAAAAACTAAGTAAATAATTTTAGTATATTAGAAAGCGAAATTCTATGATAACCAACTATTGGTGATATTTTCGAGTTAAACACGAACATTTGTCTAGATTAACACAATAATCTATAACGATTTCAGCGTATATATATAAAATATGGCTAAATGTCGTTTTTATAAAAATAGTGACTTATGTTGTTTTTGTAGTGACCGATTCAATTATAATATTTAATGAATTCAAACCAGTAGGTATTTAATATTTAACGTAAAAAGATCTTTGAGGCAATTTGAAATTCAAAATTTCTTTAGTTTTGATTGAAAAATCACTACTAACAAGAAAGGAAAAAACTTAAAAACGTGTAAAAATAAAGTCTGACTGACGGATTTCAAAATTTTTTTCAGTACTATTATTTAGTATATGAATAATATTATGTTCAATTTTTAGGTCTTTATATCAAGAATTAAAAATGTTGTTATATCAAAACTTCCTGAAATCGAGGAATTCCCATTAATTAGTCCGAAATAGGAAAAATTTTCTTAGAAAATTTTGTTACAATATTTGTATGTTTGGAGACAATTTTGAGCCTCAACTTTTTAAACACCATTACTTTTTAATTAACAACTAAATGTGAAAACCTGGAAACACTTTACACAATGCGTATGGTATAGTTTGCTCTTCGGCCATAATAACAAAAATGGGTGTATTGAGTTTTTAAGAAACAATAAATCATTTGTTATGTAGCTTAAATATCCAAAGATCCTGAACAGAGTCTCAGAGTAAAGTGAGTTACAAAAAAAAAAAATAAATAAATAAATAAATAATAATAATAACAATAAATATCCGCTTCACTCAGAATCTAAAATGATGTGTATGCATGTTTTGATAATGCTGCATTCCATTATAACACTCATTAGTATAATAGTATGTAGATACAAAAATAATACTAAAATAGAATAATACGTATAGAGTATACGATATAATATACTTTCTTTAGGTATTGGATGACTAGTAAAGGTAATTTAAGTTTTTAAATGTATAATGCGATATTAATATGGAGTTATATTAAATATTTTCAAAATAACAAGAAGTTTTAAAACGTATAAAGTTACATATTGTGATAAAAATTTAAAATAAATGTGAATAAAACTGCAAAATTCTAATATAAATACAGTAGAAACCGTTTATAATTACACCGATTGTAGTGACATATTGGGTGTAATGACCTAAGATTAAATGTCCCGGCAAAACTCCTATATTGTATTCACTAATTTGTATCAGTTATTATGATGTCTACATAAATGACTATACTGATGTTATGACGGTTATTTTTGATTATATAGAAAAAATATTTTATCTATAATGACTTTACTTTATCTTGGGCAACTTTATTTGCTGATGATACTTCCAATGAAGAGTCATCTATTAATGCAGTGTTCAGTGCAGCAACAATTTCAGCAAATTATATGGCTCTGAATAACGTAAGTCCGATGATAAATTTTGAAGAACTAGAAAAAAAAATAGAACTTGATTTTTATAAAAAGTTCAACCTAAAATAACAGATTTTTTGAAATAATAATTGAACTAATTAATTTAAATACATATGTACATAATTAAATGTTTTTATCTTTACTTTTTCAAATAAAATTTATATATAAATAATTTTTTTTTATATAAATACATAATGATATTTATACCTACCTATGTAATGAAGTTGAGAATTTTTTTCCGTCATTTTGGTTATAATGACAACCGGTTATTATGACCAATTTTCTTTGGTCCCTTGAACGTCATTATAAACGGTTTCTACTGTACTTATAAAAAGATTAATAATTGGCTAACGATTTTCGAGATTTTTCCTGTGCTTGCATTGACATAAAATACGTAATATTTTATTATGTTTTTGAGTGGTACTATCTAAGATTTGAAATGTTTTAATATATGATCAATGATGTGATATTTTCAAAATTCTTCAATAAGTCTAAAAAGCAAATTTGGTCAATTTATTGAAAATGTTGTTAAATGTGTATAAAAGATTTTTGATATTTAATAGAAATGTCGAGTTTCTGACACTGTTACTTTTAAATTTAACATAAATAATTAATTAAAACTAAATAACTAAAATCGATCTCATGAAAATCTCGCATGCATATTTTACGCTATTATTTTATATTCGTAAACAAATTGAATCAATAGAAATTATAAATATTAATACTTAAAAAATAATAATAATAACAATGCAATATATATTATAAAATGTATTCAAAACTTATCTAATTATACACAAATTTAACAAACAAATAATTAGAAAAATAAGCAATAAAATTAAAATGTAGCCCAGCGTTTATAGATATATGGACATGGTACCTACGTATTAACAACTAGTCTCAATTTTAAATCATATCATCCAGATTAACTAGGTAATGTATAAAGTCAAAATATAAATCATGCATCAAGAGTCAAGGGATAACATAAAAAAACCTTCACTGTAAAACTGTTGCGTTCTTCATTTCACTCAGAACATAGAAGTAATGAATTATTCAGTTTGACTTTATGTTATTCCTCAAGTCTAAACCAGTTATTTTGAACTATTTATGTGAGTTACCAAATGGTTTTGAAGGACATTAATAATATTTAATGATTCAATTGAATAATAATAATTAATAAATTGAAGTTTTCTTTGTTTTAATAAATTTCAGTATATGAAATATAGATCAAATAAGTAATAATTTTGTAAAACTTTTTATCAAGAAAATCAAGATTTTCATAGAAGTAGTACAAAACTATGTACATATTATGTTATACATACATGTTTAGTGTTTACTAAAATAACATTGATATGGTCAATGAAACAAAAAATAACTGTACAAACAATCTCATTTTATAATGCGATAAATCAATGTTTCAATTACTCAAACAAACCCCATATTATTATATTATCGTGAGATTACAAAGGTTATAGTGCACATAGAAAATTGCTATTCTAACTGAATCTAATAAAAAAATATTTTTCGTATAAAATAAACCATAATGTAAGAATAAATTATCTGATAAATAAATCAATAGGTAATAAAAATAGTATAGGAGGCATCAAATAAAAATGCCGTTCAATTTTATAACAGTTTAAATGAATAATATTTTTTAAATGACCTCAATTTAAAAACGAAAGCCTTAGTAAACCTTGAGCTTTATTCGCAACACTGACATAAAACATTTGTATATATATATATATATATAATATACCTAAAATAAATGAATTATTTTATTTTATAAACTATGAAAATAAATATACATATGTATTTTTATAAGTGTGTGTGTGTGTGTGTGTGTGTGTGTGTGTGTGTGTGTGTGCGTCAGTGCGTGTGTATTCGCACAATTGTCATACTGTACCTATAATAATATTGTCAGTGGCGGATCCAAGAAAGGGGTGGCCGGATAAATAGAGCTATGTATTTGTATTGGTAGTAATGTACTATCCAAATGAATATGTCTAAATTTAGTATTGGATAAATTTTAATTATCCCCCTTTGGATATAATCTGGATCCACCATTGAATGTTGTATAATTATTCAATATTGTGGTTCTGCTAGTAGAAGGTTTTTTCATTGTTACGATGTCATATAAAATACCATCTTTTTTAATAGACAATAGTTTATAATGATAATGTGTAAAAAAAAATTAAAATAATTTTAAATCTTCATAAAATGTTGTCATGAAGCGAAGAATCTATTGGTTTCAAAATGGCGTTTGTTTATAGATTTATTGTTATAAAGTATAACTATTTTGTCGAGTAGTGAACTTGTCCAAAAGTAACGTCTAGTCTCTGTATAGATTATAAATGGGATATTCTCGTTGGTGCTTTGTAAAGATGATTTTTTTTCTATTCGAAAATGTTTTTCCGAGTGTAAGGAAAAACTATTGAAAATCTGGATACAAACCTTTACAAATCAATACACAGTGATTTTATGTAAAAGCGTCTCTGTTAGAGTTTTCTATATGTTAAATATTAAAAACGGTAAAAGGTGTCGTAAACAAGATTTTCAGTAATTAATTTTAGCTATTTAATCATAGCTTCAAAGTTGTAATTTCGCTAGAATTTTTATATACACCAAATACTGACAACAATTGTTAACAAGTTTAACAAAAATTGAAAAAATTTAACCTCTTTTGGTTTAAATGTGTAATGTTCAAAATATCTTGTTTTTTAAAGTTATTTTTGTGTAATATACATTTTTAATTTTTTTTTTTTTTTTTTTTTTTTTTGTTAAGAACTGAAAATGAAATCGATCTACAAATCTCAAAAGTCGATGATTAGGATATTTTTTTAAAGTTTTTAATTAAAATTTTAACAAAATCAACCATTTTTACAATAAATGCGTACTTAAAATGTGTGTAAAATACCAGTAAGTGAACGATGGAAGGAGTTTGCTGTTTTCAACTTTCATTCGGACGAGGTATGGTGATGAGTATTTTGAACTTTAAAGAAACAATAAATCGTTTCTTTAATTGAATGATTTTGGGCAAAACCTCAGTGTAATATATACCGTTTATATGCTGTTTTCCGTTTTAGATTCTGAGTGAATCTAAGGAGAATTGAAGTGAATCTATTGGTTTTACAATAAATTATGTTTATTTTTTTTTCTGTAAACCCTTTTTTGGGTTGTAATAACGCTTCAATTGTTTCATTCAGTTACTCTATTGATTGAAAATCGAATGTAGATTGTACCTTGTAGATGTTACTTCTCTCCTCCCAAAGTATTGAGAAAACACTAGTTTTCAGGCCTGAGGAAAAATTACCGGAACATCGGATCAAAACAGTAAAATTTGCCGTAAACAACACTTTCACTAACTCGATTCTAGTTATTTAATCATAACTCGTGTAGTCATTAACCACCCACCGAGTTAGACAATCATATATAATGACGAAACAAATGCATGACATGTGGCCCGATTGCCGATCACCCAATAAGCGACTAAAATAAAAAAATAAAACTCTAAACTGAGATTTGCGATATTTTTGCTGATATGCATAAAGTTGCTGGACTTAACTATTGAGTAAAATTTACAACTTGAAAAAGTGTTTTTAGAAAAAAAATGTAAAAAGTAAATATTATTGTAAAACAAAAATTATCGTTCGCTCCTCTTAGAATTAAAAAAAGTATAGGTTAATTCAAACTTCATGAAACTTGGGATGTGAATAGAAAAACCTGTTTTGAATATTTTGGCAAAAAAAAATTCTGGATTTAAAATTTAAAATTTTCAGTGTTTCGATTACTAAAAATGTATCAATAATTTGATTGTGAACAGTAAAAGATGAAATGTAAATGTTGTATATTACACTGAAGCTTTACTCAAAATCGGTTAGAAATTAAAAATATGAGAGATCGTTTCCTTAAGATTAAATACACATTTCACCGTTATTGTATGAAGACCTAAGGGATAAATCTCCACCATCATTATTTTACCGACTTTTTACTTGTTCGTTTATTGGTATTCAATGAACAATATTTTCTAATTGATCTACATATTAATATATCATAATATATGAATTTATTTACTATTACATTTTCATATAATTTATATGTACGTACAATATTCTATAGTGTATATTAACACAAATCCACCGAAACAATATAAGACATAGTATGATTACCTCTATAACTAAGTCTTAACTTATAAATAGTATATAACCTTGTAACATATATATGTAAATAATGTGTAACATTTAAAACCTTTGTATGCCAATGGCCATAGACGCCGAGGCTTATTTTCTAAATAATAAAAAAAAAAAAAATTACACAAATATAGACACATGTACTCGTATACTCTTACAGAGGTGAAAAACAAATTTAACGAAACAAAATAATGTAATATGTGTATATCGAAGCAGTATGCCAGGTAAAGTTGTGGCCAATGCTAGTATATTTTTACTCTAACCAATTCAACCGGTTTTTCTAACCCTCATATTTCTTCTTATTTTGTAGAAAAGTTGAGACTTTAATATTACGGCTTTAAAAAAAGGAGAATTTCAAAATTTGCATTTTTGTTACAGAATGATCATCAAAATTATAAGGCATTTCCCGTGTAGGTAGAAACATGGAATTTGGCAGAAAGGTATGACTTATAGTTTAAGTAAAGATGAAAATCTGAAAATGGCAACTTTCTTAAACTTTGTACCACTTTTTGGGTGGGTAATTCTAAATTCCATCTCTATGCACACAACTACAGTTCAAATTATCGAATACACCGTATGATGCGTTTTTCTTACATTCACCCCACTTTCTGATCTTAATGATACCTGGTTCTGTCTCATTTCTGCTGACTTATCGTTTGCATATATTATTTACTCACATATTTCTGTACTTTGAGCCAAGCCTGTATTCAATAAAATAAGACAAATGCATAAAATTACGCATTTCGTTGATATGAACAAAATTCATCTTTTATTAATAAAATATTCTACGTTTAAATTAAAATCTATAGTTTGAAATATTATATTATCCAAGTTTAATTTCTTGATTAGACAAATACAATTTATCATTAATTAATCACATCAAATATTCCTGTGCTGTCAAAATAAACTTATTTTTCAATCACAGTTTATTTTTGGTAAACCGCATCATATCAACAACGACGACGCAATGGTGCCATTTTTTCTTAATAATAGCGATGAACAATTATTTGTTATATTGAGAGCTAGTTGATAATAATCAAACATGTTTTCGCCACTTAATTGTATTTTATTTGATTTATCGATTATACTTTAATAACTGAACAATAATATCATCATTTGGATACAGAAATTAATTTCATTAAAAATAAACAAAAATAGCATAGATAATACAATTGTATAGTTGCACCAAAAAATACGTATTGCATTATAAAAATACAAAAGTTATTCTTACAAAAAAAATGTTGCTTTCTCTTATATAACAAAATAAAATTGTATTGTTATTTGTATGAATTAAAATTGATAATTAAATAAATTATATTCTTTAAAATAGAAAATTTACTTCGATTACCTAAAATATGTTTGTACAAAGAAAAACTATACGTTCTACGACTACATTAGTTCTTGGGGCATATTGATGCATTAACAATAAATATTCATAGATTTATGAAATGATAAGAATAGATAGTAAAAGTTAATAATAAAATGTTTAACAATGGTTTCAAACTTTTATAGTACAACCACAGATTATCTGCTCATATAAAAATTAATGCATAATATTAGAGGTTTTATAAGATAAAATATTCGAATAAATTTATTATGTTTATTTAAACAAAAAAATTGCATTACACATTTCAATTGGCAGAATACATTAAGTATAATTTAGTGATATATTTGTTCAGATTTGATTATCTTGATGGTCAACATAATTGCGATATCAATGATATAAATCCAATCTTAAATCATTATTTATCATATGATTTTAACACGATGAGTGCCACGGTTGACATGTAGTCGACAACAGTGGCATTATTTTATCTGTACGGCAACGATAGACATAAAAGAAGCTAATTATTTAGGCTAACAAAGGCTATAAAAATCTTAACAGACAAAAACTCCCTCAAAAAAAAAAAAAAAATGGTTTATTAAATTAGTGATACCCATCTGTTCTTTCATTAGTCCATAACTTTACTTTACTCCAATACTTTCATAAGCAACACGGATCTTTTGAATTAGTTTAGTCTTAAAGACATTCTTGTTGTTTTTGTATTAATTTGTATGTATACGATTTAATATATCTTGTACATGCAATTTAATATCTGAGAACTTGTCAATCTATATCCTAAGATAAGAAAATAGTCATAAATTTGAAGTAGGTAACGACAAAATCAAAATTGAGGTAATAATAGGTATTAGGTGTTTATGCCATTCAGTATTGAAATTCAGCTGATGAATACAATACATTTTTCTGTCATTGATGAAATTTAAAACCTTAATTTATACGATAAAAATGAATTTTTCCGAAAAAATATTCAGTATTTTTTTTTTCTAAACGCTCTGATAATTTACTAAAATCGTATATGATAAGTATAGTGAACAAGGTAAAATATTTCTGGAGGGCTTGATAATATTCTGGGGGTAGAACTGAGACCCTTTAAGTCTTCCTGTAATACCCATCAACATTAACGAGCGAAGTGAGATAAAATGTTGTACATAGGTACTGCACCGCTGAGTTTGCCACCAGTTTTTTACTCTAAAGCCTACTGGCCTCAAGTCTTATGTATTTTCATATATATATATATACAGGGTGTAACAGGTCTATTTGACAAATGCAATAACTTTTTTTCTATTCATTTTTTTTCACTTTTTTTTTTTTTAAATAAATACTAAGGCCTTGCGCTACAACAATATTTTCTTCTATTTTTTTTTCTTTTGAAACTCAAATTTGAAAATTTAAAATTCACTTTTACCGTTTGAAAAATAAATTCAAAATAGCTATTTTGTAAACCTGATTTAAAAAAAAATATTAGTGTTTAAAATTCTAATAAAGGTTGATCCATTTATTTTCTATGATTTTTTAAAGTTTGTGAAAAAGTTAAGAATTTTATTGTATACCACATAATATTATAACAAATATTATTGTATAACACTATTAATTAAATGGCTGATCAAAATTTAATTTTTATTATAAATTTTTGTTATAGCTTACATCTTTTATCATTAAATTTTTATTTATTATTATGAGTCCAAGTCATAATTACGTAACATCAAATTGTAATCAAATCATCGACTTCTTGATAGACCCGTACAATATTAATTGTACAATAATTTTAGTAATTATTAATTCAAATTTTCAAATAGTTTTAAAAATCATAAGAACGAAAGAAAAGGACGAAAGAAAAAGAAAGAAAGATATTTTAATACCATAATTTTTCTAATAAGAAATAAATGACCAAACTTTAATAAGATATTTTAATACCATAATTTTTCTAATAAGAAATAAATGACCAAACTTTAATAAGATATTTTAATACCATAATTTTTCTAAAAATCTGGTCTACAAAATGGCTATTATGATTTTTTTTTTTAAATGGTAAAATAAAATTTAAAATTTTTATATTTGAGTTTCCAAAGTACAAAAAAATATTTGAAATTGACAGTATTGTAGCGCAAGGGCTCAGTATTTATTTGAAAAAAAAATGTTTTAAAAATAAATAGAAAATAAAGTTATTGCATTTGTCAAATTGACCAGTTACACCTTGTATATAGTCCATGAGTAAAATATCAACATCATAAACACTCACTTAAGAGTGGCGCAGGTAATGGAAAGGAGAGAACTCAGAAGAAAAGAAAAAAGATCCCGACCCCCTCCCAAAAATGTCGGCTAATCGAAATCGTGAAAATTGCGAGCCGCATGTGGCTCTTAAATCAGTTTCGTGCCGCTCTTGAACCAAACTTAGACTAAAATTAATAAATATATAATTTCATTAGAACCGTACGATAATAACGTAACAATGTCAATATTCAATAACTATAATGTTCTTTGTAGTATAAAATATAAATGCTCCATCATTTGATTTAAAATGAAAAACGTATCTTCACTTTATAAACATTACTTTACAAAGTGGCTCACCTCGAATTAACTTTACAAATTTGCGGCTCCCAAAGTTAAGGTTAGTGGCCACTCCTGATCTATACTGTGACGAAATCTGTTTTATGCTTCATTTAGAATTTGGTCCAATGTTAAACAATAACAATCAAAGAATCGTGTTGCTAATTAAAGTAGGAGTAAAAGGTTAAATTTAATTTTCAGGTGTTAAAAATATTAAATATTAAAAAAAGTTATTGAATAAAAAGTATCAAAAAACGAGGTATTTAAAAGTTATTTATTTTGCCCTATAGCGATCCTATTTTTTGTATGTTTTTAATGTCAGTATTCAAGTGCTTTTGATATTTGATTGAATTTTCTTACACCATTAGTTTCTATGTTATGACTTATGACTATAATGAACTAAACTCGATTTAATTAAAATCTAATTGTCGGCACATTTTATCGTTTTTATTGATTTGTCGGTAGTTTTTCCTCACGCGTAGAAAAATTTTCGAGAAAAGAGAAAAATGTCTCCTTATAGTTTTAAAATTCTATAAACAGTATATTCTTAGAATAAAAATGTCGAAATGACGAGTTTACAATTTTAAGTACCTACATTCTTATATTTTGGAAATTATACGTAAATCATTCACACTAAATCTTTCAGCCATGACCTGATAACATCTGAAAACCATGGCCAACTTCTAAATAAAGCAATAATAATATTAGCAAATATATTAATAGTAATTATTTCACCATCTTTTTTTCCTTACATTGAACAATGAATTACATAGTGATATTTATTATGTAATAATTACCGATCATTCATAGACCTAGTAAACCAAAGAAGCTCATATCCTTTCGTATATACCAATATACATTATTTTTTATCAAAACTCGAAAGAGTACATGAAAACTTATTTTAAGACGCATATGTTCTGTTAAAATAAATATAAATATTATTTATTTGTTTCTGTTTTGATATTCCGAGTGTTTAGGTATAAACACAAAATCAACTAGATCATTTTTTATAAAAACGTAATGAATAGGCATGTACATGTCAAAGTTTGCTAAAAATTTTTAACTTAAAAATAAATTGCAAATTTTAAGATATCATGGCAAAATAGTTTTTTTATTTTCTTGACACAAATGTCATTTGAGTCATTATTATAGTTTTAACGCGAATCAAAAAATTAATTCATTTTTCACTAGGCTCGAAGTTAAAAGTTCTATACACAAGTCTACAATATTATAATTTAACGTTAAAATTTATAAAAATAACAGAACATTTTGAAATTTACAAGTTTATTATTAAATAAAAGAAAACATACCTGTGAACGTGAACAAGTTAAATAGGTACAATTTTATTCGGTAAAATGCAATCTTAAGTGGAATAGATTCCGTCTCTCAAAAAATTACAGTCAAGACTACTCTTCGAATTATTGTTGTTAGTAATGTTTATCACGCATTTATTTTAATAATTTGCTTGCAGTACAGATTGAAATGTAATACACGATTGTAAAATTACAAAATTACAAGCTATTCCTTTTTAAAATGAATTTAAAGCTCAAGAAACACTCGGGCACTCGGAAGTTATACTTTGGACGCGTGCGGTAAATTATCGATAGGTAATAGAGTAACGCGATATTTAATGGCATTTGAAGAAATAGGAATGCATGTACTTATGCACGTTATTTCTTAAGCAGAATCCTGACATCACGAAGCGCATTTATCTTAATTATTTTGTTTTGATACTTGCACTACACGAACACACATAGGCACACACACGCGCACATACGCTCGCACGCAATATTGTGTGCTATGTACGAATACGGTTGTATAACACGAAGGTAGGTACACACAATAACGTATGCGTTAATGCACGCTCACAGCTACATTGCTACAGAAGGCATACGAAACCGACCGCTGAAGATTACATACTGATTTCTCGCAGTATTTCGCATGGCTGCAACAACGAGATGGCAATGACGATATACAAATGGGTGTCAACTGTATATACATATTATATATATATATATATATATATATATATATATATATATATATATATATATATATATATATATATATATATATATATGTGTGTGTGTGTGTGTGTGTGTGTGTGTGTGTGTGTATAAAAGTATGTATTATATGTAAACACATTCTCCGTTCACAAACATTCGGAACTAAGTTCTTGCAATTCCAATAAGTAGGTACTATGGTATACAGCTGCCGTTATAAATAGTAACTTCACTGTGTATATAGATTATATATACATACCTAATTATCAAAGCGCGTATCAAAATTAAATGAAAAAATGAATCATATATCTAGCAAATATTGCCAAATTAATATGTAGGGACATGATTAAAAAAAAGAAAAACAAAAAGAAAAGAAATATGTCATTACTGAAAATAATTGCTGTATAATTATAAATTCCTAATATTTAATCATAAATGTACGTAATGTATTACATGACTATATGAGTTTTAAGGTACCTACCAACCTTCGGTTGATTTTTATAATACACCAAAATGACATTTAAAAAATAAATTAAAATTTTCATTTTTAACTGCACACCATAAATTTTTTATATATGTAATATAATAGGTGTTAAATTAATTATTCGATTAATTATGTGTGCTAATGAAAATAATACACAGATACATAAAAATGGTTCCTTCATATTCATATCATTTAATTCAACATTAAATATTTGTTGTTACATTGTTAAAAAATACTAAAATTTTATAAAAGTAATATATCCCACAAATCTTATGGATAAAGGCAAATAATAATAATAAACAACGCGTCTGTTTCATAGGATCAGGAAACTCCCTCCTCCGGTTACCATAACAACCATGTAAACCATGCAACTTATGTATTACTTAAAGAACTTTAAAAGAATGAAATAATAATAAAAAACTATTGTTATAGATTAACAATTATAAATTTTGCTAATTTGCATTATTACTTTACACTAACACCAGAATACAACTTTCTTAGGAAGAATTGATCAGTGATGTATATTAATGATGAGACAAGTAAATAATTTTTCACAGCATTCTAAAGCACTGTAAAAAACCGTATAAAAATTTTCTTAAAAAAGTGTATAATTTACAGATAGACAGTTTTTAGAAAAAGTTTTCACCCAATATTAAAAATTTTATTAGAGATAAAATTTTAAAAATAAGGTATTTTATAAGTTCTATTTTTAGTTCAGGAGTTATTAAATATTTTTAAAATTTTTTTAAGCATGTAACAACATATCATTGAAATATAGTAAAAATTTCAAGTTTTTAAGAACATTACTTTCTGACTTATGACTAAATAACTAAAATCGATTTAGTGAAAATGTCGTTTACGGCAAATTTTACCGTTTTTACTCGGGTTTTCGACAGTTTTTCCTCATGCCTAGAAAAACTATTGAGACGAAAGACAAATGAATCTTCAAATTACCACCTCCGTGTAATTTCTGATCTATAGAGTTACAGGTTAAAACTTTGGACAGAGTTAAGTGTACCGAAAAGTGTCTCCGGAAAAAATAAAAATCAACATTATTGTAAAACCATAAGACATTTTGACTCTTTACTCGAAATCTAAAATTTGAAATTCATAAAAATATGTGATAGATTTTATGAACACAATAATTATACAAGTACATTGTAATAATAATAGTTTATTCATATGAATATAACGAGCGTGAGCACCATTGTACAATGAGTATACCTACTTTTATAACTTTACGACGTTTGAGTTAATATTGAATTATTAGTTACTAGTATGGAATATAAAATGTTGAGTAATATGATAATGGTATAAATAGAATATATACAAATAGATAGCCTCTGGGTCGTAACTCGTAATGTAAATATAGAGTGAATGGATTTGGATTCGTTTAATATTATGTACCATTCAATGCTGTGACCATGTGGCTAGAAGATTTAGATGGGTTTGTATAAAGGAGGGAGTTGTTATTGGATCAGAATAATATGCGAGTAGTGGTTATAGTTATTAAAAAAGTCAGCTATTTTAATATTGTATTTCATGTAATAGGTAGGTCTGGTGTACGTAAGTAGTTGTATAGATTAATCAGAATGAGAGCGATGACTGATAACTGGAGTTAAGAAGTATTTGTTTGTAAAGTTATTAACTTCGCGATCGTTCTTCAAATACGATAGGTATTTATATATTATAAGATAGATATTTCATACAAAACATTTAAAATGTGTGTATTATGTATCTATTATGCACAATACTCGAAAATGACGACTGGCTGAAAAAATTAAACGGTTCTAAGTCGGTATGATAGATTAAAATCGGCCAAAAACTGAAATTATGATTTGTTTCGACTTTGCGTCATTTTTGAACTGCCAAAACTAGGTCTTCTGAAATCTCGAAAGCCAAACCCCGAAACACGTATTATTTGCACAATATGAAAAATAATAACAATAAACTATGTATATACAGGCATACGTATAGGTACTTATATCGTACGTTGTGCTTGAGAAGGTCATCGTTTATTAATATTATCGCAATCTTCAACAATCATCAGTTAACAGTTCTATTCGACTATTTATTTACATGATTTTCGATGTGAACCCAATATAAAAATTGAAATCAAATTAAAAATGTTTACGCACAGCTCTTTCGTGGTAAAATGTATCAATGATGTTATTGTAATCTATTTCATTTGTAAAAATTGACTCTATAGTTAAACAACCAAAGAATTTAGCCCTTCTCGTTATTAGTTCTTGACATCAAATGTCTAAGTCTTAATATTTTTTTAAATTGATAAAAGACTTCATTGTAGAACATTTAGAAATAAAACAGGAAAAAAAAATTTAACATAATTTCTACAGACATGGGTACAAATCTTTATAGTTATCGAACATAAACGTGGTAATATTATCTTAAATAAAAATATTATTTTGATTCGTAATTATTATATTTAAAATGCGAAACTTTTGGAAAAAATAAATACTGGCCGAAATTTTTTTTTTAAATAGGACTTCAATATACGTGAAAAAAAAATACAAACATCATTGTAAAACCAGTTATAGATCCTTCACTTCCCCCGAAATCTAAAACTGACATACACTCAAACACCGCGCAATCGAATACTCGTATTAATTATGATTCAAAGCATTGATGAAGCACAACGGAATGAGCGATTAGAATTATGTGGACGTTTAGTACCACGACTGTTATTGGAATAGATTTCTGCCTTCTAGGACAACCGGTGTTTTACCGCAATGACGAGTTACTGTACACACGTTATATAGAGCGGAAAATTAGCGATAAAAATAAAAATGCATAATAAGTGGACAGCACACACAGATGCATGATTCGATGACATTTTTCATCGTACGTTAGTCGGTTAGTTTTTAAATGCATATCGATTATAAAATAATAATTGTTGTATTTCCTATTTATATTTGTATTACATGCGATGCATGTGGTGTATTCTAGTTGCGGTCAAAATCGAAAAATACGTACCCGTTGCGATCACCCTATTTTTGGTTAATCTACTAATTGAGGCCACCTTATTTTTTATTCATACACTAAACAAGCTGACCGCAACTGTTATTACAACCGTTTATCTCATAATCATCGCCCACTCCAACTCTTATACAGCCGACACATGCTAAGTATCGAATATGTCCGGAGAATTCGCCACTTGATCGTATTATTTCAATAAAAGTTCATTACTTATCCGACATATTAGAATGAATGTACTTACAGAATAATATTAAATAATAGTCTTTTTAATGACTGTCGTTGGTTTCTGATTTTTCGTCATATAATTTTTGATTTATAAATTATAATAAAATTCTGTCGGTTTGTAAGCAATTAGGCTGAAATTATCCGGCTGTTTGAAAAAATAACAGATAAATATTAAATATAAATAGTTCAACTATCTAAAATGGTTTTGAACAACCCAATTCAAAAGATTTATCATTTACAGTTGATTTCAATGTTTCAAGTTTATTCATTTTTTCTGAATTTTCTAATTATTTAAGTACAGAAAATAATTTCGATGTTGAAATAGAGAAAACAGATACAGACCATATAAATAAGTCTGCTTCTAAAATGGAAGATGCTTTAAAGTTGTTAAGTAAACTCGAACTTAAAACAGCTTTTCCAAACTTATATAAAGTTTACAAAGCTATTTGCACTCTATCTCAGACTTCAGAAACAGTAGAGAGAACCTTTTCTGAAATGAAATTAATAAAAATCAAACACAGATCTACCATGAGTGAATAGAGACTTGACCATTTAATGGTGATATCATTTTATCCAGATATTATAAAGAAAAGACAATTGAAAAATTCGCCATGAAATCGAAATTGTTACAAACAGCTTTGTTGTATTAACCATAACAATAACCATTAACAATAACCAGAATAATTGTATAATTGTTGTTTAATTTACTTAATATATTGGTACTAATATATTTAGGTTTGGATTGATTTAGAGTCTAATTTTAAATGTCGAAATAATTTTGCTGGAGTTTTTCCTTAAGTTTTACATTTCGGAAATTGTGGAACAGTCGACTGGTAATTTGTTTCGGGTTATGATCTATCAATTTAAAATAAGTTATCTACCCGGCATACCCTAAATTATTTTAATTATAATTTAAATATATCTAAAAATAATTATATTTTACATACATTTTTTATTAGGTATGTCGCGTTGATATTCTTCTTCTAATATATAAAAAAATTTCTCGACAAACTTGATAATACGGGGGTATATTTTTATGGTGCACTTTTTTTATTTATTCCACCATTCGTTTTTAAGCCCGTTTTTATTCTTTTCGTCTTTTCCACCGCTTTTTCGTGTTCATTTCGGGCTTTTATTCGATTTTTCCCGTCTCCGTTTTCCCGATTCGAGCCGATGAAAATCGATTGAGGTTAGAAAATAGTGGCTCCAATCGCGTTCGTCCGATCCCCCCCCCCCCGTGGTTTTTCCCTCGCCTGCCGACCGACTTACTTTTCCTATTATGCTTTGTCGTGACGTTACCTAACCTAACCTTTTTTTTTCTCAATCGTTACTGGACGGGTATTATTGTTAGATACTCCGTCCGCCCAGCAACTTGTTTATCGAATTTACAATACAGAAAAACGGTGGTCCATTGCCGAGACAATCCCCCTGCGACGTAACCTTACAAACAATATTATAATGACTGGGGGCTCTAACCCCCTATTTTTGCTTTCGGCAGCGTGTTCAACTTATCTTATCTAAGGTTTGGCTTGTTCATGGTTTTCAGTCGCCTGTTAGTCTTCGCGAGCCGGCTTATGCCCGCCGCTCTCGTAGTCGCGTTCCCTCCACTATGGTTGGTGTCTTGCCGCCTGTTGCCTTGCCCGCTCTTCAGCCTCCCGTGTTATCATTATTTTACCAACGAGAGCCGAAACTCTGTCCCAGTTCTCCTTTTAGTTGAGCATAATGCCCATCACGTTGTCAGCTGTAATTTCTTCTACTTCCAAGTACACGCATGCCATTATTCTACTATGGTAGAAAGCATCGCACTGGAAAATCGCGTGTTCGGCCATGTCCGGCGAGGTACCGCATTGGGAACACGCCTTGGTGTCAGCGTTGCCAAAACGGAAAAGATTGTCATTAAAACACCCGTGGCTGGACAGCATCTGACACAGGTGGAAAGTTACTTCCCCGTGATTTCTTTTCAGCCATGGTTTCAGATTACTGATTAGCTTGTGGGTCCATCTCCCATTTGTGGTGGCGTCCTACGCTGTTTGCTAGTTGTTGAGAAGCGTTTCTCTCGCTGTGTTCATATCCGAACCTTGGTACATGTTCACCCTCTCTTTCGCCAGAAGTTTCAAGGGGGCATGCCCGTCACCACAGAAGCCGCTTCGTGGGACACCGTGCTGTAACAACATGCCACCCTCAGCATTATTCGCCTATATATACTTTCCATCTTTTTGAACGCATATGTCGTTATTGAGGGGTACCAGAAAGGAGCACCGTACAGCAGACGGGATGTGACCACCGTCGCTAATACTCTATGCGTCTTCTGTTTTGGTCCTCTCAGGTTTGGCAGGATCTGAACCAACTGTTGACATGCCTCTGCGGCTCTCGCCACTGCGTGTTCACCATGCTCGTTAAAGTGTAATCTGGAGTCAAGTTGGACGCCGAGGTATTTAACGCATTTCACCGAGTGAAAGCTGTGCTGTCCGAATTTGATGGTCAAGGTATTGCGCTTATTTCGGTTGGTGAGCATGATCGCTTCCGTCTTCTCTATCGCGAACTCTAGGCCGTTGTCGTTCATCCAGTTCATAACGTCCTGGAGAGCCACCTCCAGCCTTTCCTCCAGTAGAAAAGGTACCGATGCAGTTGCCACGAGTGCCAAGTCATCGACGAAAGCAATAACTTAACCTAATCCAACCTACGGTCGTCGTATTTTTCTCGTACTGTTAGTGCTCGTCCTCGTGCCACGTACCGTTTAATTGCTCGAGTTTCCACTGCTCCGTCAAATCGAATAGATGGTTAGATAGGTTTAGGCGTTTGATAGTGATTTGCAGATGAGTCCACCCTGTCTCTATTCGAAACCCATGAACTGAAACCACTTTTTATTATAATATCGTTTTTTTACCGTTCGCCGTTCAAACATTATAATGTCACTTCGTCTTTGGATTTCATTTTATAATATCATTATTCTATTAAACTTGAGTGAACAGTTTTTCATTATTTGTTATGAGTTATGAGTTTTGAAATTTGTTTTTGTGGTCCAGATTGATTCGATATTAAATTTTTAAATGTGTTCGTGTAAATATGTATCATAATAATATAATGAAGTAATATTTTCTAAAAATGTATGAAATTATGTATGTTTTATAATTCATTTTTAACGTTACTGTGTACAACGTAAATATTTTTTTCTTTTCCTTTTTTCGTGTTTTATATAACCTCTAGGTAAATCGTGATGAAATATAACCCGTATTTGCTAACATATATATTTATAAAATAACTTGATATTGATACCGGAGCTGTGTACAAAAATAATCTCATTTTTTTTTTTTTTTTTTTTTTTTTTATTTAAGGAGAAATATACAATCTATATCGGTTGACATAATGAATATATGACCTGAGTAAAGAAGCCACCCAGGGATGACACTTTGTGATGAATTTATTAATAGATTAATAGATTATTATGTTTTTTTTTTTTTTTAATTTAATTATTAGAGTGATTGGATCTGAACGGCGAAGACCGCGTCCAGGGTGAACACTGATGGCCTGGACACGAAATTCGGCGTCCTCTACTTTATGTTTGACAAGACGTACGAAGACTTGACGTACGAAAGCTTGGAGATTCAAAAAAACAAATTAAACATAAAAAGAAAATTATCGTTCACCGCAATAGCGTAATGGTGGTACTCGTATTCGAGACTGTACATTAAATCCACTGAAACCGTGACCGTCACGCCGGACGACGACGAAGACGCGGACGGCGGCGTGATAATGTCAGTGCGGACGACGGCCGCGGTGTCCGTGGTGTCGACGGTGTGGCGTGAGCTGCACGCGCACCGGGCGGACGACGACGACGACGACAACGGACGGAGAAGAGTGCGACCCGGCTGGACGATACGCGTGCTCGAGGACGCCGGCGTCGCGCGGGCCGCAGTCGACCGCGTGCTGCGACGACAGTGCGACTGTGCCGTGTGCTCGGTGCGCGATTTCGCGCGGGCAAGCCCCTGGGAGCAGATCGTCAACATCGAGGGGCCGGCGACGAGCGCGTCCGGGAACGTCGCGGCCGCCGCCAGTCCGAGTACGCTGCAGTCGCAGGTCGCGTCAACCTCGGGGCCGGCGAAGACCGCGTCCAGGGTACTCACTGATGGCCTGGACACGAAATTCGGCGTCCTGAACTACGCATATTTTCGACAAGTCGTACGAAGACCTTTTGTACAAAAGCTACGAAATTCATAAAAACAAAATAAACGAGAAGGTGCATAAATATCTCTGTGATTTGCTTATCAAAAAGCACACTGATTGCGAACAAATCATTTCAAAACTAACCGATCGTCAAAAAGATTTCTCGGCAAATCTAACCAAGTCTTAAATTCAGATGAGGAGTTTGAGGCCGAAAAAATTTTAGAAGTGAAAAGATTAACTGACGAACTAACGAGATCTAATGAGAAATGTGACTGTTAACAAGTGTCGTTGATAAAATTTCAGCGTCTGTTCTCAGAAATAATCAAATATCATGAAGACGTGGGTAGACACGCTTCCAATGAACAGTCCAGGCACCTCGGGCAAGAATGGCTGACATCTTGTATGTTGTCTTTGTTAGACGTAAGCAGAAAAGAGCGTCAAAGGCTACAATCGAAGCTGGTTTCGCGGGAAAACGAGTGGGTGACACATGTAGCCGCGCTCGAAGAGAAGCTCGCGCATTCCGATACGAAACGCGATCAACTGACCGTTCAGCTGGTGCAGACGGACGACAAAGTTCGAAATCTACTGGCCTCTACAGAAACCGCGATGATCGAGGTCGAGAGCACATTGATGAACAATAAAAACGAATGTGGCCGTCTCGAAGAATCGCTGAGCCAAAGTCAAAAGCTATTGTCCTTGCCCCTTGGGGATAAAATGCCACGAAGACTTGGCGGAGTCGATAAGAGGCCAGGAATGCATAAGAGACGAACCGAGATTACTGGTTTCGTACGTCTCGCACGTGTTGTACATGACGGTCAGAGAGTGTCAGCATTTGAAGTCAACATTGGATTTGTGCCAGAACCAGCGGCTGGCGCAGGTCGGCCAGCGGCCCTCTCAAAGAAGAGCTCACGGATTCCGACGCGAAACAGGTTTCCCGGCGTCGCCCAAGAGTTTCCAGGTATGGTAATTATAATAATATGTAATCTAATAAAATATTAATTTTGAATTTTTTTTCAAATCTTGTTAAATGAATTTTATTGAATTATTCTTTCAATATACTAAACTTTTTACTAGGTTCCTTGAAATTCGTTATATCGAGAGTTGACTGTATAACACATTTTACTCTTTTATATAGACGTATCATGTTTGATTGAGGTATTTAGAAATGTAATTGAATATACAAGATAGCAAACAATTCATTGTAAATCTCATAACGGTTTTACTTAATTAGTGTAAAAATTATTAACCATTAAATGCATTTTTAAATTTAAAAAAAAAAATGTTAAAATTGTGAACACTTTAATTCTCCGATATTTATTATTTGATTTAAACTGTATACTGTAAATAATTGTTTAGTTTGTTTATAAACTGATAAATAGCGCTAAAAAGCCCACATTGTACAAATATAATAGTATATCATCATTTATAAAACATATTGCAAAAATACAACAATATACATTTAAGGGTTAACACGGTAATTTTGAATGAGAGTAATATCAAGTGTTGAAATTGAAATGTAAAAAAGGACGTACTTCGCACCATGAGGTATTCTTCGCTCATCGTACAAAACAATGGGCATTGGTGTATTGAATTTTAAAGAAATGATAAATAGTTCTTTAGCTGAACGATTCTGAGCAAAGCTTCAGAATACAAATGTACTATATGTATTATAATTTACCATTTTTAGTCTAATTGTCAATAAGTTTTTTTTTTAAAGTTCCTTAAAGTTTTCTTATTTGACATAGGAAACATTTTTTTAACGGAAATATTTAAAACATGTTACTTCACATGTGTCCAAAGTTTCATTATGATTGGATGGACCAATTAAAAAAAAATAAATAAATTTTAAGTTGAAAATTGATGTAAAATCAGTCAGTTCCGTAAAACTTGTAAAATACTTTACTTTAACACTTATTAAATAAAAATTGGGGTCCCGGTTTTTTAAATTGTTGTACTGTTGTTAGTGAAGTATGTGAATAAGATCACATAACATTTTCAGTACTTTTTGTCATATACTAAAAACTTAATAAGAGTTAAACTTTTTAAAAACGAGGTATTTTCAAAGTTTTATTTTTTGCTCAAAAAATTTCGATTTTTTTCAAAACTTTTATAAAGTACGAGTATATTGCAATATGCCATTCATTTATAATGCAAATTTCAAGTTTCTAACAACATTATTTTCAGAGTCGTGACAAAACAACTAAAATCGATTTTGTGAAAGTGTCGTTTTCGCCAAATTTTACCGTTTTTACTCGGTTTTTCGGAAAATTTTCTTACGGATTGAAAAACTATCAAGAATATAGAAAATAACCTCCTTAAAGTACCATTCCAATAAAATTAAAAACCTATAGAGTTGATGTATGAAACTTTTGGACTACTCTAACTGTTTAACTACCCAATTATGTGTACACAAAGAAAAATAAACATCATTTTAAAACCATATGATTCTTTGCTTCATTCAAAATCTAAAATTTACACTTGTTGTAATGTTTTTCAATAAATCAAGCTATGCCGATATCTATGTAATTTAATTTCACATGCTTCATATGCCATTTCCTTTCGACAAAGGTCCTGTGACCTGTAGACCATATTGTAACGTTACGGTTTAGCATTTTCATTTGAATGCATGATATTATGCTCATCAAAAACAAAGAACATACCTTTCTCCCTGTTATATAGATGCGATCATATTTGATTTGGATATTATCATATGAAATGCAATAAAATAAAATAATATGATATCATTATATTTTTATACGGGGTTGGCATATGACGATGAATAAAATTGAATAGTGAATTGTGTTACGTGTATGATAAGTTTGACTATAAAAATATATGCTGAGCGCTTCCGAAGTAAAAGAACACAAATTATTCAACTCAAAATCATGATTCATTGAATTTAAACCACTATGGTTTTCCAAAGTAGGGGGCACAAATATTTTACCATGATGTACAAATATTACATTAAACTGTTCATACGTTATGATGTAATTTTTCATCCAAATGTAAGACAATAATGTACCTGCGTGGTTTTTAACAAAACTGTGTACAATGACGATACCTTTGGTACTTTTATGACATGCGGTTTGTTTATTTATTTTTAAGTTTAGTCAAGAATGTGATGAGCTTTTGTTATATTTTAAAAAACTTACTATTAACATTTACATAAAATATTACATTTGCATACGATTAAAATTTCTAGAAACTCCACGGGCGTCCCAGTGAAGCCGATAAGGTATTATCAATATAATATTGATTACATTGCAGCCCCCCAGTCTATCTGACGCCACCTGTGTCTCGTCCACCGAGTGATTCTATTATTTTATATAGTACAAGTTACATATTTATTTTCGAAACAGTTCTTTTCGTAAACTCTAGGTTTTTTTTTTTTTTTTTAACAAAACTTGTATTTAAAGACTTCACCATTAAAATACTCCACGATCCACCTGTATCCCGCCGGCACGCGGTGGTGACACGTTACAAGCAGAGTAGGGCGTTATTCGAATGAAATTTTATTTAGATGATTATTTAGATGATATTTTATTCGAATAAATTATTATTCGAATGATTTCTTCACGATTATTCGAATAAAAAATTATTCGAATAATTTTGAAAAGTTATTATTCGAATAAAAAATTATTCGAATAATTTTGAAACGTTATTATTCGAATAAAAAATTATTCGAATAATTTTGAAATGTTATTATTCGAATAAAAAAATATTCGAATAATTTCTAAACGTTATTATTCGAATAAAAAATTATTCGGATAATTTCCAAACGTTATTATTTGAGTAATTTTCGTTAATTTTGTTTGGGTAACCGTAGGCAGTGGTGGATTCAGGGGAGGGGCACAGGGGCACGTGCCCCCCTATCAATTTTCTATTGAACATTTTTTTTATGTTACTACGAGTATCATATATATGAAATCATCATATATATATATATCATATATATGTCTTCTTTTGAGATGAGATTTAAAATTGGACGTTGAAGATAAATGATAATGATCCTTTTATTTCAACATGACATGGTTCACATGTTACGCATGCAGCGATTACTTTATTTTCGTCTATTTTAGATTTTATTTTAAAAAACTTACCATCTAAAATAGACATAATAGAATCAGTAATTTCAGACACTTCAGTATTATCCTCGGTTGACTTTTGTGTTGAAATTATTGAATCTTTGTTACGTACATTCAAGGAATTTATATTATAATAAATTGATATTTTAAATTAAACTAAACACCACTGTCACACATTCATACACTCGCGCATAGAACAACTAATGAGGCAAATTGACACAAGTAATATCATAAGATAATCTTTAAAGTTTACGCAGTAAAAAGTACATCATTCTGATAAACCACATTTTCGATGTTTAGATATCATAATGTGAAACAGATAATTTGTATAGCTACAAGCCTATACCTTTATATTTTTGTGTAGATCTCTATATTTGAACTTATAAATATGAGAGACAAGTACAACATACGAGTATCTAACTTATAGTACCTATAATATATAATATTATATACAATAATAGCTACATGTCTATATCCAAAAACTAAATGGTATTTGGGGGTATCGTGTATACATGCACATGTAGCATGTGCATGTGCTAATACCTAATGAAATAAAACAATATTCTAGTATGCCGTGCAGATCACGCTATGGTTATAATATGCACCTCGTATTCGAGGACCTTTTGAAATTATCAAAATAATTTTTAATTGAATAATAACGTTTGAAAATTATCCGAATAATTTTTTATTCGAACAATAAAGTTTGGAAATTATTCGAAAAATTTTTCATTCGAATAATAACGTTTGGAAATTATTCGAATAATTTTTTATTCGAATAATAACGCTTAGAAATTATCCGAATAATTTTTTATTCGAATAATAACGTATGAAAATTATTCGAATAATTTTTTATTCGAATAATTAGTTATGAAAATCATTCGAATAATTTTTTATTCGAATAATTGAAAAAAAATCATTCGAATAATTTTTTATTCGAATAAATATTTATTCGAATAATTATCTAGATAAAATTTTGCCCAACTCTGGTTACAAGACGGTCCGGCGCGAGTTTTTCTACGTGGCCGTGCGACTTATCTCGACCGTGCGAGAGCGGATAGATACCACGGCGGCGCGGCCCACGGTCGTAGATGTGATTTTGTTCTCGGGGGGGTATGCACAATATAAAGCGGTACTGAAACGCTACCCGTAAGCGAGTCTGCGTTTTATTTTTACTCAGAGCTGTACGTCGTATAAATATATTCATAGTACTTAAACTGCCAAATCTAAAATGAATCGATTTCGTTACTTGACCGTACGTATTTTCAGTGGTCTTCAATCGGTGTGTCGCGATAGGCGTTCCGTTTTAACTTTTAAATAACTTACGATTTTACGTGGAATTTTCGGTTTTTTTTTCGACAGTACTTCTGCATTGGCTTATGATAGACGTTAAACAATTTTAGTTGCTCTTTTCTACTTTTGTTTTTGTGGCTAACTAAATGATTACCATACATCATGTAAAACGTATAGTAAAAATATGTGGATCTCGATTCAAAGAGGTTGTGACCACAACCGCCGTAGTCCTATATGTAATCTGCTCCATCGTTTACCAACAAAAATTGTAATTTGCGCCATAGATCACCTTATTGAAATTGTAATTAGCGTCACAAGTAAAACGAATAAATCTTTGTCCATGGCACTTTTAATAATTTTACCAATATTTGTATTATTTTCCATAACTTGTAATTTTATTTAATTTTGAAATGTGAAAATAACACGAACGTACACGCGATTTATATCGGATTAACTGTAAATATCACGATTCGCGACAATATTCGATTCGGTTCAATATTAACAATACATTGATCATTTTCATTAGATTAGACGTAATCGGTTTCCAATTACGATATGTCTCTATTATCAGTAGAACACAACAATATTATATTGGACACACGTCGGTACGTATTATTATATATCCTATGCGATATCAGTAAATTTATCTGCTGGTAAATTCCAACAATTGAAGTAGAAAGTGTGGCGAAAATTACATATTCCATTTTGTTTTCAGCCGTGGCGCAAATTACCAAAATTAATTTGTATATGTGGCGCAAAATACATATTATATTTTTATATTTTGGCGCAAATTACATATGCGCCTAAATGTACCTTTTGATAGTGCAAATTACAAGTAATTAAATTGGCACAAAATACCATTTCCCTTAGATTAGAATTACACATTTGTGATTTAATTGTTAAAACTATTTGTATAGACATTGAACCTTGACTTATAATTAGAACACATTTAAGTTATACTTACTAGCTATCAATCTTAAAATACGAAACTAATACATTTTATAAGTTAATAACTACTTAACAATAAAAACTAAATAATATCACAGAATGAAAATAATCTGTGGTAATATGTTTTATGAAAGTTTCAAAATAATTATTTAGTCAATCAACTTGATTGGCTATACGATTTATAATGTACTTATAGTTGTATTTTATAATATATTATAACTATAAATAAAACTGTCAATAGTTTAAAAAAAAACGAACTAATTTCCTACTTTTTCATTATTATTTTAATGTTAGCCCATAAAAATTAAATGTTATAAAAGTTAACGTATAACTATTAATAATTATTATCTTCAGTAGTACAATAAATACAGTACTCGCATAATATGATTTTACAAAATAAGACGATTCATACGTTTGTAAACTAATAACACATTTCATTTAACAGGACACAGCACAAAAAAAAAAAAAATTTTTTTGATTCAACATTTTTAAAACAAATGGCGTTTAAATTTCATTCATTGATAACATGCGAGTATACGGCGGTAAATCAAACTACAATCCGAACGACGTCCTGTCCGAAAACAGAGAACACAATCAGACGAAAACGCTGAAAGATGACGTGATGGTCCCTAACACGATCGGGAAAAAACTCCGAAATATGGTCAGTACTTTGTTATGATAATCGAACGGCGTTGATTCGTAAAACTATTAAAAAACGTTTTAAAAGTCACGGACGCAAAATAAAATACATAATAAGACCATATTCAACACATGTGTATTTTAAGGGTTTTGAATTTTCAAAAAAAAAAAAAAAAAAAAAACCATTAATTATGCCTCGAGTTCCGTTCAAAAACGTTTTCCGTTTTCAAATCAATCATGTCCAGTTGAAAATCACGAACAACACAACATTATCATTTTGATTTTCTCGTGCAATGGGCACGAGCAACGACGACGACGACGAACGCGCCCATACCGCGGCAAACGGCGGCTGTCACGCAGATTCGCAGCATCAACAACGGTGGCAGCAATAGAAGCAGCAGGGACCCCCCCCCCCCGGTTTCCCGGGCCGATTTGGGGACCGGAGGCCGATCATGGACCAAGCGCCGAGCCCGCCACGCCGACGCCGGCCCGGCGCAGCACCTTTGACGACGAGCAAAGGTCACCTCGCCGTGATCCCGTCGTCGGTGCGAGGCTTTCTCTGCGGCTGGCGCGTTCCGGATCGATCTCGGTTAGGAGGCCACTGTCCACTGGCTCGGGTGGCAGGGATCGCCGCAGCCGCTGCCGCCGCGCCGCCGTGGTCACCTCGTTTACCTCGTTACGAAGTGACAATGCTTTGTTTCGAGCATATACAAGAATGTCATCAGAAACGTTTGATTATATTTTAGAAATAATAACACCAGAATTTGATTTTGTAACAACAAAATATTTTCAAGAACCTATTTCAATAGAAGAAAGATTGCTTGTTACAATTAGGTAAGTTATTTACTTGTTTATAGGTGAGCTTAATTAGAAAAAAAAATTTAATATTTGATACATTAGTATAATAAGCAAATAAAAAATTATTCTTTTCTATAAAATAGAATGAAAATAAAATATGACCTTCTTCGGTGAGCAAAAACTTGATAAAGTAATTGTTTAACAATAAAGTAAAAAATCGTCACATATCATAGCTATTATTTAAAAATATTATCTATAAAATAATATATTAAATAATACGAACGCACTGAACGCAGTGGCGTCATTTGGGGGGGGGGGGAACTCATACATTTTCCACAGTCTAGTGTTTAGCTGCTCAGTCTCTGAAGTTGGTACATACGAAAAATATAAAACATAAAAAAAAAAATAATAATAATAATAATAAAACCATTAAACCTGTAGAAAATAAATTATGAATAAAATTATTGACAATATTATTGTCTATATTTAAATGATAAAATGGAGATAACGGGAGACGGGCACTCACATATTGACATACCCAAATGCTAATGTACCGATGTACACTGTACTACTGAGTACAAAACGTCGTTATTTTTAGACTAATACCTTAGTGGACTAGTTTAGTCTATAAATATTATAGTCATTACTAGGGAACGGATTTATATGTAAATACATATTTTTATTAAAACAAGATATTTAAGATTCGATAAGAAATGTTCATGATTTAAATCATTACTATTAAAATGATGCTAGTTTTATTTTACATATTTTTACATATTTTGGTATAATTACATATTTTTACATATTTGGAAAATAAGTACATATTTTGTACATATTTTAGTAATTTTTGATTTTTTCATAGATTTTCGACGACCAAACATTTTTTAATTGATCATTGTTTACTCTGGCCAAGTGGAATAAAACACGAAAATGTACTTTTGTTCGTTATTGATGAAGTTCCTTATATGGTGAAGGCAGAAAAAGCATTTAATATTTTTTATCCAAAGCTAATACATCTTACAGCATGTTTAGCCCTGCGTTTTCATCGTGTAACAGAGACAATCAGTGCAGAATACCCTATCATCGTTCACTCATAGCTTATGTAAAAACAATTTTTTGAAACCTCCTAGTCGTACCACAATTTTTAAAGATTTATATCCTGATCTTTCTCTACCCCCCGAGCCTATAATTACTTGGTGGGGCACATGGTTGGTAGCTGCTCAATATTATTTTGAACAATATTCGGAAATACAAGAAATTATTTCAAAATTAGATCCAGAACTTTCTATTGCTATTGGAAAAGCTCAAAATATTATTCAAAATGAAACATTGAAAAATAATTTAATTTTCATCTCTGTGAATTTTAGTTTTATTGCACGTTCAATTACAAAACTAGAAACAAAATATATGTCCTTAAATGATAGTATGCAAATTGTTGAATCAGCGATTGAAAAATTAAAACTCGTAAGCGGACCAATAGGAGATATTGTAAAAAAGAAAATTAATGCTGTTACAAAAAAAAAAAAAAAAAAAAAAAATCCAGGCTTTATTGATTTTAAAACAATGAATGACATAATGAGTGGCAGACACCCTTCGAAAAATTTGGAATTATCGCCTTCTGATATAATGCGTTTCAAATATTCTATAATTACATCGGATGATGTGGAACGATCATTAGCCGTTTTAAAAAGATTTTGAGACCTTAGGCGACATTTAACATACGATAATTTAAAAGAAATTGTAATAATTCAATGTAAAAAATCATTTTGATAATTTAATAATTATAATTGTATTTTTTTTTTTTAATTAAATTTTTTTTCCACATATTTGTATGTTTTTAGCACATATTTTATAAATTATACTTCCATATATATGTACATATTTCTGTATTTTTATTACATATAAATCTGTTCCCTAGTCATTACAAATCCACCCATAAGAAAAGATATTTTCATATTATTATCAATTTGTATACAAACATTGATTAAATAATAAATATTATTCAATCTATTTGAATGCAGTCGAATAATCGGAGTCGTCATAATATTATGACGAATACGAATGAAGATTATGAATAATACTTTTTCACCCCTTATGAACATAATTGAACAGTTATATAATACATTTTAGTCGGTATAAAAAAAAGTTCAGTCGGCTTATCTAGTAAATGGTCGCCCTAGTCTAGAAAAAACTGAAATGACGCCACTGACTGAACGCAGCTATGTGCGGCAAAAAAAACAAAATGATTTATTTTTCAAATTGTCCAGTGCGTGCAAACGAATTCGATCGCACGCATGTACGGCGAAAGCGGTGCGGCGGTACATTGGAAACGCCGACATGTTACCACAGGTTTGTCTATTTTGGTCACCGCTGTCCGCTATGCGTTATCAACAACAAAGAATAAACTTGATATAAGTGTCAAAAAGTTCGCATTTTATTTTGACTTTGTAAGGTGTGTCAAGACCAAGAGCCTATGGTTTTAAAGTCTAGATCAGCGGTCCTCAATCCTTTTATATTCACGTACCACCTACACAGTTTGAAAATTTTTACGTACCACCTAGCGTTTTTTTTTTGCTTATTAATAATTTTAACTTTTTTTTTTTGTTATATATGTATAGAATTTCATTTTATTAAGAACTACAAAATTATGACAATATAAGTATGGAATGCACAAAAAGAAATTAAATTACTTAATATGTAGGTACAAATAGTATCATTATTATTATTATGGTTTACCTACTTTATAACTCAGTACGATGGTTGGTGTTGACTGTTGTTTTCAACGGACGATGACGTCTATATCGGGCTCCATAATGGTAACTCAAAGCCTTAAATCACTTTCTATGTTTAATTTTTTTGTGTACAATAAGTTGGAAAATGTATTTTCGCACAGATAAGTTGACACAAAAGAGATTAGAAACCGCAGAGCTTGTGAATAATTATTCATTCTAATTTTTTTTTATAATAGGAGATTTTCATCGCGTACCACTTATAATGAGCTTTCCACGTACCATAGTTTAAGAACCGCTGTTCTAGATATAAGTATTTCGGGAATGTATACTCTTTGTTACGTCAATGATGACCTTCTTTGTTTTATAAATTGTCTCCTTGTTGACCAAGAAAACGTTTCTGCAGGCTCTGATCTAGCGGGCAAATATAACCAACATGATTACCCCACTGCCATTATGATCTGCGTAGGTACGCCTATATTATATATTATTATTATATTGATAAATGATAATTATTTTAATAATTTTAGTCAATTTACTATCAAAAAGTTTGCTCCGCTCTAACAAAAACTGAAATGACGTCACTATCACCATTGATTTTAGAATAGAGGTTCTAAAATATATATTCTAAAATCAATGCTATCACCGATATATCGGTAAATAAGTAATAACCACTATAATTTTATTTGTCATACGAGCTCCTATAATATCAAATAGTATCTATTATAATTTATAATATTATACTACAACAGTTTAGAACTATTAGGTAAAAAATAAATTTTTTCTTCATTTAAGAATTTGTTTGAGAGTACCTATACGTAGTGTAGCCAAGCATTTTTATTAAAAGCCTGAGAGTGTACGGCATATGTAGTGTAGGTACCCAATGGGAACACTACTGATCACAATATTATAGTGTGAAACTTGTATATTAAGTAAGTCTCGCACTACACATTTTTTATCTGCAGTCACTCACTTTTTGAACGTGACATCTACTACAAAACTAAAGTTCAATATAAAACATCTCTATACTTCAGGAATCGGGAATGGATAAGTTGATTTAGTGAAACATTTATCATAAATGTACTGTTATAAAATTATCAAAAATTTAAAAATATTACATATTATGTAACTAGTATGTAATTTATTATAATTGTATAAAAATAGGTACCTAATAGTCTAAGACCATTTAATATAATTCAGCCTTTTATATTTTAGTCTCCGTTGCCGGTTCAAAAGTTGGACTTAACGAATATCTCTGCTAACACAGATTCAATATCGTCTGGGTGCAGCAACTATCAATTATATAGTTTTCAGTTATCATCATTTAATCTTGACTCTTATTAAAAATGAAAATAAATAAAAAATTGTTTTCATTCGTCGGTTGTAGCCTGTAATCTACGTCTGTTACATCTGTAGCGTAACTGAGGATGAGACCTTGCATTTTTTTTTTTAATTTTTACAATTTTTCCAAACTTTAGTAAAAACTACTGTAGAGTCAATAGAAAAGGAGTAAAACTTGGAAAGTACCCGCTTTTCACAAAATCAAATTCACTAATTATTTCTTCTAAAAGTATTATAAAAGTATTATTAAAAGTATTACCTACCTGTTATAAACCTTATAATTTAGAAGAAAAAAAAAAGAGAAATCTTGGACTCTGTAAATATCTCTTGAAATGTTCCACTACAGGCACGTGCATAATATCGCGTACTGTGTTTATGTACATAAATACGCTTCTGTCGTAGAACACTTCAAAGTAGGCAGTGGATCGTTTGTTACATGGTTATATCTAAGAATGGATGAAACCTATTTCATCTATTCTGTGGTTGTATTACGCTCCGCGATAATAATATTAAATATTTTTAGCTATAGTACCTATTATCAATTTATCATAATATTATTATATGCGTGTGGAACACGGCCGCGGCTGTGGGTAGTACTAGTGTTATCAGTTGATCACTTATCAGTTACATTTATTTATAATGTAAACATTGTAAACACTTTTCGATAAATCCTAATTTCTACTATGTCTAGTTGTAAAATATTAATTCTTACTTAGTAGTATTAGTCATTAGTTTTACGCGTTTTCTTTTATTTTTACAGTTTATATCGGTTCAAATAATATTTTATGAGTCATTTTTAAGCAAACCTTGTGTAAAACATACATTTATTCTAGTTTTTGAACTATCTAAAAATTTAAGTTCATTTTTATTATAATTTGATAGTTTACTATAAATATTATGATGTAAGTCTGATATTTATTTATTTAACTTGACTTGTACAAACATGTCGTAAATTTCCAGGGCGACAAACTTATCGGATAGTAGTGATTTTTGTTCATCAGATGAAGAGATACGTAAACCTGAAAGTAAAAAACTTAAAACACATCATTTTGAAGATCGGGCTACATCCAGATTTTATACTAAAGATGAAAGTCAAGAAGATCTTCCGTATGTTGCTGATACTGTTTTTAAAGCACAAAAATCAAAGAAAAACAAGCATAGAAAAAAATCTTCACATTCCAATGACCAGTCCCAAATTAAAGTAAATTTTTATCCTTCAATAATAATTTATTTATTGTTATAATAAATTCTTTTATGCGTAGCAAAATATAACTTCAAACGATTATAAAGTTATTAAATATGCGAACAATTATGCTCCTAATAATCATGAACAATCATATTTGAATAATCCAACTGCATTTATGATGGGTGATATTATCTCAGGTATTTTTACAAATTTTTAATGAGATATTGCTAATTAATTAATTTAATTATTTGTTTTTTCAATTATAGAAAATAAAAATAAAAAAAGATCTTTATCTTCTTCTAATGGCAGTTCAGACAGTGACAATGATTGTTTTTCCAACTATGCTACATCATCAAAGGTAGAGCACTTTGATGGTGCTTCTTGTTCTAAAACCAATGATTCTGATTCAAGTTTATCAGACGATCTTCCTCCTACAGCTACTAAACATAATGAACATAATGAAAAAAGTGGTAATAAAGGAATGTCTTTGATGGTAATTATTTAATTTGATACATTTATAATAATGTACAATAGTAAACTAATGAAAAGTATGTATGAAATTCATTGTAATTTTATATTTAGAAAAAAATTGGTTACAAAGAAGGCGAAGGATTGGGAAAAAATGCACAGGGGCTAGTTAATCCAGTACAATTACCAACTCAAAAAGGTCGTAGAGGATTGGGTTTTGCATCACGAGAACCCAAAGAATGTTTTGTTTTGGACTGGGATCCTGAACAAGAAGAAGTAATTATAGTTAAAAAAGTAATTAAAAATGTTGTTTTCAATTTAAAATTGTAGTCTACAGAAATTTTAAAAGTGACAGATTGGTTAGAAAATGAAGATCCATTATTGTTGACAGTTGAGGATATGAGGTATTGGATTAAAACTGGCGAAAAAAAATTGACTTATAATCAAACAACTGAGTTTGCTGATTCTGAAATTTTTAAAGTAGTTAATTCTAGCAAGGTAAGTTTTATTTTTAAGTTAAAATATTTATTGTTAATTTATAATGCTTAAATTCAAATTTTATAGAATGTACTCGATAATATTGATGATCATAATTTTCGGCATGCTAGAACTAAAGCAAATCCGTTTGAAACTATAAAGAATGGTATATTTCAGAACCGAGCAGCAATGAAAATGGCCAATATTGATTGGGCATGTGATTTTATGTTCACCAATCCTAAATATAGTGATGGCGTATGTTTTAATGTTTTAATAATGTATAATTTTGTATATTGATAATTATTATTATTATAGGAATGTATGCTCTCAAGACCTAGTAGTTTACTCTACTTTGCTGATATATGTGCCGGACCTGGTGGTTTTTCTGAGTATGTATTATGGAGGAAAAGCTGGAAAGCAAAAGGTGTTGGATTTACTTTACGTAATGCTAATGACTTTAAACTGAATGATTTTTATGCTGGTTCTCCTGAGTCATTTGAACCTTATTATGGTGAGTGTTGCTAACTGATATAATGGAATAATTGGCTAAAGATGAAATAATTTATTTAAAAGTTCAGATTAAAAATTTATTTGAGAGTTTCACTCATAAACTAAAAATCAAATATAGGCATTATTTTATTTAAATATAATTTATTTTTAGATTCTGAACGGAGTGAAGAATGTATTGATTTTACAATGATGTGTGTTTTTTTTTTTTTTTTTTTTTTTTTGTGTCTGTCGACACGATTTGGGGCAGTAAAAATGCTTCGATTGCCTTATAGAGCAACTTTTCTGAAAGGAAATTGAATCTAGTTGGTACTTTGGGGGGTCAAAAGTTAAAAATTTTCAATATTTTTTTAACGCGCCGGGAAAAACCCTTAAAAAATGAGGGAAAAACGGTATATTTTACGCAAAACCAGTTTTCGACAAAATCAAATTTTTTATTTTGCTATAACTCAAAAACTAATCGATGTAAATACTTGAAATTTTCACCAAATGTTTAGATTAGCGTTCTCTATACACCGTTAAATTTTCAAAGTATTTTGACTTTTATTGAGCTAATTATAGACAATTGAAATTTTCAATTTTTTTAAGTATTTTTTTTTAAAATAACGATAAAATTTTTTTTTTTTGCCAGAAAATCTTGAAAATTTAACTGATAAAAAAAAATCCAAAATCGTGTCACAATTTTTTTTTATAAGTGCTCAAAGTTCCAATTTATACGAAATATGTAAAAATTGCGAAAATTTGCAAATAATTTTGTTGTTGAAAAATCGTAAAATTTTTTTCTTTTATAACTAAGTTTTAAAAATTTGGTACAAGGTTTTTCATTAGTTTTTCTTCAATTATCTGCAAAAAAAACTCTACCGGATTCAGACAAAAAAATTTTATGAGTGTTTGAAATTTAAATTTTTACAAAAACACGTTAAACAACGGTTTAGCCTCAAACGATTTTTGCTATTTGTTTTTTTTTTCAAAAAGTATAAGTTGTAGAAACTTGAAAATTTTATCAGTTGTTTATATTGGCATTTCCTTTATATAATTTTATTTTCAAAAGATTTCACTCATTTTTAATCAATTTATAGGCATTTGAAATATTCGATTTTTTTTATTTTTTTTTTTTATAAATGTTGATAAAAAAAATGTTGCTCGGACGAAATACTTGAAAATTTAATAGAAGGGTCCACATAAGTTGTTCTAACTCCCATTCAAAAATTATAAAAATACATAGGCACAAAATTTTTTTATAAGCGTTTATAAGTGCTAATATTGACAAAATTCGTCAAAATCATGTATATTTGCTATGTATTTTGTAGGTAAAAATTCATAAAAAATTTTTTATTAGAAGCTAACAATTGAAATTTTAATACAAGGTTGGCCATAAGTTCAAACAGTCAATATTTGACAATTTTTACAAAATCAAAACTTTACACCTAAAATAACAATTTACCGTAAAATAATTTTGGATTTATGCTATTTTTCTTTAAGTACTCGTTATAGAAATTTTAAACTTTTACTAAGTGCTTAAATTGGAATTTTCTTTCCATAGTTTAATTTAATAAATATTTTGCTTATTTTTAAACTATATATATATATATATATATATATATATATATATATATGTATATGTATACATTTGTAACTCTGTCATTTGTAAACTTGTAAGAGTGATTCAAAAATTATTCAAATACATAGGCACAATTTTTTTTTATATGCAGTTGAAGTTCAAAAATCGACAACATTTGTAGTTGAAAATGTATAAAAAATTTCTATTCAAAGTTAAGGAATGAAAATTTAATACAAGGGTGTTCATAAGTTTTTCTTGCAAAAAGTATAAAAATATCATGATCGGTTCAATTAAAAAATTTTAACAGGCGTCTGAAACTGTAATTTCTACAAAAATTCAGGCGTTAAATTACGATTTACTATAAACATATTATTCACTGACAATTCATCTTCGTTCAGAATCGTTTTTTTTTTTTTATAATATAAAATAATGTCCTAATCTATTCTATAATGCCTAATCTATCAATACATCTCGTGTATCCCACCCAACTCCTGTATCTCTACTCATCACCATAATCTTGTCCGAGGAGCGGAGCGACGATGGACGAACTTCCACCACCATTGTCTTACCGGCTTTTTTAATCATCAAATTTATTTGATTAATAAATTATAAAATAAATAGTACATTGTACTAAAAATAAGATATTACAGTGATAACATCAACATTTGGTGTTGCCATTAATATATAAACCTCTGTGTCACTTAAGAGGATGTCAATGCAAATTTCGTTGTACCTAACCGGTAAATACAGCAAAAGCATACTACATAGAACTTATAATATGGTATTCAAGTTAAATTTAGAGCTTAACACATTTTAATTTATTTTTGAGCCTATGACATCATTTTTATAAAATACCAAGGTATAAAGAAGATACAACTGTATATAAAATTAAAAACTATCTAAAAATGGGCAACAAAATGTGCATTGAGATCATCTGAACTGAAATTTGTTTAAATTTAAAATGTGTATTATAACTCATTTTAATTAATGAAAAAAAAATAGGGTTTCATTAAAGATCTTTTATGTCACATTCAACTTTTGACTTACTATATGGATATTCCATGTGCATTATTAAAAATTGTACATCAATTATAACTGTAATCTTTATTTAAGATACATATTGTATATGATACTATAGGGTAACAAAATTCCAAATACAGCTTTATATACAGTTTATTACATTAATATTTATGCATTTATTAAACGGAGAAATCAATAGTAAGAGTTTTTAGATATGATGAACAACATCTCTAAGCTTTGGCAAAATGTCTGTCTTTATAAAATATATTATTCTAGCTACAGTGGCCATAAGGGTATAAAAAAACATTTAAAATACCTTCTTTTATGTGATGTAGTGTATACATTTTTCATTTTTTTTTTTTTTTTTTTTTTTTTTTTTTGTTTTACTAAGACTGCTCATAGTGTAGAATTTCCATTTTCCAAAGAGGAAATTCAAGTCTTTAAAAAATATTTTATGATACATTTAATACTAATAATATTACATGTTAATTGTCTTAACAGAATATAACTTTCGTTTTATAAAATTTAGTAAGTTTAAAATTATATGAAATATTTTAAACCAAAATTTATTTTAAAGAGTAATAATATTATTGGTATACTTATTCATTTCATTTAAATAATAAGTGTAAAATGATTTATTTTTTTTATTAAATTTATACTTTTTTAACAAAAAAATTAAGATTTTCATTTTTTGTATCAAACCGAGTATAACTGTTTGTAAAGATCATTAATGACATTGGGCAATTAGTTTTATGCCATAAAATTGACTATTATTAATTCTAAAATTTAATTTTTTTATCTTATTTTATGATTCATGGGTATCTGGATGGCACATATATTTGTTCATAATAATGAATTAAAAAAAAAATAAATGTTTTCATAAGATTATTTTATTGATAATATTATGTATTAGATTTTAAAATAATACATTCACATTGTTAAATGTAGGTTGTAAAGAAGATGGAGATATATATAAACCAGACAATATTGTATCATTAGAAAGATATGTGATGAAGATGACTGAAGGAGAAGGTGTACATTTTGTTATGGCTGATGGTGTAAGTAAATATAAATTAATTATTTACCAAATGAAATAATTTCATTTATTCTTTTAGGGATTTTCTGTTGAGGGACAAGAAAATTTTCAAGAAATTTTATCCAAACGGTTATACTTGTGTCAAGCTTTAGCTGCTTTGAGTATCCTACGACCTGATGGACATTTCATGTGTAAACTATTTGATGTATTCACTGAATTTAGTGCTGGTTTATTGTTCCTATTGTATCATAGCTTTAAACAAATTAGTATTTATAAACCAGTTACAAGTCGCCCAGCAAATTCTGAAAGGTAAAATAAAATTTAAATATTTATGGGACTTTTTAATAAATTTAAATCATTACCTAAATTCAGGTATGTAATTTGTAAATGGAGATTAAATAACATAGAAGAGATCAAACAATATTTATTTAATGTAAATTTCACTTGGAGTAAATTAGGACCAAAAGAAGATATATTGTCTATTGTTCCATTGAAAGAAATAATTACAGATTCAAATTTCTTTAAGTATCTCTGGGATTCTAATAATAAGTAAGCCAGTTATTCTTGATAATTACTTTTACATATCTTATTTATACGAGTAATATGTTAAGTTGCATTAAAAAACACTTTCATAATGAGTATAAAATACAATATAGGTGACTTTAATTTCACACTTTTTTCATTAAAATTCAATTAAATTTGATGTTAGTGATATTTAGATGTATTATTAATATTTCAGAATAAACCATATGGTTTTCTTTTTTTAAAAAAAGGTCATATTTATTTATTTAAATACTATAAAAAAAAAAAATTATCTTACAGAGTATTCAGGGTTTAAATGTTTGCCAATTGGAATTATAATTATTTTCAAAACTTTTAAGACTACTAGTGAAAATATCTTTTAGATTACACCACTTTCAAACATTTTTTTGATTTCAAAAGAAGTTATTACCGCAAAAAAAATGTAGGGATCATTACAAGGCATTATAAAATTTAATGATATTTTTTCACCTATCATTTAAAAAAAATACCATTTAGAGTCTTTTTATTTGACATGTGTGGTACCTATGCAATCATTTATATACAAAATTTTGGTTTATTTAAAGTTTATTATTTAATGTATTAAATTAATAAAAAATATTTTTCTTTAGAAAGTATTTTTCAAATATTTTGAATGATAAATTAATACATTTAATTTTTATTTCAATTAATATACACAATTATAGTTAATGTTAAAACCATTGAAGTATAAACATGTAAATTGTTAATAATTAAGTATAATAATTAAATTAGTTTTATGAATGTATATTCATAATATAAATGATATCAAATAGTATTATTGATATCAAATAATTTTGTGTTCAAGCAGTTTTTGAATATATTTTGCTGATTTGGATAGTATATTTTAAATATGTGTATAATAGTTCATATTCCTAACTTTTCAAAACCTAAAAATTAGATTCCTAATCATTACTTTTAAGTAAAATCATACTAACATAATACGAGGTGTGGCAATTAAATAACGAGAATTTGTTTCTAGCTTCTATAGTGGTAACTTTGATACCTTGAAAATTTGTTGACTTAAAGTTCACGAGGTAATACACAAGTCTGCCAAGTTTGATAGTGATCGGTGTTATATTTTGTGCTCTCCGATTTTTTAAAGTTAGTAGTGTAGTGTCGTGACGTACAAAAATGTGTGACGCGAATAACGAGCAACGAATCGTCATCAAGTTTCTGATGAAATCTGGCGAAAAAAGGGCCGAAATTTTTCGTAAATTGTTACGTCAGATTAAAACTGGGTATATTAATATGACCCTGAAACACGTAGGCAGAGCAAACAGTGGATTGAAGAGGGGGGAGAGCGTCCAACGAAAGCCAGGATGTCTCGAAGCCAAATCAAAATCATGCTGATCTGTTTCTTCGATATTAGTGGTGTTGTGTACAATGAATTTGTTCCACAAGGTCAAACAGTGACAGGAGTATTTTATATTGAAGTTCTTAAGCGATTGTGTCATAGAATGTCTCGTGCGAGGCCGGAATTAGCCAAAAATGGTTGGGTCCTTCACCATGACAATGCGCCTGCACACACATCATTAAAAGTTCAACAGTTTTTGACCAGTAGGAACATAACAACGCTCCCCCACCCCCCGTACAGCCCTGATCTAGCTCCACTGGACTTCTGGCTATTTCCAAAGTTAAAGGAACCAATGAAAGGACATCGCTATGAGGATTTGGAGGACATTAAACGTGCCGTAACGACGGTGTTGAAGAGTTTAACTTCTAAAGACTTCCAGGAGTGCTTCCAGAAATGGGAAGAACGCTGGACCAAGTGTGTTAGACTCGGAGGAGAGTACTGTGAAGGCATGGGTGCATAAATCATTGTAAATATTAAATTAATGTTTTAAAATCAAAAATTCTCGTTATTTAATTGCCACACCTCGTATTATTGTAATTTTAATTCATAATTCAAATTTATTTTCTTTATTAAATATTTGATTGTTGAATTTATAATATTTTAGGAAATCATCCTTAAATACATGTTTTAGTAATAATTTATTGTATAGGTTTTTCAATTTTATGAATATGTTACCTTTAAATAAAACTTCAAAGAGGATTAATTTATAATTGTATGCATGCATATTTATTTTTTGTAGATTAGGACAGATGCAAGCTTTAAGTTTATCAAAAATAGTAGCATATACGAAAGACCATTGTTTAGCTGATGAACGACAAAAAGATCTAAAAAAAAAATGCTTAGACTTATGGGGAGTAAAGGATGACGTGAGACGTGCACCTTTAATAAGTAATCCTCAAGATGCTTTTAATTCGCTTGTATCTGGACAAAAGAGTAATGACTAATGATTTAACTGCTTTTATAGAATTTCATTATTTTAATTAATATTTTGTTGTATTAGATTTCTTACAGTCATCACCAGAGGTTATGAATAAAGAAAATTTACCAAAACGCGTTAACTCTGTGTATGATTGGCATTGTGTTTTGCTCAATAATTCTAAACAACCTACATATTTTTTGAGTATGTTCCTAAATTATTTTATAAAATATTGTAGTTTGAACAAAATCATTTTTTTCAATTATTTACTAACTAATGATTTTTCCAGGTTTAGGTGGCAGCCAAGTATATGAATTTTCTCAAAATCGATGGACTTCTAATGAATATCTAAAGAATATTATGATAAGTCCTGGTACACTCATCTATGGTGAACTAGCTACTGAATTACAAGGTTCCGATCTTGGGCAACTCAGAGTAAGAGTATTGCATATTATAGATGCATATAAGCTTGGCAATGTTGACATTAGTAAAGAACATTATTTATCAAGGTATTATTTATAATCGATTTAATAATTATTAATATGAGTGTAAGTTAATAGTTTATGTTTAGGATTCAATATTGCAAAGATTTTGCCATGTCCATGAATAAAATAGAGTCAGATCAAATAAAAATTAGAGTGAAAGAACCTGTATATATAGAAAATATCAGAGATATTTTGGAAAAAATTGATCTCAGGTGGTCTAAATGCCATCGTAAACCTGTTAAGATGTATATGTTGGATTGTGAAAAGTATTGTTGTGCGTCTGGGATATTGTTTATTAAAGCAACACAAAGTAATTAAACTATTTTTCAATTGAAATATTAGTATCAAATCTGTTGAAATTAAAACTTAAAAGATGAAGAAAATTGTGTGAAGTACTACCGAAATTTATTATTTTGTACTATTTAAATAGTATGATAAAACGAGTCAACTAATGACTGAAAAAATCATTTTATATTATATCTAATATTATATTACTACTATTGAAGTTGTTTCAGTTTTGACTGCATTATTATTATTATTTATCTTATATTTTAAGTGTGATTAATATTTACTCATTATTAATTATAGGTCCGTGGGTTAGAGCATTATCGCGTACACATAAAACCATGTACTACGGTCATCCTAAAAACCCAGCTATATTTGAAAAAGATAATCCTGTTCATGCATATGCTCCGTTCAGGTAATACATTTTATCATTGAGAATACATAACTAATAGAAGTGAATTTTCAAATGTTTATTTTTCTAAAAAAGAGAATGCTGTACTACAAATATGATATGGTTCTGGATGGACGAATCTGGGAATGAATTAAAAACACCAAATCCGGAACTGCAGTTAGAACCAAAAGATTTTGAGAAATTTAGATGATTTGAATGGCGCGACTGTTTTTATTGTTTATATAATAACACATTTACAACGCATATATGAATCATGTTTATATTTTTGATGTTAGCTATATTTAATAAAATAAAAAAAGAAAATATTGTTCTAACTTAAATAAACTTTTTTTTAAAAACATACACCTGAGACCAAAATTTCAAATGAAATAGAGTTCTGTTGAATACGTTCAGTCAATACCTGATTGAATAAAGGAAAAAACTTGTTATTGGATTAACATAGATAATAACTTTTAGTTAAAAACCTGATATACTATGAGTAATAGTTGAGTCTCTGTCCAGAAGTGAACTGGAAGTCTTTTTTTCATATTGTCTTTCATGCTTATGCGGTGTTTAAAAAAAAATAAATAATATTACTGTATTTTATATAATTAAATAATGGTTATTTTTAAAATCATAAATATTATGTAATTATGTATTTGTTCGAGTTAGTTATACGCAAATAATGGGATTCTATTGTTTTATATTTATAAGGTATATGCTTAGATCATATGTGATGGTCTATGAGATGAGAATGATTTATCATTAACTAAAGATTATCATCAATACAATATTATCAAGGGCAAATGACATAAACAAGGGAGAAAAGGAAATGTAGTTCTCATAGATATTGCACTCGGGTGAGAACTGGTTTATTTATTCTAGATTTTAAGATTTCAAGAGCACAAAGAAAGTTTTAGTTATATGTAGTTATACTATTTTTAATTTTTTTTTTATCTGAAAATTGTTTGTACATAGTATAATCATCGTTATATAATATACATTATATGAATACTTAACATGGTTTAAAAATCAACTCTTCTATAGATTAGTGTAATTTTTATTCTGAGTGAAAGACAGGATCTATTGATTTTACAATCTATATTTCATTATTTTTGGGGTTGTTAACTATGTTCAAACGCTACATTCATAAGATTTACAAATCAGAAATTGAATATAGATAGAAGTTTAAGGATTATACGAGAGAAAAGTTCTTTAAATACAGCAAAATTTGCCATTTACGAGACACTCTTAATCAATTTTAGTTATTTAACCATAACTTAAAGAAAACGTGGCCAGTAACTAGATATTTTCACTATTTACCATTCAAACTCATTTACATACCTGGCAAAAGTTTAAAAAATAGTTTTTTTAAATTTTCTATTTAGAAAATATTACACAATTAATACATAATATAGTACAATAAGCACAAAGGATACTATTTTTATACAATGGTATGTTAGCTAGAGAGACGTACCATTCAGTGATGGCAAGTTTTATTACCAATACAATTTTTAACTTTTTAACATTAAAACTAGTCGCGTTTAAACCATCTTGGTGTACGGTCGTGTTTCAGTCTTAGTCCGTTATCGCTATTTTATATTTAAAATTCGTTGTTGTACTCCCACTACATGCCGTCGTCCTCGGGCGGCGACTTGCGCGCGGGTAAATCACCCGCGCCCAAGAAATCCAAATCGTCCTTGAACACAAACCGCGGTACAGATCCTGATTTTACTCTAGTCATGAGCAAAAATGCACAACGTAAGTTAAAATATGATTCATCTAACCCAAAGTCGCCAGAATTGCAACATATTATTGATAATCCACCGTCTTTAATTTCATCAAACCCAACCGTCAATTTAAATTCCTTATCTACGACCGATAACGCAACTCAATGCCGTCGTCTATGGTAATTAACAACTCTATCAAATCTACCAATTTAAATGAGCTCAATTTAAATTCCTCTTTATCTAATAATAATAACGCCACTTCGACTTCTACATCTTTAAATACCAACGTTAATTCCGTATCTTCGTTTATTATCACTGATACCAACACTGATTACTACGACAAAAACCATAGCGGTCCATTCGTATGTATTGTTCAATATAAGGATAAGGCATTAAACATCGGCCACCTGCACCCGTTGCAGTTCGGCAAACTTATCTACAATCGTATCGAGGGCGTCGTATCCATCCAATCCATCGGCGCGTCCCGCGTAAAAATCACCTTTTCGTCCGCCGATTCGGCGAACATGTTTTTAAATTCTCCTAATTTAACCGAATTCAACTGGTCAGCTTCGATTCCATCATCTCTAATTTACTCGTTCGGTGTTATCCGGATTGAGCAATCTTTCACGGAAGAAGATTTCTGGGACGGTGTTGTCTCGCCTATCTGCCTTGTCGGCTTTAAAAGAATCTCCTCGACTAGGGATGGTGTTCAGACTCCGTCCAGACTAGTCGAGTTGAAGTTCAAATCCAGTTCATTACCGGATTCGGTTTCCATATACAATGTGAAGTTCAAAGTTGAACCCAACGTTCGCTCTCCCACGCAGTGCAAGAAATGTTGGCGTTTTGGTCACACACAAATGTTTTGTCGTGGTAAACCTCGTTGTGAGTTCTGCTCCTCTACGGACCATCTTTCGGTAGATTGTCCCGTCCGCCTTGAGCCCAACGCAGCTGCTATGTGCGCCAACTGTCATGGTTCCCATCTTCCCTCCGATCGGTCATGTCCTGAATGGGCCCGTCAGAAGGACCTCAAGAAGCTAATGGTCATAAACAAAATTACTTTTAAGGAAGCTGTTAAATTTAAGAACAATAATGTATGTACCCCGGCCTTCTCCTTTGCCGACGTCACTTCTCGTCCTATTTCTAATCTCCCTTATGATATTTCCAATAATTCACCAAATCCCATTCCATGCTCAAAAGTATCTTTTCAGTCAAATACAGATTTTCCTCAATTAGGTACCCATCTTAAAAAAAGGAAATCTAGATCTCCAAATAAACATAAGTTTATTCAGAATCCATCCTTTCCCCGTCAAGCCTCTTTTAATATCTCAAACTCCCACATGTCACCAAACGGTGCCTTTTTCAATTACGTTACGCCTCCTATTATTTCACCTCAGTCTTCTCCAAGTAATATAGCATGGGTTTCGGACTTTGCTTCCCAATTGTCCCAAATCATTTCCTCCTCCAACAATTTTAATGATAAATTGCCATTATATAACGTAATTGAGTCAACACTTCTTAAATTCCTTTCTACCCCTACAGTAACTGATGATGCCAATGAATACTACTAATCCCATTCCTATTTCATCTTCAACGCTCCTTCAGGTTCTTCAATGGAATGTCAGGAGTATCAAGTCCCGTCTCTTGGATCTCAACAGTCTGATCACTATATATCCTTGTCCTGTTCTCCTCCTATCTGAAACGTGGCTTCTACCAAATGCTGGTTTCAAGTTAAACAATTATCATCTTTTTCGTTCCGACCGCCCAGACGGTTATGGCGGTTCCGCCATCGCTATCCATAAGGGCTACCAATCCCGGGCAATTCCTCTTCCTCCTTCATTATCCGCTTTGTTACTTCAACATGACATAAATTTAGTTGGTATTGAATTATTTGACTCTTGTCTCGTCTCTCGGCCCTTATCATTATGGTCGATTTATATCCCGCCCAGTTCCAATCTTTCCAATCTAATTTTAGACCGTATTTTTTCCTTCTTTCCCGCAAATTTTCTCCTTGCTGGTGACTTCAACGGCCACCACCCCGCCTGGAGCTCTGCTCAGGTTTCTTCCAGAGGCACTCTTTTACATAATTCTATTGTTTCCCATGGTTTTTCTATTCTCAACGATGGCTCTCCCTCACGTATTAATCGTCCCCCACATAATAATACTACCCCCGACATTACGATTTGTTCCCCGAACAATTCCATCTCAATGAGTTGGAAAACCATACCAGATCCTTTCGGTAGTGACCACTTACCTATTCTCATTTCTTGTCCCCTCCCTTCTTCCAATTTTCTCCCACCTCACCCAGCATCTACATCTCCTTCCGGTTTCAATCTAAATAAAGCCAATTGGTCCGTGTTTTCTTCAATTATCTCATCAAATATTTCTAACGCTCCGGTAAATTCAAGCCCAATTAGGAATTTCGAATGGTTTTCCGACATGGTGTTTCAGGCTGCATTAGTAGCAATCCCCCGTAAAAATAATTCACAAGGGTCAAAATTTACCCGCCCTTCTCCCATTTGGTGGAATAGCAACTGTACGGCCGCAGTTAAAGACCGCGCTTTCGCTTTTCGTACATTTCGTAGAAGTCATTCCATGAACGACTTCTTAGTTTACCAGAGGGTATGCGCCTCCACACGTACCACCCTTCATTCCGCCAAAAGACAGTCCTGGCATTCTTTTTGCTCTTCCGTTAACCCATCAACTTCGATTTCTTCATTTTGGTCAATAACTAAATGTTTTAAAAATTCCCAACGCACCATTCCCTCGGACAGATACCCCGTTAACGATGACTGGTTCCCAAACTTTTGTTCAAAGGTTGCCCCATCTTATGTTCCATCCCTTGAAGAATCTTCCCCCGTCGATATCGTCTCCATTTCAGGTCATCCACATATTTTATCTAATGCTTTCACGCTAGGCGAATTAATGACTGCCATTAATCACCGTTCTTCCGTAGCCTCCGGCCCCGATCTCATATCACCACTTTTTCTTAAACATCTACCACAAGAGGCCTATCCGATACTCCTCAATATTTTAAATCGTCTATGGCTCAACAGCGTGATTCCCCCGTCTTGGAAAGAGTTTAAGGTTTTCCCAATTCCCAAACCCAATGGCGAGGGTTTCCGTCCTATCTCCCTTTCTTCGTCTTTTTGTAAGGTTGTGGAAACAATTTTAAAAAATCGTTTGGATTGGTGGCTGGAAACCAACCATATTTTCCCCAGCAATATGTATGGTTTCAGACGTGGCCTTGGCACCATGGACTGTCTTGCTCATTTCTCGAGTCATATTTATCATGCCTTTTGCTCTCGTCAGTTTATGGCGTCCGCATTCCTTGACATTAAGAGTGCCTACGATTCCGTCCATATACCTACACTTGTACTTCGTCTATCTTCCTTGAATATTCCTCCCTTGTTTTGTAATTTCATCTCACAACTTTTCCATCACCGCTCTCTCTTTTTCAACTCTCCCTTCGGTGACAACCTCCACCGCATTAGTTACCTCGGCCTCCCTCAAGGGTCCGCACTAAGTCCTATTCTGTTTAATATTTACTTTCTTTCCGTTATCCAGTCCTTATCTTCCCAAGGCTTTCAAGCAATTGCCTATGCGGATGACCTAACAATTTTCTCGGTCAATAAAGATTTTGAAGTCGCTATCGATCATCTTAATTCCGCCCTTGCTTGTCTCTCCACAGCTCTACGTGACAGCTGCTTCCTGGCAGCCCCCGAGAAATCAAAATTCATCATGTTTACTAGGCGGCGGTTGCCTGAAATTCTCCCACCCGTCCACATGGATGGCCTTTCTATTACCTCCGTTTCCACTGTTACCTATTTAGGTATTATCCTAGATGCAAAACTTCGCTGGGGACCTCATTTTCATTACCTCCTTTCTTTCACTTCCAAATGGGCCAATTTGTTTCGATCATTATGCGGTACGGATTGGGGTGGTCACCCTTCCTCTCTCCTATTGATTTATAAGTCTATAGTTAGAGCTAGGCTCGACTATGGTACCTTCCTATTTGGTACAGCTTGTAATACTATTCGTGGTAAACTTAATTCATATCAAGTTACTTGTCTACGTTCTATTATTGGTGCACTCCGCACTACCCCATCTCCCGCGTTGGAAATCGAACTTTGCGTTCCTCCCTTGGAGGTTCGGGCTCGCCACTTAGGTAGCAAATTCTTGCTGAAAAAGTTAGCTTCCCCTTTTAGCCACGATTCTATTCCCGCGTTATACTTATCTATCTTCCGTGCCTGGCGTTACTCGGCCAAATCCACCCCTTTGTTATCCACCATTATCGATTCTATGCGTTCATTTATTCCTTTTATTCACTCTTCATCAGCCCGTTTGCCCTTATATGACACATCCTTTGATGCTCTTTTGTTAAATGTATCTTCTATCATCTGTCCATCATTTCTTGGTTGGCCTATCTGTTCTATTAGATCCTTCCCACCGTCTATGGTTAATTCACTATTTAACGATTACATTTTAGATCATTATCCTAACTCCTGCCTAGTTTTCACGGACGGTTCCGTTGCCAAAATCTCCGCAGGCTACTCTTTTTTTATTCCTAGCCTTTCTATCAAGTACTCCAACAACGTTCCCCTATCCGCCTCATCTTTTACAACTGAATGCCTCGCCATTTTAGAAGCTCTGCATACCATTAAAACCTTAAATTCACGCCACTTCGTCATTGTCTCAGACTCCCAGTCCTGCCTCTTGGCGTTGAATACCTCTCCTTTTGTCTCACCCGTTTCCTATTTGATTCTACAAATTCGTTCTATCCTCCTCTTCCTTTCCAGCGCTGGTTATACTATTAACTTGTTATGGGTTCCCAGTCATACTGGTATCTTAGGCAATGAAATAGCGGATGCTCTTGCAACCTCATGCTGCAATAATGTCCCTTCTCCGATCAAAATTCCTTACACTGATTTCTTTCCCTATATTAAGGCACACACCTTGAGATTGTGGAATCGGAAATGGTCTAACCTACCTCCAACCTTCGCTGCTCCTTATCGCCTAGTCTGTCCTCACGTTTTACATTTCCCATGGTTTCATAATATCCCTATTTCCCGTAAGGTCATCATCTCATTTTCTCGCCTCCGGTTCGGCCACAACCGCCTCCCGGCCCACTCATTTCATTTATCGCTTAATGATTCTCCCTACTGTACGCGGCACGTGGAGCCGGCTATATGCAACGCTTCCCATCTCCTCTTCAATTGTCCAAACCTTCTCTCTAAACGCCAGATTCTCTCCAATATCTGTTCTTCCATCAATATTCCCTTTACCCTTCCACATATTTTCCAATCTCATAACGCATTCCTTATTACTTCTGTTGTTAATTTCTTCTTCTCAGAAGGCTTTTCACTGTAATTGTTTTTTTTTCTTTCTTTATTGTCATCTACGTAATTGTTATGTGTTGTTAATCTGTATAGTTTATTTATAATCGCCGAGGCAAATATTTAATGCGCCTCTTAATAAATAAAAAAAAAAAAAAAAAAAAAAAACATTAAAACTTGAAAATATAATATGACCTAACCCATATAGGTACTCAACTAACTGTATTGAAAACATGTTTAAAAAAATATAATTGAATTTAATTAATCAAAACTCAATTCTTATACTAATTTTACAGAATTGAGTGTTTTTACATCAATGTTCAATCTAAAATGTGTATGAAAAAATAATTGGACTATTCATTTATAATGAAATTTAAGATATAGATTGGAAAAAATGTTTTGAATCTTTCGGTAAAAAATAATTTCTTCTGGGTTCAGAAAATTATATTCTATAAGGTATTGATAAAAGAAAACCTCAACGGTTTTTTCTACAATAAGACTGAAAACTGTGAAATATATAAATGGTATTCTGAAGCTTTGCTCATAGGTGTTTTACTAAAGAAATCATTTGTCATTTTTTCAAATGTAATACACCCGGACCGGAAGGGCAAAAATTGAATCCATCACCATTATCTTACTGTTATTTTGTTTACCAATTATGCAACCAGTTTAAGAAAAGTAATGGAAGATCTTAACACATTTAGGAAAATGAATACTGCTAATCAGTAATTAGTAATCACATATGATTTAAATGTATTAATATAATTTAGTAACCTAGGTAGTAGTGTTGCTTCTAAAAATTATATAGATAATATGTAAATACAATGAATTTTGTGAAAATTAGTTACGATTCTAATTCAAATAATAATAATAGCTCTAATAAAGAATTAAAAAAAAATTAAAACTGATTAATTTACAAAAGAAGTTTTACTTTTCCAGTGCATAGAGAATAAAACATACTCTTTTTTTTTTTGTTTATTCTCATGAGTTTACCCCATGTTTTGAAAAATAATTATGTTTAATTAAAAAAAAAAAAAAACTGACATTTCTACAAAAAAATTGATCAGTAAAATTATGATCAAATAAAAAGTTGTAATGTAATATAATCAATGTATTAATTATAAAGAATAAAATTTATGTACAACAAATTGTGCGGAATTATTTTTATTATAAATTAGTTGTATAATTTATATTAATAATAACGCTCCAAAAAACATCTGGAATAACTGACATTAAAATACATTTCCTCCACAAGCTGAATTGTATTATTAAATGTTTATGAAACTTTAAGATAATATGAAAGTGCAAAAAATTACACAGCAATAATTTATTTTAACAAATATACAGAGAGCGAACCCATGGTGTGTGTGTCATTTTCTCAATTTTTTTAATTTACTTGCGATTAACAAGGAAGTCGGCAACGGTAAATTCACTATAGAAGAACAAATTTTTTTACTTGATCCTGTGACCTAACACCCTGCGATTTCTTTCTCTGGGGTTTGTTGAAGGATCATGTCTTTTCCAGGCATCCACTCACACTTCTAGACTTGATAAAAATCATCGAGAAAGAATTTAATAAACTCTGGACACAGGTCAAAATCCTACGCCACACAAGCCGTTCACGAAAAAGATGGTCATCAGTTTGAGCATAAACAGTTCTGTATATATATATATATATATATATATATATATATATATATATATATATATATATATATATATATATATATATATATATATACTAGCTGACCCGGCCACGCGTTGCTGTGGTTAAAGTTTTTGTTATATTGTTTATTTTTTCGGTGGCATTTGACTGACAATAATAATTTAATCGTTTAAATATTAGAAAGAGGAACTGAAAAACATGTTATCATAGCACATTGAAATAATAAGTGAAAAGTCAAAAATAATTCAGAGTTCAAAAACTCTGTGGGAAAATTTACTGCTTCGCTGTCGTCGCAAACTGTATCAATAGATTTATATGATACCAAGTTCCCTGGCAACAACATTTGTATCTTCAGATTTAAATTGTCAATGTCTACATTTTTTGCCGCTAAAATCGCTCTTTCTGCAAGCCACTCATGATTTATGTACTGTGTGTGTACATCGGGAAATATTTATTCAATGAGAGTATCTTGGGAATCAGCGATTGTGCAGAAATCGGTCGGTAATTTTATGTATCCAGTTTCATCTATAGCAACTTTTCCATCACCGAAATTGATAATTTAATTATTATTGATAAAATAGGAATGATTAAAAGTTAATATGAGAGTTACACTGAGATAGCAAAATAATAATTGTCAACGTTACTACTACACTTGATGCATAAACAATAATGATGGCCGACAACTGTGTAGGGAGTGAGAAAGAAAGGAGACCGGCTTCGTTCTCATCCCTACTCCGTGCTGTTTACTGGGTCAGAAGTGACACCTGTAGACATCTGGCGGGGATAACTAATTAAATGACGATTGATCAGTTTTCGACCGGAGAGGAAAAATGATTAAATTACCAAAATGGCTATTAAAAAATAAGGGTTGATGGTACAAGGGTGAAAATTGAGGATTGTATGTATTTTTGTATGTTGTATCATAAAAAAATAGAAATTAAAAATTTTGTCTAAAAAATAAAAAAAAAGATTTAGGGGTGGACTACCCCTAACATTTAGGGGGATGAAAACTATCCTATCTTTTAAGTTGGACTAAATTTCACGCGGTGTAAAAAATTTCATCAAAATCGGTTAAGTGGTTTAGGAGTCCATTGAGGACAAACATTGTGACACGAGATTTATAAATATTAGATATATATATATATATAAATATATGTATATATTCTTCAATAACTAACCCTTCTGCACTACTTCTAATGTTATTTCCATCTCTTTTTCATATTTAGTTAATAACGCAATGTTGTCTGTGAACATAAGCATTTATATCAGTTCTCTTCCCACTCACTACTATTTTTAAATCAATTTTTAATATTATTTATTCATATAATTTAAACAGTCTAAAATACAAAAAAAATAAAAAATTAATAACATTTTCTCAAACGCGAGTTTTTATTTTCAATATAATTAATAAAGTAAATATAAGTATTAAGTAATTAAACTATAACTTAAAGCTATTTTTCTCATTGGATCAGATTTTTTTTTTTTTTTATGAATTGAATAATACGAAAAAAACCATTAACCATTCATTATGGATTCACAAAATATACAACTTAAATATAAGAAATGTACCAAAAATTATTATGAGTAAATATACCATAATTACTAATTTTATTTCTAATACTAAGTTATATTATTAATTAAACATAAACATACATCTTATGAATTACGAATACCCAATTGATGTTCCAGTTCAGCACGTTTCTGTTGAACTTTGGAGTAAAAGTAACGGTTAACCGCTTCTTGAGTCCATGGTTGATAATAAAATTCTGCTCTACGCTCTTCTTCTGGATTTCCAACTACATCAGTCATTGTCTAAAATTTGAATATACAAGTTTTATAAAACTTAATACCATATTTTAGTTTTAATTTTATGAATTTTAACTGAAATAGTACTTCAAACCGATAACTTTATGTGTAGATTATAGAATATATTTTTAAAATACTATAATATTTATTATATTTCAAACTGATACACTCATACAATAACAGGGGATACATTTTTTTTTTTTTTCAACTCACTGCTAAAAAATATATGTTGTTATAGTACCAAAACAAGAATATGCCTATTATAAGTGTACTAATTTTTACACTCAAAATAGAAAGATAGAAGCACTTTTTTCTATTTTATATAATATTGATATGAAGAAATGTATAAAATTTTAACTTAAAATGTTAAGTTATCATAGTATTATTTTACTTAATAATTAAATCATTTGAAAAAAATGATAGAAGATTATTTTTCACTTCTTTTCTCAGACAAAACACAATGGAAACTCGATGGGTCAGTTGAAATTCAAGGGAAATTAATTTTTTTTAACTTATCAAGACTTTAGGAAAAAGAATCTGACTTAAAGAGTTATTTATATCAACATATTATCATGTTTTATGCACATAAATAATTCCATGCATTTATTAATTCATAGTTAAATACCTTTAAATCTCGTGTTTGAGAAATTATCCATTTATATATAAATTGTTGAGGATCTTTAGCAAAACTCAAAAAGAATTCTCTATTTGTCTTTAACTGGTTAATTGTTTCAACTGTTTCATGGATTTTATTGTCCAGGCTCTAAGTAAAAATCATGATAATTACTGAAATAAAATATATTAATATGCATAATTTATAGAACACAATTACTTGTATTTCTTGTTGACTAGCAGTAGACAACAGGAAATTATTCATTTGTGCTTTTAAGGTATCATCTACTTCAACATCAATATCATAGCAAGCAGTTTGTTTTTGTTCAACGCCTTCAACACTTCAACATATTAAAGATATGATATTACATATATTTGTATTATTATAAAATATTATATACATATATAATTATTAAATATTATGTACCTTATAATATGGTTAATTACAATAGGATCAGGTGGATGAAGTAAAGTATTAAGTCTCTGTGGAACTTCAGCAAATTTCATGCGAGAACAATTAAATATTTGCTCCAAATACTTGTCACAGTTAATATATTCTTTTTCATGTGAATCCTATAAATTTTTAGCATTCAGCATTCAGATATAATTAAAAATTGTTTTCCGTATACACATAGATCATCTAGTCTACAGTTAATTTGTTGCAGTAGAATTAAAAGAATGTATCAACCAGATATCAATTTTTCAGGAAACATAAATTTCCACCAAAAATTTGTAATCATGTTTCTTTCAAAAATGATTGGAGTTAGAACTTTCTTTCAATTGCAATAAGAATTATCATACATTAATTAAATAAATCTTTTAATTTTAGCATTAAATTTAATTTATTAATGTGCGTGTGCGTGCGTGCGTGTGTGTGTGTGTGTGTGTGTGTGTGTGTATTAAATTTAGTATCAACTGATTGATAAGTAGACTAATGAAATAAAACTAAATTGAACAAATGCAGGAAATGTATTTATGTTGTTATAAATTTTAATGAAATGAAAATTAAAACCCATAAATATTTAATGAGTCAGACTAAAAATGATTTTTATTACTTAACAATAACTATAAATTGAATGTTTTGAATTTTTAATAATTTTCCTAATTATATATGAGTATAATGAAATGTCATTGCGGTAAATTTGTAAAGTATATTGGTAATAAATCTTAGGTTATATTGATTTGTTGCAAAAATATATATGAAAAAACTAAACTAAGTCTGTATTATTAGTATAAAATACTTTACCTGTAGCTTATGAGTTTTTATAAACTGCCATAAAGCACTAATAATAACTGGTCTGGTTTGAGTATGAACGCCTAAAAGACGAGCTAAACGTTGATCCAATTTGAATTGCAATGGTTGATAGTCAAGAAGCAATAAAATAGTACAGCGTACATTTTTATCTCCAGGACGTTTAACCTGTTATAAAATAATAATATTAAATAAAAAGTAATTAGCACAAGAAATTGAAATAAATACTTGAAATCCATCAGTTTCCTGAGTAGTTGCAGTACGATGCCATTCAACCAAATGATTATCAGGTCCATATAAATCTTTATCAAGTTCAATAACCAGGGATTTGAAAAAAGAAGAAAATTTTCTTTTGACCTACAATATATATCAGTATGTAAAATTAATAATTTAACTACATTATTTTAAATAGAATAATAATATAACCTTATTAGGTTCATTTTTGGAATCTTCTAATAAACGTCCTTCTACTCTTAACTCCCAAGAAGCAACACTTCCTTCTTCATTTTCACCTGGTTCTTTAGCTGGATAAAAAGTATTTGATATAAAAATACGCAATTTACGTTTTTGTTTCATTGGGCGTTTTAATGCTTCCTATAATTATTAATAAAATTAAGCAATGTGACAAATTACAAAAATGTAATTATTTTATTAATTTAAAATACGTTACTTGTATGTCTAATCGTTTCCTCATTATGGTTGAATCTAACTTTCTTTCAAAAGCTAAAAGATCCATGTATGCTTGTGATTCAGGAACAAGATCTCTTACTTTTTGAGGCAAAATTTTATCTGCCAATTTTTTCTTCTTTTTACTCATGCCAATGTTGCTATTTTGTACTTGTATATTATGAGGAAAATCACTACAAAAAAATTAAATTATATAACAATATATAAAAGGGGTCCACAATGTTTGAAGCTGATTTATTTCATCACAAACATTCCTACTATTACTTTCTTAGTTTTAAATAATTCAATTTATAGTCCTGAGAAAAATTTAAGTTCTAATCAATTTGATATTCTTTAATCTAACAAAGAAGATAAATACATTTTTCTATTTAGTAAACAGTAATGGTTCTTCATATTAATTAAGATTTTTTCATATCCATTATATGACCACAATGTACAAGAGTAGTGAAGCACAAAGACATGACTTCCCCAACAGATAGCTCAGCTTACTTATTTACATAATAGCAAGTTATACATTTCATTTGACGAACTAATATTATTTCATAAGATTTTATATTATAGTGTATACGTTAATGAATCATAATAACGATTCGTATACCTTGTATTATAAAATCAAATCAAATTTAAGTACTGTATTTTATTTTTACCATGTATAAGATTAATGGTGGTTGAATAATTTTAATATGTTAGTCACTTAGAAATTAAAATTCCTACACAAACTACTGGGATATATACTTTTTATAAAGTGCAATTATTTAAATTAGAATCTAATACTTTATTTAACTGAAGTTTTTAACTGCATTATACAGATCAGATGCCTGACAAATATTAAGTAATAAACTATACGAGGGTAAATTTTTCTTGCACCTACATTATTTACTTATATTATCATCTACATAATTTATTTTTATATTTCATTTTTGTCATCTTGAATACATACCCCTTGCCTAAAGGTGGTGGATTTCTGTTGTCTGCAGGTCGTTTACCAGGTGTTGTTTGATTTGGTACCATTGGACCGGTACCGTGTCTCATGGGACTAAATCCCTGATTAGGAGGTCCACGAGGTCCCATCATTGCATTGGGAGGAACACCTTGAGGCATCTGACCACTTTGTTGGTACATGCCGGGTCTTTGCTGCATCTATAATAAACAGACATATTATTTTTTATGCCAATTATTTATTTTAAATGATATGAGTATTAACTGGATAAGTTTGGTTCGGGTACTGGCCAAATCTGTTTTGAACATTTGGATTGGTGGGCGTAGGTGGAAAATTTGACATTTTGAATTAAATCAATAATTAATATAATTCATGTAACAAGTAGAGACTTTTATAAAGTATATTACTTTGCTTGGTAATAGAATTTACACGGACCGGACTACTCAGTACTCGATAGTTTGTGAGATTATAGTAAAGTGTAAACAAACTTAACAAATTACCATTTATGCTCGCATTTATGTTATCATAAACAACAAATTATGCTTACCAATAACCACGGGTTATACTAGATTTACTACATTGGTATCACTGTGTAATTCCGGCTTTGTATGGTACTCAGAGTAATAACCATAGAGTAATGAAATGATTTCATCTATTCTGTGGTATGGTATCAGTCATGATTATCACGACATCGTTACTATTATCTTGTATTCGTAGTTCGTACACATAAACAAACATTAAATAAAATAATATTTTAGAATTTATACTTTACTTTAAGTTATAAGCAATTAATAATAATCTAGTGATTACAACTTTTCGATAAAACTTAAATATTTAATTTTTTTATACATGATTGTAATATTTGTTTAATTTTTTTGAGAAGGCTATTTATTTATTAAACATAATGGCGTATTCTACTAGTGTTAACATAAGTATTGAGACTCAAGCAGAAAATATAATTCAGGAAATTTCATATGATGGACAGGAAATATATCAACCGTAAGTTCAATCAATTTTTTTAAGTTGTTAGATCAAGACTTGTACAAATTAATTCAATTTTATCGTGTATTGTCATGTTTATAGAGCATTGTCTATGTCCGATAATTTATCAAAGCTTGCTCAGAGAATTGATTTTAGTAAGGTTGACGAGGACACTAAACAACCTGAAGTAGAAATTAAATCTGATGAAGAATCTAAAGAGCAGTCTCCAAATGTCCCTGTATCTGGGTGGATTGACTCAGTGGTTTCTAAACTAAAGTAATGTTATTAAAAGTATGTGAAACTTAGTTAATTGGTTGTTAATTTTTCAATACAATGTTTGTAGAAGAGCAGCAACCGAGATTTGTGTTATATCAGATGTGTTAGCTGTGACCAAAGAAAAACGCTACATGATACTTGATCCAATTCCAACAGAGTCAACAGAAACTAAACCGATGGCTCAGATTTATCTTCGTAAAAAGGTTCAACAATTTATAACAATGCAATTTTGAATTTTGTATTTCATTTATCTGATATACCTAGTTGTAATCAAGTTTATCTAGACTATTATTTAACACAATTTTTTAAACACTGACAAATGTATCATTTTATTATTATAATATTGTTTTTTATCATTTAAAAATTAGGCATTGGCTAGTGCATCAAATATAATAATGTCCGCTGTTGATCGTTTAAGAAGTAGCCAGAATGAATTTATGAGAAACCGGACTACACCTGATTTTCATATTGAATTACTAAGATTGAGACAAAATTGGAGGTTAAAAAAAGTTTCAACTGCTATCATTGGGGATTTAAGTTATAAAACGGGTAATAAAATCCTATTATTTATTTTAAAAGTTAGTGTGATACAATAATTTGTTGTATATCTTTTGGAGATTTACACAATTTTATACTTGAATAATTAATTAATTTGAATTATTTTTTATGCTCTGTTTAAAACACTAATATAACTATATTTTATATAAAAAAAATCATATGAGCAGAGTGGTGGCTGTATAATTTTTGCGAGTATCAATGCTTCTCTTTCTTATGTCTCTTAAATCTTGATCCAATGATACAATTTAGTATCAAAATTTTCAAAATAAGTATTTTTTTTTTTGATAATATATTACAAAAGTGGTCATAATTTAATAAAACTAAAAAACTTTAAAAGTTATGAGTATAAAAAATTTTATTTTTTTTTAAATTTAGTTCTTGTTTTGTTTTAAATTACACATGAAAAATAAAACACTTCATCATGTATTATTGAAAACCAATTTCAGTGTGTAAATTGTAAATTTTTTATATGAAATATTTCTTATAGTACATTTATAATATTATTAATTTCCTTTAAACACCTTTTTATTAAATGTGAAGTCATTGAGGAAAATTGTTTAATGTACCTATACTGACTGAAGGTGTGTTATATCAGACTTTGGAAAACATATTGAAATGGTTACGAAACAAGCTGTAGAAATCTAGAAAATAATTAAATTAGTCTGTCTTAATTGTTACGAACACTTAAGAGTAATATGTTGATATTTATTCAGCCGGTTCAAAATTTGGACAAAGTGGAATGTTTGAAGTTACAAAAGCAGAAGACGATATTCAATCAACTAGTGGAATTTCTTCATGTAGTCCTTCATCTTCTCCCAGCCATAATGTTCCAATAACAAAATCACCATCAGCTCTTAGAGTGACCGTTCCTACTGAGCTACAAGGAGTATCATATATAATGGTATTATGCCAAAAAGGTAATTTCTTTAATTATGAATTAATATTTTTATGTAGAATTATTTATTTATTTATTTATTTTTAATTGTACCAAGAGACTCCAATCCAAATAACTTTTAAAATTATACACTACAACATCGTATGAATTTTAGTAAATTCATTAAAACATTTTTTAGGTGATTGAATATTTATTATATTATAATATTTTTAATTCTTATTATTTAATGTTCAGTTTAAATTAAATAGTTATAATAACTATAAAAAATATTATTTTATTCTAATTTGAGGCACCTACTTTTCATTATGTATGATTATAAAAATTACTATAATATTTGTGGTGAGAGAGAGAGAGTAGGTTAATCAAATCCACATTTATTTTTGATTCATTTTCAAACTAAAAACTTCATAAAACCTATTAGTGCATATAGTGTATTTGTTACTGTGAATGCTGACAGTCACCTAATGAATGTCAACATACACCTAATGAATTGATGAATGTTGAAAAATTAAAATAATATAGACATTTACTTGTCGATGTTGACATAGGTACGTATTCATGCATATCATATCATTAAAGTACTATAGTTGAATATATCTTATAATAAAAAGTAGAAACAACATATGTTTAATTAAATCAAAAAATTATTATTATTATTATCAAACAATATTATACTATATTATATTTGTATTATTAGGTATTTAGATTACAGCATGACAAACTGTTAATGACATTGTGTACTACATAAAATGCCAAAATTTCTACATTTACACTTTTTTGTAGTACACTTTGTTTTACAGTTACATCTTGTATATCCTTGCCCACCAATTAATGAATTTGATGTTGAAGCTTCCCTTAAGGAAATTTGTTGATCCCTATGTACATCAGTGATACTACTTTAGTACTAGATAGTATAAGATACTGTTTTATAATTGTGACCCTTCCGTTATTCCTAAATTAGATTAAATAATATCGGCATTACCAACATTCTCCAAAATCATTGTATAAATGTCAACATTCACTAGTGAATGTTTACTAAGATCACAAATTTAATTAATAAGTCAACATTCACCAATGACTTTGGTGTACGAAAACATTAACCGATAACTGTCAGCATTCACCAACTGTGGTCATTCACAGTAACATATTCACATGACATTGTCAATTACATTAAATGAATACAGCATATGTTACAAGTGATGAAATGATCAAAATAAATGCACTTTATGGATAAAGTTTCATTAATTTATATTAAATAATTTGATAATCTGGTCATGTGTACATCCATTTAATTTTATTGGTATTGAATTAAAAAGATTTGATTTAAGTGAAAATGAAAATTTACTTAAAAATTAATATTAGATGGCGGAAATGGACTGTTGATTTTGTTAGATAATAGCTTACTTTAAAGGGAAATGTCAGTCTTTGATTTATGGTCAGCCAAGATATCAAGTTGGAGTAATTTTAGTATTGAATCGTGTAGTGGTTATTCAATCTTTAATTAAAATAAAATGCTATGAAATTCAAAAATTTTCATTGCATTCGTTCCAGTTGACAACTTTTATAGAGTGTGAATTTAACATACGTTTTAAAATATTAATATCTTCTAGTGCTTTGCAGCAAATTTGCTCATATATATATATATATATATATATATATATATATATATATATATATATATATATATATATGTATTTGTCAGCCAGAGGTAGTTCAGTGTTAGAGAATTTTTTATTTAAAGAAGATGAGATTCTGGGACTGAAAAAAATCATTATCTTTCACGTGAATAAATTTAGGTTTAAGCCAGTTTTTTTGACTACATGACTACATACTAGACAGTTAAGGTCATCTTGTAATAACTGACAATCATTTTGGGCTTGTATACGTAGGAAAATATTTGAATCATCAGCAAAAGCAAGCAATTGGCTGTGTTTAAGAATTTTATTAATATCATTGATAAAGGTTAAGATCAAGAGAGGTGAGAGATGTCACCTTATGGCATGCTGTAGGGCACAGAATAAACAATAGACGTAGTGTCGTGAAGATTGACCCTCCCTATCTTGCCTGTAATAAATTACCTTAACCAAGATAATAGGGGATTACCAATACTTAAGTGATTTAATGTATAATGTTCATAAATCATAATATGTGTATGTATTGATATTATTATTATTATTTGATTTATTCTTTGTATTTCTTAGCTATGAAAATTATCATTAGAATTTTAGTGAAATTAATAATTTTATTTTGTTTATCATGTAAACATTTATTTTTTAAAGACAATGTTATGTATGATATTGTTCATGCTAATTAATAATTATTATACTTATTTCTTTACATTTATAGTCATACAGATTTATTAAAACATGTTATTTTTAATTTTTTTTAAAAACATGTTTCTCTTATTTCTTGTATTTTAATTATTAATTTAATTCAAATTCATATGAATTGAATATATTTACAACAGTATTAATTTTTTTTATGTTTCAGACCAAGAAAATATTTTCAATACATCGTTTAATCTCCTTGGTTCAGCTCCAGCTACTCCTAATCCAGACATGCATTGGCAACAAAAATTAGAAGCGGCTCAAAATGTATTGTTTTGTAAAGAATTGTTTAATCAACTTGCTAAAGAAGCTGTTCAATTGCAAGCAACGATACCACATATGGTGGTTGGAAATCAAATTTCAGCTACAGTATGTAAACAAATAAAAGTTTTATTCTTTTAATTTATTTTACACACATTTTAATATAACTTAAATATTATAATCTTGTTTAGGTATTTCCTGGTATTCAGTTGATTATCGGTTTATGTCATAGCTCAACAAATGGTAACCCTAATTCTATATTACCGTCCAAAACTGATCATGACCATGTATTAGAACACTCTCTACACCAACTTTTAAGAGAAGTGCATCATAGAAATACTCATCAACCATTTCCTCATCCTTCTTCTGGACCATTAGGTCCAAGTAAACGCCGAGCAGTTGCTGGTCCTAATGCTGCTGATCGTTTTGAATTATTAGAAATGTCTAAATGGTAAAACACATTTTTACATTCATATAAATTAAAAAGAAAATATTCATAATGTTAAAAAAATTTTAGCCAAACTTTATTGGAGCAAATTATAGAACAAGCTCAACATTTTTTCATGAGATTACGTACAGAATATGTTATTGATACACTAGCTAAAGAGGTAAATTGATATTATTTTATTTCATATAGATTTAAAATTGTATTAACCATGTATGTAATCATTTTAGGTCAAAGATCCTATCATAATTTCACATTGGAATTCATTAAACTCCCCTACACAAGCATGTGTTAAAGTTACTATTGTATCACATGGATTTGATTGTATTTGTCGAACTTCTTTAGTTGTGCATGTTATGAAGAAATCATTAAAATGTATTTGTCGAGATGGTCGAGTGATGTATTTATCATATGAACCACAAGAGTTAAGAGATCTTATTTTTTGTCAAGTAAGAATATATTATGTCAATGAGTTTTAAGTATTTTAAAAATGTATAATAGTTCTAATTTTTATATAATTTAATAACTGTTATAGATTTATCAACATCAAATAATGGGAGTTCAATCTGTGGCTAAGACTCAAGGTTGGCAATTTTTGGCTAGTTCTTCTCATCTTGGTCTTGGTCCTGTTGAACCAATGGGAAATGCTAGTTCATGTCTCTTAGCATCGCCTATAGGAGATAGGTATAATATTAATAATATTGTATTAATGTTTTATAATATATTAACAAATTTTACCTTTCATTCCAGGTTGATATCAGTGAAATGTGAACCCCAAGGCAATGTTTGTGTGAGTATAGCACATTCGCCAAAAAAAGATTTCTTTGGAGGTCAGTTGGTAAAAGAAAGAAAATGGGAAAATTTAGGGGGTTCATTTAAAAAAGTTCGGTGGGATAAAATGGAAGGTAAAAATTTCTTGAACAAAATAGAACTTTTAATGGCTAGTTTAACGAATTCTACCTAATAATTTTGTGGCAAACATTATAAATTTGTTTGTTAATTAAAAAAATGTATTGTAATTTGTCTTGTATATGATTTTTTAGTTAAAATTATCTATTATTTATTATAATATTTACTATTTAGTAATAATGTACACTATTCATTCTCTCCTTCATTTGTTTCTTCATCAATGAATTACAAATTGTTAGATATAAACTATTTATTTATTGTATTTCCTTGATATTTTAATTTAAACATTTTTAAAAATTAAGATGAAATTATGATTCAATTTTACAGTATGATCTCTCTATTATCTAATACATGCCATAATGATAAATTATCAGATTACAAGTATAGTTGGATTATTAATGAGGTTTTTTTGTAATTAAACCCTCATAAAATATTAAATTAGATATAACTCATTTAAACTTCATTTGTTATAACAATTATAACTCATTAGAAATAAACTTAAAAGAAATCAGACAATATCGAAAAAATCGTATAATAATTTATTAAAGTGTGTATAAAAAAAAATCCTGACTTACGATTTTTGAACTTTTGTTAGGATAATTAGGTAAGTATATGAGTAAGGTCATATTAAATTTTCAGAACTTTTTGTCAAATATTTAAAATTATATTACATAAAAACTTTCAAACAATTTGGTAAATTAAAAGTTCTATATTTAAGTCAAAAGTGCTATAATTGTTCTGAAAATGTTGTCCAATATAAAAAAGTATGTATTTGATATTGGATAAAATTTTCAAGTTTCTAGCTTCAATACTTTTCGATTAATGACTAAATACCTAAAATCTGAACAGGGAAAATCTCGTTTACGGTGGATTTTTACTGATTTTACCGTTTTTACTCAAATCCAATTAATATTTAAAATAATTGAAAATATATTAAAAGATATCACAAAAAAATTAAATTTATTAACTATAATTTGTATTACTTGGTCAACACATTTTTACATGAAAACCCACATTGTATTTATAAGACCCGTCCTCAAGTTTAATGTAATTCCTCAACATTCAATTTTATAGTATATTATTTTATTTTATTTTTTCTTTATTTACCTCCTAAAAATCCAATTTTCTCCACACTTAATATGTAATAATAATAATATCTAATAATAGTCAATTTATACAAAAAAGAAGCACATCGAAAGACACAGGGAATATTTAATATATTCAACAAGCATATGCTTTATTAATATAAAATCTAATATATTTATAAACGTATATAGTACATATATTATATTATATGACATTACGCAAAACATGCGATTTTGTCTACATATTTATGCAACCATGTTGAAAAGACGGTATGTCCCACACATCTGCACATCAAAAATTATTATGTAAAAATACTGTCTCTCTATCTATATTATTAATTCTATTAGTATTACTTGTAATATTATCAATAACAGACTATCCTTATTTTTATTCTTATTCCCAATTCCATACAAAATGAATGTTTATGTTTAATATTTAGTATCATTTGTATGCTAATTTGTAACTAGATTTTGTTGTATTACTAGGGTGCAAACACGTTCAATTAAATTGATAAATAAATAAAAAAACATTCATTTCACATCTCCGTCTTCCAAATCATTTTTATACATTTTTCTCAAACACTTTACAGTCCTAAGTTTGAAATGAGCGGAAAGAAAATTAATTTGTCAAGTTTTAATACCAATGTACTGTACCTATATTGTTTTTCATCTAATTTCATTAGGAATATTACAGATCAAGATATTATATATAAAGCAATACATTGATATGAATTATGAATTCATCATGATTCATTCAACTGAAATCAATATAACTATCTACGGAGTATTCCAGATTAATTTGAAAATTGCAATACCTATATTTTTATACAAATATCAAAACTTTATTCAAGTAAACTGCCCACAGTGTAGGTTACTAGGACATAAAATGGCAAATACTATAGATTATCTAACACAGCGGTTCTCAAACTTTTTTGTTCGTGGAGCCCTTATGTTCCTAAAAAAAATTACGGAGCCCCAAAAATCAGAAATGTCTATTTGAGACAACAATAATTCATACAAAATGATGTCAATTCATATGATTTGCTTTTTATTAATTTTTTTCTGTAAAATATGAATATACACAAATTATTTAATTAATTTAACAGTAAAAAAAAACATGCTATTTTAGTAATTTATAAAATTTAATATTTAGTGATTTTAATGTGATCCATGATGTAGGCTTTTTTTACTGACTAGTATTTTAATATTTAGCCTGGATTCGCATGTTTACTTCCACATCCAATTTATTACGATATTTTGTTTTCGTCGATGCATATGATGAAAATCCGGTTTCACACAGATATGTTGTTCCAAAAGGAAGAATAGCTAATATGGCTTTTTTAGCCAGAGATTGATATTCGTTTGCAATACTGCTACTGCACCAAAAATCTGTTAATGATATTTTATCAAATAAAGTTTTTAAAGAATTAAAGATGAATCGGTGGTCGTTTCAATGAATTTTTCATATTCTGTCATAGAATGAATTTAATGAATACAGATATGCCCAGGGAGCCACGGAGCCCTTAGACTACTCTCGCGGAGCCCTAGGGCTCCGCGGAGCACAGTTTGAGAACCGCTGATCTAACAAGTACCAATAGTATTTGGTAGTTATACTAAATCAATATTACGTCATATTTAATCTATTATGTGATATTTTCATGTGGGTATAAGCTACCTAAACCTATTTAATAATATTCGCTTTGAAGCATAGTGGAACATCTATTAGGTTAGGCCAAGAGAAAAAAAAGAATAATCTATTCATTATTTTTAAATTTTTTAGAATTTTAAATGGATTATCACTAATTTTGTAGATACATCAGTTTTAATGATTTTTTTTTTCCTGTAAGAATTTTCAAATTGTCTTAAGTAATAAACTATAATATATTTATACATTATATTATGAAACATAGTAGGTACCTACTTTTTTGAAAAATTTCGGTACTTAAATTTTTTTTGGACCAATAGTGTAAGATAAGTAGGTAGGTACGTATGCAAGTTCCAAGCGGCGGAATAATGAGAATTCATTTTTGTGGGTACCCCGAGCTTCTTTTCTTCACTCTTAACCTTAAATGCTTATCAACCGTAGGTATACATAGTTAGTACATTACGTCAGTTACGTATTATCTAAAATGGATTAAACCTATTATTTCAATAGGTAATAGAAAAGGAAAAAATAAAAATTTTCAAAAAAGCATTCTAATTTCCATGTTATTCTATCATAGAACAATGATTTTATTAAGTATATTATTAAAGATAGGTACTTGAGTCTTGAATGGTGATTATGATTAAAAAGTCAAAGACTTCATAAATTTTGTGGATAAAAAAAGATTTTTTTTTTTACTAGGTACTAGGTAGTGAAATTTTGTATCTACAATTAGTCTCGATAATCATAAAAATATATTGGAAAAAAATGTTTGGTTATGCCATTGCCTTCCTTAGTTCTAGTCAAAAACAAAAACGACTGCAACATTACTGCCAATGACAAATATATTACTTTCACTCAGGTAAACCCTGAAATACTACAAGGTTCCTTTTCAATTATCATATTCTTAAAAAAAGAACATTAAAATCCACGCGCTGCAACCCCTTGATTGCCAAGAAAATAATTTTAAAAAAATGATAATAATAATAATAAAACATTTTAGTTTACTTAATTATAAATAAGTTCTTTCATGTAAATTTATTTTTGAAATCATTGTTTTGTGTAATCACAAAAGGTGTTAGTTTAAAGTTTAAAAAAAAAACTGCTCATATGATTTGAAAATACGCAGTATTTATGCCAGTTAAACAACTTTAGTTTATAACGTTTACATTGTTAAATTATATTAATTTTTTTTTTTTTACAACCCGAATATTAGTTACATAAATGATTATTGATGTTTCTCTCCACTTATCTTTATCAATTATAATCCTCTTCATCTCCCAGTATGTTCCTAGTCCCGGTATCTTCCATCACCTGTTTCATAATTGGAGTTCTGGGCCTTCCTCTTTCAGGTTTTCCCTCGATCCTTCCCTCTATTATTGTGGTTATCCAAGGACTATTCTTTATTACGTGTCTAATCCATGCTTTCCTCCTCAGTCTTAGAATATTCCATATTGATTTCTGGGTATTCATTCTCCTGAAAACCTCAGCATTTTTTATCTTTTCTGTCCATTAAATTTTTAGCATTCTTCTCCGACACCATACTTCAAAGGCTTCTATTTTGGCTTTTTTAACCTTCATTATAGTCCAAGTCTCTGCTCCATATAGAGCTACATTCCACACAAAGCTTTTTATAAGTGCTTTCCTGGTGTCGAGACTTATTTTGTTCGAGGTAAATAGATTTCTCTTTTTATAATAGGCCTGTTTGGACTGTGCTATTCTACTTACTATATCTGTATGGCTTTTCCCATTGCTTGTGATTATGTTCCCCAGGTTTGTAAATCTTTGAACCGACTCCAGCAATATTCCGTCTAGAGTTATATGTATTTGTATAAATTTGTTGTTTGCCACATATAAGGATCTTGGTTTTCCGTTGATTTATTTTCATGTACCTAGTGTTCTTTAAGCGTGTCGTTTATTTTTTCGAGCATGTTAGTTATGTCTTCTTCACTTTCTCCGACTATAGCAATATTGTCCGCAAAACGCAGCATTTGCACAAGTACCTATTCCACCAATCTTTACTACTCCAATGTTTTCTTTTCTTACTTCTTTTAAGGCTTCTTCTATATATATATAGATTAAATAAAGTAGGTGATAGATTTCACCCTTGTGTTACCCCCTTTAGCCTCCATCTGGTAGTTAATTTTTTCAGCTTTTATAACTGCGATTTCATTTATGTAAAGATCAGGTATAATTTTTCTATATTTGTAGTCTATTCCAATGTTTTCCATAATCTTAAAAAGTTTTGTCCATTTAACATTATCGAATGCCTTCTCCAGATCTAGGAAGACAATAAACAGTTGTTTGTTAGGCAATTCTAAACGATCTGTACCTATTGAAGCTAAGTATTTCTCTGAGAATATCGCTTTAATTTTTAGATGTTAATTGTTATTTTTCTACAAGACGTAGAATTCATTATTAGGTATATAATATAATTTAATATTCACTAACATACTTTACTTACGGTTCTCAAAAATGAAAATTGTTTAAAAAAATAATAACGACATTTCTCAATCTAAAGGTTATTTTATTTTGTAGTTCAATTAGCCTGTAATTCCAAAATATTAATTATGCCGAAATATTTTTTGTTTGTATTTGAAATATTATTGTGATTGGTTTGACGAATTGTAAAAATTCGAATTAAAATTACGCATTGTAGTTAGAATTAGGGTTCATTAGAACTCTTTTTACTCAAAAAGTCCGATATATTTCATAAAAGTATAGTATAGTTATCTTAAAGTTATTAAATAATTCAATTTTATCTGTAATTTAATGACAACCTAACGTACAGCAATTACTTAGATGAAACTAATAATTACAGAGTGTGGTCAACAGAGCTCCTATAGAATGTCCGAGGTGTCGGCGACAATGTTTTTAAATTCCTACCATATGTGGGAATGTAATCGAATGTCGACGATAAATTGTGTTTCTAGGTATGGAGTATGGACTTAGTCACAATAACATCGAGTAATAATGACGCAAACTTAGGTATCACTTCTATGAATTGTAAAAGCTCTTATAATTTCTTTGTATTGAATCGCTTGGGTAAAGAATACTGTTGGTATTTTGTTCTACTACATAATATTACATAGCAACACAGCATAATTGCAAATATTAAGTACCAACCAAATGAAATTAACAAAAATATGTAGGTACTTTGTCCCGTAGGGCGTAGGGTATTATTTGCTCTTCGGACAAGTTAATGGACATGGGTGTACAGAATTTTAAAGAAATGAAATGTCATATCTTTAGTTGAACCATTCTTATCAAAGCTTCAGAATTAAAATATATCGTTTGGATGATACAATTTCTTTTAATAAATATTTAAAGTGTAAAATTGACGTAAAACCAGTTTATTACTTAAAAATTATAAAATAATCGTTGTTGACAGCTGCCGCAAATAAACATGAAGCAGCACATGTCGGCCGTGATTTTATGTGATTTTCTTTAAAAATACATTTGCGCGTTCCAATAATATGGATTACTGAGTGGTTTTAGTGCAAAAACACCTATTTACAAAATTGTAGAGGATGTTCAAATCTAGATACATAAGAAGCCCGATTTTTAATATCTTTAAAACTGCGTGAAATACACCATGTTTAATTACGCTCTTTTTATCTTTTTTTCGATAGCTTTTTCTAGGACTTGAAATTCAAATTTCAAAAATCCGGCTTCTTACGTAACTAGATTTGAATGTCTTCTACAATTTTATACATAGGTATTTTTGTGCTAAAACCACTCAGTAAGCCATATTATTGGAACGCACAAACGTGTTTTTAAAGGAATTATTACGCTCGCGCGGCTCGGTGACACGTCCTCTTAAAGGTTTATAAAAAAAAACAAGTCACGAATTTTTTATTTTTTTCAGTTTTGTTAGTGAAGTGTATAAGAAAGTTCGAATTAAATTTTTAAAAGTTGTTGTCGAATATTAAAAATATACTGTTACCGTTTATAAATTTTATAATATTTCGTCTAATTATCGGTAAGTTTTTTTTCAAAATTGTCTGGTTTTTTTTTTTTTTACAAAAAAGACATTTTTTTTCATCAAAAGATTCAAAACTTATTGTTCTATCTGTATTCAAAGTTTCATTATGATTGGATGCACTAATTTCTTCAAATAAATTGTTATAGTTGAAAATGTACGTGAAAATAATTTATTACGTAAAAATCGTGTAATAATTTACTTAAACGCTAATAAAAAAAAGCCTGATTCACGATATTTGAAATTTTTTCTTAATCGTTAGAAAAGTGTATGTAATTTAAAATGAAAATTTCGAAGGTTTTATCGTATATTTAGAACTTTATTAGGAATAAACTTAAAAAAACAAGGTATTTTCAAAGTTTAATTTTCGCCCAAAATTTAACACATTTTTTTGAAACTTATTTAAGTATGCAGTAATACATCAGTAATATAATATGGCAAACATTTCAAGTTTCTGGCAACATTATTTTTGGAGTAATGATGAAATTACTAAAGTCGATTCAATGAAATTGTCGGTTACTGCGAATTTCGCCGTTTTTGGTCCATTTTGGGCTGTTTTTCCACTCGCTTGGAAAAACCTAATGAGATGAGATGAGATGAACCTTCAAATCTACTTACAATTTCCGATCTATAGAGTAGCTAGATGAAACTTTTGGACAAAGTTAATTTGAGAAAAAAGTGTCTCCAGGTAAAAAAAAAAAAAAAAACTTCATTGTAAAACCATAAGATCCTTCGTTTCACACAGAATCTAAAAGTGCCTTCCTACGCACTTCGCCCCATGGGATACTTTTCGCTCCCCAGATAAATCAAAGATCCCCTTTAAAAAAATCCCATTCTAAAGATCCCCTTCTAAAGCCATCCCGGCTATACTGACTTTTAAAGAAATGATTCACTATTTAAAGTTGTAACAATCAAATTATCAAGAACAGTTGTTTTCAATCAATAAAATAATTCTGTGAAAAAAAATGCATGAGCAAAATTTTTGAAGACTCTTAGGTTCTGGGGTCCTGAAAATAATATTCCCGATGAAAAAACGTACCTTTCTGCCACTAGCTACAATCATGGATCAAATCCGTGACTCGAGATCACAACGAATATAATCATTCATCAGTGAAATTACTAAAATTACAATCATACATCTGTGACTAAATACTAAAATATATCTACATTGATAAATATTTAAAAAAATAATACGTTAAACCTTATCATCATTCATCACTACCTAATCAGTTATCGTTATACGTCCTTGTATCAGTATATCAATGGTACTACTTTTTTTTTTATCTTCCCATAATGTGTATGCCTTAAAAAACCGTTTTTATGATCTACTATGTAAAATATAGATTTAAATTTTCTTGTAATCACAAGAGTTGGTGATTTTCGGTGATGGTACCATCGGCATCGAACTTAGATTTAACATAATATACATATATTATATTTATTATTTATACACCTATGGCGTCAGATAACATTGCCGCATGGTGCATCTAATCTTTATTCTATGGGCACGGCGGCGGTCGTCACTTATCAGCAAGTGACAAGTGTAGCCCAAACTACTATCTAGTATCTATAGTGAGTGTTTTGGCCACGGACTACTACATACTACAGACTGTGTAGTAGTCCGTGGATTTGGCCTATAGAGTTTTATATTACTCTATGGTTTTGGCCATGCCGTACCGGATTGTTTATTGTATTTAATTGAATTTATTAGAATAAACCATAGATATATAAAAATATTTTTTAGTATTTTTATATATTTGTGGAATAAACCATTCACTTAGATTATCTATATAGATAAAAAGTTTATAGTGCTGACGATGACATTATATTTATCATAACATATTATCAATACTTCAATAGAGTATTCGGTTTTCTGGTACAATGTACAGTATAAGACCATTTGTTGGTGTATGGACGAGTAGAACGTATTCTGGTTTTAACAAAATATTCTGCTGTTAACTGCTGTTAATTGCTGTTAATTCCGTGATAACGTTCGGACACAGAGGAACCCCTGGTTTTCCTTATTCGCCCCGCCGATCCGTCCAATCTATCACTGTCTCACGCAGTGATTCCATACTCCATAGTCCATAGTGTGCCGACTGTCGACTGCCGTCTAGAGGTGGGCAAAAAACATCGAGGTTTTATCTCGATGTTTAATCGATGTTTTAAAATGTATTTGTATTTTTTCAATTACTAATTGCAGTGGATATTTTAAGGAATTTCCACTGGGCGACATTAAATAAATTTTATACATCATAATAAAAGTTAACATCTAACAGTCTAAGGAAAAAAAAATGAAATTTCAGAGTTTAATATACAAACCTGATCTACTACTAAGTACTAATATTACCATCATAATTCGCAAACATCAATATCGTCAATTTAGTGAAAAATCATCGTCGCTCAGTTATTAAACATAACATCTACTAGGCAACAAAAAGTTTTCACTGGGCGACATTTTTGTCGCCCAGTGTGTTAGTTAAAATATCCACTGACTAATTGTATTACAATTTTTTCTCGCGCCAAAAGCCAAAAGTTGTATCTACCACATATGTTAAATGTTATATTTAAAAAGCAGTCATGTCAGATTATCAGATGATCCTTTACAAATATGGAAGGATATGATATGTTGAATGTATATCCTATTTTATCGAAAATAGCTATTAAATATATTGTGCCTATTGCAACATCTATCCCTAGCGAGAGATTATTCTCTAAAGCGGGATTGACTTTGAATAAACAAAGAAATCGGTTAGGTTTAAATGTTAAAAAAATTTAAACAAATTATTGTTCTTACAATAGGTAATTAGAAGATACCCTATGGTAATTTTATATCATTATGAATACATGTCAATAAAAATAAAACATTTTTAAGAATTATATAAATAAAAATTGTATGATATATACCTTTGACTTAAAGTGTTAAAATGTTTTTTAATTTAGTATTTTCCTATTTTTTTTCTTGAAACGACAAAATAGAACGTTAAACATTATAATGAGTAATAATTATTAAAATAATTTATCTTGTATCATTGTAATATAAGATATAAGGAAATAAGGTATTTTTCATGTCCTCTAAGCTGTAATTAGGGTACTCTGAACCTGAGGTATAAATTGGTTCGCCGGCACTGAATGATTGGTAATTAAAAATTTTTTGTAGAAAACATTGAAAAAACCTCGATGTTTGTCTCGAAAATCCGATATATCGACACTATCGATGTTTATAATTTCGATGTATCGATACATCGAAACTTCGATGTTCAAACAATTTTGCCCGCCTCTACAACTTGCCGACTGGTGACTGCCGACCGAGGGCTGGGTAAGCACGGCTGTGGTAGACGTGTAGAGGTGCAGCAGCTGTAATACGCCTGTATATCTGGAAACACTGCTATCTCGACTATTTCCGCTACAGGTTTTGGCATCCTGTGCATTCGTTCCATTCGGCATCACCATAGCCCGCTCGTCATCTCCCTCCTAATCTATTTTTTCTGTTTTGTTATTTTTCGTCTCTCATCATTACATATCTAAATCTAAAGTTTTATTTTTACATCGTAGTTTGTTACTGTTACTGTAATATTGCTACCACCTGGATACGAGTGCAAGTTTCGCCGCTGTTGTCGGAGTCAGACGTTAACTGTCTCATTCATCGATTCAAGCTAATAATGCTACTCTGCTCAAAATCATTGGTAATACGCGTATTATAAATTACTGTACACACGATTCAATTAAAATAACTTTTGGTGCTGTTTGTAATCACATTTTGTTTTCCTGTGTGCTTGTACTATTAGCATTGTATAGTTCACTGCATGTGTATTTTGTCATTCACCATCTATTATTGTGTTGATTGAATTTGTTTTGTTTTTATTGCTTTTACTGCACTTATTATTTACTATTATTTTGTTTATTTGTGATATTGTAGATCACTCTACCTAGTTTATTTCAGATGTGTGTGCTTGATTGTGATAATTGTTATTAAAGTATTGTGTACCAATTGATTATGGATCTAAATGACAATCAGTCTAATATCCCTGTTCCTGATCTTCATCTTAGTGATGTCAGTAAGTATATTTTGATATTGTTGTTTATTCATTTTATGTTTAAATAATTGAATATATTATATGTATGTAAGACGTATATTATGTGGTATATTAGTCTTAGTGTTCCTCTTAAATTAGTCTTCAGAAAATGCTATGATTAATTCTACAGAACTCGAGAAAAGATTAATAAAAACTTGAATACAGTTCATCTTCAAGTGTTAAAATATATTACCATACATTTAATCACTACACATTTGGTTATGTTTTGAAGACCAATTGAAAATTGTGCTTTAGTGTCGTTTGGTTTAAGTTCTGCTTTTGCATGTTTTTGTACATCAATCTATGTGTGCTTATTGTGTGAATCTCTTATACATCTTAATTTCAGTTATTTTATGGACATTTAGATGGTGACTGTCTTTAGGTGTAGACTATTTTAAATATATTTATTGAATTTTATTTTATTTTTGATAACATTTTTACTGAAATTTTAAATTTATTCAACAAATAGTTTGTTTTTTAATTAATGTTTTATTTACATTTTTATGTTATGATACAATTTTTTTCATTTCAATTTGTGCTGTTTACTTTTTTTTAAGTAATGACTGATTTATAACTTAATTTACTAATTTGTTGTTTTAACCAACATGTTTTGTTTAATAAAGATACAAAATATATAGGATTATAATATTTAGGTCTACTAAAGAATATTGTTGGCAAACCATTGTTTTACAAACAATATCTACTTAAGTTTATTTGAAAAAATGTGTTTTATAGTAGTCTAAATGATTTTTTCTCTATGTTTTATATGCATGGAATTTTTTATTATCGTAATAATTTGTTCATACATTGGGTAAATTGTTGTTATGATGTCTTGAAAGTAGTCTTGAACTTTGATGTTTTATCAGTCAGCTATCAGTCAGCTATTGTTATCACTACTTTAGTTCTTGGTTTATTTCATTTAGCAGTATTCATTTTTCTCGTAAATATGTTAATTATTTTGCATTAATGTTTATAATATATATATATAATATAATATATATATATATATATATATATATATATATATATATATATATATATATATATATATATATATATATATATATATATATATATATATATATATATATATATATAAATTGTATTTCAAATCTTTTTAATATACCAGTGTAGTATTACAAAATATGTATTTAAATCATGTTTATTAGTTTAAAGCTTTTACTAGAAAAAATGTTTCAATGTTATTAATGTATATTATATTAATAATAATTTTAATTAATTTAGTTGATCTGATTGAAGAGCATACAAGAACAGACAACCTACAACCAATGGACAGTCCGTCAACTAGTAATGGTCGAAAACCCATGAATACTCCATACATAAAAATAACTGAACAGCCTGCTCCTAAGGCTTTAAGGTTTCGATATGAATGTGAAGGTAGATCTGCTGGAAGTATTCCTGGCGTTAATAGTACAACTGAAAATAAAACATATCCAACTATTCAAGTATGTTAATATTCTGACATAAGTGTTTATATACCCGTTTTAATCAATTTTATTTTTATTCACTATTCATATATTTTCTTAGATTATTAGGTTTTATCTCAATTATGAAGTATAAAGAGGGATAGCTCTTTAATTAACCTTTCAAAAAGAGTACTTTACTCTTAAATTATTATCAACTTCCAAAAATATTTTTTTATTTGTTAATAATTGTCTCATAAAAGTAGCCGATCGTAGTCTGAATTTACTCCTTCTCAAATCTAAAACTCCATTTTCACCTATGCTTAAGATATTTTTGATTTTTGAGATATTTACGATACTAAGCCTCCTTGTAATTCTCTACATTTTAAAATGGACATCACTTATAGAATCTCTGAATGATGCTTGTTGGTATAAATGAATGAATAATCTTGTATATATTTCAATCTGGATAGTTGTTCAAATAAGAAATATTTAAATTGTTTTAATTTTGTTTTTTTTTTTTAGAGAAATTTAATGCTTAGAATTTATGTATATGCATTATTCAAAGAGGATGTAAAAAATATCATACAATTTAAATGTATTTATCAATGTTTATTATTATCTTATGTTACAGATAGTGGGGTATAAAGGTAGAGCTGTTGTTGTAGTGTCATGTGTAACAAAAGATATACCATATCGCCCTCATCCTCATAACCTTGTGGGACGTGATAACTGCAAAAGAGGAATATGTACTATTGAAATTAATAATGAATCAATGACGGCAAGTTTTCAAAATTTAGGAATACAATGTGTGAAAAGAAAAGATATAGATGATGCTCTTAAAATGCGAGAAGAAATAAGAGTAGATCCATTTAGAAGTAAGTAAACTAATTATTTGTGTAAAAATATTATCATTGATGAGATGTTGAGGTATACTTCAGTAAAAAATAAATTAATATTATAGTTATAATTTTACTAATATTTAATTGATTGTTTCAAAATATTAAATGTTTTTTATATTAAAATGTATAAATAAAAATAAATTAATACTAAAAAACAATATATAAAATCATTAATAAATATTCAATTTTAATCACACATGCATTTTGTTTGTTTATGTAATTTATAGAAAAAATTACTTTTATTTTGTTACTGTTCATCAAAATAATTTAATTATAATCTACTTCATCTGATAATGTATTGTTTAAATTGTGTACTACTAATTGGCTGCTGAAAATTATGAATTGTAATTGTACAAATTTCTAACTATATTTTATGTGATGTGGATAATGTTTTATCATAATTATTACTATACTTTAATAAGTATGTTTAAGTCATTGTGTCATTACTATTGTGTATTGATATAACATTATTTATTAAATATAAAAATTAATGCTAGAAATATTTCCTTTGATAATGGGGTTTTATCCATAATATTAAATATTAATATTTTCATATAAAGAAATTTAGATAAAAAAGATTTTTATATATTGTTTTAGTATAATATGAGAACGATAATTTTTAAATGTTGAAACAAATAATATTTATTTTTATGATGCAAATATTTAAATATTTTCAGCTGGTTTTTCACATAAAGACAATCCAACATCAATTGATTTAAATGTGGTTCGATTATGTTTTCAAGCATTTTTGGGGGGTTCGCAAAAAGGAAAGTACAGTATCCTTGAACCTGTTGTTTCTGATCCAATTTATGATAAAAGTAAGTTTTTTTGAGTTGGAAAAATACAATAGAATTGTATAGTTATAAATGATCTAATTTATTGTTGTACAGTATTGAAAATGTATAGTAATAATATTTTTTTATTTTTATAGAAGCAATGTCTGATTTACTCATTTGTAGATTAAGTGATGCATCAGCTTCAGTTTTAGGAGGAAAAGAAATTATACTACTTTGTGAAAAAGTAACCAAAGGTAATATTAAGTTATATTTTATTTCTGAATGTATTTTATTGTTGTTTGTTTTTATAATTCAGATGATATTCAAATAAGATTTTTTGAGGAAAAAGATGGTGAGTGTATTTGGGAAGGTTATGGTGATTTTCAACCATCAGATGTTCATAAACAAGTGGCTATACATTTTAGAACACCAAGATATCAAACAACGCAGGTAAAATTTGTTAATGTTTATTTTTTACTATGTAAGTTATTTTTTAATATTTAATAAATTTAAAGCTAACATTTTTTTATGAAATTGTATGTGAATTAAATGTATTTTACCACTTCAGTCACAGATCTTATTTTTGAAGCCTATATAATTTGTTATATGAGTATTAAAATTAATAAATCCTTTTTTTATTCATAATTAAAAATTTAAATTGGTGACTAGAGTGGTGTGCATTAAACTATTTTGTAAATCATAATTTTATTTTTTGCTCTAGATTGATAATGCAGTTAATGTATGGATTCAATTAAAAAGACCCTCTGATGGCATGTGTAGTGATTCTCGTCCATTTAAGTTAACTCCGGCTGATTCAGGTATGTCCCCTCAAAAATATGATAGGCTACCAGAAAAACATTTCAATGAATACTGGGCAGATAATCAATTTGAAGAAAAAGTACCACTTAGTGTTTTTGATAGTAATAATGATAATAATGATGAAGAAATGAAAATGGAAATAGAAATTAAAGATGAACCAATAGAGGTCAATGAGGAAGTATGTTATGACATAAATAAGGAGAATAAAGAAGAAACAAGCAGTTCTTCTTCAGAGGTTATGGGTGAAGATTTGCATGGTACTTATTCTAGTCTTCAAATGGCTTTTAAAAATCCATGTTCAATACCTGAAAGATGTCAAAGTTATGAGGATGTGTCAATCATTCCTCCTCGACCTCCAAGCAGTTCTAAACCAAAGTTTGATAGTAATACAGCTCCGCCTTTACCGCCGAAAAGAATTAAAAAAAATCCTAGACCAACAAAATATCTTCCTACAGTGCAAGAAAAACCTTCAAAAATAAAATTGTTACACAAGTTACTGAGTATGCGGAAACGAAGTAAATCTATGTGTTCATCGAATAGTAGTATCAATGATTCTATGAACGACACTCCTTTGACTGAAGCGGAAAATTATGCTTTATATACTTCTGTAGCGCCACATGCAGCCATGTCAGAGTTTGACGAATCTTCTATGTATTATAGTACTGTGGAAGGGGGAACAGTAACAACTGTAAAATAATAAATAAAAAAGATGAAAGCTGACCATCTTCATTTTGCTCAGCATCATTACACAAATTGTTGAAAAACGTATCAGGGTTCTAAAATAATTGAATTTAATTATTGACTGGCTATGAATTTAATATGAAAATATTTTGCTTGTATTAACAATTTTAATTTTAATAAGTTAGATATTTAATTTAAAATATTACATAAAATAGTAAAAATAAAAATAGTCTTTAAATAATAAATTAACAAATTTTTTCTTAGCATACAAACAATTGTTATTTGATTTTTTTTTCTTAGTATTTATTTGTTCATTTTCTAATATTGTTTATGAGTATACATTTTTATATTACAGTTACATATTGTGAGCCATGATAATGTTCAAAAATATATTTTATTTTTAAGTTTATGCAATGTTTATTGATTTGTTTAGTGCGCGTTTTAGATCCAGTCGGGAAAAGAAAAAGACAGAAATTATCTAGCGAAAGTGAACTTTTGAGACAAATTCAAAGTGGCCCCCCCAGTGAGTAAACATAATATAAACGAAATTAAGCTTTAATTAAACTACCCTGGGCAATGTAAGGTGATTTTTATAAAATTGTTACTATTCGGTGCCGGTGTCAAAAAGTTAATGTCAGTTTCTTTAATTAGCATGTTATTAGTATTCATAAATTTAACGCACAGGCATTAATGTGTATTTCTGTTTAAGCCTAAATGTGTTTCTTTCCTTTTCTATAGATGTTCGAATGTATATATATATTTATAAATATATACACACATATATATATCATTTTTTTATAAATAAATTTTTAGTTTATTTAATATATAGTATATGAAAATACAAGAAGAAGAAACAACCAACAAATAAAATTGTGGAAATATTAGATTTAAGTAAGTATAAGTAGGGTTGAGTATTTTCTTGGTTGTTTTTTGTTTTTTTTTGCGTAGAATTCAATAAACTGGATGGGATATAATATATACTTGATTGTTTTATTTTTTTCAAAATATATTCCATGCTTCACAGATCCACATACAACAACTTAATATTTTATTGTTAGTGTTAATATTTTTTAATTTTTTGTAATTATGTTAAAAAAGAGTAAAAAATAAATAAAATGTTCTTAAAACAAAATTATTTGCTTGCGCCCAAATACACAAATATATTAATATATATGTTTATTCTTCTTTGAATGTAGTTAATTTTGAATCAATGAGCCTCATTGGTGTTATTCAAGTTTCTTTTCAGATTTGCTATACAATTTTTTGATTTTTTTTTATTACAAATATTTTTTTAATCTGAATTATCAATTGTCTTTTGTCAAGTTATAAACTAAGTCCAAATAAAAATGTTTTATACTTGATTGTTTGATATATTTGTTATTCCATCCTGTGTGAATTAAACAACTTTCTAAACATATTTACTTGAATAAAGATACCTTTTAAAAAATATTTTTTTGTTTGTAGAATTTATTATTGTGGTTTTTGGTATATGAACTATTGTTGCTTTTTATGTTTTAACATGCATGCGTTTGATTTATTTATTTCAAAAAAAGTAATATTACTATTTCCTACTATCATTATTGTATTATTTTAGCTCATACAGTGCAGTCAACAAGTTTTATTGACGGAATGGTTATTGATCGCCAATATGCTGGTCCAGTATTCAAAGAGGAACCAGGTGAAGAATAAAAATTTAAAGTTATTTTATATTTATTGATGTTAATATTATTTTTTATTTTATAGAAAGTAGTCCTGAATCTTATTTATATTCACTACCAAATCCTCATATTCTTGGTCAACCTTCGCCTTTGTATCATTCAAGAACTCCTTCACCTCTTGAATATCATCAATTCCCAAATGTAAATTCTAATAATTTGTATGGGCAGACTTCATTACCACAAATTAGTGTTCGACAACATACAGGTAAATTTGTTTTGTTTTGTAAAGGTATCATAATAAAACACTATATATAACTATATAGAATAGTTTAAAAAAATATAATTGATACCATCATAATATAAAAATATTAAGTAATATTGTTTTATTGCACTCCTTATTGGTCTAATTATTTAAAACAAAACATTTTAATACCATTAAAAAGGAGCCTATTCCAAAAAAGGTTAGAATTCCTACTAATAATTTATAACATGCTTTTATTTATTTTTTTGTTAATGGAGGAATAATTAATTTTATATTGTTTCATTCCTTTGTAGTATATTCAACTTGGTGTACAATATATTTTTTTATAAGTATTTGTTTCAAAAATGAAAATTCTGTGTTTCTTTATTAAAAAAAAAAATTGACTACCAAAAGATTTAGGAAAATTAATCTATAATATCTCTGTGTATAAAATAAATATTCGCTTCATAAGCTATTAAGCAAATCTTTTTATTTTTATATGTAACGGAAGAAGTTTTTTTTTATTTGTTTTAGCATTCTTGATAGTTTATATTAAACTGAAACTGTATTTAGTATGATTTAAAAATGAAAGAGTAGCTATGCATAGGTATATTTTTTTTATCTCATACTGCCTTTTTAAAAATTTATTTAAGAAAAATTTAGATGTTAATTTATACATATTTTTTTTTAAGTAACTAATTAAAAATGTCTGCATTTTTTATGAAATCCTAGGAATCCAAACAAATCATGGTATAATGAGTGGTTGTGTTACAACAGATATTAGTTCTACACTTAATAGTCAGAATATGTCACCTCAAACAAATTATCCTTCACTAACACAGTCATGTCCTACAGAAGGCAACAATGAACCTAATCTGATGGATACATTTCCAAGTTTAGATCGTTTTGATACTAATGAATTAAGAGATCTGATGATAGATGACAGTGAACAAGTATTGTCAGCTGATTTATCTGCTCGCTTACAATTAGCAGATGGTAATATACCTGACATGTCTAACGAAGTAATAGTTCAAGGAAATATGAATATGGCAGATAGCTATGAACAAATCGCTACAAACACACTTGATAAATTACTCTGTGAAAATTATACTAAACCAGGAAAACCATATTAATTATAGCATCAAAATATTAAAAATCTAATTTATAATTTTGTTAGGACAAATATTGTAATATATAATATATATATATGTTGTTTTTTTTTTTTTACAATATAATTTGTTGCTTGTTATTCAAATTTTATCCACTTGACATCTTTGTCTTTGAATAAACTATGAAATGATTGATTATAAAGTGAGGACACCTGTTAAAAATAATTGAAATAAATTACTGACAAATTTAAAGTTACCAAATGAATATATATATTTTTTTTATTACCTGTTTTCTTATATACTTTACGACCAATTCAATTTTTTCTGGGTCATCACATTCTTTGTTGAATATTCTGCGCCACACCATACTAGCTAAAACTTTGTCATTTTTGAGCAATCCTTCATCATAACCAATTATTGCTCCTCTTATTTGATAACTTAATTCTTTTACTTGGCGATTACGAATCTCTGAACTAACCTTAATAATACAATTATTAATTAAATTATGTTATTGTTTAAATAGCTGTTAATATTATTATCTTTAATAAACATTGTTTTCTTTTTTAATTTCAGAATATTATTTCGTAACTTTTATAATTAAACACACTGAATTCAATATGTATTTTAATAATCAGAAGTAAATTTGGAGAATTTTCGATACTTTTAAAAATACATATTTTTACTGATAAGATTTTTTTTAATCTGATGTAAAATGTTTAATTTTAAATAATATAATATCAACTTTATTTTACCTATTTTACAATCATATACCTATTACAAATTAATAAATATTTATCAGACATTGTACTGAATAATTTAATTTGTCAATCTAAATTTAACTTTCTGTGTTTTACTATCTTATAAGAAGAGATTTAAAATAAATGATTACGATGGTTATTGACACATCAGTAGATGGTTTTAAAAGTGTAGCGGAAACATTTGAGTAAAATTACTCTAATGTCAATCAGTTAATAACATTAGTTTTAAGAAAATATTTATTAAGCTGCAAGACTAGTTGTGTTTTTAAATTGGAAGTATTATATTATTCTCTTTTATATTCCTAATAGTTTACCCCAGAGCTAATTTTAACAAGAGTGGGATATACACAAAAGTTGAGTATAATTATTAGTGATGTGATTTTATATAACAGTGAACGATACTTTTTCATTTTTTACATAGCTAGTGAGTTTGTAAAAACAGTTGAATTAAATAATAATCTAACTTACATTTTTGCACATTTTACTTATTTTTTAAAATTAATTAACTATTATTTATAAACTTTATAGTTTTATAATCTCAATAATTTTTTTTCAGAATAGTAAATAAGAAAATGTTTTAAAATAAATCAATAGAAGTTATATAATACATAGTTTAATTTCTTTTTCATAGTAAAATCTGTTCCTTGCTTATTAATATCATGTGGCCTTTATTTTATTTTTTTTAAAATATTAAGTAGCTTTAAAAAAAATATGATTATTATTTTACCATATATGTTATGTATATTCCATATATATTTTAACCTATATTTGTAATTTATAGCCTTAGTGAATTTTATAATTTAAGTCTAATATTAATACTAAATAATCAAGTATAAATCATTGACAAATTAATTATTGGCAATGGTTGACTTGAATGTTCAGAGATCATTGCTATAATGTATTTTAATTTTTTTAAATTTGTAAAAAAATTCTTTATGAAGAGCCTCTATGAACTTCTACAAAAAAAATTAGAATTGTTGAAATCTTGAAAACGAAAATTTAAAAAAACCGATAGATGATGGGGTTACTTATGTAAAAAAAATTGTTTTATGGTAATTAAAATATTAAGGTAATATTGTATTGATTTTTGAGATAACAGTTAAAACATAAATTTGATTCAAATTCATTTGTATTTAAATAGAAAAATGTAATTTCTTATGTGGAAAAACAGTACAATAATAGAGTGATAGCATTACTTATAGAATAGACTATATTCTATAATCAATGGTAAAAGCATTACAAGTAATGCAGTTGTCATAGTTAAAGAGGGTAAGATTAAAAAAAAAAAAAAACCTAGAAACCAAACAGAACATATAAGATAAAGAAGTATATGATATTATAGAGAAAAGAGTTAAAATATATAGGTTTGTGTTCTTGATATGAATAAAAACTATGCATTTACTGAAATAAAAGCCAGATTACAATCAGTTACTAGGTGAATAAAAAAAAATTAACTGAAAAGCCTAATGGTCCTATTACATCCTTAATTCAATCAGTGATAATGTAATTGTATGAAACTCAAACATTATGTAAATATAAGTAATATAAACTTTTTATGTTCGAGAAAAAATACAAAGTTTATTTGAATTAAAGCCTTAAGCAGATTTCTGATGGGGAGTGTGACATTAGCATTTTGACTATGATGTGTTATTTCAAAAAGAAAATCGGCTTGAAATAATCACAGCAGAATCAGGTGAAAAGTAGATAAGATGGAACTGGAAACATATTGATATGTTTTGATGCAAATGGATTGGGAAAAATATCAGGAGGTATATTTGAAAGTTACATTGAAATGTTTATAGATTGAATAACTAAAGAAGTAAGAATAATGTATTTTTCTCTGGTAAAAAAAATTAACTTTAAAAAAAAAAAAACTTAGAATGTGCTAAATTTATAGGTTTTTACATGAATGTACATTGTTTATTATTACATAAAATTGATATTACTACTAATAATTTTTATCCAAGAAACTTACATGTCCCAATTTCTTAGAACGATACTCTACATCATTCCATAATGCTTCCATAATAAAGTTTCTGATCATTGAACCTTCAGCACCTTCTTTCATCAAACGTATAAACATCATCCACAAGTGAAGTTCAGTGATAAGAAACCAAGAATTAAACGTATCCGGTAAGCCAAGTTCTGAATAAATAAATAAAATTGAGTAGGTAGTTAAAAAATAATTTATATACTCCATGCCATGAGAGAACCACATTTCTATTGGGTATCACTAATGAACCAGTAAGTTGTTGGGGGACTCATTGTTCTCTACTAGCTGATCATCAAAATTATTTTTACTATGGACATGCATGAAAACCCTGCCGGGTTATGGTCTCGTGGCACGGAATTTAGAAGTTTATTTTAATACTTTTCATAATTTCATCAAATGGAATTTGATCAACCATCTTTTCATATAATACCCAACTACTTGCTTCATATCTCTAGAAAAAAACAACATGATATAATTTTGATATTTCAAAGTAATAATCTTTGTACTTAATAATTCTACAGTAAAAGTTATTATAATGTTTTATATACTTACAGTTTTATTAATGGGGTTTATTAATTTAAATTTTTCAATCAATTTATCTACAAATCTTGAGAGAGGGCCTGGTTGATAAGAATAGAGAGAAAATCGCTGTTTATATAAAATGATATTGGTATTGTATGGATGTACCAACTTATTTGACTTTATAGCAATACCAAAAGCTAATCTAGATGAAGAATTTAACATCTTCCTAACTGGTGAAAACAACTGAAAAGAAGATGAATTAGATTGTTAATTGTTTTTAATAGTGAAGAATTAGAAGTATTTTTATTTTATTTTTTATTTTTTATTTAGAACTTTCAGCTACAGCTATTATAGTTCGACAATTACAAGATTTTATTTTATTTAACATTCAAATGTATGCACAGGGTGGCTTTTAGGTATGTTTCTCTAATATCTCACCTATCTTAAATTGTTTTATGTACAACTTTAAAAAACTAAAATTCAAAAATTGATGGATAATACTTATTTACTATTTAGTTTTCACAAAAAGATTATTTTCTAAAAGATAATTTTTAGCTTGAAAATATTACAATTTTAATTATTACAATTTGACTAATACAGGTAAAACATTTTAAGTAGAGAATAGTAGAGTAGTAGCAGTACATTTTTACTTAACCGTCTAGTCATTTGATATTTTAATGATAAACATCTCTTAAACTATTGATTAAAAAAGATTTTTTTCTAAAATAAATAATAAATAAAGTTCTTCTAAGAATAATAATAAACACATTTTTTTTTATTTATAAATGTATATCTATGTGTGTTTTAAACTGTATTTGATAAGAAAATACAAAATTTAATATAATAGGTATGTATCATACAGAGTTAAATTGTACACTATGAATTTCTGTTAGACACCCTGAATACCAATCGCATTAAATTGTTCATAAAATATAGTACTCACCATAATATCGAATTTTAATTGAAAATTTGTAGCCCCGTATGTTATTATGTATATGTTATTTATTACTGTACTTCATAAAGTTCAATACTTCAAATTTGAATGTTGCATATGATTTTGAAATACTAGTGATTTTCAGTACGTACTCTGTACACGTTAATAT